>JAWNNU010000649.1:0-600000 GCA_035044585.1 Scaptomyza polygonia
GGCATTAGCATATGGCATCAAAAGCAAAGGGGAATTCCCTTAAAAGTGCTTGGCTATTTGCCCTGCAAAAGGGTGTTTATTTTGGGGCCCGCATAGGCAATGTTGAGCCACAAGGACTCGACCCAGGGCATGTCAAAAAAAAAAATCAAAGTTCAACAGGAAAATGGGGCCAGGCAACACAGAAACAAACACACACACACATAAACAGAACTCATATAGACTTGAAAAATACGTTTTTTAGGAAAATTTCATATCCGAATAATAAAATTTTGTTTAAGGATCAGTTTAGGCAAGAAGGGTCCATACCGTTATTGTTGTTGTTTTTGGTTTTGCTTTCATTTTCAATTATCGACAATTTTTTGCGAAAGAAAATCATACTCCAATAGGCGTTTTATAGATGGAACCTTATATGAGAATCATTTGGGAAGTATTTTGAGGGTTAATATAAGATTGATATGTAGAATATTTCCCATTATTAACAAGTAGGTAGCCTCTTGTCGGGAGAGCCCAACTAGAAGATACCCTGAACCCTTGCCTCCCAAAAAGTATATTCAAATAATGATCAATTTAAACAAAACTAAAAACTGATTGAACTTTACGATATCTCCGGTGTTTCCTAACCGATTTGGACGAAATTTTGAGAAAAGTTCTATCGTTACCCATTATTTTAACTTCCATTTTTACATTTTCTAAATTCGATATATTTTTGAAATCGTTTCCATGTGTATATCCGAAACCAGAATAGTTATCGATCAAAAATGTTAGGAATTCAGTTGTGGCGAATATCAACTTAACCTTAACCTTAACTGTTGCGATAAAGAGCTGAAAGGAAAATCTGACGAGCCAAGATTTTTCTTCACTTTACATTTTAAATTTAGCCAATAATCACAACACTTAACAGACGCCATAACAAACATTCAACACATACTTTTACACAAACACACACACACAAACACTAACACAAACATACAAAGTGAGTTTTCCGTAGGATCCATGTGTATTTAGTATGTACGGAATATAGCTGCTTCAATTTCATGCCGCCGTAAATATCAAATTTTTTGGGAACTGCTCCTGCAAGAGGTTATTTTTCGTCGTCTGTGTGTGTGTGTGTGTCTGTTGTGGGGGCGTGGTGGCATGCTGCAAGCAAAGGCAAACAATTTGAACGCTGTGTGTGCTCGTTATATGGCCAGTCATTTAATCAATTATGCAAAAAACCAACGCCAACGTCGACAACGACAACGTTGGATCCAATGCTCTTTGCTTGGCCATGGCTATATACAATGTTGCTTTCGGTTTTCGGCAACGGCAACCCCCTCGACTCACCCACCCCTCGCCACTCCATACCTTTTACTAGCTCAGTTTTGGCTGTTGCTTTGGTTTTTGGTTTTTTTTTTGGGCCATAGGACGACGTCGTGGCACGTTTACCTTTTCTTGTATAAATAATTAATTAAATGTACAACAGTTTTGGTCCTTACGTTGCAGGTAAACGCGGGGCAACTGAGGGGGGGGTGGTTGGCAGTTAGTTAGAGATATATAAAAAAAAACCACTTCGTTTAGCTGAATGGCGATTTGAATGGCGATACATGAATGCTTGAATGAATGCGAATGCGATTGTGAATGTGAATGGAAGTGATTTTCAAATCACTCAATCGCTTACACACACACATGCTCGAATCGCAGGTGCCAAGTGGCAAATAAAAAAGGCGGTTAAACTGTTGCACAAAAACACAAAAACCAGTTGCAACTGTGCATAGATCGAATCGCATTAAATCAATCGCTTGTACCATTAACTATTTAACTTAAGTTGCGGTTTTAAATGGTTCGAGTGCAGCTAATTGGCTGATTAGGTTTAGTTAGTGACTCCATTTTGTTATTTAAACATGAGTGTGATTGCGAATCATTGAAGATTTGATTTGTTACAAGAAATTCAATCGGCTTAGTTCGTTGTTCAAGGCTTCAAAAGGTTTCGAATTAGTTCTTAAAGCCTTAAAACTTAAATTATTTTCTCATCTTTATTTCAATTCTATAAATGAATGCAGAAAAACACAAGACTTTATTGAAAATAGTTCCGAAATGAACGAACTAGTTCAAAGAGACATTATTTTTTTGCTCAAAATCTTGTTATATTTATCAACAACTGAAATCAATCTTTAGAATAAGCGAGCTAATATAATTTTATACAATTTAAGTGTGGTTTTTTATGGTGGGAATATTGTTGGGTAGTTCGACGGGGTGCACTACCCCTCTAAGGCGTCTTCTACTGGAATCTTTTTGCTAAAGGATGAAAATTGATTCGTTGATGGTAGGCCGCCGATTTCCGGCTGATTATGTCGCCATCTTCGGAGATCATTCGGAGTTTTCTCTATCCGAGCGGTACGGACGTACCATGGGGCAATGACTGCCGCCACACTGGTGCAATGACGGTTCAAACGAACATAAATAACGTTAAATTGCATTGCTTTCAGTTTTAAATTTTACAAACTTTCAATTTTTCTATTTTTGGTTTAAGGTCACACCGTATACTAAACGGAACTAGTTCAAAGTGCAGAGCTTTCTTTGATTTAAGGTATCCAAATGGTTTTGGATTTAGTTAGCGCTAGCATTAGCTTTGGCCTTTGGAGGGTACAGCTGCACTTGACACCAAAAAGAACGTGCAACAAGAATGTTGCATGCATTCATTGCTTTTGCCAAACACACACACACACACACACTTGCACCACCACTTGCCCCACTTCCCTAAGGAGGCACTTGCAACGCCAAACACCAAGTGGTGCACTCTTAAAGCAGGCCGCGTGTCCAAAATTGGGCAACTTGGGCAACATCACGTAGAGCCAGAGCCAGCGGCTCATTTCAAGGCGGGTGAGGGGGTGCGGAGTCAACTCATTTGCTACACATAAAAAAAAAAATGTGAATAAAATGGGATACAAATTTTCGGTATATATTTTTTATTTTTTTTAAAGTTTCATCTGATTTCTTGCAGTGTTTTTCTTTTTGTTTGTTTCGCAGAGTTTTTTTTACTGTGGGTGTCAAATCTGTGCACAAAAATTCATTTCGCTTTGGAGTCCGTTAACGCCTTTGCCATGTTGCCACAGTCCAAAATAATCTACGACAATTGCATATGGCAGGCAATAAACTTGGTCAAGTCCACACAGCCAACAACAACAACAACAAAAACACACGGAGCGGGTGGACACAGCCAAAAGTTGATAGCCAACAAAAATAATAAACAAACGACAAAAGCTTAAACTCGACGCGACTTGCGGGGGGGAGAGAGGAGAGGAGAGGAGAGGATAGTTGCCGTTGGTATAGAATGGTGGTTCGAATGGTTTTGCGTGGGCATCATTAGTTCTGGCACTGTTGTTGCAACGTTGTGGCTGCAACGAAAACTGCTCTTGACATTTTTTATTTCTATTTTTATTTTCTTTCAAATTTGTATGCCTCATCTGTTTATACTCTATACTTAAACCTAGGTTAACAAACAGATATGCTCTACAAAAACTTTTTCTTAGAGTAAAAAATATTTTTATTTTTTTTCCGGGAACATTAAAATCTTTACTAATTCAATAATTGGATATTTTTCAGGAATAAATTAAAAATAAAGAAAAATTTTATTTTTTAGCAAAAAGAAATGTTTCTTTTTACGAGTTTTTAGTTCTAAAGCAAAGAAAAGTTTATAAACAAATAATAATAATAATTTATACATAAAAAAAAATTATTTGTGTTTTTTATCGATGTTGTTCCTCAATTTCATATTGATAATAAGATATATTGACGAGGCTTATTTAATATTCGACAAGCTTAACTTATTCCTCACTTATTTTTTTTGACAATTATTTTACTTGGCCAGCTTGTTTAAGCCAAGAAGAAAAATGCTTTAGAAGCGTTAATAAAATTGTCTTGTTGCATTTGCGAGGGTGTAAGTTGTTAGTGTGTGTGTGTGTTGCAAAGTTTTTTTTATATTTGTTCATGGAATTGGCATTTTGAGCCAGCAGAAGCCAAATCTAAAAACCAACTCGAAACTCGAACCAAATCACAGATGCATAATTTGAGAATTTTAAACCCTATTTATTTGGTCAGAAAGTTATCTTGTTGAAAAGATTGAAACAGGATCACAGATCACAGTATATATCTTGCTATTTTCTCCCTTCAAGTTTTATTCTTCCTTACTGATATTTATATATGATTATCGCTTTGGCTTACAAGTTCAATGTCAGCTGACCTTCACGAAAAACTTAACTTGACCCAATTTGTGGCAAAATAACCGCAGCGGGTTTAAGGACACATGCCACAAAGCGAACTCGAGGAAAGAAGAAATCAATTAGCTACAACAAATTTTTCTTTATCGAAGTCGAGGGCGAGAAGGATTGGCAAAGGTCAAAAGTCTGCAAGTGCATGTTGCACACAAGCAAAAATACAACACAAGTTGCAATCTTGGTTTTCAAGTAATTGAAAGAAAATAAGTAGAAAATTGTGGCAAAAAATTGCAGACTACAAAAAAGATTATACAAAATATTGATAGAAAACTAAATTTGTGAACTTCTTTCTAATAAAAATGGCTTTTTTCACTTTACTTTTTTTCAAGGGTTTTTCTTTGCAATGTGCCCTGAGTGGTCTATTGTGCCCCATTTTTGAGCTCCTTAGCTCTTCCATCCATACTAACTTAGATGACATGGTTTTTTCGCTAAGGTTTCGCGTTTCGCTTCAACTTGCCGGAAGGATTCTCTTTCCACTTGCTATTCCCAGTTAAAATAAGGTGATTGCAGTGTTCTGTAGGGTCCTGTCAGAAGAATTGGTGAATATGCGAAGACTTTCTTCAAACATAGATATTACTTGCTTAGGACACTGAGAAGGTCTTGGGATATATTGGCTCAGTAGGGATGATTTGATATTCTAGCCACCCAAGGGACATTTGACTTTCCCCTGACCTGCTTTCCTTTTTCAGGTTCGTAGTTCCGGCCGTATCAAAAAATTTCTTACAAATAGGAAAAATTGAAAAAGAAAAATAAAATTTGAATGTTTTAAGGATTAATCGAAAACTAATACGAAATTAAGAACAGCACAAAATTTAAATAAGGCTTTTCTTGATTACGGCGCAAAGTGTATTATAATGGGTTAAAGCCAGATCATACTTTTTCAATTCAGTTAAAGGGGTTAAACAATCTCGTTACCTAAGCTCTGAGCAAAGTTATTCATGCATTCGGTAAACAAATCGATTTTAAGTAACTCAAACGATGGGAAATTGAGTAAAATAAAACCAGAGACAGTTGGTGAGAGGTGATATCAAATTGATATGCAGTGCTATATATATAAACATAGATTTTTAAAGAAAAAAACAAAATGTTTAAGAAATCAAGTTTCGCATTTTTCAAAGTATATATTTTTAATATAAATATTTATTCTCGAACTACCGCCGAGAATTTCCTTTGAATTGAGAATGCGAAACATTCGACTGCAAGGCAAATATCTCAATGTTAAAACAAACGGAAAATGAACGCTGGACGGACGCTGGGAATGCGTACTGGTTTAGCCGTAAAACTTAACCTACCCCAATACTAACCAAAAGGAAAAAACCAATGCGAAACCGTTGCAAAAACGCAAAACCAAAACAAAGCCATAACTAAACAAATAAGACACAGAACATGGTTTCTGGAATGTAGCACCAAATTAACATAAATTCCGTTTTTCAAGCCAAGATCAAGCTAGGTGCTTCAATGGGGTAGTAAAAGGTAATAAAAAAAAAAAAAGAAAATTGTGGAAGTAAACACAGGAAGAAAATAGTAAGATAGCATTTGTTAAGGGATATCGACAAGAATGATACTCTGTAAAAAAAAACCAAACAAATAAATTTTTACACAATAAAAAAAAAATTAAAAATGCTTTTAAACTTTATCTTTGATAAAAAATATCGTAACAATATCGTACGTACTTATACCCCCATTTGGCATGTCATTGATACGGGGTATATATATATATGTACACACACCCATACACACATACATATCTTTATAGCAAAAGAAGAATGTTGCAAAAAGTTCAACGACGCCAAACAAACAAACGAAACAGCCGCCGCAAAGGGTGCGAGAAAGGACTCGCAGGCAGGCATTGCGCCAGGCACCGAAGAGCTGTGAGTGTGGGTTGAGTTGGTCGGTGGGGAGGGGAGTTGTGGTGGATTTGTCTATATCTATGTCCATGTCTACTATGGCTATGGCTATGTCTATGGACTGCTGTTACCAACTACTCGGCACTTATATTTTTCGTATTCCCACAAGAAAAATCAATGGAATTGTTTGCTATATTGTTGTTGCTCTACGGGGGAAGGAGATAGAGAGTATTGAACGCCTTTTCTCTTGATTTGTCTTTCACTAGCTCAAAGGTATATATTTTGTTTGCTAGTTCCTCTTCTTTTTTTTTTGGCACTTGCTTTTGGTTTTCGTTTAGTATTTTTTTTTTTTTTTGGCCCAAATGAGCGACGACATCGGCGACAAATGCTTCAACTCCGTATTTCACACCCACAGCCACCACCCGTTCCCCATTTTCTGCTCTCGTTCTCGGTGTCCATTCGGTGCTGTGCTAATGCTGTTGACTCAGTTGACATACTTATTGATGGCACTGTGTAACGGGGTGTTGAGAGCGATGAGAGGATATTGCAACTAAATGCAAGGAGGACAAATAGCAACAATGAACCACAGTGCCTTAAGGTGCCTGAACATTCAAAAAAATACCCATAATTGATATAATGTTAATGGTTTACTGCGATTTGTTAATCATAAAATAATATTTCGTATTGATCAAGCACCGTTAGAGCATTAATAGAGATCATGGACCACAAGCAAAATGAACTCACCTTTCTCTCTCTCTCTCTTGTTTTTTACCACCCTTCTTTCTTCGCAGACGACGACGTCAGCAGAGGCCAAGTAAATGAATGGCCTACTACATGTCCGCCGTAGTAGTAGTAGTAGTAGCAATAACAGTGGCTGAAGAAATATAACAGCAGGCGGCACACAAAATAAGCTGTAGAAAATGTATTAAACGGCCGCATGGGAATTTCTCTGTGCATTTATCAAAAGGCAACGCGTCGCGGCTGGCGTCGCAGTCAGCGCACACACGTGAGAGCGCCAAACTGCGCAGGAAAATAAAAAAAAGCACACAAAATTACAACTTCCAAAAAAATACACTTTTTGTTTTTGTTATTATTGCGGTAACCGTAGTTGAATGGCGTCTCCCTCTCTCTCACACTTGCTTGTGACTCTGCACACATAAAACGGTAAATTTTGGTTTTCGGTTAGTTTTGGCGTTTGTATTATTTTCGCTGGCTTTAAATGAATTTTAGATTTGTTATTGCGACACTTGTCAACTGGCCAAACAGCTGTCGATGTCGCTTCGTACATGTGTAATTGTTGTTGTTGTTATTATTGTTACTGCAGCTGCTGCTGCACTTGTTGTTGTTGTCGTTGTTGTTGTTACTCGAGTTGCGCGCTGCTAATTTCGCACGCTTTATTATTTCACAAGACACCAAAGCACAAAAACAAAACAAAAAACACAAAACAAGTTAAAACTAATTAAAAGCCGTTATATATTTTTAATTTTTAAACACACTGAGTTTTAACAAAAAAAATTAGAATAAACAGTCAAAACGACAACGACGACGACGACACAGTGAGCGACGCGACCGCGACACGGACCCAACTTGACGGCTGGTGAAAAACTGCTCTTTCTCAATAAGAAAGAGAGTATAACATGTCGAGGCGGCAGCGTAGTCAAGCTACGTCGACGTCGCAGCTGTCACGCGCGCTACTCTTGCTGTTGTTGTTGTTGTTGTTAGTTGAGCGTTCTATGCTTTTGTTGTCGTTGTACAAAATTTTTTCTTTTATTTTTCGCACAAAACAAACTGTACGAGAGAGCAAGAGAGTTGTCGCTCTCAAGCTTGCTCAACAGTTGTTTGTGTTAACAGTTTGCTGTTAACCAGCACAGCTGAACAGGCCCCAAGTTAAATAAGAAAATTATTTGTCTGTTAAAATTCGAATGTTATGCCGCTTCAAGCCACAAATAAATGGTGATTTTAATTTAAATGTATTTTTATCCAATCTACCCAATGTTTTTGAGTGGCTTTAATCTAAATCTGAGATCAGAACAGACCCAGTACGTCAGGTTTTCGAGATATTCTTAAGTGAATGTCATGTCATTTTCAAACTGATCTTCATTGCATCCTTTTAAAGGCACTTAACATGAAGAGCGTCTTTTAAAGAGTAGAATTCAATTTGTTTTTGTTGTTCCGTAAGTAAGACAGAGAGCAGCGGGCTTGAGTTAGACAAAGCTCAGACTGCAAAATGCTATAACTTTTATTGTCGTTTTCGTTTTGCATGGTCAGGTTTAGAGGTGCTCGAACTCAAATTGCGGCAACATTGCCACCTTCAATGTCCTGTGGCAAATGTCGTCTGGCATGACAACAATTAACGGCATTCCAATGTGTCTGGCCTCTAGCAGACTGACGGGAAATTTCAAAAATTGCAATCCACAAAAATTCAAAGGAATGCGCCCATTCACAAGTACATACACATGTTTCCACTCTTTGTAAGTGTGTGTGTGTGTGGCTTTTTGAAACCATTTTGTATTGTGTCTGAACAGGTGTGCGCCGGCCCTTGGTCCTTTTGTCCTCTGGTCAACAGTTGTAACTACTCAAAGAAATTTGCCATGCCTTCCTCCTTTGCACATTTCACAAGGTTGCATTGGAGCATTGGAAGGGGGGCACCGCCTCTCTCAAGTTTGTGATTGCATTAATAAAATATTTTCCTTGTTCCTGCAATCAATTTAATTGCTTTCGAACTGATGCAATCAATATTCAAGCATTCTTGAACACTCTAGTGTTGTTACAGTGGGAAAGAGAGTGAGTGACAAAGAAAGTACCGTTGTGCTTTGAGATGGTAAAACTATTAGCCCTATGAACAAGCTTCAAGATTTCAAACTCAATTGATTGAGTTTTTTTGTATTTAAATTTTATTTACAATCTATTTTTTCAATAATAAGCAAATTTTATATAAAATTTCTTGGCAACGAAGCTTAAAACTGTAAGAAATTTGATTTTTCCTATGGGTTTATTTATGTTTTCGGTAAAAAAGTAATGTTCTTTCAATGAAAACTTTATAATCGAGTAAGATATTGAAAACTGTTACTTTTTTGCTTGATGCAAAGGTTTCTTCTTAAGAAATTATCTCTTAACAAAAAGTTTCTATTAAGTATTGTATTTTTTTTTTTTTTGTATTGTTTTTGTTCTGGCGAATTCAAATTCATCATTTCGGAACGTGACTCTTTGTTAACAAACCTGAACTTAAACAGAAACAACAACAAAAGTAAAAAGACCTTCGTTAGTTTTCCAATGAAAGTTGATTCTGAATTCGATTCTGATACTGACAAGGCAAATAGAGTGGCATCGAGTGATGAATTTTCAAGTGAAGTGTATATAATACACACACACACATACAGAAAGTGAAGCACCTGTATAGAATGGGATCAAATAGCTTTCATGATTGAACACTGAAGTACTTGATGCATCAGCATTCATCCGAACACACAGACACACTCACACACACACATTCGGATCATCAACATGAACACTTCAGTTACAGCAATAACAACAACAACAACAACAGCAACAACAATCAAGGCATTGCAATTACAATAATGTGCATAAAGCACAACAAACAAACACAACAACAACATTATTGTCATCTAAAGTTGTAGTCGTGGCCAAGTGTCGGTGACATGGCCAACAAAACCCAACAACAACAAACATTCACATGCGCCATGGCAACAATAAATGAAGCAAACGCTGACGGACCAGACTTCTTCCAGACAGGACTGGGGGGCACTTTGAGGGTGGCGGCCACAATGCAGTCAGGTGCTCCTTGCAATGAAGTGGTTCATGGACCAAACCGTTTTGGCCAGTGATTACACGTGGCCATAAACAACAACATAAATGCCAACAAACGGCCCAAGTTGTAAATGCCAGCTAGCCAGCAAAGAAACGACAGCTAAGAAGAGTGCCAACAAAAAAAAGTACATTACCGATTCGAAGATACCCTGCAATAATATAAAAAACAAACTCTACTTTTTTTGTGTTTGTTTGTAATATAATCGGTAAAGATGAAAAATGCGATAAAAAACTTGAACTTTAGACTCAGATTTATTGAAATATCAATTTTAAGACGATTCGTAAAGTTTTTCAACTTTATATTTCAATACGGTTAATTTTAAAATCAAAAATTTGAATCTGAAACTAAAATTTTAAATCGTTTGTTTTTTTTCCTCTTTTTTTTCTCTAGATTAAAAATTATTTTTAAGGATTAAAAACTGTAATGGAATAATAATAAAAAATAATCAAAAAGAAAAGATCACAAAAATTAGTCGAGTTACTTTTTATTTATTTTCGAAAATAGTTTTTTAATCCTTCCAATATTAAGAATTATTTTCTATTATAATCCATTAAATTTTTTAAGTAAAAAGATTATTTTTATATATTAATTGATTACTGTTTAATGAATTTACTTCGTTTTTCTATAGAAAAGTCGCTTTAAACATTTTCATTCAAGTAATCTCAAATAAGATCTTAGTTTTGAATAAGGTCCGATAGAAAACCGAATATTTATTAACTTGTTCGATATTTTCAATGTGTTTTTCTTGTCATTCTGTTCTTTATATAGTTCAATATGCCACATCTGCAAATGTTGAATGATTGCAGGGTATCAAAAAGAACATCATGAGCCTGACTTAAGCAGATATGTTCATCATGCATCATGGGGCATGGGTCTTGAGATTTATGTGGCCGGACTTTAGTTTTAATTTAGCCAAAGATGCCAAATTATTAAGACAGGCTCGTAAACGGTATCCTACCACATTCTGCCAAGTGCAGCAGGCGACTCCTCACACACACACACACACAGTTACTTTGGTTGCAACTGTACACAGCGACAAGGACAAAGACAACGGTTAGGACATCCAAGGACGACGACAAAGTCAATAAATTTTGTGGCACTGGATTGGCCAACGAGCTGAACTGAGCTGCACTTATTTAGCCCGGCTATCTACTCGCTCAGCCACTCCATGTTGCAACACCGCCCCCGAACGCCCGTAACGCCACCCCACCGTCGCGTCGTCTACCTGGCTGTTAAAAGAGCCCTCGCCTCATTGTCCCAGGTGTCTATTTTAGTTGCTTTTAACTTTGTTATGGCCACAACGTCTTACAAGCTTTTAAGGATAATGTGCTGCTGCTGCACAGGATTGCATGGATAACTTGCTCAAGATGTGGTCAGTTAAGGCCAAGGCGGTCCCAGACCTTGTTACTCTATTATAGTATCTGCCGTGATTTTGTTAGCCACAAAACGACCCTCTCCAACTGCAACAACAAAGCCAGCCAAAATAATTTGTTAAAACAATTACTTAAAAAAAAAAAAGGACGAAGCATGAAATTATTTGACTAAAAGAAAAAAAACACAGAACTAAAAAGCTCCATTAAACCATTTAAATCTTATTCGAAATATTTATTAAAGTGCCAACTATTAACTAAGTTAAGTCAGGCGGCGATGATTGAAGCGGCAGGACATTAAGAAATGTCAACAGGCAGCAGAAAAATGTTGGTATAAGGCAGCAACTTGATATTAAATGCGAACACGAAATGCGCATAAACAGCGACTGTCGCGTAATAGTTATAAACATAAACAACGCAACTAAGGGGGAGGGGGGTGGCAGATGTAGAAAGGTGTTCTACTATAAGCCATAAGAATAAGACGTGTGAGCTAATAAACATAAAATACAACAAAGAGTCGAACTCGATTCGGCCAACTAGAACAAATCTGAAGCAAAACTTTTTTTTTTTGGATTTTTATTTCAAATTAAAAACTGATTTTTAAAAGATATTATAAGTAAATAAACAAGAAAAAAACAGCTTGAGAATTACTATTTATTTAGTTTTTTTTAATAGGATGCTTTAGAAACAATTGAAGGATGTGTTTTATTTTCTTAAGCTCTTCCAGTTAATAAATATTCTAGCTTCTTCTTTATTGTAACCTAATTTGACGAATTGGGCTTACAAATGAAACCAAATATGTAGTTTTTTACTATATAGTAAAAATTCAAATCAGCGAAAAGAAATAATAATTATAATAAATATTAATTCTCAAGCTGATAATATCTTTTTGCTTTTGTCTTAAAAATTGGAGAAAATAACAAAAATTCCGTTAATATAAGAAATATTCTATTGTTTAATAATTGGAGTTTCTGGTCAATCGTTTAAGGTTCTTTTAAACTAATAGTAAAGGAAGTAAAAAAAAACCCCACAAGTTGTTTTTAACCAATGTACACTATGCGAATTCGAGTAGAGCCATGTCGAGAACATATGACAGATTATTTCTTATGGAAAACACAAGAGGAGAAGTCACTGGATACATTTCCGGATTTCCCTCTGTTTATTCTTCGACCTCTGTGTGTGTGTGTGTGCGTGTGTGGGACACACTCATACACGTACAGAAATAAAGTCAAGTGAAGCCAATGTGAGCTACGTGTGAAATACTGTACTGCCTCGGTACTCATTACAAATGAAAAAAACCCCGGCGAATGGAACACCTGTGCCAAGGCGCTGACAACAACAACAACAACAACATCAATGAAATCTGACATTCAAGATGAAACTGGATGGCAAACGATGTATTGTCGAGCTATTTAAGTAGTATCTTTTGCAGTCAGACAACGAACAACAGTGGGGCAACAGTAGGTTAAATGTGCACAAAAAACGAAGCATGAAAATTAATAATAATAATAATAACAAAGTTGCGTGTGGAAACCCCTATTATTTGTTTGTAAAAAGTTAATTGAATTTTATGTTGAGGAAAAATACCAAATAAATACTTTTATTTTAGGGAATTTAACATATTGAAGGTCGAACATTTTTTATTTGTTTTCATAATTTTTTAAAAATATTTCAATTCTTAAAAAATGAATTTCGATAAAATAAACCTTTTTATACTTTTCAGTAAAAATCAATGAAATTTACGAATAATTAGAACCTTTTTTGAAGGAAATCTTTCATCGATCTTTAATGTTTTTCACAACTTACGAATTATGCTGGTCCCACTGTGCGTTGACATTTAAACGCCAGCGCGTATTGGGCAATGGAACGTGAGCTGTACCGCTGTGCATGTGGGGCAGACAACCGAAACCGTTGCACACTTCGTTGGGCCTTTAATGCCAGCCAAAATTAATCAGAGTTTCAATCAAACAACAAATAATCGCTGAGATTTCATATGACAGGCCATAACTCCCCAACTCCAACTCGGGCGTGGCAACAAAAATGTGCCAAGTGCCACCTGACAAAACGGTTGACAGCTGCCACATGTGTATTACAACAAGTACACCGGCTATTATCAAACCAAAACACAAACTGCACACAAGCATTGTTGCATCAAAAGCGTATTTTATTGTATTTTATTTTTCGATTGATTCATAAAATTTAGATGAAGGACCGATTGGATGGTTAAATCAGTTGACATGAAAACATTCAAACCTGTTGTCCATTTTCGTTTAAAAAAAGTTGTTTGTAAGAGAATTTATGAAACTTCATGACTAAATGAAGGGTTAACTGTTTTAATAAAGTTTAGATTTAAATCAGTTTAGATTTAAACAAAAATAGATACGGGAAAAAAGTGATAGGATAATGGAAAAAAAGTATTTGGATCAGGAAAAACTTTTAGTTTTATGACAACAACAAAAAAGTTAATACTAGCCCAAGAAACTTTAATACAATAAATAGCTTAAAGAAAGGTTTATATCTTTATAAAGATTAACACTTAAGTATATAGATTTCTTATGCCTATCTACACCCAGAAAAAAAATCAGTGAGAACTAACTTGAAATAAGCCAGAAATGGGGCAAAAAAATGACTTATCCGGAGAGTAAACCTTTTTTGAGTAAAAACCTTTTTTGATTAGGAATTTTCATTTAAATCAAAATTACTTGATTCAAGCAAGATAATGGCTAAATGGAGTACGTTTAGGATCGATTGTAGGCAAAACTGTCTTCAATTCAACCTATTCTATAGATTAAACTTACACATTTGAATTCTCTTTTGATTTGTGAACTGTTTCCATTAAAATAATTAAGTTGATGTACTTAAGACAAAAACTTTTAAAGTTTTTACTTCTCCAAACTAAATTTTTCCTTAATTTATTTGCCATAATTTTCAAAAGATGTAGTAAAAACTTGATTTATTTTTTTTTATATTTCCCGATAGGATTTTAGTGCTTTCTTATTCGTAAAATTTAATGCTTTTCGGAGCAGTCATCACAGTCTTAACTTTCTAGAATTTCTCTCTCTCTCTCTCTCTCTTCCTCAGTCTTAATTTTAAAGAATTTCTCTCTATCTCTCCCTCCCTCTCGCCACCCTCTCCCCCTTCTTTTCGCCAAATAATAACACACCTTTGAAATTTGATTTAATGCCAAAGTGTGCGTGTCATGTAGACACGGTAATTTTTCAGACAATTACACCAGCAGGGCGGGCAGAATTGTTGCCGAACAACCACCTAGCATCATACACACATGGCTCACACACACACACACACACACTCGCACACACACACACATGATACATTTTACCTGCAAGTAAAATATTATTCAAAAATCAGTTACGCCGAAGCCGCCGCGTGCGTTTGTGAAAATTTATTAGATCAGGCATTAGAAAAAGGGCAACTCGCGTGCATTACTGCCCCAACCCAAACTCACACCAACCCTACACTTCAAGCACTTAAGAAGTTGGGAGAAGCTAAAAAAAATAAAAGTACTATATTGAAACCCTTTCCATTGGCAGGAGTTTTGCTCTTGGCTTAAGAACTACTACATTAAGAAAATCACTCGAAACTCGACTCAAAAGCAGCAGCTGCTGGTCGAATTGAATTGAATTTATGGCTGCTCTTTCTACGTGTGTGTGTGTGTGTGTCGCGTGGGGCATGTCATTAGCAACATTGAAGAGAAATGAAGCAACGGTAAATGTTTTATTGCATGTGTGTTGTTTTTGCCGTGAGTTATGTGTGGGCTCCAACACGAGATTTACATTATGTTCGCGAAAGTCTTGCTTGAGAAATTCAAAGTGTCAATTCAGCTTTAAGAACCAATTCAGCTTTAAGAACCCTACCAAATAACAATACTTCCAAGCTAGTTGTTGATTTTATAAAATTGTTTTTTTTTTTATATAAATATTTCTCGTTCAACTTACTACATAAATCCACGCCACGCCCTTTTGAGGCGTATTCAAAATTAAATTGCCAACTGTAACTGACAGGCAGGGAGCGTGTCCGATGCTTCAAGCTAGAGCTTAGCTTAGCCATTGTCTTTGGCCAGCTGCCGTTAGATGTTTTCTTTCTATCCATTTTCCATTTTCCATTTTCCATTTTTATGATGTTGACTGACTTTAATGAAATTAGATTGATTTTTATGCTGACGTCCAGGGCAAAATTGGCCGTCTCAACAACGGCAACACTGCCCGAAGGACTTCACAATTTTACGGCTACTTATTCATCAAGTTGACGCGTCTGACTATATAATTTAATTTTTGTGTGTAGTAAAAATAAATTTTTGATAGAAGCAGCTGCGCTTCGCTTCGCTTCGCTTTTATTTTATATATATATTTATTTTTACGACAAGCAGCGACCCAGGTGAGCCAACAACTCAACTCAAGTCTTTTCGGAATTTTTAATTTTGTTTTTTCTTAGTTATTTACGATGCATTTGTGTGTGTTTTGGAGGCTTTATGACCTCCAGCTGGCTGGGGCAAAAGACGAAGAAAAAAACGTTGCATACGCTTAGGCTGGAGAAAAAAAATTAAAGTCATTCACAGTTAACACTTGGGCAAATTATTAAACTTTATTAACCTTTTACGCTGCTGTCTGCATTTGCCAGCGGCCATAAATTGCCAAAGACAAAGAACATTTGCAGTACACACACACACACACACACACACATATATGTGTCTATGTGGAGAGAGTAGAGCAATGGGGGGATTCAGTGCAGCCAATTGGTACGCGCCAGCCACTTGTAAATTATGGCCACAGTCGCCAACGACAACGACGACAATGACGATGACTTTGACTTTCTGTGGGGGCAACGGTGGGTGGGGGGTCACCAGAACTCAGGATTCAAGAGGTAGCAGATACGTAAGGGTATTGGTTGGTTTTGGGCAGCCATTGGGGGACAATCGCTTGTGGCTTTAAAATATTTGCCATGTGCGCATTTTGTTGCAATATATTTGAGTTTAGGATTGCGAATGCGAATCCCTCCCAGAAGAATAGCAGCAGCAGCATATAACGATTCAGCAACTGCGCCCCAGCAATAAATAGTTGCCTGGAATGGAATGTGAAAGGACTGAGCCAAGGCAAATAGATTTTGCCAAATCTATCGATGACAGCTTTTCGCAAGATAATAAAATTTACGAAAATTTACAAATTTTTCGGATGAGTTTTCAGTTAAAGTAAACTCAACTTGTCGCAACCCTTTTCCCACACACACACACACACACACACACACACAGATATTGTGCCATAAATTTGCACATTACACGAAAAGTTAACACGAATTACTGTTGTAAGTGAGCAAAAATTACAATGCTGCAGCACGGCATCGAGACAGACTCAAACAGATCGAGAAGGGCGAGTGAAGGGGGAGAGTGAAGAGGAAATTGTAGGGAAACGCCCGCTGTGCATTGAATGGCCATAAATTTGGTTGAATTTAAGCGTTAAGCTGGTGACAAATATGTGAAAGTTGCAGTTAAATTACATTGGTTCGACTCTCTCCAAAGTCGATAGAAGGTGGCAGACAAAGCTGCACTGTACAGTTATCGATAACAGACAAAGTTTGCTCTCAAACTGAGTATTTACGATTTTTTTAATTCATTGCTGATTTGCGAATCAAATATTTCAAAATCAAGTACATAGAAGCAGGAAACAAATTTGGAACTGAAATCAAGTATTTTTTTAATTGACTTAAAAATGGGAATTCTTATTTTAAAAATTATATGAACTCATTATTTTAGTATTAAAATACTTGAATCCATTGATGGCATACTTTGTTTCATTATAAAAATGCTCATAAAAAAATATTTTGTGTATTGATTATTTTAGTTTAAGTTTACAAAAAAAAAAAATAAATTATTAAACCAAGAAATAAATCAAAAACAAATACTGTCTTACCGAATTTTATGAACTTATTATTTAAGTGTTGAAATACTTGAATCAAGCATTACTTTTTTGGAATTAAAACGTTAAAGAAAGTTTTTAATTTTAAGTTAGAAATTTTTAGCTGAAAACTAAAATAATAAACATGGCAAATTTCAATATCAATCCAGATTTGCTTGCTTTAAATTAAAATCTCTTTTCTCTCTCTCCCTTTGGAGCTCAACCATAAACAGCTTTCGACCATTTGGATTTGATTAAAATAAACAAAGGATAATTTTGTTTATTTGGCAGTTGGACAAATTTTGGCATTGACATTTGGTGAGCTGCTCTCTGTTTAAAACAGTGAAGTGAATGCATTTGGCATTTTGTGGTCACTTTGTGGCATTGAAATGCATTTAGCTCGTTTGCAAATCGCTTTCAATGCCACTTTGCTGGCTATTTGTGCCAGCGCACTCTCCGCTGCCAATCTGCAATTGTGGCCAAAAATTCAATCCATGCACGAGTGTTCACACAATCACAAATTGATGGCTGCAATTGGTTAAGCGAAAAAGGTTTATAATACCATCGCATTTGCCACAAAACTAAGTTTGAAATAATAGACAAATATGCGTATTTTTTCATTTAAGTTTTTGACAGCTTTGGCTGGAGGTCTTCATTAGGTTCTCTTCAATTTCTTCAAGCATTATCCCTGAACCCTCACAGCCATAGAAAATATTTATAATTATGTTTTTTGCTCCCTTGCTGAGGTCCCTCCCTTATTCCCATAACGTTATTATTGTATTCGGTATCAAAAACAATATAAACGAAGTTAACAACTGGTGAAAATAGCATTGCATACTTTACGGCGGCTTCATGAAATATTTAACTTGGTTTTTATTGTCTGAATGGTCGTCGTTGTTGTTGTGGTTGTTGTTGTTGCTGTTGCTTTTGTCTGTTTATGTGCATAAATTTTATTACACATATGCTTTTGTTTATGCGACGCAACGACAGAAGCAACAAAAAAGTTAATGCATTATAAAATTTCGTTTTTTATTTATCACTTGATTTCTTTTGTTTGTGCTTATTTTATTATACCCTGTTTACATTTTAAATTGCTTAAATGGAATATAAGATGACAATGTTCTCTGATATCGATAAAAATCGATTGACGATAATAACAAATATTTAAATTAAATCAGTTTTGTTTGCAATTTTTAAATTCAAAAATGTTTTCCAGAATTATTTAAAACTATATAAGCTGAAATACCTTAATCTTACCTTCATTTTTCAAAGCCAAGGTGTCAATTTGAAGCTTTACAGATCACTGATAAAAACACAGGATATTACACAGGGCATTCCTTTTTTTTCGAACATTTTTTTATATGCTGCCTCTAGGGCAAAGGCCAAAAACAAAGCCCCAACAAAAAGTAGACTAAAATCAAAAAGGGAAATACTACAATAAAAAAAAATATAAAACACATTGTATAAGAAGGACACAGAAAGCGGACAATAAAACTGCCGCACAGGCAAAGATGTGTGGCATAAACCACAGACGTGATGCCACGCCCACAATGCGCCACGCGTTCATTCATACATACATATACATACATACATATATCACAAAAATATGCTAAATCAGCATATTTGCGAGTTTATTTACAAGGACATTTATAAAAATTTACGGCCGTGCCGTAAATTGCAGCCGCCGGGCAGGTCTTGAGATTTATGCCTCGCCGATTATATCAAAAGGGGCACAAACAAACAAACAAACACACACACACAGAGTGAGTTCCCCCTGCCTTGGCGTATTCGCTTATCGTTCGCCAGCGATTTCTCACATAATTCAAAAGTCGTTGCATAAAACAAGGCGGCCCAGCACAGAGACACAAAAAACAACAACAACAACAACAAGTTGAGCCGGGTCAAGCCATGAGGTGGGAGTTAAGTTGTTAGCTCAACTGAAGATGTGACCCAATTTTAAGATAGGGTTAAGCAGGCGTAACTTATCTTAAGCAGCTGGCAGCTGGCAGCTTTTGTGTGCAACACGCAACGCGGCAAGTAACAACTTTCATGTTACTAGATATGCCAATTAAACCATATGCCTTTAAGGCAGCCACAACTTTTTAAGAATTTAAAATTGCAGTAAACTGAACGTTTTGATTTAATTTCACTTTGACTTGATATTTTTTTTCATAAACTTTCAGTTAACTTTGAAGCGACCTTTTCATAGAGTCATTGCCACTTACCGAACCCCTCGGTCATTCATCATTGATTAGTGTCATGCAACGCGTTTCGTCTTCATCTTAAATCAATTTTGTGCTGTTAGGGTTAGTCCGTCAGTTATAGCGTCACACAAATATCATTGGCGTTAATCCTTTTCAACATCATCAAACAATTTCATCAAATAAATCTTAAGTGATTTGTATTTGTCACACAGTTTTCAACTGCTGCTGCTCGTCGTCATTCGTGTGGCATGCAGCGAACCCTTCGGGCGACCGGCAAAGTGTTGCCAACATGTCTGCAACAACATTTCCAGCTCTCTCAAACACAAACTCAAACTCAAACTCCAATTTTAGCTGCACGCTTCGTCTGTTTTTAAACGCTGTAGCATTTTATTTATTTTTCTGTTTTATTTTGCGCTGACTGCTCGCTGATTGACTGCCATTGCAACAACAACAGCAACAACAACAGCAGCAGTGGCAAATGCCACATCCTGCCGAGGCATCCAAGAGTTCTTCGCTGCATTTGCTGCATGTTTACTCTGCTACATTTCTCATTTAATGCCTTGGCAATGACGTTGACTCGCCGGCTCTGGCGGTGATTGAAAAGTTTGTTTTAGCATCCCCACTCAGTGTTTGTTTGTTTGTCTGTGTGTGTATGTGAAACAAGTCCTTAGCACAGCTGCTGCTACTTTTATGGTTGGACTAAACTAGTTTAATTTCTACGCCTTTAAGTTACAATCAAAAAATTCTTTTGACCAATATCAAAAAGTATTCAAGTTTTCCAAAGAAATTCAATTAAACTTTAGCTGAATTAATGTGTTTTTGAATAATATTGGGATGGCTTTAAATGTTTAACATAACTTTATGTTTGACCGATCCACCTGTAAATACACTGTTAGAAATAATCAAGCATTTCGTACTGAAAACAAATGATATCGAACTTGTTTTCGCACTATATATAAAATTAAGTTAATGAAATCGTACTTTGATCAAGCATTTCGATCTTAAAACCCAAGAAATCCAACTTAGTTTCTGACTGAGTATTGAATAGCTTAAAATTGTACTTTATCCACGTGTAACGATGGTTAAACCAAGAGTTTGTGTACTTGATTTAAGTAGGACAACATTTTGTTATTCTCAAAAACTTTTATAAAAAGGCGATGATTTGATTTCATTTTTTCGGGAGATTAAACTTGATTCAAGTTAACTTTTACTAATTCTATTTATTTTTATACTAGATTAAAGTTTTTTTATACTGTTTTCAAGTATTTCGTACTTGATTTAAGTGTTTTTTGATACTTGACGTGAGAATAATCGATTGAAAAATAATTTTTTGTATAAGAAATCGTTTTTTGTTTAAGAACTAAAAAACTTAATGACGTTCCTTCGTTTTAAACAAATTATAATGCTTATAAAGTTAAAAGAAGTTAAAGTTCATTACTTTAACTCACTTTTAATGTTAACTTTATAGTTTCCAGTTTTTTTTAAAGTGCAAAATATATCAAAATTTAATATAAAAAATGTATTTATTATCAAACTTTTGTACAAAATCTATTACAAAATGTCCTGTCAGCATTTATTGTGTGTGTGTGTGTGTGTGTGCATTTGACATTTTCAATTTGCTGGCCATCAAGCGGCAACTATAGATTGCAACATTAACGCGCCCAACCAACAAACGAACTCTGTTCTTTGTGCAACCTTAACGAAAATTGAAATGATTTTTTGCACAGAGTTTTTTTGTTTTGGCGCCCTGCTCATTTGTCAGCGACGAAAGCAACGATGGCGATGGCATATTATTAATAGCTTGTTTGTGTTTGGTGCATTAAAGTTGAGTTGAGTTGAGTTGAGTTTGCCTGCTTGCAACAAAAGTCGCAAAATGGCCGCAGGACGCAGGCCACTGAAATGAACCCAAAACATGTACAAAATAAATAAACAAATACAATAAACCGTTCGGTTGGGCTTTGGGCGCATTGTTTTTGTTGCATATTCATGCATGCAGCATTTACATTTGAGCATGCCTCGCATTCATATTTTGAACTTATAAATAAATAAACAAACAAATGCTGCATGCAACCGACAAACGAATAAATGGTATTTGCAATGGATTTAGCTAGGCGTATGCGTAATTTTTACATTTTGCCCAATTGCACAACATGCGGCAGACTTAGAGACTTTGCAAAAACAAAAAGGAATTTGGCAAATCCTGTTACTGTTGTTGTTGTTGTTGGCTTCGCCTACATTCGCCAGGCAACAAAAAAAAACTGCATCTCAATGTTGCATATTGCAATTGCAAATACAGTAAGAGCTGTTGCAGTCACGCTTAATGCAACTAAAGCGCAAGACGTGCGTGCCCCCAAAATAAAGGCAGACAGCCAAAAACTCCCATTAGCGCTTTGCCATTTGACTGGTAACTCTTCTATAGCACGCCCCCCTCCCCCCTCACTCTTGTGGAAAACAAACAAAACACGCTTGGAACTCTGCCCCAAAGCCGTCGACAGCTTTGTGGGATAAAGTTGAGGCGAACATATGGCTCTGACTTCTTCGACTTTGACTATTCATATTTGCACAACTATTGCTGTGTGTGTGTTAGTGTGTGTGTGTGTGTGTGTGTGTGTGTGTGTGTGTTATTGTTAGTCTGTCTGTGTACGTGTTTGCATAACAAAACTAACATTTAACAATAACATTTTCTACGCAACGTTGTCGATGTACCAAACGCTGCAAAGGATAAACATTTTGCGCTCATCGCCAGTTAGACGCTTACCAACACTGCCCAGGTCATATCAACTTTCTCATGCCGTTTGTCACACATGAAAAAAAACGATTAATGATTAGATGTTTTCATTTTCTACTAGCATCAATCCCGATTTATTGTGAAACTGTCAAGGCAT
This sequence comes from Scaptomyza polygonia, assembly GCA_035044585.1. Taxonomy (NCBI): domain Eukaryota; kingdom Metazoa; phylum Arthropoda; class Insecta; order Diptera; family Drosophilidae; genus Scaptomyza; species Scaptomyza polygonia. Next base: position 22,298 of record JAWNNU010000649.1, read on the forward strand.
TAGCCTTATTTAATAGCTTTTCGTATTGGTTGATAGTAAGATCTCATCTTGATAGCTTAAGTTAAAAACTGGCGCAAATAGGAAAAGTTCTTAGCTAAATTTTTGTATAATTTTATATAAATGAAGCAGCTTTTTCTAAATACAACGAATAGCTAATTCAATTTGACATTGTTTTCATACTTATCTCTCGAGAACAGTATTCAAACATTCGGTGTGATATGTAATTGGTTTTTTTTTCGCATTCTTGCTATGCTTTGCGGGTGGGCTTTGATTATCATACTTATTTCCATGCATCTGCATTCCGTTTGTAGCACAAACCACCCCCCCTTTTCAGCCCCCCAGCCCCCACCCCTTCCTTTTTCCCTTCGCTCTGTTAAGCTCTGTTACTTTGGCATTTTTCTTTGTGAGTTTTGCGCTACTTGAAATGCATTTTCTATTTCATACTATTTCAATGCCGGGGGCTGTGGCAGCCTGTGAATAAAGTTTAGCGCAACATTTTGATGCATTTTGATATGTGTGCATGTGTGTGCATGTGTGTGCATGTGTGTGTGTGTGTGTTTGTGTTTGTCTCTCTGGTGGTTGCATATATGCGTATGCGTAATATGATTTTTATTGGCTTTGAATAGTGCAAAACGTTATTTGGCATCCCGTCTGGTTGCCATGGCTGCTGCTGCTGCTACTGCCAAGCTGAATGCATATTTGCCATCTTACTAGGAGAGAGGCGATGAGATTGGTTGAGGGAGTCAGAGATCTCTAAGTCAGTCAGCTTTGGCCATTTGTTGCAATGCATAGGATTTGTATTCGTCGTCGTCATACAATGGACAGACAGACACAGACACAGACGCATTGTGCAACAATATAAAGCAGCACGAAACTGTTGAAAACGAATTACATATTTAATTCAATTTTGCACAAAGCCACTCGAACATTTTTCAATCATTTTTATATTAAAAACTTTATTCTGTCGCTGGCTTTAAACTTTAATACAAATTAAATAGTTATCAAACACTTTATACTTTGAACAAGTAACAAAAAAAACTTATTAAATTTTACAAATCGACAATTGGCTAAATTTCATTAGCTAATCAGAAATATGTTCAAACTTTAAGTTGAACAATTTCCAGCTGTAACCCCCAAACGTCAACGTATAAATGTTTCATTAAAATTGACAAAATAAATTTTATGTTCAAGTCAAACAAACGGAAACGAAAAATGGCCAATACAAAAACAGCAAAAAAAAAAATGAGCAGCGGAGGGTGACGAACTTAAGGTCGGCATCTGCCAAATTATGACCAAGCGTTAGAGCGAGATAGCAAGATATATGCCATAATAAAAAGCACATTGTTTTTCGGTACCAAAAAAAACTGACAGCAATTCACCTCCCTCCCACCTCCCATTGTCCAGTGTCTCCAAGAGGAGAAATAAAAAAACTGTTGTTGATGCCGCCGCGAGGCTGCTGCTGCTGCTGCTTGTCAATAATGTCAACAATGTTGTTTGTTGGTCCATAAATTACAAACTCCCCTTCCTTAACCATTGCCCACCCCTTCTTCACCTCTCGTGTTGTTTTTCCGCTTGGCCAGCGGGTCCAGCGTTTTATGAGTGCAGCTGGTGCTGTTGTTGTTGAAGCCTGAATGAACGACATTAAATGAAAAACAATCTTTGGCTAACCAATCATTTTATACCCTTGAATTCAAACCAAACGTAAAGCTTACGTATTTTGTACTCTATAAAATTCAAAAGTATTATTAACTTAATTTTGGTTTGACTTTGGGAACGAAAATTATGTAACTAAATTTGTGTTCAGTTAAGCAATATATGCGATTTACAAGTAGGTTGGCAACCCTGCAATCATTAGGTAATTTTTTTAGTTTTTTATATCATAAAAAACAATTTCTACAAGTTTTGCAAAACAAAAAAATAAAAGTCATTTGTGGGATTTGAACTCGGTTTTCGTACTAAAATCTTGGATTTTCAACTTTATTTTTAGAGAAGCCTTTCTTTTTTTCTTATTTTTGTAAGTTTAATAACTCAAATTTTGACAATGAAAGTAAATATTTGAGAATTTTACAATTCGATTTTCTTAAGAGTTTCTTATTCAATTATTCGCGTGAAAACTTATTTCAAATAAAGTATAATTCAATTATATATGAAAAAATGTAATTTTTATTGCATGCCATAAAGTCGAAAGATGGAGAATACAATTTGAGGCTGCTTAATATTAATTCTTAAGTTTTTGCTAGTCCTTGCAAATTGTTGAGCTGGCATAAAATGTTTATGATGCGTCTAATTAGAAGGCGAAACTTTGCTGAAGTCGGCCGCCAAGCCATAAAAAAAAAAAAAGTGAAGCGAGCTCAACGAAATGGTCGCGCGACATATTGAATTAAATATTCAATCATAAGAACAAAAGGCAAAAGTTGCCACGCAGCTGGATGCCAACACTGCCTCCCCCCCCCTCTCACCAACAACGCCCACTTATGTTGCTGCTTCACTTGTTTCAAGTGGCATTTTATGACTGCGCTGAATGAATGCTGCCGATGCACAGTGGAGCCAAAAAATCCAACAAAAAAAGAAGCTTTTAATATTTATATATGATAACTAAAAGTAAAAAATTATATTTTATGTGCTGACTCAATACAAAAAAGACTTAACAACAATGATTCGAATTTTTCTTCATTTTCCTTTTTTTCTACAAAAATTTACAATATATCGAGAATTTTATTTATTAAATGTATTAATAAACTTTTGATTTTTTGGATTTTTTTTCTCGATATAATGTAACCACTGTGCGAAGTCGCGACAACGTCAGCTGAACTTGATAGACAATTTTGAGTATGTCATAAACATTTACCGTTCGACGTGAGCTGAGGCTCACGAAGTGCAAGAGACACGCCCAAGTGCCATCCAAGTCTATGACAATCTGTTGTTTGTGCGTCTATCTGCGCATAACTTGAGCACTAAATAATCAAACTCACACACTCTTGCATACAATATTAATACAAATACTGATACATATATACATTTTTGGGATGCTTACACTTGCTTACAAAGTTAGTCTGCTAAAGTGTATTAAATAATCTACTACTATTTTGTTTATAGTTAAGAGTTTGTTATTTCTGACAACAGTTTTCGGCTAGAAAAATAATATAAATTCACAAGTAAAAATTAAGTTATTTCTGCACTATTTAAAAACTCTTATGTAAGAAATATTTCGCAGCTCAGCTTATAAACTTATCGAAACCACAAATTTAATACACTTTGATTTTGATCAGCGAATAATGCATTTACTTTTGCTTACTGCTTACTGCTTTGCACACATTCAACAATCCCTTTGAAGCTCTTAAGCTGCTTTGCCGCTAATACGATGAGTGTGTGCCACATAAACTTGCTTATATGTACAATACATATACACATTTTAAAATTGGCTTTACTTCTAACGCTGCAATTGGGCGGATATGCATTTGTGTTAGTTGTAGGTTTGGGTTTAAACGGAAATCTTGCGACTCTCGTTCTGACGCTCAACTTGAGACATCCGGTGCCATATGCATGGCATGTAATTATTATTTTATGGCATACAATTAGGCGCAGACCGGAAATGCTAGCAGCCACACGTACGTACAGTAGTAGTACGGCATCGTTTGAACTACTATGTATACGTACGTGAGTCGAACTTCCTTTATGCCTTTTTCCCTTTCTACGTTGGGCGTTTTGTGAGCTTTGCTCCTGCTGTTGCAGTTCTTATGTCAGAGGCAATTAGTCAAAATAATTTGTAATCTTATTAGTAGCTTACATACATACAGCGTCTATCACTTCTCTACGATAATTACATGCATCAAAATTATGACTTAATATTAGCCATTGTGTGTTTCCTCATGCATTTGCAATTGAGTTTGAGTTTGAGTTTGAGTTTGAGCAAAAGAAGCAAATGGCCAGCGGCAAAAGACAGGCTTAACATGATGAATATGCAATCAATTGAAAACATATTTCACATTTGTCAATATTTGTGCGGCTTACAATTGAATAGTGAATTCATATTTGCACAACATTAAATTTAATTCAATTCAATTAATGTCTTGTTGTTGTGCAAGCATCCATACTTAATCGAGTCTTGAATGCAAAGCCTTCTTGCCTCAAGATTGCTACATTAATTTCATTGCGATAGCAAATGACATTTTAACTCGACACAACAATTTCTCTCTGTGGCAATCAAAGCGTTCGTGGATGAATAATGTTAAACATTTATTGAAATGAAATCGTATTTGCAATGCCATTCAATTGGAAGAGCTTTGAATGATTGGCATTATAGAAAATTTAATGCAGCTCATTTTAGTTTAATTCGTATTCGTAAAATAATATTTTTTAATGTTTAAAGTGGTTAAGCCTAAAAAATATGTATTAACAAATAATTTGAATTATTCTTAATATGTTTCTAATAAATAATTACTTAACTTACAAAAAAAAATGTATACAAAATATTTGTTTCTTCTGTCATTTTAATGTTTAAAAAAATATAAGAAATAAATACAAAATGCTTCCAAGCGCAGATCTCGGCTGTTCGGAGAGTTCCTAAAAGAAGGTAGAGATACATTACAGGTAAAATAGCACAGTGCATATGTATGTGTGTGTGAGTCCTTTGCAAAACCGGAAGCCTACTCAAGAGTTTTACTTATTAACAAAAGTATCTCATCTCGTATATGAAGCTTTCTACACCCCAACACACACACATGCACATATATGACAGGCTGGTAAAAGAGAGAGGGAGAGATGTCTTGTTTTCTTTTAACCGTTTGGCGTTGGCAACGCCATGCCAAATTCACTGAGCCCCTGAGCAGGCAATCATTTGGTCCATAAAGCACACGATGCGCCCAAATGTCATGTGCCAAACGGATTTCATGTTACAACACGTGAAGAGGCGATGGAAGGGGCATGTGCGTTTGTGTGGCAGCTACTAGGACTCATATAAAAGTTAAATGGCAGAAAAGGAAGCGTTGACGTCGCGACAGGAAATCAGTTGAGGCATACGACAAACAAACAAAGAAAAGAAAAAAAACCAGTAAAATAAACTTATCCTACCAATACTCATTTTCTGTGTTAGTGTGTGTGTGTGTGTAATATTTAAAAAAGAGCCATGCATTGAACTTTAACCTTTTGACACACATCTTGTGTCATAAAGTTGATGAAAACTATAGCTGAAAGCATAAAGCTAAGGATAATCGCAGTTTTGTTGTCCAAAAACCCAAACAAAAATGCCCTGCCAGCATTCACTTAACCGACAGTCAAATGAGATTTTAAATGCCTTTGCGCTGACTGTACCCCAAAACAGCAGCCGCGGCAACTGTACCAAGTTTTAAGCTTTGGGTAACGTTAAAAAACTTTGCCCCATGCAACGGCAACAGCAGCAGGTTAAACGCAGTAATTACTTTATTTTGCATTTTTCTTTGTCTGCCCAATTAAACTTCAATTGCCAGGTGTTGTTTTAATACCTCAAAGGAGCTCACATAGCACAAGGGTATATATACATAAATACATACCATATATAAATTTGTATAAATTGCAATTTGCATTCGATTTTATCAATCTTTTGTTATGAAAGAAATTGAGTTGGGAATTAGTTGCAAATATAGAAAAATCCTTCATTGCAGGGTATTTCGTCGGCCGTCACAATATAATGTCGGGCAAGTGCAAGTTTTGGTTGCTTGGGGCGCAGGTTCCTTTTTTTTAATTAAACTTCTCTATGGATATGCAATGGCAATTGGGTTGAATTGGGGTTCGGGGCTTGGGGTAGGCCAGCGAATTGGACTCCAAATTGATGCCTTTAATCAGGCAGCCACTTTAATGACACTTTATGAGAGTAAGAGACCCATCTATAGGGAGTTGGGGCGCAATGCGACATGGTCGATAAAACGCCGCCAAATCCTTGGCCCAATAAATTAATCGAAGTTGCTCGAACGAGAATCGAATGGAAAAAATACTTTGAAAATGCCACAAGTCAATTTAAGTAAAGTTTCCGCAGACCTTTAGCCCCACGTTAACCCTTTGTCAGCTTTTAGGGGTTGGGGCTATTTATTTTTTCTTTTTTTGCCGCTATTGTTGTTGTAGTTGTTTTTTTTGGTGTGCTTCAATTGCCATGAAATTTATGTGTTGGCGCTCAGCATGAACTTGAAGCGCATAAATCCACATGAAACGGATATTAAAAAGCATCAGCCATCTCGAACCCCAAAACTACCCCCATGATAAACCAAATTTAGTACCCATATTACCAATGCCCCACATATATATAGACATATTAGATAGCTGATTGACTTTGATCGCTCTAGCTTTGTTGGCTTAAATTATGAACTTATAAATTGACAGGCGCCAAAGGAATTTTACTTCGGGCAAAAAGGGTGAGGCACAGGCATAGCTGACATTAGATTGATGGTTTTAAGGTTGACTTAGTTTTAACAAGGAGTAAGGAAGGATCTGGTGATTAAACTTGATAAAGTCTATTGATATTTTCCAACCCGAAATAAGAAAAAACAGAGTTTTAATTAACATTGCCAATACTGCGAAATTTTTATTTGCCTAACGAGAGGCATCCATAGAGCACGGGATAATTTGATTTGGAGTTATCAAATGTGTGTTGCATTAACGCTTATAATTTGGATTTTTGCTAGTTTTTGAATGGTAACCGGATAATTACCAAATGCAACTATTGGTAGAGTGAAGTAATCCATGTTCTTTCGAACCTGTCGGAATAGGAAAAAATAGGCAATGATTTTGGGTTGCTCTAAATACAACGTTTAAGATACTACTTACCTTCTTCGCCTTCAGACTTATTTTTCTTATCGTTCAATTGTTTTTTACGTATTGCTCGCATGTCCATCTCCTTCAAAAACCTAAGCATCCTTGATGAATTCATTGACTTAATCGGTTTGTGTACCACGATTCGCGGAAATGCCTGCATCTCAGTGTCCATCTCAATCCGACTCCTAAAATTGGTTATGGTTACTTTAGTACAGTAATAGACTTGCTCGCGCTCCGGATCAGTCCCAGCATCCATGTCAGACTCATCGTCCAAACTGGCCACTGACTGTCGAGCTGAAGTATCGCCGGATGTTTGCGGTACCGAAGACTCCGGCTGCCTAGTCCCGCTGATGGTCATCGAATCGGTGGCATGTCCACTTAATGTTTGAGGACGGCTTGTCGTTGGCAGTTCACCGTCCAAGGAGTCCATCGTCTCAAATAAGTTGATAAGCAGCTGGACATTGCGGCTGTTATGCATGTTGGAACACGAATAATGTTTCTGATTCATGTCGTTTGCAAATTTGTTTATTTTACTTTTCACGAAAATCTATTATATATGTGAAAGACGCGTTTCGAATATTGAAAAATGACAACAAAAATAATTATATTTTTTTTTGTGTTCTGTGAAAAATTATTTTGGATTATGTTTGTTAAGTGAAACTGTGAAATGTGAAATGTGAACTGAAAAATAAAAGCTTGTCGCCGGCAAACAAAATATGAGCTGAACTGACGCCTGCTTAGTTTTGCTTAGTTTGTTAGGTGGGAAAGGGGGAAGTGAATCGATAAGTGAAAATCGATAAAGTCAAAAGTTAAACACATTCTGAAATTTAATAAAAAAAAGTGATAATAAAAAAAAACCTTTTAAATCGTAAAAAAAAAATATGAGAAGCGTTCGAATTAAATATGGGCGTATTGAATTGAAAATTATTTATGAAAAACATTTTTTTTTACTCATAAATTTTTATTATTATGATTTTGGATTTTTTGAGATATTTTAAAAATTAATTTTTTATTATTATTATTATATTGGGGATGACTACACTGCGACCAAGCTGATCTATTGTGCCCCCTTCTTGGCTTATAGCTCTTCCATCAAGCCCAAGTGTTGTACAAAAGCAAGTACCTTTGTTGGGTCGATGGTTTCTAAATCGCTGAATTCCACAATATGTTTTCCTAGAAAACTACTTCTTTTCCTCACTAAGGCTACGCATTCTGCTATGATGTGCAAGGAGGATTCTCCTTCCATTTCACAGAATCTGCAAGTTTCGCTGCTGACTATACCTAGCTTTGCTATATGACCTCTTAGTCTACAGTGTCCTGTCAAAAGACCGGTGAGTATCCTGAGTCTATTTTTGCCCATCGATATTACTTGCTTAAACCGTTTGAGGTTATAGCCACCCAAGAGAAGTTTTGCTTGTCTGAGTCCTGGTGTCCTTGCCCAGCTCGTTCTTCGCAAAAATCTCTCTTCGTTCCTAAGCTCTTGCCGTATTGTGCTTCTTCCTATACCACAATACGGCTCAGGTCCTATGAGGGGTGTCGCTGCCCCCATTCTTGCTTGCTTGTCTGCCTCTTCGTTCCCCGCTATGTTGACATGTCCCGGGACCCATCTTAGGGCAAGCCTATTTTGTGATCCCAGAGTGTCTAGCTTGGTTCGTACCTCATGAACTATCTTTGACCTAATTTCGGTCTTACTAAGTGCCATTATTGCTGCTTGGCTATCGGATAAGATGGCTATGTCTCTATGCCGATAGTTACGCTTTAAATTAACGTCCACACACCTCCCTATTGCACATACCTCAGCTTGGAATATGCTGGTGTGCATACCTAGGGGCTCGTGGTAAGTTAGCCGAGGGCCCACCACACCAAGACCGGACCCTTGATGCGTTAGGGATCCATCGGTGTACCATTTTATGGTGTGTGGCTTCATGTTGTGGACCTCTTCTAAAGATGTCCACTCCTTTTTGTTACAGAGGTGAACTTGAAACTTTTGCTCGAACATATGTTCGGCTTTCATTTCGTCCCTTGGCTGTGCCAGTAGGGGAAGTTCACACGACAGCATGTCTGCCTCTACTCGACTAAGAATGTGTCCTCTCCCAACTCCTTCAACGGACATTCTTAAAAGCGTTGCTTTTTGTTGCAGCCTAATTGTGTGATGGAGTGGTGTTAACTCCAATAGAACCTCAAGCGCGGATGTGGGACAGGTCCTCATCGCTCCTGTGATTCCTACACATGCCATTCTTTGTAGCTTCTGAAGCTGCTTCTGCACAGTGATTTGTTGTGCCTTATCCCCCCATGCAATCGCTCCGTACGTGAGCATGGGTCTTACTACCATGAGGTATAGCCATCTTATTATGTTTGGTGATGTTCCCCATGACTTCCCGGCTATGTTACGACACGCATACAGCGCTCTGCAGCAAAGTTTAATTTGCTGTCGAAAGTGACCCCAAGGTATTTGACTTCCTTGCTTGTTTCTATTGGGCTCCCCGCGAGCCTAATCTCCCTCATCCTTTGTAGCTTGTATCTTCTGGTGAACGGAATGATGATTGTTTTCGCAGGGTTTAGGTTGAGACCAACCTCCCTACACCAATCATGCGTGAACCTAAGTCCCAGTTGAACATTATCACAAAGAGTTTCTTCATACTTGCCCCGAGCTATTATCACAATGTCGTCTGCATAGCCCTGACATTGGATACCACTGTTGGCGAGTCTACTTTATAATTCGTCTACTAGTATACTCCATAAGAGGGGTGATAAAACCCCCCCTTGTGGACAGCCCCTTGTGGTTGTTACTGTTACGGTACTATCTTGTATAGATGCCGTAACCTGTCTGGACCCTAGTAAGGATGATATCCATCTACTAGTTGTACTGTCCAGCCCTCTTCTATTCAAGGTAGCCTTGACAGCATCATGTGATGTGTTGTCGAAAGCGCCTTCAATGTCTAAAAATGCACAGACTGCTACTTCTTTGTTTACTACTGCCGCCCGCAAAGTGCGGTGCAGCTCATACAGGGCAGTGTCCGTAGATCTGCCTGTTCTGTATGCATGCTGCGTTGCTTGCAGTGGACTCTGTGTAAGCAGAGTGCTCCTGATGTTATAATCCACCAGCTTTTCCAACGTTTTCAGCAAAAACGATGTTAAGCTAATGGGTCTGAAGGACTTTGGGTTGGTGGTATCTGTCTTCCCTGCCTTGGGGATGAAGACCACCCTAGCTCTACTCCAAGTGCTTGGTATATGACCAAGTGCTAGGCTGCTGACCAGGATTTTCCTTAGAGTGGGTAGGAGTATTCCCCGTCCCTGCTGCAGGAATACCGGTGATATACAATCCAGACCGGGAGATTTGTAAGGCTGGAAGGTTCCAATTGCCCATTTTAGTTTCTCCGCTGTTACCACCGACTTGGCGCATGCCCAGTCAGTGGCCGTTGGTCTGTACTGAATCTCTGTATCTAGAGGTACGCACTGTTGCCAGGGGATACTTCCTGGGAAGTGCATCTCAAACAGAAGCTCTAATCTTTGCATGTTGGTGCTCGTATATGAATTGTCTATACGTTTCAGGGCTAAATTACCCTCCGGTGCCCGCTTTGATAATGCTCTATGGAGCCGGGCACCTTCGCTTGTACTTGTACTATAGTTCCTACGCTTGGCCTTCCTGATCTCCTTGCTGTAGGAGGTGAGGCTTTCGCGGTATGTATCCCATGACCCGTCTCTCTTGGCTTTATTGAAGAGGTGACGGGTGGTGAGCCGCAGTCTTTCCAGACCGTCATTCCACCATGGGGCATCTTTTTCTCTACGCGTTCTCCCTAGTGGGCAGCTTTCTTCATACGCATTTTTAATGCTACTGTTAAGATTTCTAACAACTCTTTGTAGCTCACTCGTGTATCTGGGTATTCCAGAGCTCTCAGTGACTAGGCTAAGTTCTAGGGTAGACCTAAATTTATCCCAGTTCGTTTTTCTGGGGTTGCGAGTTGGTATACTACTATCCGTATTAACCTGAAGTTTAAATAGGATGATCCTGTGATCGGACATGGATTCTTCTGGAGAGACATGCCATTCTCTGAAATGTGGCCTGAGAGACCGACTAATCAGAGTAATGTCTAATACCTCTTCTCTAACTCTAGTTACAAATGTCGGTGTTGATCCGACATTACCAATTTCTAAATTATACTTGAATATAAAGTTGGTAAGACACTCACCCCAAAATTAATTTTAAAAAAATTACTTTTACATTGCATTTTTCTGTGTTTAATAAAAGACTTGACAAGTCCCTTAGGAATAAAAAATGACTTGGCCTAACATAAGTTACCAAACAGTTGAATTTACACTCACATTCGAATAGTTGGATATTAAAAAATAGCCCGTCAAATTGCAAAGGACAAACTTCATAAATATTCAAACGAAATTGTCTAAATTCATTTCGAGTTTATGTAAATCTGTTATAAAGATGCTTATAAGCAGATGTATGGATAGATATGGTTGCACACATTTGGCCTGGGGCCACTCAATTCATACGATAGTTTTCAAATAATTTAACCTGTCATGTTCCATGCCAATAAATTGAATTGTCAATGTAGGCAATGAAAAGCGTGCACACTCTCTGTCTCTGTATAAATATATGTATGTATGTAACAGAAACTTTGACAAACACAAAACCAACATACTACTATCCTCAAGCTCATCTTTGTGCTTGAATCAGAGATGAGCGCGTGTTTTCGAGGTAAACACGAGTCAAAACTAACGAAAGCAAGGGTTTGAGTTCACCCATTAGAAGATTATAATAAGAAATCATTTCATTTCACTTCGCTGCTCCACTTAATCTACTATAAGATAAGATTGTTTTAAATATGACAAGAGCTAGAGCATTTTTGTAAGAATCTAATGTAAAGTATTTATTACAATCGCAAAAGAATTGTGCAGGTGGCGAGCCATAAAAAGGTTTTAAAAAATCTTTTATATTATATTATTTTATTATTTTATTTCTACGCAATCCTTAAAAACAAAAAAAAAAAAGCACGTCACGTTATCAACTCTAACGCCTTCTATCATATTTTAACAGTTGCCAAAAATGCTGAATGCTGAATGCTGCCTGCTTTCTGTGAGCTTAGTTGCCCGCAGGGTTCTGACTCTCTCTCGCTCTGGTGCTGGCATATTTGATTTTGTAATTTGCATTTGATAAGCAAGAAACAGAAGTTGAGGCCGTGGCAGAGTTGAATTCCAAACTCGATTTGTCGATGTCCTTGGCTGCCTTTTGTTTTGTTTTAATTTTCATTGAGCTGCGTGCCTGCCTGCCTGCCTTCTGCCTTCTGCTATCTTATTTTATCCATCACGTTGAAGTTGGCATCATGTTGTTGCCTATCTCAATGCTCGTTTGTTTGTCGACAATTTTATTAGGCAGTTGTATTTGTATTTGTATTTCGATTTCTATTCTCTCGTTTTCAGTTTTATTGTTGCCTCTGTAACTTGCTCCCTTTGGTGGGCCATTATCAAGTTACGTAATACGTATGTAGATGGCAAAATTGTTCAGCTTTGAACTGACAGAAATTAAAAATGCCCAAGGGCACCGTATGCCAATTGCATATAGCCTTGAAGCAGCTCCAACATTATTATTATAAATAAAACAATATAAAATTCGTTCGTTTTTGTTATGTTTACCAATTGTAAATTTTACTCGTTTATTGTATATCAACTATATACTAAACATATATGTATATATATAAATATAAGTATATAATCATTAATAATTTTACTTTAATAATGTAATTATTTATTTCGTTATGTTTTTGTTTTTTGCCATGAAATGCTAGAAATATAACTTTTCTTTGGAATCCGTCGAGATACAAATGCATCTGCGTAGCAGCAAACAAAACTGTTGTTGTCCGATTGGGCGAGCCCGAACTCCCAAAGAGACAGGCTTTCATTAAAGCAAATACTTATTCGTTGGCTGCTAAGCAAAGGTTTTGATTTGAACAGATTCCAGATTTGTATTTTTTTGTTTTTCTTTTGTAATTTATAAATAACTTTTGCACTTATTGTCCGTTCGTCAAACAATTTTTAAAGCTGACACTCAAATGTTTGTGTGTTTTTTTTTTCTTGTATTAATTTTAAGAAAGTTACAAAAAGCCGTTTTCAAGTTTATAATTTTTTTTTGTTTGTGTCATCTTAACTTGTAAGGTCCAACAAAAATGGATTCGATTTCGATTTTGATTTTGATTTGGTAAACTCATGTTCTGTGTATTATTATTGAAAAATGCTACTACACCTTGGCCGGATATCTGAACAATTTAAGATAAAAAAGAATCAATCTGATTCATATATATGTATATAAGAACATTGCAAGACGATTTGATACGAACATATAAGAATGCATGTTATTTGAAGTACTAGGTGCTTGATGAACTCTACATACTTGTTCTACTTTGTTAAAAAATGAGAGAAGTTTCCACTCTGTTTTGGTTCGTTCAGTGTCATTTCAACACGATTTCTTATTCGATTTCGATTTGTTATTATTAATTTTTCCGTAGGAAAATTTTCATAATCTTTATTATTATCTATAGTGTGTTTGTGTGTGTGTTTCTTGAGAAGGCACTAAAGGAACCACTCATGTCTCCTTCCTATTCCTAAAAAAAACCAATAAAAAACAAAAAAATATAAACCTAACAATGGGAATGATTGATACTATTTCATTGTTTTGTGTTTTTTTTTTTGTTATTATTCGTTAATTTGAACACAAGATTATCTAGGATTGGACTACAAGTTGCAGTTTATATGTAGCCCAATATTAGATAATCAATAACTAACAACAATTGCGAACAACAACAAATATTATAGTAATTGTCGCCCTTAATGAACTCTAGCATTAAATTGTATCTTAATTACAATTCTATTTGATTTTAAGTTTCACAAGAACAAAACAAACAAAAAATACTTCAAACTATATTAATCGGCATAAAATATAATAATAATAATCATAATAATAATATTGCTTATTTCAAGGATACAATAAAACATAAATTTATAAACTAATGCACTAAAAGCAAACTGTTCCAGAACAGAAACAACTATCACAATTCTATCCTATGGCAAGAACTATGCAAAACAGAAAACTATTTCATTTATAACTTTGCAATTGACATTAATAATTTGCTCAATTTGTGGATTACAAAAACTCTTCGTTAATCAATTGTGCTATTGCTTATGTATATATAATTATATAAAGGTATTTATATATTTTTGTTTTCGTTACTTGAGTGCGCTGCAAATTTGTTTAAAAAAAAACCAAATTGATACCAAAAAATAATAGCAACTATTCAAGTTAATTTACGCGTATTTTTTGTGACTTAAAGCTTTTATGTTTTTGTTGTTGTTGTTGTTGTTTGGTTTTTGTCATTTGTCAACAATTAATTACGCGAACAGTCAAAGATTGAACAATTTAACAATTTAATAATGTTTGTTTCGTTTACTTTGTTCGTTTGCTTTTTTTTTTGTTGCTGTTGTATAAATATTAGCTTTGAGCTTTAACATTAAGTTAAAAGTTTGCTTATTCAAAATTATAAATAATATAATATATCGAAAATCATTCATGCATAATAAGTTATAATTCTATGTGCATATTGTGCCTGTTGTGTATTTCTATAAAAAATAGCATGTAATTCAAATATATATATGTATATATAAACATGCTTGCATCTGTTTAATACATAATGTAACTTGTCATAGCGACTAAGTTAAGTTATATGTATATATATTAATGAACCATAATAATTCTAGTTTTATGCTCGTTATGTATATTAATAAATTACGACACATTTTTGCATACTTCAAAACATTTGTATTACTTTTTTCAATTTCCATTTGGAACAATTCATCAACAACAACTTTGTGAATTTGTTTTTTGTTTTTTTTTTTTGTTTTTGTTAATCTTATCAAGAATATCTTCAGCTACTAAAGTATATCTCCCTTGAGTAGACTCATCAATGAACACTTTTGAGTTACAAAAAGCACTTGTTTAATTTCTTTTTTATTTTTAAAGCATATGTGTATGTAATTACTTTAACTGAACACTTTTAGTTCGATTTTTCTCTTTAACTCTAGTAACTAGCGCAACAATCGTTTTGTCCATTAAAAACATTAACTGTAATTTTTGTATTTCGTACACTTCCTTTTTTCAGTGCAAGACCAGATCAGAATATTAATTTCAATCTCCGACATTAACACCTGCTCTATCTTTTAACTCTTGGAAGACTTATGAACGCGCACACACCTTGTTATTTATTTTTTTTTGCTGTTGAATGATGCAATTTTTCTAATAAGCAATCAATGGACTGGTAGATTGTCACAATAGAGTTGGAATTCGGCCAGCTTATATTGATTATTATTATTATTATATATAAAAAGTAAAAAAAGAAATACAAATTTGTGGCTTGCGTAAAAAACAATTGCAATTATTTTGCAAGTAATGTGTAAACAATTAATCCTGATTATTCGATCGTTTCGATTTGAGTCATTCGACTAAGTTGATGAGTTTATCCAACAGAGATCTGACTAACTATCATTATTATCGGTTATAGTTGAGGAAATTCATGAAAACGTTATGCTAATGTTTTAATTACTTTACGTTTGCCAGAAGACTCTCCACAAAAACTAGCCCCTTACTCTTTGCTAAATATACATTTGTATGTAATTATTCCTGGAACTGGAAATACCTTAGATGAAATGAAGTATAATGTATAAAGATAATAAGTAATTTTTTGTTTTAGGTTTGTTAAGAATAATTTAGATAGCCCTGATTAAATAGTTGCTTTGCTTTTCAAAATTTATATTGCTTATCACTTTCGATGGATATTAAAATTATTAATGTTTTGACACAGCGAATATCAATAGCAAGTCAAGTTGCTTCAATAAATTAAGGTGGACAGCTTAAATCGTTTCGTTAGTTCCAGGAGCACTAAGCAAATATACATAGTATAATGTATATAGTATATTTTGTCTGCATGCTTTTACTTTAACAATAAACATTAACCAACTAGTATTACTAACACAACTTTCGTTCGTAGATTCTATCTCTTTCTTATTTGTGCTGACATCTGTTTGTGTGTATGGAGAGGGTACAAAAGGTATTGGGGAAGGTGTGAGGGAAGGATGTTTTATTGCGCTACCAACCGCTACTGCTGCTTTACGTGCTACGTCCGATTTGCAACCAAGCGAGCAACAACTGCAATGCCGGCTGTAGCAGCACTAGCTTTCAGATATCTGTATTGATATTGATGCGTGTAAGATACTCGCCTTGCGAATCGGCCACAGCGCGTATTATCTCCAGCAACAGTTCGCGCGACAAACCGGATATTTTGGGCAACCTGGCCACTTTGGCAAAATCTTTGACAATTAGTTTCAATGCGTAATCTTTGATGTCATAGATTTTTGTGATATCAGACGCCTCGAGCGTCTGCAGCACATTCTCCGACGTTATATTATGCTCTAATGAGTATTTGCAGAATGCATGCAAACGATTATTCGACAGACCATAGAAACAGGGTGCCTGAAACAAATAGAGTGCATCCTGTGGCGGCAACTTTGTTTCTCCATAATATATATAGCGCAGCAGCGAATGGAAGGCTTCCAGTGATGGTGAAATTTCTCCAATTTGTATCTAAATCAATGAGTTTTGAAATGATTTGAAATATTAACAATCAATTGAGTGGTGTACTTACATTAACGGTATTATCCGGTGGCATAAAAGAGCGAAACATGCCCTGAAAATAGGTACAACGTGATGATAACACAGATTTGTGGGCTGGTATCACATGATCATCCAGTATTAGACTTATATCGCAAAAGTCCTTGCCCGTTGTCTCCAAAAACATAGACAAATCATGCTCCAGCGTAGTGCCTAAACAAACATTAGTATATGGTATATTGGTATAAATAAATAATTGTACAAACATATCAGACATATCATTCAATTAATATAAGTCACTGTTATTGTTCAAGAAATTAAATTTCTCGAATTACATGCCTTACTTTACAGATCGACAATTGTGTTTATACAATTCATACTAATAGAAATCCGATCTACAAATAACATTAATTACAGTACCATTCCCAAACCTATATAAAGTGATTGTTAGTGTTGTTAGTTTTAGTTTTTTTCTCGTTTTTTTTTTTTTTTTTTTTTTTTGCCATTTGCGAGAGTTTACAATGTTTAAATATTACTTACCAATGTTAGGCTCATAGGTAGTGTCTATTACCAGCTTGCTGGGATGCAAACGCTTGCGTATTATCTCGACCAGAAGCGACTTGTCCAAATCGCTAAACTCACTGGACATGACCACTTCGGTGAAATTCTCTTCTTTGATAATAAATTGCATGCAATGATCCTTGATGATTTTGATGCTGACATACAATTTTGTACAGAAAATGATAAATGTATTAATTAAATTTAGTTTGCAAATGAAATAGCCACAAATAACCTACTTGTTCCTATCAGCATTGTATAGCGCCTCGAGCACATTGATTTTATTGATCTTATAGTCCAGATATTGAATGCAGCCGTGCGCCAGGCGCGGCATAGTAAAGAGACCAGCCAACTGATAGATGTCCGTGATGAGAATAATGATGTTCTTGCTGTACGCGTCCTTCAGATCAATGCGATCCGTATAGATATAGTTAAGTATGATTTCAAATGCCTCGGGTGAGGCATGCGCCAAGCGCACTTCCAGCATAGGCACACGATCCCCGCCGACGCCCGTATTCAAAGCCAACGTGTCCACCTGTCCAATGCCATAAAGTTTCTCCATCTGCTGTTGTCGCGATTCGCGTGCCGCCAATATCTTGTTGCGCAAATATTTGGAGCGTGACGCAACGAAGGCAATATGCGACTGTATGCGTACCTCCTCGGCACCAACCAAAAACTGAATATCACAGAATTGCTTCTCGTGATAAAACTTGCCAAAGTCATCGCGCAGCGTGCACTTTGGATAGCTGGAGAACTGAAAGCGATACGTATCGCCGCGTCGTACGCTATTGTCAACTGTACCGCCAAAGATGTACATGGCATCACCAATAACTGCCGATGCATGGAAAACACGACCCGACGGCATATCCGAGTTGTGCTCCGTCTGTATGACAGACCATACCTGCGAATCTAGATCGTAGCAATGCAAATCATTTGGCAGCGTCGAGTCAGCTGAACCGCCAAAAATATAGAGGAAGCGATCGTGATGGACCATGGTGTGGCCATAGCGACGACATGGTGGTGCTGATGTGGCGCCACGCAGCACCGGTTCATTGGAAATGCGACGCCAAGTGCGCGTCTTAAAATGGAACTCAAACAATAGATTGGTTATCTGGAGACCGCTCTGACCAGAGAACACGTACATCGCATCGCGTGCAACGGCAACGGGAAAATTGCAGCATGTGGGTGGACGATCTCCTTGCTGTTCGACCTCCTCCCATTGATGATTCTCGCCCGTTAAGTTCAGTGTCCACATATCGTTAAGTCGTGCATTACCATCATAGCCAGCATAAATCCACATTTTGTTGTCGTAAACGGCTGCGCCATGTGCCGAACGTGGAACTGGTTGCCTGCCGCAAAGTTGAGACAATTGAAGAATTTAGTCTAACAGTTAATAAGGGGACACTATTTTCATGCTGCCATACCTGCCAGAAAATTTCCACTCCACCCACATGGCGCTTAGAAACTTGTACTCAAACAAATCGTTTTTGTTAGTCAGATTCGAGTTTGAGTGTATGTCGCCCGTATAGCCGCCAAAGATGAACATCGAGCTACCAGCGACAACAGCAGAATGATGATAGCGCGGCGCTGGCGGCGTTCCCGTTGCACATGCTCGTCCCCATGACTTGTCCTTAACACCAAAACGTATCAGATCATTAAGCATATTCTTGCCATTATCGCCGCCAAACACAAACATGGCGTCCTTGTAAGAAACTACGGTGTGCTTGCTGCGTCTATAAGATTCACAAAAAAAATATATATATATATATAAAGAAGTAGCTTATTGAGTTTGGATGTTTAAAGGACTTTAGCGGATTAAGCAATTTTCTACTAACAATAAAAGTCTATAGCTACTTACTTGGCGCCAACAAATTCGGCACATTCGAGCATGCGCGTCCATTGATGTGTTGCCGTATAGGAGTTGAAGTCAACGTTGAGGGCATTGCAGCTATAGCTGTAGATGCCCGGCGGGCTATCTTTGTAATTGAAGGTGCTGCTGTTGCAGCTGCCGTTGCCATTGCTGTTGGCATCATAGGCAATGCCATTGGATTGCATTATAGCGGAGGCAGTGGCAGAGGCATTGCTGCAGCTGCTGTTGCTGCCACCGCGTGTGCTGCGCGTTGAGCTCGATGTGGACATACTCAAATTGTTGCGTATATGCTGCACGTCTATACAGCCAACTGTCGATGCACTTTTGCGCGGCTTATGCCGCTTTCCAGATTTCGAATCGCGCTGATGCAATGCCTCTGCCTGTTGTTGATGCTGCTGTAGTTGCTGCTTTGAGCTGATGGCAACACATGCAGGGCAATAAACGGTTGCTGGTGTATTGCCACCACTGCCACTGCCACTGCCACTAGCACTAGCACTTTCGCTGCCACCAACTACTCTGCCACTTGCACAGACAGCACTTAAGCCACTGGATATTGAGCTGGAGCCAAGAGCGCAACTGGGTCGGCTACTTGGGGCCGCACTGTTGGTGCTTCGACCGCTACCACTGCCACTACCTCCGCTGCCACTCCTGCCGCCAACGCCTCCGGTTGGTATATCTTCCGCAGAACCATTCGTGTCCCCGCCGAGTATGGACTTTAGCATTAAAGCATTACAGGTGTAGAATCTCCTTCGTTGGCTTATCTTGGTCGGATTTACGTTGCAGGGCTGTGTGCCTTGCTAAACTATATCGATGTTGTTGATAAAGTCTCTTTTTACTACCTCTGCAGGTAAAGAGCTAGTGATGGCAAATAGTAACAAATTTACTGCTACATAACGATATATCACGACAAATATCGGCATGCCAGGCTCATGAAGTGCTGCCAGA
This sequence comes from Scaptomyza polygonia, assembly GCA_035044585.1. Lineage (NCBI taxonomy): Eukaryota > Metazoa > Arthropoda > Insecta > Diptera > Drosophilidae > Scaptomyza > Scaptomyza polygonia. The sequence continues at coordinate 42,121 of JAWNNU010000649.1, forward strand.
CATTTATACACATGTTAAATTTTTATTTATCTATATATATATATAAAATGTTTGAATAATATATTTTGCTAATTAGACTAATTACAACTAGCAGGGTAATAATTTGAAATGTTTCGAAAGACATTTTTATTGACTGCATGTTTCGTAGAAATTTGTGACGTTGCAGCCAAATTGTTATCGAACGTTCTCTTCTGTCGATATTGCTTGGCACCATGCGTAAAAACAACCCTACTCAGCAGATAAAACGCGGCAAAGACCACAAACAAAACATAAATAAGATATTAATAGAATAAAAGTAGTTTAAAGAAAGCAATACAAATTGACGAAAATTTCTAGTCCTGCAACAGCTCCGCTCATCACACATGGCCAGCAGTTCGCGAATCACAATATTGCCTCAGTCAAAAGAGGCGCTTCTGAAATCTTACAATGCCCGCCTTAAAGATGACGTGCGTAGCATGTTAGAAAACTTCGAAGGTAAACGATATACGTATGCAAATTTTTGTATGAGTGTTGTGTGAGAGGCGGCCTAGAAGAGTTTTTTAAAGCGACGCTCATTACGGATACAAGGACGGCGTTTGCGTATCATGCGATAGAGTAGATCCATGCCCTCATGGAGTCCCTTGTCGAAGGTGGCGCTGGTGCCGTGCACCTTCCAGCGTTGCTGAAGCTGATTTAAACGCAGGCGCACGGCAAGATCGGCGGGTGGGATGGCATGCGGCAGATCCTGCTTGTTGGCGAGCACAAGCAGAACGCTGTTCTTCAGCTCCCTAACACACATCACCGAGTGAAGCTCGGACATCGCCTCGTAAAAGCGATCATCATCGGAAGCATCTACAACAAATATAACAGCAGTTGCATTGTTGTAATAATAGTGCCACAAGGGGCGCACACGCTTCTGCCCGCCAATGTCCCAGACTGTCATACGCAGGCGTTTGTATTCCATCATTTCCACATTAAATCCAACTGTCGGTATATTGGTTAAAGTAGCGTCCAGCTTAAGCTGATACAGCGTTGTTGTCTTGCCGGCTCCATCCAAGCCAATCATCAACACACGCACATCCTCTCTGGCAGCAAAACGATCGAAGAAGTACGAAAACGAACTGCCCATATTTGTGATTTGCTATTTGCGATTTGTGTTTTGTGCGCTTTGCAATCAACGAATGACAAGATTCCAAAGCGTTCTAGCTCCAACTGTGCCGACCACATGGCAATTATAGCCAAAGCCTCGCTTTAAGCCCATTTGTTTATGTTATCCAACATATAAGAGCGTAACTTTTTACGTTACTCTCACTTTCTCTTACGTAGCACTCTTTCGAGCCGTCTACTCTCTAAAACTAAATTGATTTACGATTGCATTTGTTTACAGAAATACTGAAGTTGGCGAGGCGGGAGAGTCATAGTCAAATTTCAAGAATAACACAATGCGAGCAGGACGCCCTTGAGATGCAGGTGCGGTCCGCCAATATGGGTGAGAATATATATACATATATACAAAAAAAAATCAAACGATCAAATCAATAAACAATTACCCAGGAACAGGGATGATAAAGATACTATTCAATCTTCGTCACTGCATTTACAACTAATCTCATATACCTTACACCTGTCTACCGTAAATTGAAACCAGACGCGTTTTTTTTTTGTTGATAATTAAGTTATAGTTTATGTAATTTGGCATGTAGACATAATGCTTTAAAAAAAAATTTAAGGTGATTTGTTTGCGCTTTGTCGTATATAATATATGTAACAGAATATTTGTCAAACAGACCACAAATCAGCTATTAGTATAACTATATCAATTATTGTTACATTTTTTTTTGTTTGTTTTTAGTACGAGCTGGTGAATCGTTGATGAAACTGGTGGCAGATCTCAAGCAATATCTAATACTCAATGATTTTCATTCTGTGAATGAGGCAATTACAAACAACTCACAGCTATTCCGGGCGACGCAAATAGAGTGCGATAAAAAGTTAATGAAGCTAAGGGATGAAATGGCAATGGATTTATACGATCTGGAGGAGGAGTACTATACAAGCATATTTAAATAACTGTACATATACATTTAATATTTATACATTTATATATTTAATTACTTAATAATCTAATATGTAAAGTAAAAATGAAAATATGTACCTTATAATATTTATTTAGGAAAAACACTACTGGTGCTTGGTAGATCTTTGGCATCCTGTTGATTATCTTGATCAAGATCAACATGCGACTCGGAGGATGATGATGCCGATGAATTGTCCGCTGTGCACAGCTCATCGTTGACATTATCAACAATATCGCCAGTATAGAAGAGTACGGCCTTGGGTACGATTTGTGTGCGCAGCAAGTAACCCACCTCAAAGTCAGCGCCAAGCACCATTTTGGTCTTTTCATCGGCCAGCGACAAATCCATTGCCTGTGGCGGCGAAAAGAACCGGAAGAAGGACTCGCGCGGCATCACCTTTGGCAAGTTGCGTGCCCCCTTTCGCAAACGCTTCTGCTTGACGGTCTGCAATGTAAGATTGGAACCATCGCGCCAGTGTATGTGACAGCCCTCGCAGCGCACAATCTCCGGACCTTCGAACATAAACGGATAGTCCTTATCAGCCTCGTGGCGCAGAATGTATTTCTTGGTCAACAGCAGCGACGAATTGTGCAGATACTTGTTGGGACGGAACTGAAAGTGTACGGTGTAGCTGTCCGATTCGTATCGGATGCGCACATCCATCAGGCACTCGAGCAGATTCTCATCATGCTCCTGCACCAGATCCGATATGAGTGCCACATTGCGGAAGACCGTAAGCCAGAAACGTGGCACGCCCATTGCATTGTCAGGCAAAAGCTGCAGCTGTTCGGTCAGCTGCTTAAACTCCGGTGACGACTTAATATCTTCGAGCAACTCATCGGGCTCCTCGTTCCAGTAGCGCTCCATTGTCGGCGGATCCACATCACCGGCGACAATATCGCGACGATCATCAAATAGCGTACAGCTTTGTCCATAGAAACGCTTCTCCAGCTCATAGACCTCGCGGAAGAACTGCTCCGATATCTTAATTTGCTGCAATTGATTGTGTTTCAGGGCCAGCACCCGATTCTGCACCGCCTTCGGCAAGCTATCGACCATATGCTGCAGAAAGGCGCGACGACTATTTGATGGCATCTCCGATGGATTCAATTGCATACCGCTGAAGTTGGCTCCGGGACTCCGGCTACGGCTTCGACTACGATTGCGTTTGTGAATTTGTGCACTTGGCGTTTGCGATGCCTCCTTGACCGTGATGATAGTTGCATTTGAGCCCTTATCTGAAGTGGATCCAATGTTAAACATCTTGAAACTTATGAATTTTGTTACTGAATTTTCAACTTGAACAATTTATGTTTATATTTTGATTTATTTTGATAACAAAATAAAATTCAATCAACAACTTTAGCATAACATTGTAACAATTGCGATAAACTAAATTCAGTAATTAAGTTTTAATTTTCATGGAAAAAACCATTCAACGAATCTTATGTATCTTAAATATCAACTATAAAATGTCTAGTATTTAGAATCCTAACCTTTGATGGTTGCTATTATTATTATTATTATTATTTGTAATAGTCTTAAGCCTTAATGAGAACTTTGACTGTTTATTTTGTTTGTGAAGCCTTGTCCTAATGAATTATACTGCAATCTGTCTAAAAATCGTTGTTGTAAACATTAAAAAAAGATTGTCGCAGGTCAGTGACGCCTTCTTCAATATTCAGTTTATGTTTATTATATAGAGCAGCATTGTCAGCAAAATCGATTCACTATTGCTTTGGCCTACTTTCATTTGTTGTCTTTGTCAGCATATTTCGGACTCGAGTTGGCCTTGAGTTCCTAACCAGCTGAACGAGTAGATCGTTAGAAATCCCTCGCCTTAGACGTTCATATGCTTGCCATTTCGATAAGAGAGCTGTTGTCTTTGGCTTTGTTTATCAATTTGTATGGTTGTACAAAGCGTAACGACCTCGGCTTTTTCTTTTTTTATTGATAGGAAATCCATACAAATATTTTGTAATCTTATCCTTCATTGTTTGTGAAAGACTAAACCATCCCCACTTCCCCTAAATCGAGCTGTCACCTGTGTTGCTCGAGCGTTGTGCCTACCACTAATTTATAAATATTTGTATTATACGTTGTGAATCAACAAATGAATAAAATCTATAGATAAATTCAGAAAATATGGTGGAGTATTTGTATCACAATGCAACGATGATTTTCAATGCCAAAATATAAACAAAAACTAAAAGATTATGAGATCTAAGAAGGCTTTGCCTTTGTTTCGTTTTCCGTATTTATCAGTAAGTAGAAACACTTCATTCTGATACACATCAGAAGTTTTAGCTACATTTATTTATTTTTTTTGTTGATAAAATTATTAAATTTACAAATTTTTAGTATTTTACACTTACGCGATTTAAAGAGATAGTCAACCAGGTTGTCGATTTATAATAGTATTCAAAAGCAAATCTCGAATCAAAATGCCCAGGAAAAACAATTCGTGCACGAACATATCCAAGAGCCGGAAAGTCCAGGTCTTAATCAGAAAATTCGAAGCAATGGGCGATAGCAACGCGCAGAGATCTGGGTCACAGGCGACAAGGTTCACCGAAATATCGAATGGACATGTCGCCGCAACTGTGGCCATGTTCGAGAATAACCCACTACGGTCTTCGGTGCCGCAAGAACCATCTGCTGATTCGTCAAAGAAGCCTTCGGAATCTGACTTGAATGAGCAGAAGCAAAGCCCGGCTAAGATAGAGGTGCCAGATGAGGTAAAGAAGGATATTGAGAACAAGAAGAAGGATGTAAAGAATGAAAAGGTAGAGCCAAAGAAAGATAATGCGTCAGAGGAGGAAAAGGATCAGACAGTAGTGGCAACATTGTCGCAAGTTTCTAATAACATGACAGAGAATACATTAAATGAGTTGGATACTTTAGATGCAACTTGTGCCACCCCTCATTCTAACCAGAATTTGGATAATGAATCCAGCCTGTTTGGCTTCTGGCCATGTAAGTACATACATATCTACTTGCTATGTAAATAATCTTAAACTGTTGTCTGATTTTCGCATTTCTTTTAATTCTACTAGCCAAACCTGAGTATGTCCTCCTCCAACGCGCAAAAAGCTGTTTTTTCTAAAATGATTGGTCAGCCACATGGCATGTGGCACACCCTGGTGCTGGATGGATGCTGCTATAGAGAAAGATAGGGAAATGATTTAACAAAACCAAACAAATCGGGAGTTTTTTATTTGGCCCAAAAGGAAGTATAAATCACAAGTTATTAGATGTTGCGGGTTGTGACAGTTTTTGAATCTGTATCTAATTATTTGTTTGAAATATACAAATTTGCAGTCCCTATAACGTTAAGTAATAAGCTGTGTTTTTATCATTGTACTCAAATAGTTTGCTAAATGCATTTATTATAAGTAGTCACATTATTTTCAAGAAACAATAAATTCATTTATCACATACATTGGTAGTTCGTTTGGGATTATGCCATGACTTAGAATATAAAATCTTCGCCGCTGAACTGCTCCATTTCGCTGAGACTACGTTCATAGCGCTTGATGCGCTGATACCATTGTGGATCCTGATGGGCAATCGCGTCGGGTCGCCCACTATCGTGCCTGTAAAGATATTCGGCATGTCCCTGGCCAGTGACGCCATTGACGGTACAGGCAACAAACTGATTATGCACCTTGGATTCCCAGTTGCCACCCACATACCGTACGGCCGTATGCTCCACACGTACTTGAACCAGATATGACCGTTCTGCTGTATCCACTATGAAATTCTGATGCTGTGGCGGTATTCCCTTCTCCCCATACGAGTATAGCTCAAAATTGCTTGCCGTTATGGGCTGATAGACGCCAGTGGACGTGCACACGTAACCCATCTTCAGTGAGGATAGAAAGAACGAGGGCTGACTTAGATTGCCAACAACCATGCTGCTGCCATCGTCCAGAAACAATGCAAAGTACACATAGCGATTAATGGAGCTGAGGCAGCGATCGGTGCCAAAACTATGATCCCGAAAGCCGCGCATTTTCAACTGCAACTTGCTGCCGGCCAGCTTAATGCTGCCCTCCAGCTGCCCATTCTGTTCGTAGTGTGTGCGCTTGTCCATATGGTAGCCAACACACTTGACCATGCTATAGAATTGCTCGTTCCATGCCTCGCGTGCCACCGAGTCGGCAATTAGCGTGGAGCTCAGATCTCGATTGTAGTTGAAATGTTCGGGGGAGCTTTTGAATTCCAAATCCAGCTGCACATTTAGCAGCTCAGGTTCCACTTCCACTTCCTCTGGCATTTGCTTGCGCAACTGACCATCGAATTTGAGTCGCCAGAGACGCATGGATTCCACCGGATAGAGATGAAAGCCGGCGCCACGAAACTCGGTGCTCTCCTCGCCGCCGTCGTTGGTAAAGTGCACCATGTCCGGCATTTTGGGTAGACTGTATAGACCGTTGTCGGGTAGCCATAGGTATAGAGCTGCCTTAAGCAATCCCCGCCTGCGTCGCTCGAGTGTAACCATCAGTTTTTGGCCCGCAGCATTCGCTGCCATTAAACTGACCACATCATAGCTCTTGGGATCATTGGTCAATGGCTGTGGACGATCCAAAGTCTCCAGATGCGCTGCCGAGCTGAGCAGCTCCTCGTTTCTTTTGTAAATGCGATAGCGTAGCTGGCGCAACACTAACAAAGCAATCCAGTATTTTATACGATAGAATATGCCCTTGCACGGATATTTGCCAAAGATGAGCACCGACTTCTGGCTGAGCAGAAACAATGCCAGGCCAAGCAGTGAAACCAGAATGCCCAGGCTTAGAAAGATTACCATTAGAATGAACATGTTGCTCGCACTTGCTGGACATTAACGTGACTGAGCGATTCCATTACACCGAATTGGCAAAATGACCATCTTGACCATTTTTAGCAGCAGCAGTAGCTGTCGCAGCGATTGATAAGCAATCGACGTAGGCCCCATCCTTACCCCACACAACACTTGGTCAGAGTCTATTGAGGACGGCGTAAAGTTATCTAGTACATACATACATATATGGGTTTCTTATCAGTCTGTCGCACATTAAACCCTTTCCCCCTCCAAGTACTTTTATTATAGTTAAGAGCAAGTGTTGTTGCTCAATTAAAGGCAGCAGTTACTTTTTGCTCATAAATCCGTTGGCAATGTTTTGTTTTTTTTTTTTATTGTTCCCTATTGCATATCATAAATACAAATCAGTTAATCGTTTAAACGGCCGGAATGGGGTAGCATTGAATGTTCACACATTGCATAGCATTAAGCTTTTGTCCGCCAGTGGTGAGTGTGCTGAATGCCCTTTAGATTTTGATACTCGGGTAACGGTAACAAAGGCACAGTCTATATTAGTTTTGTGATACTTAAGTTCATAGACAAAATGTCAAGATTGGAGCAATACGCCAATTCACCTTAGGGTGCTCTTCTCGTTGCGAACATACCACTGTGCTCCGTTGATGGTTCTCAAGATCTTCGAATCTCGATGCTGCTGTTGCAAGCGCTCCATTATAACTAGGAACCATAGGTTCAGATTGTTTGGAACAGGACCTTGCAGTCCAGACTAAGGGTAAAGCGAGCATTAACTATCACACCTCCCGTTTACAAACTTACTATTTACTGCTGGCATAAATACTTGAATGTTTATGCTCGACACCGAAGGTAAAGAATATATTGTGTACAAAGTCCATCATGGTGTCTGTCCGTCAGGTCAACGAGGAACTTCTATAACATATACTATTGTAAGAAATTTAGTTCCATTTTGTCACTATGAAAAATAATTGTAGACAAGAAGTTTGTTGATATTTGTTATTATATTTGATAAATAAACTACTTGTTTAATAGTAAGTACTAAAACAATATACCTCTCGTAAAAAAACAAACAAACAAACAAAAGGTAGCTGAACAGCAGATAGCAGAGATTTTTGAACAATGCGCAAATAGTATAAATTAGTGATTTCAAATTCAGAGCATCAGTTGCAGACAATCTTCCAAAAAGGAAATCAACTAAAACTATGAAGATTCAAATTGCGTTATTTTTTCTACTGGCTTCTACAACATTCGCAAATGGTAAGTTGCATGGTGCTGTAAAAATTTCATAATCTAAAAATAAAATGTGATATTTACCATATTTGGAACTTACAGTAGAGCCAGATCCTGCTGGTCTTGGCATACGTTGGAGTGAGGAACTGGACCGCCACTTATCTACTGATTGCATTGCGCTTTGTAGTCCGTGATCGTGATAAATATATTTATAAAAATACTTAATATGTATTTAAACAAAAAAAAAAAATACTAAGCATTAATGTAGTAAAATAAACATACGAAAGAAAATAAGTTAAATACATACAAACAAAAAACTAAATAAAAAATCTGGTGCCAAGCTGGGCGATGACCCTTCAAAAAAAAAAAAATACAAAGCTTATTACTTAACGTTATAGGGACTGCAAATTTGTATATTTCAAACAAATAATTAGATACAGATTCAAAAACTGTCACAACCCGCAACATCTAATAACTTGTGATTTATACTTCCTTTTGGGCCAAATAAAAAACTCCAGATTTGTTTGATTTTGTTAAATCATTTCCCTATCTTTCTCTATAGCAGCATCCATCCAGCACCAGGGTGTGCCACATGCCATGTGGCTGACCAATCATTTTAGAAAAAACAGCTTTTTGCGCGTTGGAGGAGGACATACTCAGGTTTGGCTAGTAGAATTAAAAGAAATGCGAAAATCAGACAACAGTTTAAGATTATTTACATAGCAAGTAGATATGTATGTACTTACATGGCCAGAAGCCAAAAAGGCTGGATTCATTATCCAAATTCTGGTTAGAATGAGGGGTGGCACAAGTTGCATCTAAAGTATCCAACTCATTAAATGTATTCTCTGTCATGTTAGTAGAAACTTGCGACAATGTTGCCACTACTGTCTGATCCTTTTCCTTTTCCTCCTCTGACGCATTATCTCTCTTTGGCTCTACCTTTTCATTCTTTATATCCTTCTTCTTGTTCTCAATATCCTTCTTTACCTCATCTGGCACCTCTATCTTAGCCGGGCTTTGCTTCTTCTCATTCAAGTCAGATTCCGAAGGCTTCTTTGACGAATCAGCAGATGGTACTTGCGGCACCGAAGACCGTAGTGGGTTATTCTCGAACATGGCCACAGTTGCGGCGACATGTCCATTCGATATTTCGGTGAACCTTGTCGCCTGTGACCCAGATCTCTGCGCGTTGCTATCGCCCATTGCTTCGAATTTTCTGATTAAGACCTGGACTTTCCGGCTCTTGGATATGTTCGTGCACGAATTGTTTTTCCTGGGCATTTTGATTCGAAATATGCTTTTGAATACTATTATAAATCGACAACCTGGTTGACTATCTCTTTAAATCGCGTAAGTGTAAAATAGTAAAAATTTGTAAACTTAATAATTTTATCAACAAAAAAAAATAAATAAATGTAGCTAAAACTTCTGATGTGTATCAGAATGAAGTGTTTCTACTTACTGACAAATACGGAAAACGAAACAAAGGCAAAGCCTTCTTAGATCTCATAATCTTTTAGTTTTTGTTTATATTTTGGCATTGAAAATCATCGTTGCATTGTGATACAAATACTCCACCATATTTTCTGAATTTATCTATAGATTTTATTCATTTGTTGATTCACAACGATTAATCCAAATATTTATAAATTAGTGGGTTGCACAACGCTCGAGCAACACAGGTGACAGCTCGATTTAGGGGAAGTGGGGATGGTTTAGTCTTTCACAAACAATGAAGGATAAGATTACAAAATATTTGTATGGATTTTCTAGCAATAAATAAAGAAAAAGCCGAGGTCGTTACGCTTTGTACAACCATACAAATTGATAAACAAAGCCAAAGACAACAGCTCTCTTATCGAAATGGCAAGCATATGAACGTCTAAGGCGAGGGATTTATAACGATCTACTCGTTAAGGGATTTGTTCTTCGGGATTGCCTGTATCTTACATAGTTTTTAGGCTAAAGTGATCAAATTTGGTAGCAAAAGAGTTGGTAACATTTCCTAAGATCTAAATTAATTTTTATGCCACACTTATCCCAGTCGTCACCTGCTCCTTGGGTTCAATACACGAAATGACTTAATCTTCCACAATTTGTTTAGCTAGTGTCAATAAACTTGGTTTTATAATAGCATATTTCATTTTAAAAAAGATCTGCATCCTAATTGGCAGGCCACTCCCATCGAAGCTTCTCATCCTTTCAAAATGGCTATGCTAATGTTTTCCATAGCTTTTTTCTAGACCAAAACCTAGCGGTACATTCATTTTGCACACAAAACAACTACACCAATCTGTGAGCAACCCAATAATTCTTTTCGGCAGCCATTGCTGGGTTATTCACGTCGGTGCATTTGTACTTGACAGGCACTGTACTGTTGCGCTTTGCAGCACTGACCTAAGTGCATATATTAACAATATAAAACCGTTATTACTTTTGCCACACTGCCCAAAATTTGAAATGCGAAATGCGTCTGCGCTAACTACGTACTACATATTAGTAATTTTATAAGCCTGCTCAACTGGCTCTCTCGCTCAACTCTCACTCTCTGCGCTCTCAGCGAGCTTGCAGAACAACAACGGTTAATCAATAAAAACATAAAATTAGTGCGCAAGGAGCATGAATGCAGCAGAAGCATCAGTAGCAGCAGCAGCAGTAACAACAATTGGCACTGCTAATAGCAGCAGTAAAAACACAAAATCATACTATAAGAAAAGTTTAAAAAATAAGCTGTGTATTGCTGTATGTAGTATAAAACAACAACGCTAGTTATTCACGCAAAATTAAAGCAGTGAAAGCAGGAAGAAGAACGAAAAAAGTTTAAGAAAAAAAAAAAACAACACAAACAAATTGAGAAAAGAATCGAATCGAATTGAATTGAATTGAAACAGTTTTAAAATGTACAAAACGATACGACACGGCGAAAACAGTTTGCAATACACAATATTACCACAAAACGATGATTTTCGCGTTGAAGGCAAATTGACAAATGCCAGCTGCCTGCCAGCAAACACCACCAACTTCTCCTCATTAGCCGCCTCTGCATCCGCTTCCTCGTCCACCGCCTCCTCGTCCAGTCCCTGCGTCGCTGGTGGCGCCAAGCGTAGCAGCTTAACGCCACGCAAACGTCGCACATCCTTTGCGTATCTGGGCGTGATCTTTGTTTGCACGGTGATCGTTGGTGCCGTATTGATACCGTTTCTGGTGTCCGCCGAGTGTTTGCCCAGTCCCACAGAATGGTTCCTCAAGACGAAGGCGGCCTTTACGCACAGTGGCGAGAAACAGGTGCTGCAATTGCAACACATTGCGCTACCAGCACCACAGCCACCGCCAGCAGCTCCACCAACGACAACAACAACAACGACAACAACAACATCAATAGCACCCCTGGCTGCTGTCGGTCAAACTGTGGAGATCGTTAATCGCAATGGCGTCGAACAGTTTATATTGAAGCTCAATAAAACGATATTAGCAAGCAGCACAACAACTACAACTACAACAACAACTACCACTACGACAACAACAACGGCAAGTCCTCCTCCAGCAACAACAACAACAACTACTACGGAGCAACCAATGCCATCAAATGGACAACCGTTGGCGCCAGCGAGCAATCGTCTCGGTGGAACGATAACAACGCGCATTATACAAGTACCGCTACTTAAATCGGCAGCCAAGAAACCAATTATGCCGCCCGTATTGGCCAGGGCGCAGAGCACACAGCAACAACAATCAAGCAACACAGATGGGGCAGAGATCAATAGCAACAACAACAACAACAATGCTTGGATGAATACACGATGGGCATATATACCATCCACATATGTCCAGTGGTCGGTAAGTAGCGCGAGTTCCCTAACTAATTTACACCATGGATTAAATTTCTCTTCTCTCTCTCTCTCTCTCTCTTTATCTTAATTCCCTTGCACGGTGCTACTAGGCAGAGGATAGCGTGCTGTTGCCAGCTTTACTTGGATTTGCACTTATTGGCATGATTCTAATTATAACGGTCTGTTTGGTGGCACGCAACAAGCGCACCATTGTTTCATCCGTGCGCAAGCGAAACCGTAACGTGAGTAAACAATTGCAATCTAATTACCTTCTTCATATAACCTTCAAATACAAAACATGTCTGTGTGTACATGTTTGCATCGAAATTCTGAGAACATAATTTCAATTGAATCGCCTGGCATAATGCAATTTAATACCATAACTTATTCAAACAAAATTCCAAGAATATGTCGACTTATTGTTCTAACAATGAATTTTGATTTATTAGAAAATGTTTTTTATTTGTGTGGAGCGCAGAATATTCTAGCTAAGCTTTGATAAACTATACTTCATTGTAATAACACAATTTCAGCAATATGATTATTCATTTGCATATCGCTCGTTGACTTGAAGAATTTCATATTGAAAATTAGAGAGTATGACTGCATCATAAGCTCTTAACTCGTCCGGTGTTATATACATTTATTCCAAAAATATTAGAAAAGATTTATACTTGGAACTAAGAGTTCGGTCTATACGACTTGGCCATCCAAATTAGTGCAGCAAACAGAAGAGTGTTTAATGTAAATGTGTTATTAAAAACATATTTTTTATTATTTTTAAACTAAGTATATTCATTTCAAACTACTTAGTTTGATGCTCTTTAAAAAGCCGCCTAAAAGTATGCCTTAAAATTTTGGGTTTTCTGAAAGTTACAAAAACATATAAGTGAGCCCTAAAAGTATGCTTCGCTTTGCTGAGGCTTAATACCTCTGATACATGTGAAGCTATAAAAACCTATTAAAAAAAATAAGATTAAGTAAAAAATGATATCAGATTAGCTCATAAACATTAACTTCAGATGCAGATATTAAATATTATTCGGCATGAATTATATGAATAGCCTCTGGGTACAAATGTGTGTCCAGTCGTGATTTATTTTCAAAAACGTAACGCCCAATATGTGACCGTTGCGCTGTGAATGGCGCGATGCTTAAAAGGTGGCAGCTCTGTGTACAAACATTTGGTACGCATTTTTTTTTCGGCGCATGAAGTCAGCTTTAAGTTTTACAACAAACTCTTATTAACTGATTTATTTTGCTTAACTTATTGCTGAATTCGATAAGCATTACTTTGTTTAAGTGTGACATCCATATATTGTGAGCTGTGTGTGACCTTCTTTTATTGTGCCTATGGACAGCAAGTAGAACAGAGTTGTATGACTATTGATGACGCGTATTGTGACTATCGATATCACAAACAGACAACAAATTACACGTCACGGTCGGCTGGCACACGAAGTAAAACGATATTGAAAACGGACATCGTGGCCAAACGAGTGGGCGCCCCAACATACTATTGTGGCGCTTTGGGCGTGTGAAAGCGAGAGCGCTTGATTTTAGCCGGCAATACGTAGTAGCTTAGTTGTGTGCGCGCAAGCGAGCAAGCATTTAACAAACAACGTGAACAAGTGGTAGTGAACCAACAACATCAACTACAACAACAACGCGACGTTGGAGCCGAGAGTCGTTTGCGTGGCAGTTTCTATTTTTTTTTTTTTGTTGACTGTGTTTTGTTGTAGTGTTGCGGCTGCTGGCAGCGCTCTTGTTGTTGCTTGGCTCTGTAGTTGGCTAGTAGGCCGCCTTGGCATTCGCAGAGCGCTGTTGGTGAAACGTAGCCACATTTCATTCATTCAGTCACTCAGTCAGTCAGTTAGTCAGCCAGTCAGTCACTCACTCACTCACAGGTGAGCAGCAGCTAATCTTAAAGCCAGAGGCAGGCAGGCAGCAGAGGCGGCTGGACCAGAGGCGCACTGGAATAAAACACACAAAAAAATTTAAATACACAAATAAGTCAAAATCAAATACTTAATAAAATAAATCAAAAAATAACTAAATCAACTGAACGACGCCTACGTCAGCAAATATCAGCAACAAATTCCAATCCTGTAAGCAACAACAACATTAGCGAGTGAAAAGCGCAAAAAATGTAAGAAAAAAAAAGTTTGCTTGCGTGCGCTCTCTCTCCACTGTGTGTGTGTGTGCGTGTTTGTGCCAACAAGGCAAATTTGTGTTGCATGTTTGTTAGCGTGTTGTGTGTGTGTGTGTGCTTTTGTGTGCGCGCTGCTGTTGCACTGAATCCTCAGGCCAATTGGCATAGAGGCATGGGGCGGCATGCACATGGCCATAATATGGCTGTCAGCTGCTGCTGACGTTGCAAGCGCCACGCACACACAACCGCGCGTTTTTAAATAAGTGAGAGAGGCAGCGCACACGCGGGAGCCAGATATGCATGCATATGCATGTATGTGTGTGCGTGTGTGTGAGTGTGAATCGCATAACTTAAATAAAACACATTACACATTGCAGCAATAACAACAGCAACAAAAGCAACAACAAACAAAATAAACAATCAAGATGGCCATCAAACCAGGAATCGGACGAAAAACAACCAACAAGAATCCACCAATATTGAGCCATGAGTTTGTCATACAAAACCATGCCGACATCATCTCCTGTGTGGCAATGGTATTCGTTGTTGGACTTATGAACGAATCGACGGCATCATTTGCCAGCGCCTTCATATCGCTGCACCACAATGTTAGCGGCGAGGAGGCAAGCCGAGAGCAGCCGTATGGCAAGCCATTTACCTATGTGGCTGGCATTAAGGATTATTGTGCGATATTCTTTTATACGCTCACCTGCATCATAATGCACGCCATCATTCAGGAGTTTGTGCTGGACAAGATAAGCAAGCGTCTGCACTTGTCCAAATTCAAATTGGCCCGCTTCAACGAATCCGGACAGCTAGTTACTTTCTATCTGCTGTCATTTGTTTGGGGTGTACATGTGGCACTGCGCGAAGGCTACCTGGGTCAGGTTGCATTGCTGTGGGAGGGCTATCCCGATCATGCCATGAGCTTCCTGCACAAATTCTACTTTATCATCCAGCTGTCATACTATCTACATATGCTGCCGGAACTCTACTTCCAAAAGATACGCGCCAAGGAGGAGCAACAGCCCAAGATCATACATTCCATTAGCGGCTTTACGCTCATCGTCCTGGCCTATACGCTCAGCTATCAGCGTCTGGCGCTCGTCCTGCTCACCCTACACTATGCCAGCGAGCTGCTCGCCCACGTCTTCCAGCTAATTGGCGTCTTCGATCGCGAAGAGCGTCTGGCACGCGTTCGCATTGTGAACAGCGTGAGCTTTGTGCTAACACGCTTTGCCACCTCGGTGATGGCTGTGCTAACGCTCTACTATGGCATTGCCGGTTCTGGCGGCAATTATAAGCTGCGTGCGATCATCTCGTTGATCGGTTTGATCGCTCTGCAGGGCTATCTAGTGTTCTCGTTCATAACGGAACAGTTGCGTGCCACGCGCGAAGCGAAACGAGAAGCTAAGCTGCTGGCGGCGCAGGTAAAGAAGGTAAAAGCGCCCAACAAGGACAAGGTGAAGCGGAAGAAGGAGAGCGATCTGCCCGAGGCAGATCAGGCGTCGCCCAGTCCCATCAAGCAGAAGCTTAAGTGAATCAGTTGTCAATCAACAACAAAATCTTCCGCACACTTCCAGACGCTCAATCAACTGTGGCAACAACAAGAACACAATCAGAATGGACTATCAGCTAACTCGAAGCACTCAAACAACTTATACACTTAACAACAACAACAACAAAAACACCACCACCACCACACACAACAGCAAAACATTTTTTAAAACTGTTGCATTTAAAATTTATTTTTATTTTTCGGAGCGAAAGTTATTTTTTATGAAAAATATTCAAACCGAAATGTTTGCTTCATTTTAAGTCGCTTTTTTTATTATTATTATAATATTATTATGTTTACATATATGTATATTATAAAACTTATTTTTTTTTTTTTTCAAATTGGAATAAACAAATTCTTTATTTTTATACATGAATGCTACAATACTAAAATCCAAATTTTGCAAAACAAAAAAGCGTTTTCATCTCTCACCCACTCCATAATGTGCATGTGTTGTTGTGTGTGTGTGTTTTAGTGTGTGTGTATATATAATTGAGAATCAAATGTAAAGCAATGTAATATGCAGGCATAGGTATTTATGCATGTATATATATACATATGTGTTGAATTGTTAGTATATATATATATATAGCACTATATATGTATATATGTGCATAGATGCTATGTGCTTTGTGTATATACCTTATGTACTGTTAATGTTAGTTTATTTTTTTGAACGTGTGGTTTTTATACGTCCTAACAAAATGTAACACAAAACAAAAATGAAATGAAATACAAACTAATTGCTAAATATATAATACATATAAATATATATATATATTTTGTATAAAGAAAACAAAACCAAAACGTTTATATTATTTTTTGGGAGCAGAATTGGGAAAACATAGAAAAGTTACATAACAAATATTTAATAAAAATCCAAATAATCTATCTTTACTTTCTTAATGCAGGATATCGAAGAGCAAGGAGCTGAGGATAATGCCACACTGCTAACAACAACAAATCTGTCCGACGATGATTAAATCAAGTTTCTAATATTACAAAAAAAAAAAAGAACTTCATCTGTGCGTGTGTATCAATGTTTTCTTTCAAATTAACGCTTTTTGAAGTAATTTTTGTGTTTTATTTTTGTCTTTTATTTACTAGTAAATGTATTTACATATTTTTATGATATATATACAAAACAAATACAGGCATACATACTATATTGATAAAAACGAGAAAACACATTTTGATCAAGACATAAAAAAAACAAAAACAAGAAACCAAAAAGTTGAAAAACAAAAATCAAAGCTTGTTACAAAAAAAAAAAATATATATATACATATATATAAAAATAATATTTAAAACAAATATACCCTATGCAAATATTTAAATATGTACACGAAATATATTTTCATCCTTGGAAAACAAATTACAAAAGCATAATCATGTTATGCACATTCCGAAATTCTTATAATTTCAAAAGAAATCCATTTAAGTTATTGAAAAATGTTTTATTTTAATTAAGCTATATGCATAAGACTTTTAAAGTTAAAAAAAAAACTTAAAAAGCAGAAGATCAAAAGCTAAACAAAAAGCCTATTGAATGTCCTTATACAAATTTCTTTAGTTCCAGCTTCCCAGCTACAAATTCGTGCACATATTTTCAAATTTGTATTGAGTATATAGAAATTAAGAGCATAAATTATATATGAAGATGTATTAAGAACCCAAAAATTTCCAAAAAATGCTGTCTAAGCTAAGCTACGCAACACCGCATAAAGAAAAATGAAAGCGTTGACAAATTTAATCACACTCAAGTAATTTTCATTGTTATGTTTCCAAAGTAAACAAAAAAACCAAAAACCACAAAAATATAATGCAACAAAAACAAAATACCTAGAAAAGACTGTTTCTTGAAAACACATTAAGGATTCTTTATGAAAGCTGATACTTTAAACTGTATTTTCATTTTCTATATAAGTACTTACTATCTGCACAAAATGTATTTTTGATTTTTTTTTCCTCATGTGCTCTGTTGTATGTGTGTTTGTTTCCACAAACTACATATGTACATACAACATATATATTATATATATATAATTATACAATTATCAGTATATGCAAATACTTTATATGATTCTTAGCACAAATATTGCAAGATTATTTTTAAGCTTAAAATGCATTTAAAATGACAAATTTTGAGTGTTGCAAATGCGTTGGGGGAAAACTAGACGGTGAGGATCTACAACTCTTCTCTCCTGCACACACACACACTGAAAGAAAACACGTACTTATATACTTAAATAGTCCAGTCTATTCGAAGAAAAAGCACAAAAATGTAATGCAGCAAATGGCTTTGAAACATAACTTTAGATGTATTTTTTTTTTGGATTGTAACAAAGATTTAGAATTGAAGATTGGTTGGTGCAATGGGAGCTTCGAGAGAAAGAGAGAGTGAGTGATTCCATAGTATTACTTACAAACATAATATGTTGATTGAATGAGATAGAGAGAGATAGAGAGAGAGAGTTGAAGTGTGATCTCTGAGGCTCAAGAGTTCATAGTTTGATTGATAAGAATGATATAGTATATTAAACAAATGAAATACTATGTACACTGGTGTACACCAAATATATATCTAAATGTATATTTATGAATATGTATGTAACTACTACGTATATATGTTACTGTATGTCGATCTATATAACTGTGTATAACTGTGAATCATTGAGAGTTGTAATTGTAATTTGAGATGATCTGTATTTTTGTAAGCGTATAATATGAAAAAGAAAATAAAAATCTATATGTATGTATGTGTACGTATAGGCGAGCTGGGCGTGGCAAGCTGAACTCACAATTTATTTGCTCAATATGTATGTATACTTTTTATAATGTATAGTCACATATGTATATGTATGTATGTGTTGATAAAGGCAAACAAAAATTATAATAAAAAAAACACGATGGCTTGCACTTACAAACAAAACTGCATGTTTGTGCATATATGTATGTATCTATGTTCACTTATAAAAAAAAAATATACATACACATACACACCCACATATATATCGAAATATATATTATCTTAAATGCAAATCAAAGTTTCCAAAAATGGATGCATATATCCGACATATATCACTGTAATTGTTACAATTAATTTGCGAGCTAAACAATTAAGTCCATATACCAGAGAACTAAGCATGCATACTTTACACACACACACAACCACACACATACACCCATAAATAAATATATATAAATATAATTGTTTATATATATAATTATGACTATACACTCACCAACATACATACATACACAAATACATACACTATATTGAATGTTTTTGCTTGTTAAAGTGAATAAAAATAAAGAAAAAACAAACTAGCTGCATCATTTGTAACGATTTCATTATGAATTGTATTGTATCTATGTATATCTATATAGACACTCTTTCGGATAATTGTCAGCTTAAAACTATGATTTGTTAAACATTAGTTTCATCACTTAAAGTTTCCTGGTTCCTGCTGCTTTTCCCGCTGCTGTTTATCGCGTTTATTTTGCTGCGCTGTTAGATGATCTTGTACAAAACTTTGAAAGTTTTCTTCCTCAGCATTGGTTTTTTGATCGTTTTCGACCTCTTCAGGTATATCCATTTGCAATGGCACCAAACTCGGCGCCATAAGGAACACACTGTTGTCTGACATGTC
Organism: Scaptomyza polygonia; assembly: GCA_035044585.1. NCBI lineage: Eukaryota > Metazoa > Arthropoda > Insecta > Diptera > Drosophilidae > Scaptomyza > Scaptomyza polygonia. Next base: position 61,420 of record JAWNNU010000649.1, read on the forward strand.
TGGCTTATCCTGTAAAATGAAGATATAGTTAATTGTGTGTTATTCATATTAATTGTCAACTTACACTCATATCTAGGCCCAGGGACACCGCTGTGCCAGCTTCTTCGATGTGTGCCGCTGGCTGTGGAGTTGCCTGTAACTCGGCAAAGCGTTGCAAACGCATCTTTTCGTACACCGGCTTATAGTCGCGCTCGTATTCGGTTACACAGTCGAGGATGTGCTTAATAAGCGTGGCAAAACCGATACCCGTTTTGGAAGAGACTCCGCATGTTATTAGATTCTCGTAGAATGTGTCGAGTGTTAGCGACATGGTGCGTGTCAGATTGTTGACATAGCTATGCTCCTCCTCCAGTGCATCGTGAAATACCTCAAAGTCGGTCATCCACTCCTGCACAAAGCTGCAGTCTTTCAGATCGATCTGTGTTAAATGGACCGAAAACGAAAAAAAGCTTAGAGTGAATCGAATTTGATAACTGCATCAAACTCACCTTATTGATAGCCACCAGAAAGGGAAGTCGCGTTTTGTACAGAATGGAACATGCGTAAAGCATGTTAGACATGAATGTTGTGGGACATGCAGAGCGCACTACATCCATAACATAGACAACTATGGTAGGAAACATTGTGGCCAAACCCTCAGTGATAATGCTGCCAGATGCCGACCATGTAAATACCTCAATTTGACCCGGTGTATCGATAATGCACCATTTATGGCCACGTTCACCTGCCCGCTGCACCATTTCCGTGAATTGGGGCATTTTGGTGGTAAACATGTTTAGGGAAGTCACGATGGCGCCATTGGGACCCAACTGGTACTGTTTCATCACCTCTTTATAGTTGACCGTGTCGCGGATGTCAATGTTCGTAGGATAGGGCACTTCATGGCACGCAGGATCTAGGTTCACTACATATGGATTGAACTTAGCCTTGGCATGTTCGATGAGGCTGCGCGTAAATGTTGTCTTGCCGGAGCCGGCCATGCCAAGCACAATGATGCAGACGGGCGCATCTCGTATGCCCTCGCTTAATGCCAACGACTCCAGGTGGATGTCATCAACGCTGGGAGTTGCATTGCTTCTGCTCCCGCTGCCGCCACTGGATGGTTTGGCAGACATTTCGATTGGAATATACGGCAAATCCAATACGCACGCTTGAAAGTTTACAAACACTCACACTGCGCCGCAGTTCTGCAAAAGGTGGTAGCACTGTCAGCGTCAAAAACATTTGGCAGTATGGCCGCTTTTGGTTATTTCTTTCTAATGATGTGGTAGCTAAAATAATCAAATTGACAGTAGAAGGGAAAGAGTAATGCTAGTTACTGTGGCAAAATAACGCCTCTGTGCACAGAATACATTTTATTTTGATGCAGCTGTTTCCCCAATATCAATTAAAGAGTTTTCTAGCTAGAATAAATAATTACTGTGTTCTGAAATTGTCAATAGATGGCAGCAGAGTGCCTTTGTCATTCACCCCAGTACGTATACAATATTCATTTTGTTTGGCTGGGTGGCAGCTTAACTTCTCAGTTTCGCTAGGCGGCAGCTCAATTTTGGCGCGGTCATGGAAACACGTCTACAAATAAGATTGCAGGAACCGAATCCGCTGTTTGTACGTTGGCTGCAACGCTGGCTCCACGAGGCAGAGCAGCGCAATCGCAAATCGCAGCACAGACTGCGACAGGCGCTGCAAGCATTAACCAGTTACCCGTTGCCGCTGTATAGCGGTCGAGAATGTGCCGTGTTGCGTGGATTTGGTTCAACGCTCTGCGTACTGATCGATGAGGAGCTGCGTCAATACAAGTTGATGGCTACCCAGGCCGCGCTGCCAAAAGCTTTGGACAGTGTGCAATATCAGGAGCAGGTACAACAGGTGGTAAAAGTTGTTCAAAAACAACAACCAAAAAAACCCAAAAAGTTAACAAAGAAGGAACAACAGGAGGTTGCAGCCGCCGAGGAACGAGAGCGTTTTATAAACATGCCAGCGGGCAGTTACCGCATTGTGTTGATTGTGGACCAGCAGGAGACAAGTGGGAAGAACAAGCGTGTTTTGGATCAGACGCGCAGCTATCTACAATCACTGGGCGTGGAATACCAAGTGCGTCGGCTAACAGTCGGTGACTTTTTGTGGATAGCTTGCGATGAAGACGGTAACGAGCTGGTGCTGCCCTACATAGTGGAGCGCAAGCGTATGGATGATTTGGCCAGCAGCATACGCGATGGCCGGTTTCACGAGCAAAAGCATCGCTTGAAACAGTGCGGACTGCCGCACATTATATACCTAATCGAGGACTATGGTGACAATGAGCAGCTGGGTTTGCCGCTAGAGTCGCTGCTGCAGGCGCTGACCAATGCACGCATTCAGTCTAAAGGCATTCAGGTTGTTCGTTGCGATAATCACTATCGGTCCATGTGCTATCTGGGTGGAGTGAGCAGCGTACTGCAGAAGCTATATGTTCAAGGGAATAAGTCACTGCACAGTGTCGACAAGAGCCTGTTAGAGGAACAAACAGATTCCACAGAGAGCAATAGCTCTCAATCTGTTGGTCTGCTCAAGTTTCGTGCGCTGTATGAGGATTCAGCACGCAATGCACAATTGACAGTGCGCGAGGTGTTTGTGCAGCAACTGTTGCAGCTGCACTCACTTTCGCTGGACAAGGCGCTGGCTATTGTGGAGCGATATGGAACACCGCGACTGCTGTTTGATGCCTATGACGACTGCCAGAATGAGTTAGAGGCGCGTCTGCTATTGTCAAAATTAAGCTGTGGACCCACACAGCGACCATTGGGTGAGAAGCTGAGCGAGTGCATCCATCGATTTTATACAAGTGATTTTTAGTAATTAAGGTTTCGTAATTGTATTACTAGATATTAGTTAATTGGTCATATCTCAAGTTAAACACACATATGTATTTCTACATTTATATACTGTACATAAATAGTTATTATGATAATTTGGGCTAGATTAAATTTCGAGGAAGCAAAAACAATTAAGAAGCTTTAGATTTAGATATTGCGTAAATGGCGTAAGGCCAAAGCCGCGGGCAGGTCAAAGTCATAGTTGGACAGTGCGTCAATGAAGCGCAAGATTTCGCGAAAACTGGTGCATGCCACATAGTTGTTGGGATTGAGCAACCAAAAGATGTTAACTATAAATGAAAATTGGCAAGAATCATGCCAATGTTGCCGAGCAGCCGTTATCCGGCCATGCCAAGCACAAAGATGCAGACGGGCGCATCTCGTATGCCCTCGCTTAATGCGGCTGCCGCAGCTGATGGTTTGGCAGATATTTCGAAGGAAATATGCGGCAAATCAAATTCGCGAGCTTGAACACTCACATTCATACGCAGTTTTGCAAATGCTGGTAGCACTGTAGGTGTTAAAAATATTTGGCGGTATGGCTGCTTTTGCTTATGTATTTCTAATGATGTGGTAGCTAAAATAATCAAATTGATCATAGGTAGCGGTAAGTGAAGCTAGTTACTTTTGCAAAAAAACGCACTGTGCACCACTTGAGAGTAGAATAAAATGAATAAATAATTTTATTTTGATGCAATGGTGTCCCTTAAATCAATAACACACTGTTCTAACTGGTATAAATAATCATTATGTTCTGAAATTGTCAATAGATGGCAGCACAGTGCTTTTGTCATTCACCCCAGTAAGTATACAATTTTCAGTGATGTGGCAGCTATATTTTTTTATGGCTGGGTGGCAGTTTGACATCTTTTTTTCGCCGGGTGGCAGCTCAGCTTCGTATTTTGGCGCGGACATGCCTAAAAATAAGATTGCAGGAACCGAATCCGCTGTTTGTACGTTGGCTGCAATGCTGCCTCCATGAGCAGCGCAATCGCAAATCGCAGCACAGACTGCGACAGGCGCTACAAGCATTAAGCAATTATCCGTTGCCGCTCCATAGCGGTCGAGAATGTGCCGTGTTGCGGGAATTTGGCTCAACGCTCTGCCGGCTGATGGATGAGAAGCTGCGTCAATACAAGTTGCTGGCAACAAAAACAACACAGCCAAAAAAAACCCAAAAAGTTAACAAAGAAGGAACAACATTAGCTTGCAGCTGCCGAGGAAAGTTTGTGAACATGTCAGCGGGAACTTACCGCATTGTGTTGCTTGTGGTTTAAAGGCATTCAGGTTGTTCATTAAGATAATCACTACAGATCCATATGCTATATGGGTAAAGTGAGCAGCGTACTTCAGAAGCTATATTTGCAAGGGAATAAGTCATTGAAGGGTGTTAACAAGAGCCAGTTGGTGGCACAAACAGAAACCAGCAATAGCCCTCAATCTGTTGGTCTGCTCATGTTTCTTGCCCTGTATGAGGATTCAGCACGCAATGCACAATTGACTGTTCCAGCTGCACTCACTTTCGCTGGCTATTGTAGAGCGATATGGAAAACCACGACTGCTGTTTGATGCCTATGACGACTGCCAGAATGAGTTAGAGGCGCGTCTGTTATTGTCAACATTAAGCTGTGGAGCCACACAGCGACCATTGGGTAAGAAGCATCTATCGATTCTATACAAGTGACTTTCGGTATTTAAGGTTTAGTAATTGTATAACTAGATATTAGCAATAAGAATGTATAACTATATTATTATACATTCTTGATGCTATTTCTTAAAAATCTTATTGTTAGTAGATACGAGCTCTATTAATCTCTAAATATTGCTTTTCCTTAGAGACGATTGATTTCTGTTCAGACTTTGGCTGGATAATGTTGCTGGCATATCCACTGTAAATTACAGGCGCCCATTATTAGGCCTTTGCCTAGTCCGAATCCAGAAATCTCGGCCGATCACAGAAAAGTATCAGTTAAGCCTGTTTCGGTTGTCATTGACAAAGCATTAGAGCCAGAGCTGAACCCTGATCTCGAAGCAGCTTCAAATGTTCCTCCTATGCTCAACTCAACTTGTGGAATAATTTGTATTGATTTGTATTAAAAAAACCTACTTACATTCAGACTGCCGGGTATAAATCAAATGGTATATAAGGTACTTAAATATATTTAAAATATCAAAGTACTAATCGCATTACCAACGCCACTTTATTATTCCCTTTGAATGTCTTGTAAAAGTTCTTGCCGGTGTCAATATCTGACTAATCTTACTGGCATGTTTATCAGGATTCTCAACAAATCCAAATACTGACTATCGCTTTTCTCTGAATCTATTTATAAAAGTAGTTTTACTGGTAATAATTCTTAGTTATGGTTTATAAGACATAATAAAAGACAATCTTTTTACTTGAAATATCGATAATACCCCAACAAACCCCTTTTATGCATTTATATTTAGGTAGAACAGAAGTATGAAGTGCCTGTTAGGGGTTTCCCTTTGCCAACGTTTTGATATTTGAGAATTTGTTTATGAGGTTTAATGGACATTGAATAATGGCTTATAGCAACAAGATGGTATAACATACAATCATAAAATCTTGTTGTTTAAAGTAATATATAGTTTCTTTTTTGGAGCATTAATGTTCTTCAACTATCAAGGAGGACAAACTGTCATTGTTTTTTCATAGATTGCCAACTTATTTATATTATATATATTATAATAAATATTCTATACATAAAATACTGGCATATCTTTTTAACATATATAACAACATAATAAACTAGTGCAATTTAAACTAAATAAGTAGCTTAAGTTGTAAAACAATAAATAATATAGATGTATTTTACTTAATTAATCGGAATTCATTTTGACTCCAGTTGAGGTGCAGTTTCAATGGTCTGTGAATGCACCTCGTTCTCTATTGATTTTGATACAGCTGGAGCAACTGGTTTCCGAGTAGGCAACAATAACATCTCCAGGCCAGCGAATGGTGCCTCAACCAAAACAAACATTAGGTAAGCCAACAAAATGGTAAAGCCAAAATCATGCCAAAAGCGCAACATCTGCAAAAACACAAAGTAAATACCATTGATATAAAAAAAAAAAACTAATGTCGTTGATTGTTTGCTTTTACCACTTGGTAATCACTGAAAAAAGTGCTGGTGCGCTGGATGCCTTGATTGAGCATCTGGATGAGAATGTGCCAGATATAGGCGCCATATGAGAGCTTTGACAACGGCTGCCAAAGCGGCGAGGAGAGAAAACTGTTCGCCAGGCCACCATAGCCATACTTGCAGGCAAACACCACCCAGCCCAGAGCCAAGGGCCAGGCAATTCGGGTGAGCGTTACATAGAAAGCTTCATTGAGTGCGGGCAAATGTTTGGCATTTGCCTGATACGGATAGACAGCGAACAAACACGTGAAGATCAGGCACAAACTTATCAGCCAGCCCAGCCAGACGGTGAGTTGATTCAATTTGAAGCATTTGCCACGATTCACATGCAAATAATAACCAAAGATCAGACCAACTAACCAGGGTGAGGCGCGAGTGTGCGTTGTAAAATAGATCTTATGCGAAAAGCTAGACTCTAGAGATCTAAAATAAACCAAAAATAATTGTGTTAGTGTGTTGGGTATTAGGTTTGTGTTTCAAATACTCACAAAGAATATCCATTTATTACCATCATGCTAAAAAGACAGGTGGCCAAAAGCAGCATAAGCACCACAATGCCGACAACGGCCTTCGTACGCCACTTGTACAGCGCAATCAGCAGAATAGGTGAGATGATATACAGCTGCATGTCAACACCGAGATACCAGCTATGAGGCAGACACTGTAATTGTAAAGATTACAATGTTAATTAATCAATTCAAAGTATATATCTTGTTAAAGAGCCTACCATCACTGTGGTGGCATAGTTTTGCACATAGAGCAATGTCCAGAACCATTTGTCTTCGCATGGACCGGAAGATTGGGCAACGAAGCTCTTGAAAAGTGGTCCACTGCCTAGGATGGGTAAAATTCTCATATAGAATAGTATGGCAAATGCCAAGAGCGGAGTCAGACGCAAATACCGATGAAGATACATTAGGGGAACATTCAGTTTTCCCTCAGTTCTGCAATGTAAAGATGAAACGAATAGAAAACTCATTATGGTAGGCTTAAGACTAAATATTTACCTTTCCATTGCTCGCAAAGCAACCATGCCTACAAGAAGGCCACTTAGAAAAAAGAAGGTATCCACTGAGAACAGAGCATGCAATATGAATATGCTAAAGGGTGATTTTAACCACTGTAAAGTGGAACAATGCAATTAGCAAATTGTTAAGGTTTCTTAATCTCACACACACACACAGAGACACTTACCGGCATAATATCCACCATATTGATATTGGGCGATGTGGCTTGCATTATATAGTCATGACCATAAATTACCCAGATAAGCGATAAGCATCGAATGCCATGCAGGCAATCAATCACATTTGGATTTGATTTACTGTCCACAATGCGAAAGAGCGAACGTGAACTGGCACGTGCCGAAAATATCCTTACCACAGCTGGCAATTCTTCTAAAACAAACAACAACAAAGGGGAAAACAACTTAATGCCTTAAATCGATCCACTTAGATAGAGTTCTTTAAGCGACATTGAGTAGGAGGATTTTTGTGATAAGCTTATTGTGAATGCTTATCAGTTACGGATTGCATTGTAAATGTATATACTATATATATAAAGATTTACATTTGATACATTGTAAATAGGTTGAGCTGTTATCGCAAAGCAGAAGCTCCATCATTAACCTCATAAAGCACAGTCGAACTTCAATATAACGAACTTCATTTCTTCATATAACAAAGGTTTTTTCCTTTTGAAATATTTGTATATGGCAGTTCGACTGCATATCGTAAATCATACTCACTTTGATCCTTGCACAGAAAGTAATCGGCTAGTGTGGCAAGAAGCACACCAGCGCAAAGGACACCAATGATGACACTGCACGGCATATAATAAATGATTTTACAAAAGATCTCATTGGAGGCAGTGCATCATACTTGCATTGTAAATATGGCAAGGCCATCCAAGGATTCTCGCTCCGATGTCTGGCAATTGGCAGTATTAATCAGCGGTGTTTCGGAGCTTAAATCAATGTTGAGCAGCTGCTTGAAAAGCGTACGGAGCAGCATTTCCATATGCTCAACGGTGCAGGAGGCAGGAAAACAAACAGCCATCTTCACAGCAAGCACACCCAAAGGACCCGCATCGGAGCCCAACATGTTGCCGGACAGCAGCTTGGCCATGCAGTATTTGCCTTGGAGGCGCTGACCCGTTGTTGCCATTGGATGATCGACCCTCAGGCACTCGTCAAAGTTGCCCAGATCTTGAAGATTGCCATAGAGCACGCCCGCTGGCAGTCGACCCCATGAGTCAATCACTGAAATAAGATATAAGTCAGTCAATGGATAAATTCAAATAATCAATAATCTCTTACTTCTCAGCGCCCAAATGCTGCCCGATTGAACGCCCTGGCTTAGCTGCGAAATCTCTGCCATACACTGGAGATCCTGTTGGTTGGGCAATCTGTTCTGGCCAGGCACTATCAGATCCATTGTTGTTATGTTCTGATAGTAGTCAATGAACTCCACAGCCAGATGGCGCAACTGCCTTAGACTTTGAAATTGTTCAGTGCTGTTATCAGCAACAGCTAGCGTCAATCCATAGCACAGCAAAAGCATTAAATGAAGTCGTTTCATCATCTTGATTTTAATCAGGTAGTAAGTATTACTTATGCAGGTGTGTGGCGTCTAGTTGAGGTACGATCCGTTGCGGTCACTTTTATACGTTTCCCCAACAGCGATAATAAGCCAATGCTTTGCCATAATTCGCGATCTATTGTGACAGGCCCATTGATTACAGACCACAGCAGACAGACACATTAGATAGGATCGGAACCGATCCGCTCTCTAATCGCTAGTTGATAGCAATAAAGAAAGAATGAGTGAGTATTGCCTGCTATAGAGTTGCTATATGTTAGTCATACCCTCAATGGACTCAAGCATTTTCCTCTTCATTCTATAGTATTTTTTTAATTCAAGTGCAATTTCAAATACCAATTATACAATCCATTTAATGCTATCTAATTTAATTGTTTGGTTGCTTCAACCTGAAAATTTTCAAGTTTCTGCAAAACAAAACTATTGAAACCCACTTTTATTTTCTGTTTTTGACTCGGTCAACTTGTTGCAACGGGTTGGGTTCTTCTTTTAAAGCTATCTAATCGATAGCTCTTTTGGACGGAAAGAATTCTAGGAAGTTATTAAATGCGAGTCGAATAATAACAATTCCTATTAACTAATCCCTAGTGGTCAAGATTACTACGTGCAGTCTCATGATGATTCATGTTAATGCTTATCGAAACTGAGAGCAACAAAATATTATAAATCAAAAGTACCAAGCATTATAAAATATAACACGAGACGCTTATCAAATAATAGATGCGGTCAGTGTCTATCAAGACAATATATAATCCATTCTTTGAAATAAATTATGTAAGTAAAAAAGACTGGAATGTTTTCCAAAAACATTAAACTTATAGATAATTTATTAAAGTCACTTAAAAAATATTCGCTTAGTCTAAAATCATTTACTTTCTTAGGCTTATCATACATTTTCTGTTTTGTTTTTATTAATCAAAATTTTCAAATAGATAGTTGTACTATATAAAGTAAAAAAAAAATTTATATATATTTCATATTTTGTTCGGTTTTCCATAACGTTTAGATTCGAAAAATTTGTAAATTCGTGTTTACTTTTTTTTGAATAGTCACAAAAATATTAATTATGGCTTAACTTTTACTGTTTACTAAGGTTTATATTAAACATTTTCTTTTATTTTATTGAAGTTTTATGTAAATCGTTTTTGTTTTTTTTTTTAAATTAAGTGCAAGAATTTCAATGTTTAATATAAATATTTAATGTATATTAATATTCGATTACGTTAAGGATTATCCGCTTATAAGCATTGGGGAAATTTAAAGTTATAAACTTTATCTTCTCTTACGTTAAGAAATAGAACAGTTTGCAATACGAAAGTTTTAATTAAGATTTAAATGTAAGATTCTCTTTGTTTTTTTATCTTCTCTTATGTTAAGAAATAGAACAGTTTGCAATACGAAAGTTGTAATTTAGATTTAAATATAAGATTCTCTTTGTTTTGTTAGCTTATCAAGTGTTTATAAGTTTTCTGTTAAATTTATCTGATTTTTTTATTGAGTTGAAACTGTTTTCTTATTTAATTGGTTTTAAATCCGCTTATAAGTATTAGGCTATTTGATTGTAATTAACATTGTGACTATTGGGGAAAATGGCTTGAAATTTATGAGTTTATGTTATCTTATAAATATTTGTCAGCGAATGAATGATTTAAATTAACGAATAAACAACATTAACTATATAATTGCAAATGATGTCAACTTAAACAACTATTTTGGCAACTTCGAATATGAATCGTTAAAAATTTAAAATTTTCAAAGCACAAAACCCTATAATAACAGTAACTTAACTAAACAATATAAAAGAAAAGGCCTTACTGGAATACACGGTGGGATACATTGCAGTTTCGAGTCGGGTTGCCGGTTATTGCATTTCAATTTTTGACTTGCAAACAACCAATCAGTTTTGTGTTAATAGTAAAGCGTAGTTGAAAATTTTGGTTGCATCTCATTAGAAATGTCAGTCGCGTCTTGAGGGCGTCGAGCAGCAAGCCATGGACACATCCATTGAGTTGCAATCATAATTGCTGACACTGGGCAGCTCCTCGGAGCAGGCAAAGTTCGAGGTGCTGTTGGTTTCATTGAATCCACTATCGGTGCGATACAATGGAATTTTTGGTGCAGCCTGATTGGGCTTCTCACTGATCACAGCCTGAGTTGTTGGTGGTTCGTTTTCCTGCTCCGCTAACTTGTTCGACTCGTCTAGCAGACTGGCGCTAAAGGATTGTGATAAATTTCTTCGACTTGCCGAATGACGGCGTCGAATGCTACGCGGCGTATCCGAATTGGATGAGCTGTAATTCAAGCTTTGCATGGACATGTGTGACAATTGCATACCATCAGCATCACCATCCTCATCCTCCTCTTCCTCATGATCTGTATCAAAGTCAGGTGTTCCATTTTGATTGGCCAACGCTTGTTCCACCTCATCAATTAGTGACTTCGAAGACAATTGCCGAGCACTTTTAACACGCATACGTCTTACATATTGATTTATGCTTGAATCCGTAGAGTATTCCAATGCCATTGGCGACGAGCTGCGATCGGGCGTAAATTTACCGGTTAGCTCAGCTTGCATCAAATGCTGACTGTTGCTGCTCTTTCGGAGTAGCCTGCTCAAATGCTCTGAATGCGCTATGGGTGAGGGCAAATCATTAAGCTCGTCCCATAGCTTTTTACGCTTGCGTGAGCCACCTGGCCCATTGCCATCGTCTGGTGAGCCCGGATGGAGGCCACACAGATTGCGTATGGGTGATAGGCAGCCAAAGCTGCTGGAGCCCTCGCCCCCCGAGTCGGAGAGCCGACCAGCAAACATGGTCTGTTTGCCCTGCGGACTAGAGCCCACCATGTGGGAATGCGCGTCACTGTTTGATTGCTGCTGCCCCTGCTCGTTATCGCTGTCACCAAGTACTATTACATTCTTGAGGTCAAAGAGTTTGCGCCTCATAGAAATATTGAAAAGATCAGCACTTTTGCGTGAGTTGTTGGGGTGAGAGCCAGCCAAATGTGGCTGAAAATAGGGGCGCAATGCCTCCTCCAACGCCTTGGGCAGCACGGGTGGCAGCGATAGTTCGGTTTGAACCTCGCAATCCTGCGAACGTGGCTTGCTTTTATTCGAGATCGGCGTATTGTCAGAGATTTCATTAAGAATAATGCGGTGCTTGCGCAGTGGACAGTCCACGGGACTGGGAACTATATGAGATTCTTTGAAAAATGTACTAATAGCCAACTGGGCTTTGAACTCCTGTTCGGGGTCGGGCGAGTCATGAAACTGTGTCTCATGTGGCTCCACATCCGCTGGCTTTAACTGTGACACCTCCTCTATATCCCATTCAAATTGTGTTGAGGAAAGCTGAGGCGTTCGCGAGCGACACTGAAACAGTGAGGGACTGCAAGGAGTTGTAAGAATTTGCCCAAAAACTGATGCTTAAAATTAAAAGCAAAACCTTACCTGGCGATAAGCGGCAAATGTAGACGCTCAGTTAGTGCGCTCTCAAATGGATTTCGCACTTTGTGCAAGCGTTTCGGTGGCGGTGTGCAAATTGGAGGTGTTGTCTCTTGTGGACTCTTTTCCAATTGATTGCTGTTCACTTGTTTGGCGCCATTCTGTAGCGTAGTCGACGCCACCGCCGTGGCTAAGTTGTTGTTGCCAATGCTGCGTCTGCCGCTTGCCGTGACTCGGCATTTGATTTCGTTGATACTAGCATAATATCTTTTCTTGAGAGCGTGCGGTGTGCGCACTTCGTCTGTGTACATCGCGTTGGAACTTCTTCGTCAACAATTATAACAATATTTCATAGAAATTTTGATTTTTCTAATGCATGGCTGCCTAGTGCAGACAGCTGCCAGTAATTCAAATGCTATTCTCGTCAAACAAATCAGAATCGATACGTAATCGATTGTTTAAATTCATATTGCACGATAGCAAAAACGTTCAGTATTGTGGAGTTCCTTGCAGTCGTTTAACTATGGCAAAACAACATAGCTAAAAACACTTAAAAATATTTTCTTTGTACTGATAGTAAGCACCTCATTGGACTTGGAAACAGAATAAAATCCGTATACAAATTTTAAATTGAATTTCTGTTAATTTCCAACTGCACCTTTGAAGCTGCTCAATCTAAAACAAATCAAAAACACTAATGATTTAATCCAATTTATTTTTCTAACTGGCTGATACTGAACACAAAATGATACAAGTGAAGTCATATCTTATTTAATATATATAAGATCTGTTTAAATAATTGGGAATGTCACTAATGTCTATTCGAACAGTTTCGAAGCACCTCTGCATTTTGTCATTCACATTATCAAGCACATTGCAAGCCTGTGTGTACTGAGCTAAGAACAAGAGTAAGAGAGCTGACAGCTGTCATCTCGCTTTTCCTTTCTTTCCGGTCTCTGCTACATAGAAGACGCAAAGTACGTGAATTTATTAAATATAATCTGCAAAGTAATTGCAAATCCTTAAAAGTGTTAAGTTAAATGAAAATGAAGTGCATGCGCCGTCAAACGTATTAGCTGTCAATTATCGCGTTGTGTTCATTTTTATTTACGTTAACAAATTATATGACATTTAAGTCAAGCGTCTTGTCAACAAGACTATAAGAACTAAAACAACAACAATACAAGTTCTAATAAGTTATATTATTTTTTTGGTACTTTTTGTTTTTGTTTCGTGCAGCATGTTCATGCCAAAGGCCCATCGTGTCGCCATTTATGAGTACCTCTTCAAGGAGGGCGTCATTGTGGCCAAAAAGGACTTCCATGCACAGAAGCACCCCGAGCTGGAGTCGATTCCAAACTTGCATGTCATCAAGGCACTGCAGTCGCTGCACTCTCGCGGCCTCGTCAAGGAGCAGTTCGCCTGGAGACATTACTATTGGTATTTGACCAACGAGGGCATTGAGGAGCTGCGCAGCTATCTGCACCTTCCCCCAGAGATTGTGCCCTCAACTCTGAAGCGTCCCACTCGCTCTGAGCCACTGCGCCCACGTCCAACGACTGGCGGCTCTCGCGGCCCAGCCGACGCCTCAAAGACCGGCGAGGATCGCTCTGCATACAGACGCGCTCCAGGCGGTAGCGGTGTTGACAAGAAGGGTGATGTCGGTCCCGGTGCCGGTGAGGTTGAGTTCCGTGGCGGCTTTGGACGTGGTCGATCCAACTAAACGTGCTCCTTCAGTTTGCAGGGGTTTTTTTTTACATTAATGAAATAAATTCTTGAAAAAGTTCCCAAACAACAAGAAAAAATGTGTGCATGTTTTGTTTACTAAAGCAGAACCAAGACAAACTATGACATAAAAACAGCGCAAAGTGAAACAAAAATTTGTTATTATTTAATGTTCGTACAGAAGATATGCGAAAAGATTTCGCGGGCTTTTTGTTGTATTGGGTTTATACTGAGTGCCATTGCGCACTAAAACATGCTGTTATTGTGAACATTGTTAACATAAAAAAAGAACAGCAACTACAGTGTGTAAAAGGGATAAAAACTTAGAAAGTCACAAACAAAACGTTTGCATATTGCAAGTTGAACAGACAAGTGGAAGCTAAAAGATGACGAGCATTATAAACTTTTAAAACCGTTGCTAGAGCGAAAAATAGAACATGGAATGTTATTAAAGCGTAAGCATCCTGCGATATGTGCGATTTAATGCAGGCTGCCTGGCTAGCAACGCGTATCACATATCACGGACATAGTTAAGGCCGTAAGATGGGCTTTTCTTTGTTAGTCCACAAATCTCAAGCACAAATGGTATAGTAAACCTTTCAAACAGATTTTTAAAAAGCATTTATAAAAGCCATAGGGTGTCATTGTTTTGTTTAACAGGCATTGAGAAAATCTATGCGACTTTAGTGTTGTTTTAGCGATCGGATGATATCCTATGTCTGATTGAAATTGATACGGGTAGAATAAATATTTATAGGCAAGCTCAATAGCATATATGTAAAATGAGGTGCTTGAGTACAATGAATATAAGCTGCAGCTTGCGTTAACCCTTTTTCATTTGTTTACGCAGACAAAAGAATTCCAAATGTAAACAAAAGGAAATATGCCAAATGTAAGCAAAATTTAAAAACTGGTGATTTTTTGTACATTTATATATATGTATATAGTATATTTAAAATGGAGTTAAATACATGCTTTTATTTCTTAGGATTTTCAAAATAATTTTACAATTTCAATTCGAGGACAGTTCCTAAATCCGGAAGTCATTCGCCGCTAACATCGATTACTGAGAAGCTGAGGGATGTCAAACAGTCAACAGTTCTCGCATCTGGGCAATACAATATACATAGTAAAATTTTGAAATAAAGCAATATTACTATTTACATTTTGTTATTGTTTTCATTTCGTCATTTTAAAAGTTAAATAATATGTATGTATACTACACTTAAACTTAAGAGTAAAAGCAATTGGCTGAGTTCAATTCTTGGGACTATCGACGCTTTATGGAAATCTTGCCTTTGGCCAAATGTGACATATTGATCTTGAATTTGCTCTCATTCGAGCGCTTAACCCAAATCTGCAAAACAAAAAACGAAAGGAGAAATGCAACGATTATTTAAAACCAAAGAATTGACCGAGTGCTTCAAATACGTACGACTTCGTTGCCGATGGCTGTTATTGTGGCTGCAAACTTGTTCATATCTTTGCCCTCGACATAGACCTGCTGTCCGCGACAAAACCAGCGTCGCTCGTAGAGCAGCTTGTTGTCCTCGATACGCGTCTCCACGTAACTGTTAGCCTCAACAAGCAGATTGTGGGCCTGCTGCTGTTGCTGGGAGTTTGTGTAGGAACCCATGCCGTTTTGTTGCAGTGGCAGCGGTTTGCCGCGCTGTATCATCTTGAGATCTGATTCAATTTCTTTGTCGTCTAACTGGTAAACGAGCAGCTGACCGGTGGCGGGCTTGCGACGTTTCTCAATAACCGGCAAAGGCTCATTGGGTCGCCGTCGCAGCTTACGGGTGACCGTCGTCTTGATCTCCATGGAATCGTTGGTAAGCTCTAAGCTGTAGCGTTCGTTTTCGATCTGACGCTTGCGATCCTCAAAGTCAGCTAACAGATTATCCTTGAGATCCATCATCTTTTCGTCAAACTCTTTTTGCGCCGCCTTTTTCTCTAGAATGTAATCACGCTCCACACAGTCGCGCATGTAATCCTTGTAGATTTCGTTTATACGTCGACGCTCCTTCATTTGGTTGTCCAGTTTTCGCAAACGCTTCATATACTCCGGGTGCATTAGTTGATTTAGCTCCTCTACCTGCTTCTGCAGATTGATAAGCTTGTGTTGATACATCCTGCAAAAATCAAATCAAATGTATCAACCGTATGGACACACTGTAAAACATAAACATTTCTTATTATTTTGTTTACATACTGCTCTTTAAGCTCGCTGTTGCTGCCAATATTAACATTGATGTTGTTGTTGCTGCTGCTGCTATTGTTGTTGTTGTTGTTGTTGCTGTTGTTGGACGATGTTCCATTTGTTCCACCATAGCGAGTCGGGCTTCGAAATTCTGTTTCGCTAGCATCATCAGTATCTGCAATTGTGAATCGTTTCATGGTTGAAAACGTACTAAGCAAACCTGCACCTTTTTGGCGCGGCCTCACGCCTATTCCTACTCCTCCCTTTCTTCTTTCTTACCTTCTTCGCTTCGTTCATCACCAATCGACTCATCATCGAAATTGTCGCCAGAATATAGCGTGCAATAGGCGTTCATTTTGATTATTTTTTGGCACAGACTAACAAGTACTTTATTCTTAAGGTTATAAACAAGATATATACTTATATTTTAAATGTTTTTAAGTAAACTATCCAATAATTGTTTATATTTGTTTCACTATGAATACACACACATACACGTAAGCCATTAGTGCTGTACAATTCACGTCATTCAACCATCTGGTAGCACCTACTGATCTAATCGATAGTCCTGAGAGACTGTACAGCACTGCGATGCCTAGTGTGACCAGTCAGGCTTTTGATAAATGCAACTCTGTGTAACCACTTTGAAATTTAAACATTTATTATGTTTGTTTATTGTATATTGTTTACATATATCACATACGAATTATAGCTTTTCATTTGAATTCAACAATAAAGAACCTTAATGCAATAAATAGTTATTAAATTATTTTGATCATCAGAAAGTTATTTTGTCGCTAAGAAATTATGAAGTGCACATTTATTATGTATTTTATTTAATTGCGAAATCCTAAACATTGGTTTGAATGATTTGCTTGTTTTCACAAATAATATAATTAACGAACATCGAGAACCTTCCTCATTACAAATTAAAAGTATTTATGTCACTAGTTTTATGAATCATGCATAATCTGTAGTATTAGAGCAGAGTGGTTTATTGACTTCACCTGCGATTTAAGTCGCCCAATCGCCCACATACGAACGCATATATAAACGTATATCCCAAAAAATTTTAATTTGTACAAACATGTTTTAAAACTATGACAACAAAAATATTCAAACAACTGCGCACGCATACATGGATAGATACAACATAGTATTTAAGTTAAAGCACTTTTTGTTTTGCTTGCCAAAATTTGCTGCTGCCTCGAATGACACATATGTAGATATGTATGTATGTACATATGTACGGATTTACATATGTGTTCTAGCGCTGTCGTCAACCAGTGACGCCCACGCAACGGATCTATTTGCCTTAGGTGAAAAATTGCCGTATTATACATCACCTAAAAATTCCATGCTAAATCATTTCAAGCTAATTTTGATTGATTTGCAAAAGTCTTGCAGTATACCAGGGAGTGGGAAATGGGCTTATGTGGAATGAAATGACATATGAAATGTATAGAAAGTTTGGTTAAATACAAAATATATATAAATATACAAACAGATACAAACGCAATTATTAAACCTACTCTTTTTAAGACAACTTAAATTTCCTGATGTTCATATTTCAAAAACCAACACTTTTATACAAAGAGTTTTAATTTAATAATTTCGATCGAAATAAAATGACAAAAAAAGACTTGGACAGCTCTAGTTTACGAGTGACTACTGTATCTTAAAAATAAGAATGTACATTTGTATACGTATGTATGTTTGTAGGTAAATGTATGATGCTAACGGATGATGATGAACATTCTCGACGCTGCTATGGGAAATTTGTTTTTCTTAATTTCATCGTTAGCCCGTCTTGCTTTGCATATTGCAAATGCACAAATATATGAACACACGTACAAACATTATTTGTGAACGTTTACAAATGCGAGTATTTTGGCGTGCGTTTCTGCCGCGTAGTCTTAGCAGAGATCGAGATCTTTGTCGCCGCCTTCAAGGTCGACCATTTCGATGAAAATGAGTTTATTGTTTGGACAGTGGCACTAATAACGGCTGTCGTTGTTGGTAGCATCCATGTGGGCGAAGCCAAGAGCAAAACATCTCAGCCGGCGCAGCAGCAGCATCAGTTGATGATTGTTATTTTATTTTTACAATTCATGATTGAATTTATTTTATCTCCCATATACATATTGTTTCTTTTTTGTCGTGATCGCAGCGATTAATGACGACTGCATACATATTAAAAATAATTAAAAGTAAAATATTCATAATTAAGACAGCGCACACAAATTTTTTGCTAGGGCTGATGACTCCTGCGCGCTGCCAACGCACCGTAAAAGGACAAGTTCGATATTAGCACATGTATCTCGATATGTATGCGTCGTTCAATGTCATCGATTACTCATCTCGTTTTGTATTTGTTTACAAACAAATCGGAATGATATGGAAATGTGTCACCAACGTTGCCACCCACGTGTATTGAGCAAAGCACAAATATGTTTCCACAATCATACATATGCTTGAGTGTATGTCGAATATTAAGAACGTAAGCCTTGTAGCTGGAGTTACAAAGTGGCTTGAAATGTGTCGTTCTTTGCCCGAAAACGGCAGTGATCATTAAGTTTAAACCGGTTGACTCTGTCGTTGCCGTTGTCATTACTCGTTACACTCCCACCCACAATGCTAGCAGTGAGCAATTCAGCTTACTGAACTGAAGTACTTAAAATTATTCGATATGGTTTATATATATTTATTAATAAATGTATTGAATTCCGGGTACAAAAAGGTTATATTTCACATTAAAGTTATAGATCGTAAAACTATCAATGCTTATATGCCCAAGTCCTGTCAAATAAATACAGAACTATGTGAACCAATTAAAAAAGTTGGGGTACTTGAATATGGTATACCCTTTTGCAACAAATAGTTAAACACTATGCAATACTAGCGCGTTAGCATTCAATACAAAATATAAACCGTCATATAGAAAGGAAAGATTCTTTTAAATGCTCTTCCTCACAGTCTCACTCGCAATTACAGGCCCATTCACACTCACACGTCCGCGACCATTCACTGGTTTTTTTGCCGGCAAGAGAGCTCGTGAGAGAAAAAGAATGAGCGTGCGGGCTATGTATGTAGATGTGTGGGTGCTATGGCTGCCACTCGCTGCCATAATTGTTTTGCTTTGCGGCTAGCATTCTCTCTCGCTCTCCCTCTCTCTATGCTGTTCTCTTTTTAGTTGCTACCACGGCGATGGCACCGCGCTATAAAAGCGTTCACACACCGAAAATGCAAAACAGTCAATCAGAAAACTTTGAAACGCGGTGAACTGTGCGCTACGAGTCACGCAACTCAGACATAAACAAATACATTTAAGCAAAAAAATACAATTGTGATTTTTTTTGGTTTTGATTAGAAAGTGAATATATATACATATATACACACACGCTGACCATATCCAATTGGTATAAACACCAACAAAAATACAGCGGTGCGCGTGAAAACAACCCGAGTCGAACAGGAAGAAGAAGCAGCAGCGAACGCAAGAAGTCTTGTAGTTCTATTTTACCACAACCAACACACACACACAAAAGAAACAAAAATGGCCGAGGCTAATAAGAGAAATATTCCCATCAAATTGGGCGACTTCAGCGTTATCGATACGGAATTCAGCAGCATTCGTGAACGTTTCGATTCCGAGATGCGTAAAATGGAGGAAGAGATGGCCAAATTCCGTCATGAGTTAATGAACCGTGAGGCAAACTTCTTCGAGTCAACCAGGTAAGCTATCGAATTTGTAACAGTACCTAATCCCACATAAAATGTGCTTGAAAATACCTTTTCTGCGTATTCTTGACTTTCCTGGGCTTGAGTGTGTTTTTGCGTATTGTTAACTCTTTTTTGCTCTAAGCTGTAAGCTAAATATAAAATTATTTATCAACATTAGGGTCAAGTCTTGTGTAGAGTGTAACGGTTATTGTTTGACTTCACTTCTCTTCTATTGAGTTTCGATAAGTTTTTATTTTTTTTTTTTTTTTTTTTGTTGATAAAGAGCTAGAAAGATTAACTACTTAAGATAAAATTTGAATAGTCAGGTTTTCGGTTGTACCCTGGAACTACCCATTAATCACGCGTTTGTAAAAAAATAAATAACAAGAACTCTGATTAACTTCAACATGAATTCGCTTTAGAATTTCAGAACAAAACTGTTAAATTTTGTAAGGTTTAGCAAATTATGAATGCGAATACTAATTTTGTCTTTAGTTTGTGCGAGAAAGTTACTTGCCACTCAGGATATCCCGACCATTTCAAACTAAAAATAGAAATGCTATGTACGGCACGGCAATATCATCATCACCATTATCGTCTTCGGCACGGCTGACAGAATGGCTGGATTACGTACTGGGGCTAAGGCCAGAACGGCGATGAATGCCCCAGATACTCGCACACATTTTCTTGGTATACATATTTGGATGTGTGTCTGTATGTAGAGGAGAATGAGTCACTTTGGTTTCTTATGCCCCCAACGCCGCACTTGCCCCATTTATCTGTCTTTAGCGGTCGTCTTCGCGCACATGATGTCCATCCATGTTTTTTACCTACCCTTGCCGAACACCGCACCATTTGCGCGTATTTGAAAATAGCCAAATATTTTCAAATTTGTTATATTTCACTTGATAATTTGTAGTTGACAAAACTAAACGCAGATTTCCCCAAACGAGCACATACTTTTGTAGGTGTCTGCGTTGCAACGCTGCTTTCTAACGGTATAGATAGATAGAAGAAAAGCATATTTCTGCACACAATATGATGTGGCGTAACGGAATTTTTTATTTTCGTGCGCCAAACAAAATCTAGTGTACTTGCTAGCTACATGCATGCAAACACACGCACACACTCCGACAGGCAGACATGTGAATATACGTATGTATGTATGTACATATAACTCAAATATTTACTAAATAAACAAACAATGTGAAGGAGGCCGTTCAAGATTAAAGCCAAACAAAAAATAGCCAACACATGTACCTAAAAATTATATGATTTGGTACATGTACGTGTACATAAGTACTCTTTCTCTTCACGTCTGAAGAGATCAAAATGACGACGACGTCGCGGTTGCGCCTCGCTGCCCGTTAAATTTTTGTTTTTAAATCTTGCTTTCGACCGCAAAGCGACGCGTGGGCGCCACTTTAAAGCGAATTCGAATACTATTCGAAGAGCGCAATAGCTCAGCTTCGTTCGGCTGGCGGCTACATGATGACATAATCGAAGCAATTCGTTTCTGTCTTAATTGCATTTGCATGCGTAACCATAACTAGCAAGCGTTAACGTCAACGTTACCGTTAACTGAACGAAACTTTCAAAGTTAAGTTTCACCGTTAGATTTCGTGCGATTTGAAGCAAAACTTTTACATCAAATTAAGCGCGAAAAGTTTTACCCCAGCTGAAATTGCTTTTGTTGTTGTTGGCGTTGTTGAGACGCATGCTCGCACCTGTGACAATGCAACTAATTTCGCAGAGCCTTCGAAAGCGCTAGAATTCGTTGGTGTGGGGGGTTGCGTAAGATAGAAGGTGTGGGAGGTCAGTTTAATCGATGAGTCATATTAGATGACGTTTACATATTCACCATAGAAAAGAGCCCTCATACTAGGGCTCACAGCGGGGACAGCTGCTTGAGGTATTATGAATTGTTTGATGATGGTTTAAAAATATATGATCACGTCATTGGCATCTGGTTCGGTATAGACACAAACAATAGACTACTAATTGATTTTTATTTTTGTAATGTACATTTTACTGATCAAGTGCCATTTAGGTTATTTAAAATCCAGAATTTAATTAATACATTGGCACCAAAATTGTACATTGTATTTTTATTAGGTTATCGGAATTTGAATTAACAATTGAAAAAAATAGCAGCTTTAGAATTAGCTTTAAATATGGGAATTATTGTAAAAGCTAATCTAATTTTCAACTGTATTTGAATAAACTTACATTGTCAAAACTTAATTGTTTGGCTTTGTATACAATTCCAGGGTAATTTATTAGCCCCGCGCATTCAATTTGCTTGCGAGTCTATATAGCAGCTGAACGGGCGATCTGCCAATTGTACATACATATGTACTTGTTGGTTTAGTACAAAGACACAATGCAGTTATCGAACAGATATATACATATATAGGGACAGGGGGGTAGGGGGTGTTTGAGATCAGCAGATCGTGCTCAGGCATTTAGCGGATTTGTTTATGCAAATAAAAAACACATTGTATGTGTTTTTTAAACTTGTCCCGACCGCATTTCTACATACACATAATACAATATAACATTTCTAAATATGTACATATCTATTTACTTGCACTCGGCACTTTGACTTGACCAATACAAGTGTTAACCATTTATGGATCGAATTTGTGGCTAATCATTCTGGCATATCATATTTTTTCTTCGATTTGTTCTTCTGATATGATCAAATTAATGAAAGTAAACAATTTTAGTAAATTGAACTACATATAAACCGCATATGTATGTATTGCCAATTTTGTTTAGTCGTGATGCAACTAACGCTGATGCCGTTGCTGACGATGATAAGTAATGGCCAGATGATATCATGCTAATTTTTAGCACAAGCGTTTCGTGTGCTCTGGGTGACCTGTGCGAGATTTAACGATGACACTTGTTATCGTTGGTAATGATCAGCTGCAATGATGCCTATCGACTGGCATGCGTTCAGTTGTAACTCAACGACACTTGATATGCGTTGTTGTTGCTTTGATTTCATTTCGTATTTGTTGTTCTTTTGTTGTGGCTTTTTTTTTATGTTCATGCAGAGCTTTTTCAATAACAATAACGAATAACGAAAAATATGCATGACATCATCAGCAGCGGCGGTGGCAGCGTCAACAGTGCGAGAGAGATACGAACTTGAGCTAGTGCCGTCGTCAAGTCTATATACTTGTTTGTCTGTGTGTGAGATTTAATTGAAGAGAGTCGATATATTTGTGTGTGTGTGTTTGAATGCGTGTGTATTTTTGGCTAACCATCAGTAATTTAGCGCCAACGAGTGACTGCTGTTCCGGCAGGTGGTTCAACTTCCTCTTACTTTACTACTGCTTCTACTACGACTTTTTCTGTTCTAGCTCGAAACCAATAAGCAAGAGTTTGAATTAACGGATCCTACAATTAGTCACACATAAACGTGTGTAGGCAGTGGGATAGCGTTGGTGAATGCACGTTATTTTTGTGTGGGTTGCATTTAACAGTTGCACGTTGGCAGCAAGGTCGGCTTCGGGCATGTTTACAGTTGCCATCGCGATGGCACGCTTATCAGCTTGTCAAATTGTACATGTGTGTGTGTGTGTGCATGCTTGATACATATGTATGTACACATGTGTGCGTGATTGAGTATTTTGTAGCGTGCGTGGTCAGAAATCGTGGATGGCAATTACAGTTCATTGGTCTGCGTTTGATTCTTGTGTTAGCTTTTGATTGCGTATGCGTGTATTTGTGTATGATAGCTTTTTGCACCTCAACTTTGAGTTGATATGAAAATTATAAATACATCCATATATTGTACAAATCAATTATTTATTAAAAGCTTAATTATATATCATTATATTATGTACATATGTATATACTATATTTATCTTTAATTCTCTCTTCCTGTATAATCTTTACATGCCGCTTTGGAATAAAAAAAAACTACCGCAATTAAAATACATACTTAAACATCTCTTTAACTGATTTTTAATACTTTCCTCTTGAAAAGCTCTACTAAAAAAACAACAACTACAACCAGGTACTCTATCAAATATGCTATTTAATGTCAACTGAAAAAAAAAAAAAAGTTTTATGTAGAATTTTCAGTTTTTATGTTTCTTGATTTGTAGTTGCTTCTAAATATAATCTTCGAAATAACTGACACTTTTTTATAACAAGCACACCTTCATACATATTAACACACATGTGTGTGTATGTGTTGGTAAATAACATTTTACTTTGTAGTACACACTTGACTGACAGATTCGTGTGCTGTCACTTAACAAAAAGTTTAACAAATTCATTTTATATACACAAAAGGCACAGATATATGTACATAGTAAACATTGTTTCTAGAATATTTCACAACTATAGTAGCTAAAATAAATAATCACACCAAATCATACTCACACAGTTGGCAGGTGTTTTCGTATTTAGTTAGGTTTTAAAGAGCTTTTAGAGGTCAATCAACTTGACGCTCTGAATATATTTCTTTACCAATTAGGATTAGGATAAGTGCAAGGCTCTAATATTTCTTGTTATAGAAAATGACTCAATCCGAAAATTTGGAAATGTCTGACTGGGCCAGGTTGGCGCCTGAAAATGTTGGCACCTATGCCAAATACTTGTGCCCATTGTGTCTGAACCACATGAAAAAGCAAATAAAAGCGAAAAGCACTTGCCAAAGATTTAATACCCCGGCACACATGACATGACAAATAAACGATATTTGGAAGGAGAAAATTGTACAGAGGAATTTCATAAGGGTCAGCTTTAATAATTATAGAAAATCTATTCATTGTAATATAGTTGGGTTTCCTTTTTTCTCTAACTAAGCTAGAACATAAAAGAAACATATATTTATGCTTTAATTGGATGATTATTTACACTTTTCTTGAGCGCTCCCCCCTATGGGCTGTCCTGTCTTCTTCTATTTTTTTCTGTCTGGCTGAAGGGTGCACAGCTGCCAGCCAGCAGTACAGTATAAATTAAAAATAAACGCTGCTATAGGGCGGAAATCCGTTATAGCATTTATAAATAGAAACGCAACAACTTCAGTTGCAACAAACAGAGGCTCAGCTTCTTTCAGTTGCATTTGAAGCGCGTTTGACAGCAGTTTCATTCCCAAACTCCAATATTTTTTGTTGTTGGTATTTCTCATTATGGATACTTTTAAACGCACTTTTCAAAAAACGTTTCGCACAAACAGCACAACAACTACAAAAACTTCAAAAAGGTGTTCAATATGTGTTCATTGTATATGATTTTGTAGTTAACTTCCATGTATCTCCGTTATGACAATAATACAATATGTAATTATTTATATGAAACTAATTCGGTATTAATTCAATCTCTTGCAGCTCAACAACAAATTCGGCACTGCCATCACGAGTACCCAAGCAACAGAATTATGTTACGGACATTAGTTCGCCTCTGATTCAGGTATTTAGTACAATAAACATAGTTGTAAAGTTGAAAGTATTAATCAATAATTGTTTCTGTCCTACAGGATGAGGGTGATAACAAGGTGCTGAAGCTTCGTTTCGATGTAAGCCAATATGCGCCCGAAGAGATTGTTGTCAAAACTGTGGATCAGAAGCTGCTGGTAAGTACTATATTTATATAGTTACCTATAATTGTTAGTAATAACTTGATACTTTTTTTTAGGTCCATGCCAAGCACGAGGAGAAGTCAGACACAAAGAGCGTTTACAGGGAATACAACCGTGAATTCCTGCTACCGAAGGGCGTCAACCCGGAGTCGATACGCTCGTCTCTCAGCAAGGATGGTGTCCTGACCGTGGACGCACCATTGCCCGCCCTCACTGCCGGCGAAACTCTAATTCCCATTGCGCACAAGTGAATACCAATAGCAACTGTTTGCGGGAGCTTCTCTTAACCATACCCCAATACCTATCACTCCCCACATGTTTGGAGGCCAGCTATTCAATATCCCAAACGCCGTCAGCGTATTTTTCTAGCACCTACTAAAATCCCAGCAGTTGATCCCTACACAAACAACTGTGGGAACTTTACACACACACAGAAGAACCGAATTCAAAAATTGGCCTATATGATTACATAATTTTTTTGTTTTTGAATTAAAAGCTAAATACTATAATACTGACTTACTACTCATACTTAACTGTAATAACTTAAGTGTAATGAAAATTATTATTATTAAATTTGATTAATTTAATTCATATTTATAATTCTCGCAATTAAATGTTATTATTTTCTTGTCGTAGTCCATCGCATTTGTTCTTTTTATCTTCGTCGTCCTAGACTATATTATAATACAGTTTATTTTTGAATATACTTTCAAAGTTTGAATTATTACGAGCCAACGAACATATGCGGTTGCATATGCTTAAAACTGTACGAATGAAATAAGTCTTGGATTTTTAAGAGCTCGTTAAAAAAATTTTCTAGCTTTTTTCGGGTGTTTTAAGCAGGATCTATAGTATGATCTCTTTGGATAATCTTCTAGAAATATTCTTTGATTGAGCAAACCTAGAGATTTCTAGGCGAACTTGCTACCCTGCTCTAACTCGTGTTGTTTCCTTAGGTTCATATAATATACTTATGGGTACACGTAAACTATGAATTGTATGTCACGACACTTTTGACAATGTTGTGAATAATATAGTTTTTAATATGCATATGTGGTGTTTACATATATATGTATATAGTTTCGAAACATTTATGTGGTAGTGTATTTAACAAAAAATTCAACAGAAGCCAAAGTCCAAGCTCGAGCATTTGGACATGGGTACAGATCATACGGATCAAGATCCGTTACGTCTGCAAACAGCGGTTCTTATCGAGGATCCCCGTTATCGCATTCGACCCATGCAGCAGGTAACTTCAGCACTTATTAGCGGGCTTATTACAACCTTTGTGGGTGAGTAGATAGACGATTTAGTTGTGTTATGTATATCGGTTTGTATATCCAGTGACGCCTTTGGAAGTGCTCAAGACACGTGTGCAAACCCAAACTCAAGCACTGGAGCGTAAGCCGCCAGTTGTGTCCAAGCTGTGCTATGTCTATCACAATGGTCTAATGACGCACGTTTGTAAGTCAAATGAAAGCAATTGCATGACCAAAAATGGTACTTACGCAACCAATTTGCGCCCACTGCGCGGCACCATGGTGAGTTAAAGCTGTTAGATCATCGGTAATCCAATAATTATACCAACTGCAGGATGTATTTATGAAAATTGTATGCGGCAGAGGTATTGGTGGCCTTTGGGCCGGCTTAAGTCCAACTCTCGTCTCGGCGCTGCCATCAACAATCATCTACTTTCTAACCTATGAGTATTTAAAGCATTCGTTTGCTAATTTGTATTACATATGGCATCCGAGTGTGCATTCGCCCGCAGAAAGGGACACAGAGATGGGAAAGACGATAGCCGAGGGAGGACTAACGTTGCCGTATATGGTGCCAATGGCATCGGGGATGTGTGCTCGCACAGTTGTTGTGACGGCTATAACGCCGCTGGAAATGGTGCGCATTAAGATGCAATCGGGCCACATAACGTATTCAGAGCTGTGGGTTGTTTTGCGCTCGCTGGTTAGGTCGCACGGCGTTTTGGGACTGTGGCGAGGTTGGCCGCCTACTGTAATGCGTGATGCACCCTTCTCGGGAACTTATTGGGCTGCCTACGAGTCTTTGAAGCGTGCCTGCGACGTAACACAGCCAACATTTTGGTTTAGCTTTGCCACGGGCGCAGTCTCCGGTGCGGTGGGTGTGACCATATCATATCGTCTACATACATATATTCATAATCATATCCATCGTTTGTGACATTAATTGCTCACATTTTAGTTGGCCACCTTGGTGACAATGCCGTTCGATTTGATTACAACGCACACGCAAATTGAACTTGGACAAGATGTCTTGTATGCTGAATCGTCAGGTGGTGCTGCAGAGTGTAGTGCAGGCACCACAAATAGGGCCGCAGCTTCCTCCAAAAAGACAGTGTTCTCCCGCCTTAATGCGATTTATAGACATCAGGGTATCCGAGGTCTCTACGTCGGTGTCGTTCCCAGGTTGCTGCGTGTGGTGCCTGCCTGCGCCATTATGATATCGGCTTTTGAGTTTAGCAAATCATTCTTCTTTCGGCACAACCTTAACCTTAAGGATACCGGTATGTATTGTTGCAAACGAATAACTGTTTGTTACTTAAATATCGAAGGACTATTTGAGACCTAACAGCATTAGTTATCGTTATACCTGTTGCAGTGCATATTATAAACTTGCATAAGGTACTCGAGCATTTTTTAACTTCAAATACACACATAGTGCAGATCATGGTGAAACAATATAATATTGTTTCATCATGGTGCAGATCTTAACTACAAAAAGTTAACACAAAATATCAGTTCATATCCATTGCCACATCGATGGTACTAAATATATCGATATAAATATATTGCTGAATAAGATAGTTAGCGTCACGTCAGCTGATTTTCTATCGATACATTTGAACGCACTTGTCACATATACTGACAACTGTAAAATACATGGAAAGCAATATTTTGTTATTATCGTGAGCTCAGTTAAACGTCGTTAACTACATGAATATAATAACGCAACAAAGCACACGAATTCACTAATATTAACATTAGGTTACCGACGTGCCTAATAACGCGCTAAGCAGCATGCCGGAGTCAAAAACAATACCCAGCGCGACGACCATAACGAAGGGTAGCTATGGTTCAGCGGTGACCTCAACGGAAACCAAGTTCACGATGACAGATCCCAGATTTCGTATTCGACCCATGCAGCAAGTTGTGTCCGCCTGTACCGGCGCCATGATAACGGCCTGCTTCAGTAAGTAAATATATACATATATAAGTACATATATACATGTTTATACGCCGGTCTTGTATACAAATGTAGCCCGGAAAGAATTATGAAATTGTTAATAGCATGCACTTACATATACATATACCACACATATTTGCGAACTGCGAACGTTAAAAGTAAAATGGTTCCAATAAGCGAATAGTCACTGTATATCATCTACTTTAATGTATATTTAAGTACATATCTGATTATACTTATTCCACTTTATTATATGCAATTGCAGTGACGCCATTGGATGTGATCAAGACCCGTTTGCAGGCCCAACAGTCGGCACTGCTGTCCAATAAGTGTTTCCTGTATTGCAATGGTCTCATGGATCACATATGCCCGTGCGGCCCGAATACTCCCACACCCACCTCTGCTTCCAGTCAAGCATTTAACAAACTTGCGCCGGCATCGTCCACTCACTTCACGGGCACCATTGTGAGTATCTATAAATTGGATCGTTAACCTTTTTAAGCTTAGAATTGGTTTCTTCGTCTTCCGCAGGATGCATTCATTAAAATTAGCCGTGCTGAAGGTATTGGCAGCCTGTGGTCCGGTCTGAGTCCGACCCTTATTTCTGCCCTGCCCTCGACCATCATATACTTTGTGGCCTATGAGCAGTTCAAGGCACGATTCACCGACACTTACTACAAGTACCTGGCGCCTGTTCAAAGTCAGCCTTATAGACGGGACATTCCAATGCTGGTGCCGATGCTGTCGGGTGTAACAGCCCGCATCCTGGCCGTTACCTTTGTTAGCCCCATTGAGCTGATACGCACCAAAATGCAATCGAAAAGGATGACCAACGCCGAAATGATCGGCACAATACGCCAAGTAATGCAGTCGCAGGGTGTCTTAGGCCTTTGGCGCGGCCTGCCTCCAACCATACTGCGCGATGTACCCTTCTCGGGCATATACT
Organism: Scaptomyza polygonia; assembly: GCA_035044585.1. NCBI lineage: Eukaryota > Metazoa > Arthropoda > Insecta > Diptera > Drosophilidae > Scaptomyza > Scaptomyza polygonia. The sequence goes on from JAWNNU010000649.1 coordinate 90,899, forward strand.
GGACCTGCTACGAGTACCTTAAAAGTAGTTTTAATGTCGTCGAGCCGACGTTTGGCTTCAGTTTTGTGGCAGGCGCCATTGCTGGTTCTGTAAGTTTAAAACTACATATTAAACTATTGCAAACGGTCACGGGATTCGTCAGTTCATTATAGCTATATCCATCTATCTGTCTGTGTTTAAAAACTTGAGTTTTTAATGACGTAATCAGAACCAATATGATAGCTATTGGTTTTGTGTCAACAACTTTATCTTGACCAATATTAACTGCTACGCGTCAATCACAAAAATCTTCAGTTTTTTTTATCTCACATAATGCTTGGCTTCGAATCGATTTCATCTTATAAAAAAAGTATTTAAACTATTGATATGAGCTGTGGGATGGTTGCTAAATCTTGGACTGTTCTTTCATGTTACTTGGTTATAATAATTTTTGTTTCTCTGATTTTAATTTCAGGTTGCTGCAACCATAACAACACCATTTGATGTGATTAAGACGCATGAGCAAATCGAGTTCGGTGAGAAATTCATATTTGCAGGTAGGCCTCTTGCTTCTACAAGTGTACAGTACAAGTGTACAGTTGGCAGTATTACTGATGCTTCGGTTTGCCTAACGCTAGATAATCCACCAAAGAGTGTGCCCACCAAATCAGTTATGGATCGCTTGGCAAGCATTTATCGCTTGAATGGGCTGCGGGGTATTTTCTCTGGACTTGGACCTCGTTTGTTTAAGGTGGCGCCAGCCTGTGCGATCATGATATCGACGTTTGAATACAGCAAGGCGTTCTTCTATCATTACAATGTGGACCAACACAATCACGCGTTGCTAAACAATAACAATGCGGAAATGTCGAATGCGACTGCGGGCCCGACGACAGATGCAAAGGATTAGGGCTTACTAAAAATTGCCATGTGCCTGTAAATATGTAAATTAATACCAAAGCTAAGCACAAAACCGCTGATTTACAAACATTTGGGCAGCTTTAATTTCAGAAGCTTTTGTAAAATTTGATGAGTGAAATAAAATTGTTTTTGTTTTAAATTCAAAGATTAGCGCCATATCGATAGCAATTATTGCAGCAATATTAGCAACTTCGATGGCGAAACATATGTTTGCTTCTATCTATCGATAACACTGAAAACACGTGTCGTCTGACTGTGTTTTGTTTTAGTTGACGTTCCTAATAACTGCATGAAATGACTAAACCGAAAGTAATTAAAATGGATCAAGAAACAACAGAAACATCATCTAAATTAAAGCTTGTTACAAATGCAACAAAAACTGAAACAGACAAGGCAGCTGCTGCCGAAGTGCTAACAGAGGGTGAAGAGCAAGCGCCTAAACCTTCTACCCAAAACAAATCCAAAGCCAAAAAGGTGCCTAAGCCAGAGGCTAGTATACCACGCGGCCTATCCAAATCGAATCGCCCATGGAAGACGCCCAAGCAAAAGTAAGTTCAGTAAAGCAGCTTACACTTGAATCGTCGTGTTTGACAATGCGCATCTGCACTTCATTTACAGGTTCAGTAATATTAAAAAGACAATAAAGCGTCTGTCATTTGAGAAGAAAATGGAGCTGCGCAATGAAATGCGTTACATCAAGGAGAAGTCGAAGGAGATAAAGGATCAGCGCAAGGAAGCCGCTGTTCAGCGTCATCAACGTCGCGTAGAGAACGCCGAGCGTCGCCTGGCCAACGAACGTCGCTCCGAAGTGGTTCAAGTGATCAAGAATCCAGCAAAGTTGAAACGCATGAAAAAGAAGCAGATGCGCATGATCGAGAAGCGTGATTTGAGTCAAGTTAAAGTTGTCTAAAATAAATATTTACTTAAGGTTACACTTAGTTTTTTTTTTTATTGCGAACCCTTTAAATAAATCTAGTTTTAAATTGGCTCAATAGCGTGTAAAGTATGTTCTTAAACAACGAGGTTCGGCAGGTAACAGGATTGCATCGTTTAATATTCTACAAAAAAGTATTTGGTTGTAAATATTTACACAGTTGTAACAGTAAACGCTTAGTATTAAACTAGATTAACAAATTAACATAGTTTTCCAAGTTGACATCATTTAAATTTGTTAGCTTGCCACCGATTTCGTGTCGAAATTGTGCCAAAATCTGTTTGCGTTGATCGTTCAATGTGCGACTTCGGATTGATTTTGGTATGGTCGAAGTGGCATGCTGCATTTGAGCTTGAATGCGGGCACGCAACTGAAGGTCCAAGTGATGAGCTAGCGATTGCAATTGTGGCTGCTTAACTGTTGCTTCTGACAAAGCAGCTACTTGGCTGTTGAGTAAAGATTCAATAAAGTTATAAATCTCATTAGCAGCTGCATTAAAGTCAGAACTAGTTAAAGTAAAGCTATTGCATGCCCAGGCATCATCGCTGGGTGCCTCAAATCGTGCCTGCATTTGATGTATAACATTTTCGGGCACAACGAAGGCTGCTCCACGTTTTTCATTGGCCAGCAGGCAATCAGTTAAGCACCTGGCCAAATGTATTTGTGCATAAATGCAGCTTTGGGCGCGACACAGTTGATATAGCTTGTAGCGCATGCTGCGGTAATAGTTATTATCATCGCAAATAATCAAATAATTATTGCTTACTGCTTTTGACGCTGCACGCCGCACTTTTGCTGGAAGATTAAGGAGTGGATCAGCATGTTCAAATCGGAGTGTTTCAATGAGTTCAGTTAACAATTGGAAGATGCCCTGGCGCTGCTTTTTATAGTCATTGTCAATGTGGTGTATATTGTAGTCCTGTTGAAAGTAGTCATCGTAGCACACGTGTAAAACGTTCCATCCGCTCAAGACGGCCTGTTGCTGCATCAGCCAATTGCTGAGGCATGTTTTTCCGGCGCCGGGCAGACCAATTAGTGCAACCAGGCAAATGCGCGACATCTATAACTATTTATGTTTATATATGTATGTGTGTGTGATTTAACTATCTAATATTGAAAATAAGAGCAGTGGCATAACACCCCAATCCTGCTGCTACATGGCCAGATTGCCCGGCGTATTGTTGTTGTTGTTGGCGGGTGTTAGCACAGCATTAGCGGCAGTGACTTCCTTTTCCTTAAGCTGCGCTTTTATACGTTCCTCCTGCTGATGCTGCCCTAACTTTTTTGCGTTTTCTTCCACTTCTTGCATGCGCTTGACATTAATTTTGCTTTGCACATCAACGTAAGCTTTCATCATGTTTTGATTGAAGCGGGCAAACTTTGTCACGCATCTGTCGACGCAGGTGCTCTGTATATATAAAACTAGGTATAAGGTATGGTATGAATTTCGTATTGTACGAACGTTGCCTCTTACCTCCTGTTCGAACAGCGCGCGCTGACTGAGATTATCAACACAGCGATTGAAGCACAACTCAGTCACTTTGTTGTATAATGTAAGAAAATCTTTTAGCTGCAAATTGAACGTTTATAAATTAAATATGCCGCAGTTGCAGTCGACACGCATACATTACGCAAATTCGAATCCATTTGATAAAACTAATAATATAACTGATTTTGATAAAATTACAAATAATAATATATTTTTAATTTTTGGAATTGAAGCTGTCGGCAATAAAAGAGCTGACTTGTTGTTGGATTTGACAAATGTCGTTTAAACGATGTTACTATCGATTTCCAAAGAATTCATTACGTTACTTTTTATTGGCTTCATCATAATATTTCGATAGCTGCTTGTCACATCAGAATATTCTTTCGATAGAACGATATGTGCGCCTTTTGCCGGCAACGGGTATGCTCTTTTTATTTATTTGAACATGCAACATAACATTCGCATGTATTCGATTATTTCAGTACCTTAATTTGATATATCTGTTTGTTTAGTCAAATTGTCACTGGATTTTGTGAATGTAATAGATAACTGTTTTGCGGCTCTGCTGTTATGCTCATTTTGTGTCACACAGCACTAAGAACAGCTGGGCGAATGGGTTCGCTGTAACCCAAATTGAGTGAGCTGTCAAATGCAAGTCTACCTGGTTGATTGCACCATGTTTTAGCCAGTCGCACGTGCAAGCATAGTGCTCATCTCTATTGTTTGGCGGTCTAATTGGACTTTAACAAGAAACAAAGTGTTTACAAGAATTTTTGTATATGCATATTGTACATGTGATTATATGTTCATGCTGCCCAAGCCTAAGAAATACTTAAGCTGTCTGTGGCAGTATTTCGGCATAAAATTATTTAAGCCACTACAATGGCAGATAATACGTGCTTTAACAACGAAACCTCGCGCCACCGATGTTTGTGCCGTTATAGCTACCGGCTATGGAAAATCGCTAATCTACCAGTTTCCCGCTTTTTATCTAAATAAGGTTGTGTTTGTCATATCGCCACTTATTGCACTTATGGAGGATCAGGTGAATGCACTGAATTCCAAATCGGCTACAGGCGAGTGCGCCTGTTTGCTGGGCACAGCTCAGGAAGATCGTTCCATTAAGGAACGCATTTTGGCGCTGCAATTTAAATTGGTCTACGCCACGCCGGAGTTTATAACACGTGGCAATGGGCTCAAGCTTCTGCAGGATTTGGGCCACAATCTGGCGCTAATTGCCATCGATGAGGCCCATTGTATCTCCAAATGGGGTCACGAGTTTCGGCCAGCTTATCGTCGTCTCAGCGATCTGCGATCAGCTGTGCCGCAAGTGCGTCTCCTGGCACTAACTGGCACCGCAACAAGGCGAGTGCGCGAGGACATTTGCCAGCAGCTGCACATGCGTCGTCCACTTATACTGTGCAGCGGCCTTGATCGCCCAAATCTAGAGCTGACGGTACGTGCGAAGGGTGCCGATATTTGGTGTGATGTGCAGCCGTATTTAAGCTGGGCGACCGAAGCGGCCGGCTCTATAATCATATACAACAACACCATACGCGACACGGAGCACATGGCCCAGGAGTTGAGCAGGCGTGGAATGCACTGCCACAGTTACCACAGCAAGCTGTCACTTGAGCAAAAGCGTCTCAATCAACAGCAATTCGCCAGCGACGAGGTGCGCCTCATTTCGGCCACAACAGCCTTCGGCCTAGGCATCGATAAGCCCAACGTGCGACTCGTGGTGCACTATGGTGCACCCAGTGATATTGAGCGCTACTATCAGGAGATTGGTCGTGCCGGTCGAGATAACCTGCACGCCAAGTGTGTGCTCTTCTACGGCGACGCCGATGCGGCAATCCATCAACGGCTGCAGCACAGCCAACCACTGACGGCACAGCGCAGCACAGAGTTGCAGCAGCTGGCCAGGTCCATGCTAGAATACACACAGACCAGCCAGTGTCGGCGCCAATTTATACTAAAGTACTTTGAGGATCGGGCTGCTGCCTCCACACAGCGGCGTCGCAATTGCTGCGATAATTGCCGTAAGGCGCAACTCTTAAAAGCTGCTCCCGTGGAACAGTTAGATGTCAGTAGCGAATCACGTCTGCTGCTTGGCATGCTCCGAGACTTGAATGGCCACCTTGGACTGGGCAAACTAATACTAGGATTGCGCGGATCACGCAGCAAAAATCTCAGCATCGAGTGTCGTCGTCACGAGAACTTTGGCAAGGGTGCACATCGATCCATTGCCTTTTTTAAGGCTCTTGCTGGGCACCTGAAGGCCACAGGTTACATCAAGGATGATTATCTGAACAACGCCAAGTGTGCCTTTGGCTTTCTTATGCCACAGGTCACACTCAAAGGCTGTCGCTGGCTGGACAATGAACCGACTGAAGTCAAGGAGATCATCATTGAGCCGACGCCCCGTCTGGCTAAGTTGCTCAAGCAGAGCAAACGTTGCAGGGTTGAGGTCAAACCAGCAAATGATTCACTAGATTAGGGCTCTGACATCGATCTTAATGAGTTGGATGACAGTGTGGAGCAGCATAAAAATCTAGAGCGCGATGAATCCGTATGGGGACCTGACATCGACATTGACTTTCAGCAAATCGATGAAGCTGTTGCCAATTCCAAGTCCATTAACAATTCAGGCATTGAGCAACCAATAGTCAAATCTTCTGATCTCGAGCTTCTGATCGCCGATTGTCACAAGATACTGCAGGAGGAGCGGGAGGAGTGCGCCATAACGGTTAAGGCACGCAAACGCGTCTGGCAGTATCTCGAGGGTAGCTACGAAAAGCGACCTTTAATACCAAAGTACAAATACAAAGAACGCAACTGAATACATTTTAATCAAATGTATTAAACTAATATGTTAAAAAATATGTAGTCTTAATTTTGTTGGATCACTTTAGCTAAATGAATTATATTTGTACTTATATTAAATCAAATTTACACTATTTTTAATATTAAATAATTAAAATTTCGCTAATCATTTTAGCAATTCGAATAATATTAGTTTGATTGAAAAAACTTTTAGTAAATGTTATATTTAAATTCCTTCAAATATCAGTTTGCAACGATACGAAAATTAAGAAGACATTCTAACAGCGAAAATACTATACCAAAATACTATATATATAAATAGCGATGTATCAACTGACATAGTATTTGATAGGATCGAAAAGGAAACTTTTCCCTTCAACCTTCCTGAAAAAGGTGCGCCCTAGATAAACGAGGAAGTGCAGCGCATCAATAATAATGTGTTAAGTATAAGCAATTAGAAAAAGGCATTTACTAGATGAGCAAAGTATTAAAGTCATGCCATTTTTAATGAATGATTGCTTTATCAGTGTTAACGATATAATTAATTACTTCGTTAATCATCACTCTTTCATTCAAGACTCGTTTATGCTTCAAATATACTAAAGCACAATCAAATTTATAATTAGTCGGTCAGTTGAATTATACTTTCTAAGATAATCCTACTCAAAGTAGGAGGCAAAAGGGAAGCAAAAAGCATCAAGTCCTAAATGTCCCGCACATTCAAAAACTGCTTTATTAATTTACTTTGAAACTTTGCTGCTTTATCTTTATATCCTGAAACAGTGGTAGAAACTTACTGAAACAAATATATATATATACTATATAATCTGTATATTTGTATACAAATAAATTCTTTAATACCTTATTTTGTTGCAGTTATGTTAAGCTCAATTAAACTAAATTGAATTCCATAGTTTTTGCTATTAAAATAATATGCTATTTATACTAAACAGATGCGCAACGTCACGTTGCTTTTGCTATGGATAATTTATTGTATGGTTTATTCATCTTTTTATTAAGTATTGTGCTTATTTAAGCATTTATTTTTTTTTGCTTCAATGCTATTATGGTATTGTTATTTAAATTAAAGCCAATTTGCTTCGAATCACGTTTCTTTAATTTCTGATTTCAAATTATTGTGCTAACGGCACTTAATACTATTTCGTCGGCATCGCTTATATTCTTTTTTCTTCTCTTATTTTATGACAGCTATGCATACATAGATAGATAGATATAGATGTGTATAAATAGATATGTATGTAGGTGTATGTAGTAGCTACCCGTAAATCCCCAACATTGCCACTTACCGTCATTTGCCTTGAAGCTAGACTTTTTCCCACAGCTTGCTGGTTGATTACAGCTGAGTATTTTCATAATATCTAATCGAGCGCCCTGGGCGATGGGTAGCCGCCAATCAAACCGGTTCAAATTGTGCAGTGCACCAGGCCCGGAAGTGGTTGTTGGGGTTAACTTTAACTATTCAATCTGCAAAAGAAAATAAACATTTTAAGTTCAGCCAGGGCTGCAATAATATACATATGCTAACGACTTTGAATTCAATTGAATGAATACAATATTTAAATGTATATACTATGAAGATGGGCGTTTCTGTTTCTGTTTCTGCGGTTTGCTGTTTGCTGGCTGCTGGCTGCTCGATGCCAAAGCGTCGTAAACATCATCAATTCAAGCTTGTTGTCTACACAATTCATAAGACAATACTTTGCGTTTGGCCAGCGTTCAGTATCCCGTTGACTGTCGCGATGCTGAGATTGTCGGGCAAGTGCACTCCAGGCCTTCTAGTACCTGCTGCAGTGCTCCTGCTGCTCCTGATAATGCAGCTATGCTCAGCAGCTACAACAACAACAGCACCAGAACCACCAACCATCGACTATTGTGCACCAGCCTTATGCGAAATCTATAACGGCAGCCATATTCTCCATTTGACGCACACTGCCTGTGACAATAATGGCAGCTTTGGTGCCAACTGCGGTCCACAGCCAAAACTGCTCCTTATGAGCGAACGGCGACGTCAGCTGTTGCTGGATATGCACAATTTGGTGCGCAACAAGGTTGCGGCTGGTGAGCTGCCTGGCTATGAGGCAGCATTGCATATGCCAATTTTGAAATGGGATACGGAGCTGGAGCTGATGGCGGCTCTGCATGCCAAGCGGTGTCAGTTTGCACATGATGAGTGCCGGAATACGCCAAGATATCAGATCAGTGGGCAAAATATTGGTTACTTTTGGATTGGTCGCGAATTCAAGTCGCATTCGCGACGCATGAAGTCCTTCGTGCTCAACTGGTTCCGCGAGTACAAGGATGCCAATCAAAGCTTTATTGAAAGCTTTCAACGTCACCCAGATGGGTTAGTTGTGTACATACACATTTCTATGTTCATTATTTATTAATCTTTATCTAATTGTATTTCATGTGCAGCAAGAAAATCGGACATTTCACATTGCTTGTTGGAGATGGAGTGCAGCGTGTTGGCTGCGCTGCTGTACGATTTTTGGAGCCCATTACCAATAGGTTTCAGTTTTTATTGACATGCAACTATGACTATAACAATATATTTGGCGAGCCGGTTTATCAATCGGGCCCATCAGCTTCTAAATGCGGCTACCGCATCAGCAAAAAGTATCCAGCTTTGTGTGATTGGAAGAGCGATAATGAACGCTCTGAGACCGATGAAATGATTGATGATGACAATATGCTGGACAACAACATTCCACTTTAAGGACATTCCATTATTTGTTCTATCGAAAACATTTATTGTACTATATTTTTACTTTTAGTGAAGTACGTTTATTAACATTAGTATAATTCATGTGAACGTCTTTTTTTTTTTAATATAAATTTAGCAAAGTTTAGTTTTGGGTTTCACCACAAAATAAATGACGATTTAATTAATCTTGAAACAACTTTATGCCTCACTCGATTTACTTGAAAACTAAAATCGTCAAATAATGTTATTGAATTTACAATTATTAAAATTAACCATTTTTCTCTGGAAAACCAAGATTATAACCTGGGTTATCAATAATATTAACAGCAATACACAATTATTAAGATACAATAATAATCAATAATTTTTGTGCTGCTAAAAATCTGATTTGTATATAGGTACAAAGTATGTATTATTCACAATCAAATTTTTATTTATTTTATACAAAAAAGAAACGAAAATTAATTTATGAATTAAATTTAAGAGCAATTTCTATATTCAAGTTACATATGTATATCAAAAATTTAACGACAATGGTTAGTAAGATGTTTAAAAAAATTTTAAATTTTTAACTTTTGGTAAACCTTGTGAAGAAATTCCGTCGTAGTCTAAGTAGTTTGAGTTGTTGATCTCTGTGTAGGATTTTCGGTGTTGGCTAAGCTGCTGTTGATTTTGGAAATGTTGGTTTTAATGTTGTGAACTTCTAGATGCTTAGATGGTCTAGGTTTAGAGTTGTAGGTTTATGCGTGCCATGAGCTGTTGGCTTTTGTGTTGTAGGTTTCTCGGTACTTGGATGGGTTGGTTTCAAAGTTGTAGGTTTAAGCGTGCTTTGTTCTGTTGGCTTTTGTGTTGTAGGTGTTTGAGTGCTTGGATGGGTTGGCTTCAAAGTTGTAGGTTTATGCGTGCTATGTTCTGTTGGCTTATGTGTTGAAGGCTTCTCGGTACTTGGATGGGTTGGTTTCAAAGTTGTAGGTTTTTGCGTGCTATGTTCTGTTGGCTTATGTGTTGTAGGTTTCTCGGTACTTGGATGGGTTGGTTTCAAAGTTGTAGGTTTATGCGTGCTATGTTCTGTTGGCTTATGTGTTGTAGGTTTCTCGGTACTTGGATGGGTTGGTTTCAAAGTTGTAGGTTTATGCGTGCTATGTTCTGTTGGATAATGTGTTGTAGGTTTCTGAGTGCTTGGATGGGTTGGTTTTAAAGTTGTAGGTTTATGCGTGCTATGTTCTGTTGGCTTATATGTTGTCGGTTTCTCGGTACTTGGATGGGCTGGTTTCAAAGTTGTAGGTTTATGCGTGCTATGTTCTGTTGGCTTATGTGTTGTAGGTTTCTCGGTACTTGGATGGGTTGGTTTCAAAGTTGTAGGTTTATGCGTGCTATGTTCTGTTGGCTTATGTGTTGTCGGCTTCTCGGTACTTGGATGGGTTGGTTTCAAAGTTGTAGGTTTATGCGTGCTATGTTCTGTTGGCTTATGTGTCGTTGGTTTCTCGGTACTTGGATGGGTTGGTTTTAAAGTTGTAGGTTTATGCGTGCTATGTTCTGTTGGCTTATGTGTTGTAGGTTTCTCGGTACTTGGATGGGTGGGTTTCAAAGTTGTAGGTTTATGCGTGCTATGTTCTGTTGGCTTATGTGTTGTAGGTTTCGCGGTAGTTGGATGGGTTGGTTTCAAAGTTGTAGGTTTATGCGTGCTATGTTCTGTTGGCTTATGCGTTGTAGGTTTCTCGGTGCTTGGATGGGTTGGTTTCAAAGTTGTAGGTTTATGCGTGCTATGTTCTGTTGGCTTATGTGTTGTCGGCTTCTCGGTACTTGGATGGGATGGTTTCAAAGTTGTAGGTTTATGCGTGCTATGTTCTGTTGGCTTATGTGTCGTAGGTTTCTCGGTACTTGGACGGGTTGGTCTTACAGTTGGATGGGTTGGTTTCAAAGTTGTAGGTTTATGCGTGCTATGTTCTGTTGGCTTATGTGTTGAAGGCTTCTCGGTACTTGGATGGGTTGGTTTCAAAGTTGTAGGTTTATGCGTGCTATGTTCTGTTGGCTTATGTGTTGTAGGCTTCTCGGTGCTTGGATGGGTTGGTTTCAAAGTTGTAGGTTTATGCGTGCTATGTTCTGTTGGCTTATGTGTTGTAGGTTTCTCGGTACTTGGATGGGTTGGTTTCAAAGTTGTAGGTTTATGCGTGCTATGTTCTGTTGGCTTATGTGTCGTAGGTTTCTCGGTACTTGGATGGGTTGGTTTCAAAGTTGTAGGTTTATGCGTGCTATGTTCGTGTTGGCTTATGTGTTCGTAGGCTTTCTCGGTACTTGGATGGGTTGGTTTCAAAGTTGTAGGTTTATGCGTGCTATGTTCTGTTGGCTTATGTGTTGTAGGTTTCTCGGTACTTGGATGGGTTGGTTTCAAAGTTGTAGGTTTATGCGTGCTATGTTCTGTTGGCTTATGTGTTGTAGGCTTCTCGGTGCTTGGATGGGTTGGTTTCAAAGTTGTAGGTTTATGCGTGCTATGTTCTGTTGGCTTATGTGTTGTAGGCTTCTCGGTACTTGGATGGGTTGGTTTCAAAGTTGTAGGTCTTATGCGTGCTATGTTCTGTCTGGCTTATGTGTTGTGACGGCTTCTCGGTAGCTTGGATGGGTTGGTTTCAAAGTTGTAGGTTTATGCGTGCTATGTTCTGTTGGCTTATGTGTTGTAGGTTTCTCGGTACTTGGATGGGTTGGTTTCAAAGTTGTAGGTTTATGCGTGCTATGTTCTGTTGGCTTATGTGTCGTAGGTTTCTCGGTACTTGGATGGGTTGGTTTCAAAGTTGTAGGTTTATGCGTGCTATGTTCTGTTGGCTTATGTGTTGTAGGTTTCTGAGTGCTTGGATGGGTTGGTTTCAAAGTTGTAGGTTTATGCGTGCTATGTTCTGTTGGCTTATGTGTTGTAGGCTTCTCGGTACTTGGATGGGTTGGTTTCAAAGTTGTAGGTTTATGCGTGCTATGTTCTGTTGGCTTATGTGTCGTAGGTTTCTCGGTACTTGGATGGGTTGGTTTCAAAGTTGTAGGTTTATGCGTGCTATGTTCTGTTGGCTTATGTGTCTGTCAGGTTTCTGAGGTCAGCTTGGATGGGTTGGTTTTCAAAGTTGTAGGTTTATGCGTGCTATGTTCGGTTGGCTTATGTGTTGTAGGTTTCTCGGTACTTGGATGGGTTGGTTTCAAAGTTGTTGGTTTATGCGTGCTATGTTCTGTTGGCTTATGTGTTGTAGGTTTCTCGGTACTTGGATGGGTTGGTTTCAAAGTTGTAGGTTTATGCGTGCTATGTTCTGTTGGCTTATGTGTCGTAGGCTTCTCGGTACTTGGATGGGTTGGTTTCAAAGTTGTAGGTTTATGCGTGCTATGTTCTGTTGGCTTATGTGTTGTAGGCTTCTCGGTGCTTGGATGGGTTGGTTTCAAAGTTGTAGGTTTATGCGTGCTATGTTCTGTTGGCTTATGTGTTGAAGGCCTCTCGGTACTTGGATGGGTTGGTTTCAAAGTTGTAGGTTTATGCGTGCTATGTTCAGTTGGCTTATGTGTTGTAGGTTTCTCGGTAGTTGGATGGGTTGGTTTCAAAGTTGTAGGTTTCTGGGTACTTGGCTTAGATGTTGTTGTGCTTTGATAGGTTGGCGTTACAGACGTTGGGATATTAGTATGTGGTTTTTTCGTTGTTGGCACCGGTGAAGTTGGAGTCGTTTTTACTGTGGTTCCATATGTTGCTTGATATGATGGCCTTAGTGTCGTAGCTTTAGTTGTCGTTGTGTCGCGTTGCTCATAATCTGGTGTTGTTGGATGGTACTTGCACGGCGTTGATGGCGGCTTTAGGGTTGTCGAGCTGGTCTTGTTGTTGCAGGGATTACGGAAATGCAGTATAATTTCATTTTGCTTGGATCCGGGCGCAATGCGAATGTTTGGCCCAAAGATTGTAAATGTTGCGCCTGTAGCGACGAACAGGAAGAGTATAAGCAGTCTCATCTTTTTAAGGTGTTGCTCAGTTAGACATACAACGATAATCCTGCTTCAGCTTTAAGTGCGAACAATTTGGCGTCGGCCTGGATACTAACTACAACCCAGCACATTGTTCACTATTTAAGTGATCTGTGTAGGTGCCGTCGCCAACGGTGGTAATGCATAAGTTCAAGCTTTGATGCTTCAAAATAAACATTCGAAACATTCCACAAGTGCATATTTCATTAAGGGGCACGCACTTGTTCTGCTTAAAACTCGGACAAATCTTACATAACTCGAATCTTATCGGTAGAGCTGGTCAGTGTTTGGCTTGTTTTTTTGTGTCTTCTGTTCTCTAAAGGGTCCGCTGTGCACGTATATATATGAATAATATAAAAAATACTATTGTTGGCACGAAATCCCATATCAATCATTTATTTGTTTTTTAAACGTTTTGAAATTTCAACGGTGTTTATTATGCTTATATATATATAATATTTTCATATTTAATTGGGCTTTTTAATATACCTACAATATATATATATGTATGTATATTTATAAACTGTTAACTCAATTTTGTGCATTTGTTTGAATTGGTTTTTCTATTGTCTTTTAACAAAATATGTTTAGTACATAATAGGCTTTGTGTATGTTCTAGTTGTATAACACTGTTTCGCTTTCTATAACTAGAATTTAGAAAAGACTATATATATCTATGTATGTATATCGATTTGGCTTTAAATTGATTGAAATTTGTCTATCGTAAAATTAGCTAAATATTTGTGATTTCATTGTCTCTTAACAATAGTTTTAGTTGTTGTTGTTGTTGTTGTGGTATTTGGCTTTTGATTATAATTTGTCTTATTAGTTTACTACTTAAAGAGCGTTTAATCATCATGTTTGGCAAACGTATAAAATTCAATTTGCACTTACTACTACTATAATAAGTTTATATAGTATTAAAGTATATAGTAGTATTTCTATGTTATTTGTTTTTGGTGTATTCAATATACATTTTAGGCATAACAATATTACTGACAGACCAAATTCACTTATCGCATTACATAAGCAACAACATATTCATATATATATATATCCATACAAACGTGCACATGTTGATTGTGCACAAATCGCAAAACAACGTGCCAATTATTCACACCCATGCATATACATACATATACACATACATGCACACATATGTGTGTACATATACATACAGCCGGAATTCCGTATAGCGAGGTTTTGCTATTTTATAACGAATTCATTGCCAGAACAATGCAATTTCTTTCAATTAAAAACCCATTCTTGAGATGCGTTATTTGGAAATTCAACCGTATATACATATACACAATATATGCGTGTAAGTGTGTATGTGTGTACGTATGAACTCTCTCTTTTGCACTTATAAAAAACTCTCTAGGGCACTAATTTTCATATTCATTTTAGAGGCAACAAATGAGGATATATGTTTGTTATATGTGTTAATCTATACTTTCTCCTTCTTGAAATGCTCATGTTTATAATGATAATGAATGTACTATGTATTGTATATATGTACATAGTACTATATTGCAGTTTGATGCCATATGCTGCCTAAACCTAAACTTCATCGTCGCTCGTCTGTGTACAGAGCACCTGCTCCTGCCACCAATCATGCACCTCATAGACGGCATTCGCTTGATTGTTGAATGGCAACAATTTGCCGCTGCCGCCAATCAACTGACTTATCATCGCCGATGGACTGCTCAGTGCTCCGTGATGATGCTGATGCTGCTGATGATGATGTAGATGATGATGATGATCGCCAAAATTATGCAATGCAGCTGCTGCAGCAGTCGCATTAATTGTCGGATAATGAAACTGTCCAATTTCGGTATTTAGCTGCGAAAAGAAACTGGATGACTTATTCACATCACGCTGTTTGCCCAACTGACCCCCAAGTTGACTCATTTGTGCCGCATGCGGCACTGTGGTCATCGAATTCTTTTTACGCTGCTGACTGCTAATGTGCAAACGCTCCTTGTCGCTCAACGTCGAACGCTGCTGCGGATCACTCGAGGTCGGCGCCAGAAACTTTCGACCCGCCGAGCTGCCCGTCGAATCGCTTCGATTCAATGCATATGCCCGCTTGCTGACCGACATAACATGTCGAGCACCTGGTCCGGTTCCGGTTCCCGTTCCGACACCGACACCAGCACCGGTGTGAGAATCGGCGACGGCACTACTGCTGCCATCCTTCTCATCATTCTCCGTTGAGCTGAATGTGGGCGAGAAGGCATCACTGGTGGGCGGGCAGGTGCCAGCCACTGCACCACTTATTGTGCTTATGGCAGACTTATCGATTACACCGCCTCCACCGGGTGCCTTGTCCTCCTGCATATTGTTGCGCACCACTAGCTGCTCATTGGTGGCACGCAAGCCAGCGATTAAGGAATTTTGTTGTTTCTGTAAAAGTTCAACAAAAAAAAATAAACCAAATCAAAACAAACAAAAATTACAAACGTTTTACAAATATACATAAGAGAATCAAATCAATCAATGTTTATATATAAGTTAGGATCGTACGCTAGCATTTTGTGCACGTATCTTCTTAAGGCAACCTTCCAGCCAGGTACGTATTGTCATCTTTGCCACTTCCTCCTCCACCAGGTACTCGAACTCCTCACGCGCCAGCAGCTCCTCCAACTGCAATGCCTTACGAATGTCAACAGACCGATACGATAACATGCTAAGGAAATGGTCATATAGTATGTATTCGAATTATAATTGGACAGGTTTTTTTTTATTAAATCCTTGAAACTTACTTGATGACATCGTGAAAGGTGACATCTTCGCCATTGTGCAGCTTGTCCAGCTCATAGCACATGTACTTAAATAGCAAGCGATCCTTTTGCGGATCGCACTCGAGGCGACCCTTAAGGAGGCGCAAAATAAATTTAACCCTACGCACGGGTATAACACCACGCTGATGTATATCAACAATGTTCCAAGTGTTTTGAAAGTTACGTATATCCGCATACGACAATAGAGCGTCCTCCTCATTTGAATAGAACAACGAAAAGTTCTCCATGATAATAGCTGCAATAGGAAGAATTTTACGTAATTGAGTGCAGGAATTGTACATATGTATATAGAATTTGCAGTATGTGACCTACCCACTAGCAAATTAAGCACAATATATGTAATTATCACATAGAATGTACAGAAATATATTAAACTTGCTGTAAAGTTGCCGCAATCCGTTTCCCAGTAATTGCCACCCAAAGTGCAATATGGTGGCCGCACCATACAATCGTGCATGATCTTATTCCAATCCTCACCAGTCACAATACGAAACAGCATGGCCACACCGGTTACCGGAGAACCGAAATTCGCTCGTCTTCCTATACCCTCGCCATACTTGACGGTACCTAAACATCATATATGTACATATAAATGTTATAGAGACATTCTAATTCAGGATATCTGACTGCTGACTTACCAAAGAGTATAGTGCCAGCCAAGGCATAAAAGAAAACCAATAGAAACATTCCAAAGATAATAAAAAATGATTTGCAAACAGATACGCCCACCGTCAACATAAGCATCTTGAGCGTCGTATGCTTGCCAGTGATGGTAAAGAAACGTAATATAACTACCATGAATCCAAAGAAATATGACAAATCGTTCTGTGCGAAGAGAATACAAGATAAGAGTATATATATTTCAGAAACGTTCTTTGGTACATACCCTAAGAAGCGTTTGAAGTATTATCCAGATGACGCCAGCAACGGTTACCAGTAAATCATATCGATTGCGTCTGGACTGCCAATAGCCACGTGGTGTAAATGCTATATTTTTCATTACCACCTCAATGACAAAGACAAAGGTCAACACGGCACTGACAATGACCAAACGTTCCGTATGCACTTCGCCTTTAATCCACTGGAGTTCAAAAATACAAAAAAAATAATCCTTATTACTATAAAACAACAATCAAAGCCGAGTCACAACTCACCGTTATGGAGAGCAACATGCTGTTGATGAGCACAACGACAGCAATGACCCGCTTGAAGATGATATGTTGGGTTATATCGTAGGTAAAAGCACGGATCTTGCGACCATCCGGACGCGGTGGCAAATGTAATGGCTGAGCGATTTTGAGACGCTTCTTCAAATCGCACCAACGTCGCTGGTCGACAGTGAGCAATGCTGTGCCTTTGTTTTCCGAATAATTGGCAATGACCACGCCGACAAACAGCGTCAAGCCGATCATGCAGCCCAAGAATATGTAGATATGAATGTAAATTGCATGTATCTAATAAATATAAATAGATAATAATTATATGCAATTTTGCAGGAAAAGAATTATTATCATAATTACCGGTCCGACAGCTTTGATAAGGACATCGCGCACATCCAGCCAACCTTTAAAGGATAAGACTTCGAAAAGTGTTAGCATTGCATCGCCAATATTGTCAAAGTTGAAGCGACGAGGATTGGCCCAGACTCGCGGCACCAACATGGCCGGATAGGACTCATCGGGACCCGGTGTCAATTTCATTTTGGTAACAAAAACGCGACGCATAAAAACACCAACACAATCCTCACGGCGCAATATTGTCGGATCATTGCAACGTGCCAGGCGACCACCGTACAGCTGTACGCCATAGCTGGCGAATATGAACATGAGCAGTATGAGCAGCGTGGATACCAACAAGATCTCCTTGAAGCCACGACACAGCTCGTACACCACCTTTCGCATATGCGGCACCAAAGTGAAAATTCTCAACGGACGGACGCAGCGTAGGATCATGAGGTACTGGGCTGCCGAACTGGTAGGTATATTGTGTGGCATCCAGCATAGAAACGATGTAGATACTACATAAATGAATACATCGAGTGCTGCAGCGACATCCTTGATGTATGCCTTGGGTGTGAAGAAGAGACCATCAGCTAGAATTTTGAGTGCCAGTTCCAGGCTCATAAATATGACAAAACCATATTCAGCTATCTGCAGCGTTGGATGATCCATTAAACGATAATTGGGTGTCTCGAACATCATCGAGATGCACGAGAGTGTTGTGGCAATAATCATCACCCAGTCCAGATATGTCACCAGCCCCAGAAAGTTACTAGAAAGAAGTATTCTATTGACAAACTGTACAGATTCTTTTTTCCCGACAATTTTAACTCACTGTAAACTTTTGTATTGTACTTTGCGCTCCTTGCCAGTCAATGGATCCTTGAGCCGGGCATCGTAGCGTGCATGCACAATCTTTTGACAGATCTTGCGAAAGCGGCTCTCCCGCGGCACCAGAAACAGTGGCGTATCAAAGAACGGATGATTCTCCCGCAGATCCTCTTCCCGCTGATTGCGTCGCATCTCGGCCTGTTGTCGCTTTGCCTGCAACAGCTTAATATCGAGATCGTGTGGCCTAGCCCGGCCCGAATTGGCACGCGGTGCAGCCGCAATGTCACCGTTCTCCATCAAATGCTCATAGGTTTGCTTCAGCTTAATGGAGCCAGAGCGCACGCTGCGACGTATCGATCGGGATCCAAATCTGTGAATTGGTAGCGTACACACATCAAACGAAACAAATGCCGCTAATGGGCCAAATGGGCACTTACTTCTTCTGATCGACTCGCCATGGCTTCGAATGTGTAATGGTGCCTTGGGATTTGAGGCCTCCCTTTGTGCCAACCACTGGCAACATGGCTGAGTCACCAAGCATTAAACGCTGATTGTTGCTATCGCTGTGTGTTTAATGCATAAATTGATCAATCTCTTTCGCTTGTTAATACTTTATAAACAATAATTATTTACTTGATTATGTGAGTGATGGCCAATTTGCGAAGACTGCTGCCAGCGGCTCGAACCTTGGCTGTTTTGTTCATGATGCGGACGGGTTTCTGTTTGCGGAAAACAACATTTGACTCCCAGCACTCGGACATCGGACGTTTGCAGTTCTCGACCAGCGATGGATCATCCGTTTCCAGTTCAATAACAAAATGTTTCATGAAACTTTCACGCACCTTAGGCAGTATGAAATCGTTGGGTATGCGATGGAGTATTGTCATTTGTGGTGAATCCGGAAATTTCTCAAAAATTCTCAAACGAAAGGGCAGAGTTTCCTTGATTTCGGCGCTTTGTTCGCGAAACTTCAGCTGCTTGAGTTTCTTGATGTCCTCGTCCAACTCCAGATTGTCCAAAATGACAGCGACGAAAAGACTGAGCACAATGAGTGTGACAAACAAATGATAGAGTATAAAATAGACAGCGACAAGAGGCGTTAAAGTTTTGCTTGTGCGTATCATTGTCTCATCCATGACCTCAACCCACGCCTCTTGCGTCAGGATCTGAAACATGCTCATGAAAGCCTCCGGAAACGACTCGAACTTGGTGAAGTCACACAAAAAGCAGAACAACTGCATCGATATGCTCGAGCTAATGATTAGCAAGCACATGGTGAAGATGATGAGTGAGCCCAATTTCTTGCCCGGTCCAAAAATCTTATAAACAAAGCCCTCCAACATGGGCGATGCCTTGATCAAACGCACCACCCGCAGCACTTGGAAATACGTCAAACCCGACAAATAGAACATAGGAACTATGTGGAGTGTTGTGCCCGCGGCAAGTAGCAGCTCAAACTTGTGTATGGAATGTTTATAGTAGCCACGCCAGCCCAGACAATAAATCTTGAACAGTGTCTCCAAATCGAGCAGACACGTGAACACAACCTCAATATAATAGTATTTCTCATAGAAAACATGACGTGGTCGACCATCGTGCTTGAATGCCATTGTTGCCGTTACAATGCCATTGGCCAGGATCACCGTCATGACCAGCATGCGAAAATACGGTGATCGTAATATGGCATGGCATGTCTCTGGCGCCAATCCGCCATGCTTATTGTCATCGATGGTCACCAGACGCCAGCCGGAATCGTTGCCGCTCAATATTTGAGAGGCGGCCGTCTTTTGTATATGACCCCTTGCACCCCACATCTGTTGGAATTGTACGCGTATCTCGTTGAATGTTTCGGTGATAACAGCAATGAACACATTCTTCACTAGCCATGCCAAAAAGAAGATCATCGTGCTGAAGTAGAAGGCAGCTCGCCAAGCTGGCAACGAATCAATTGCACGATACATTATGAATACCCAACCCTCTTGCGAGGCAGCCTGATATACTGTAAAAATACTAGTGGCAATATCTTCAAAGCCATTAAAGCCAATCACATAGCTGCTCAGAAAGTCCATTTTCATGCAGCGCATGCCCGGCGAACATTGATATCCAGAGTCCGGATCCATTGAGCAAAATGTATCCGGTATGGCCAACGAGTTGATTGTGAGTATACTGTTTATAAGAATATAAGAAAATGCATATGCAGGATGGTTTCAATTAATGCTTTATTTTTCGAAATTAATTATGAAAATTAGCATTTTTTTGTCGATTCATTCAAATTAAAATGGGTTCTATCGAATTCGAATTGCGAATCTCCAACTACTTTTGCATGTCGATTAAAAAGGTTGTACGAAAGTTTTAGTTCAAAAAGTTTGAATTGTACTTACGGCCGTCCCAATATATCATAGACTGTATTATTTACGACACAATGATTTTTAAGCTCTCCAAAGAACTGTACTCCAAGCAATCCGTATAGCGACATGAAGAACAAAAAGAATAGCGTCACGTTATAGATTTGCTGGCTCGAGCGTCTAAAAATTTTAAAATAAAAAAAAAGAATAATTTAACAATTACAATGCGTTCATATGTTTAGATTGATGCGTCACCTACTTGAAGATTTGATTGATGCGACTTTTTGGCATACTGAATTTGAGGAAAACACGTAGAAATCGTATCATGATTAGCGGTCGCGGCGCTCGCATAATCGACAAATAAGAAAATCTGTAAAGAAAATCGATTTAGCATTAAGCAAAAAGCTAATATTCAATGTGTTGATATGGCAAGCTAATAAAAATGAATGAACCATTGTCAAAAAAAATTTACTTAAATCAATGTATGTTTTCATATAAAGTAATAGCTAACTTGGAAAAATAGAAATAGTAACTTGAAAAAATTACCAGATGGTAAAGTATTTTTTGTAAAAATTTGAACTTACTTTGGTACAATTTCGAGCACCTCGAAGATTTGAAGTATGATAGAGACCCAAAGAAAGCTAACCATAGAAGCATCAAACTGGCACCAATGATCCTTTAAATAAGGCACCTCGCCCTGTTTAAAAAAAAAAAAAAAATGTTTAGATAATGTTAACAAAAAAAAATCAACAACTTTTAACATACATTGAGAACTCCACGTATATGCATTTTGGCAATCATCTCGGCTGAGAAGAGGACGGTGACTGCCGTATCCGAACAAAAGGTGATGTACTGCAGCGATGGATGACGTTCGAATGTTTTTGGTGTATTTAGGGAAACGGATGCCAGCGAGACCAGGGCACAGAGACGCATCAAGCGACGCACCCAAAGCTTATTCACCCATTCGATGTCGGCGCTTTCGTTGAGCGACTCCTCTGGCCCATAATCGGCTAGAAAGGGTTCGCCACCTTTGAGGCTTTGCTTACGGCCGAGCATTATCTTATTGCCGATGCCAGTGGCGATGCCCAGGCCAATTGGCGGCACTCCAGTAATGGCAGCACTGCCAACCGTACTGCTAATGCCGCCACAAATGCCCATGCCAGCGGAGGCGGCACCGCCGCCCAGGCCACCAATGCCGCCCAGCAGATTGAGGCCACCACCGCCACCACCAACACCAACACCGATGCCGCCGACACCCATTGGGCAAGCAGATCCTCCTCCTGCGCCATTATTGTGAACATTGATAGGGATTTGGCCGCCAATGACTGTTGCTGTTGTCGTCGTTTGTGCCGCTTGTGACGGTGGTAGTGGTGGCAGTGCTGCTGCGGCTGCCGCTGCTGGTGGTGGTAGTAGTTGTGGTGGTGGTGGTGGTGCTACAGCTATTGCTATTGATGATCCTCCAGCTGGCTGATGCATGCCGTAGGCAGTGCTGCTGCTACCACCACCACTGCCGCTGCCCGAGTTCACAATGGTTGTCGGACTGTTGAGCGCACTGGATGCATCGTGACGTGTGCCCAAACCGTTGCCAGGACTGCTACCCGGTGATGGATTATTAAAGTTAAAGTGAGTGACCTGCTGCTGCTGCTGGGAACTGCGCAAATACAGGTGCTGATGATGGCCGGGATGATGGGATGACGACGATGACGATGATGCTGGCAGTGAGTGTTGATGCTGTTGTGGTGTCAAGCTGTTGCCGCTTGAAGAGCTGGTGCTGGCCGTCGCTGGTGTTGTGATGCCGCTGGCCGAATGGAAGCTACCGCCACCGATGCTAATATTGCCACCGCCGCCACCGCTGACGCTGCCACCGCTGCTACCGACGCCGCCTCCCGTGCGTTTATTACGAGCAGCTGCACCCAAGCGACGTATCTGTAATCGGTCAATCATTCAAACAGCGCATCCTGCTCCTGACCGTGCCGTTACCGTTTTGTTTGAGTTGGTTGCTTGTTCGCCGTCGTCGTTGTGACGCCACAAATGACACCGATTTGTGTTCGTGTGTTTGTGTGTTCGTGTGTGTGTCTGTGTGTGTGTGTGTGTGTGTGCGCGTGTGTGTTTTTGTGTTTCTGGGGTAAGACAACTTTCTATCAGTATTTACATTGCATATGAATAACGTAGTACGAAAACAAATTAATGAATGGGCAACACATTTGCAACCCCCAACATAAAGAAGAAGAAGAAAGACACGCATACATATATGTATACAAATTCATACTTATATATAGATATATAGATAGCTTATGCCTATGTACATATGATTAATTATATTTATGCTTACTTTTATACTTTTGGTTATTTTGGTCAAGTTATTTGCGCTTTCTTCCTATCACAATGCCCCATATATGAGGCGCTTCAGGTTTGGGGTCATGGTGCTGAACAATAGCACATAATATCGAATGTATGTATATATTTTGTATTGTATTGTATTGTATATATGTATGGTATTGTATGTGCGTATGTAATGTATGTAATGTAAATAAACTTCTGTTTGTAACAAGTTTTTTAACAACAACAAGTATACGCTAGGTAGTCCAAAACATTTCCATTACATTTCTAATTCAACAAACAAATATCAAACAAAAAATTTAACAAATAAAAAAACAATTGCACTTTTGTACGAAAAAATCACGCGCTCAACACAAAACTGAACAGCAGAACGACGATAGTTAAGACGTACTAAACGAACCAAACAACCAGCTAACGAACGAACCACACGAACCAAACGAACACGGACCCCCTCCACCACTCAGACCGCCACTTGGGAATCGGGCTGTGCCTTTTGCTTTAGTCGGCCAAATATCTGACAGCTGCCATTCTGTCCGATATAAAATTGTGTGCTCAAAATGGCGTCTGCGCAATGGCCGCACTGTAAAAATATTTTGCGAATATCCGGTTGCCCTTAAATCGCAATCAAACATAATACAAAGAATTCACACAAATTATATACAACAATAAAAACGCAACATATTCAGATACAATTTTAGCATATCAATAAAACATTGAAATTTTAAAGTTCTATTGTTTTAAAATAGACATAAGTATTTATGCATAATGTTAAAACCCAATTAAGCTAAGAATTTAATTATTTAATTTGTTATCTCAAAGCGTTACAGCTTCAGCGCATATTTTCAACAGGCTTTCAACAAAAAAAAAAAATAAAAATAAAAATTGAGTCACGAGATTACATAAAAAAATGTCTTAGGTCATAAAATATTCAGTTCCATAATTTCAATTTGTTAAAAAAAAAAAATGTTAGGTTTCAAATATTGATATAAAATGTATAAGCGTCTAGATTTTGAACAATTCGCTTTAAAATTTAAATACTTTTAAAATAGATTTTAACGAAATATATTTGAAAAAAAAAAAATGTTTATTCCGATATATTAACTTTAATAAGCGATAGCAATATTAGTTTCACATTATTAAAATACAGCATCGATTTGTTGTTTTTGTTTTGTTCAGTGTAGCAATGGGTCGATGACAACAACGTTGTGCCGTGTGAAAGCAGTAAGTGTAAAAGTGGAGCGCTTGAGTATCATTTTAGCTTTAGCTCAAAAATCAAAATGGGCTCGTCGGCCTCGTCTAGGAAATCCTCGGGTCCTGGATATCCCGGCCATGATGATCCGGCGTACCGCAAGTGCCAGGAACTGAAGGCAAGTTGCTGGCAACAACACATTTACATAATAATCCTAGAACCTAAACCACGTGCACAATATTTCGGTTACAGATGGAACGCTGGATACAGATGCACTACCAAATCAAGCAAAGGGAACAGGCGCTAGCCATTGCCCAGCATCGGGAGCTCTTCTACTGGCTAAGTGGTTTCTATCTGAGTGCTCTGTACGGTTGTGCCAGCTATTATCAGCGGGTGAAACGCGCCTCGGTTCTAGCACCGCTGCTGCCGCTCACCTTTGTCATGGGCTACTATACGGACTGGGCCTATGGCAGCAAGCTTCATCGTATTCAGGGTACTATAATTATACTAATTGACATATTATTATAGTTAATATTAACGTTGCATTTTATGCATACAGCCGAAGCGAATATGATAATGGAGCACGAACAGGATTTGTTGCATTGGCCTGGCGGACTACCAACGGTAGCTGGCATTGATGAGGCACGTGTCGAAGTTGAAATGGAAAAGAAAATGCATCCACATCACATGTAGATAGATAGCAAGCAGCTGGACCAAATGCTTATACTTTACGTCATATTAATTGCTCAATCAAAACAGATAGTGCACAACAAATTTTACACCAATGAAACATACATATATACCTAGATGTATCTATCTGCAATAAGTACTTTTTTTTGTTTTTCTATTTTCTATTTTTCGGAGCAATATTTAGTAACTCATATGCTTACAATTACAAGCTACTCGTTACAGAATCCTGATTGAAAAGTACGTTTTTTTCTAAACACCTTAAACAAACAAAATTATGCTAATATATAGCCAATTATGCATAATCCCGTTCAAGGACTCTTTCATACTCTAATGCGTCTGTGTGTTTCAAGTTTAGCAATTTTCAAGACAATACTCCTTATAATAAATAAATATATAAACGTGTAGGTTATTATTATTATTATTATTATTATTATTATTGATATATTGATATATATATATATGTATAGAAAGCGAGCAACTGTAGCCTAGGGCATCAAATAAATATATATATATTGCTCCCTAATTTTCATTATAATGATACCAATTGTAGTTCCCATTTACACTATGATTATAACACAACCAGTATCCCGTTTAGTAATGCACATGGTCATCGTCAAGCAGGCTATTCTCGATCAGTGCCCGATTATCCTTTTTGTAGTGCGTCTCACAAAACTCGGCAATGCGAACGCATGCCTCTTCAATCATGGCACTCGGTACAGTGAGCACAATACGAATATAGCCCGGATATTCAAAACAACTGCCGGGCAAACAGAAAACACTCTGCTCGTTCACCAGTTCCTGCACAAAGTGTGTGTCGTCCTTGAAGGCCGGAAAACGCTCGATGCATATGCCAACCATCATATACATGGCACCATTGGGCATAACCGGCGTTAATCCATCCACCGGATTTATCATATTGTACGCAAGTTGAGCATTCGACTATAAAGACATAAACGTACGCATTGTGTCATTGCTTTTCAATTAGAATAATATCATTGCACTTACGTAGAGCACATCGATAACGCCGTCAAAGTAACTCTGCGGCGTTTTGGTGAGTATGTCATGCAGTGCGCCCTGAATGATCGTATTACTGCCAAGAATGCGTCCACACATGTTCCTCAGCCCGGCCATGGCTGTTCCCAAACGTTGATAATCATCGTGCACTATAATCCAACCCATACGCCAGCCAGGCACTAGAAAACGTTTGGTCAGTCCACCACAGGACAGCACTGGTACCTCACGTGTCAGACTGCTAACTGCTATATGACGCGATCCTGGGAACACAAAGTGCTCATAGATCTGAAAAAAAAGAAAAATAAATTTAGACAAAAACAAAATCATTTAAAACAGTTAAAATATTGTTCGTGGGTTGATTAAATTCGCTTTTTGTCATATTAGTACAACATTTATACTCTTATACCGCAGGTTCATAAGGACAGTTCATATGAACTCGCTTTTTTTGGAACACTCTATAAGTTCGAATTTTGAAACTTGCAAATATCTTTGTATACGTCTATGTCCAACAAAGAGTCAATAAAGGAGCGCTAAGCCAACTGGGGAGTTAGGAAATCGACAACGGTCGACACACCTGCACATCGATAAAAATTCCCATTTTTCCCGCAATTCAACAGCTAGAGTCATTTAATAAGATTAACTGTTAGCAAGTGACATCCCAAATCCACAGCCATTTTTTAATCGTATATCCCCATGATCCCAGTTTTTGATTTAGACATCACCAAATTTGGTGACCTCCCCCAAGGATCTGCATTAAATCATCTTAAAACACCCGTTTATATGCTGGTATCAGAGTATACCTCAACCGGTTTCGTTCGACTACAAAGTTTTCATTGGTCTTATTTGATTTGTTTAATGGTTCGAGTTCAAAAACAAGGAATAACCTAATTAATTTTGAAACTCACCTCGTCGGCAATAATGGGGAGATAATGGCGCTCACAAATGGCTACAAGTTGACGCAGATGGTCTTCATCAAAAACGCTGCCACACGGATTGCTTGGATTGTTAATCAGCAATGCAGCTGTATTCTCATCAATCAGACTCTCCAGCTGAACAAGATCGGCGCACCACTGTTGCTCCGGCAATAAATCATAATAGCGCACCTCAATGTTCAAACCCTCGGAGAGTGTATAGTACAAACAGAAACCGGGACGCGGCACCAGCACATTTTGGCCACGATCCGCTAACGCCAATATGCAGTATTCTAGGGCCGAGGAGCAGCCACTGCACAACATAATATCACTTGGATCGATCACACCATTTGGTCGCTGATGGGCACTGTACTTGGCCACCGCTTGACGGGACGCCTCGTGACCCTGCGTATGAGCATAGCCATTGTACTTGCCGCTCTCCAGCGATCGCAGAACTGCTTTCATTGTTTCATCGGCGGCTTTCAGATTGCCAAATGTTGTGGGATCGCCTGTGAGTGAGTTAATAACAAGTTAATCAAGTTGGCATAGGAAACTTTTTTTTGCGTTACTAAAAAGTTCCTTAAAATTTCTTGTAAAAAATTCCACAATATTACTTTGCGTCTTGAAGACTGAAGTTAAAAATTCTATAGATAAGATAAGCTTTTGTTAAGCTAACTTTGATCGTTTCATAGCTTCTCTTTCTCTCTCTTAAAAATTGGCACGTGCTTTTCAACTTATTTATCAAATGAAATTTTTTTGAAGTGCCTCATTAAAAAACACTCAAAATAAAGCAAATATCTTTTACCATTCATTTATATACATATATTTTTGTACATATCCTCTCATATACATATGTATGTATATATAAAAAAATTTCCTTCTACAATCCAGTCTTAAACTCGTTCAACGTATTTGCTTAAGTTTCCGCCTATCGTTGACTTCCCCCCGCTAACCGGGGAAAAAATATAGATAAAGAGATAAAGAGAGGGACTTCGGGACGGGGGAGGCAGACGACTGTGATAAGCAGGCCGGCAAAAACATTTCGAATTCAGAATTCTAATCAAATTCGATTCTTGAACTTGCTTCTTGATTCTCGAAACAGGTGAAACTACATTTTATGCAAATGCATCGAAAACGCGCGCGCGCGCTATGAAAAAAACAATAACAATATATATGTGTAACAACAACTATCCAGACCTTGGATTCTAAGTTCAAACATACATACGCACAAATATCGGCCCATCTAGCAATATATGTAGTTAATTAATTTTAAACTCTTAAAAATGCGTATTTAACTAAAATAATTTTTTACTCAAGAAAGTCAAATTTAAAAATTGTATATATACAAACACAATGAATGCAATCGAAAATCCGATTGGTTGATCATTTGTATAAACTATAAATATTGAAATTTATATGCATATATGTATGGATATGGACGCAATATTGCAAAAATCGGACAGAGAAGCTGCGCCAAAAGAAATGAATTCATGTCGCCGATTTAAGCAAACAAGTTTCAGCATTTTAACATTTAACAAAACAACAATAACGACCAAAATATTAAATACAAAAAACTCCAAAAAAAAAAACTGCTCTCTTTGTCGCACCGAAGTTTGCACACCCTTGCAAACTATGCATTTCACGTGCTCCCATCTCAACATCAATTATACGAATTTATATATTTTTGAAGCTCAGTGTTTATTTTATAAATGTTCAACTGGCGCAAGAAATCAGGACACTCTCTTTGCCAAAGGGTATTTAATAAGCTAAAAACATCTTGCTTCCTAAAAATGAATGGAGAACTTTCTGGGAGTATCAGCCAAAAGTGGCTTGAACGGGATCTGACACATTTGGCATACAGAGACCGAAAAAAAATAAAATAAATAAATAAATAATACCAAATTATCAAAAGTATTTGATGATTAAATTAAAATTTTTTTTGATTATTCTTAAAAAAATCAAAATACTTGAATAACAAACTCAAAAAAGGCCTGTGTCAACTAAGGCATTTTTTTCCCTACATCAAATTCCCAATTTTTTTTTAAATTAAAAGTGTCCCACATAGACCTTACGGGGTCCTTAACTTTACCTCAACCCAATAACATGCATTTTGATAAGAATTAACATTGAATTTTTATAACTATTAATTCTACTCACCAATGGACAGCGGTATCATTGGCTTCTGTGGATTTGGATTTATCTTCAGTGATTCGACAATACTTCGAATACGATTGTGTGTATTTAGGGATAGTGAGGAACCTCTGATCTGCCAGCCCACTCGCTGCGGTGGAGCAGCAGCTGGCACAACAAAACCATTCTGGCCAATTGATTGCGTCTCAAGCTGCAGCTGGGCAAGTCTCTCGTCCACGTCAGCAACGTCGGAGTCAGGAGCGGCTGCCGGTGGGATGTCGCTTGGGCTACTGCGGCTGCTGGGGCTGCTCTGAAACTTGTAGCCTTCGTTGGCAACACTGCTGGGCATTATCACCAGGGCAGGCGTTCAAAGATGCACACACACAAAACAGAACGAAATCCAAAAAAATCAACAACAAAAAAAATCGAAAGGATTTGAAAATAATATTCAAAAGTCTAATGAGTCGATGGCCAGTTCGTTAAACGATATCCGTGCTCAAAAATTTAAATGAACGTAAAGTTGGTATCCTGTTTTTCATTCCACACTAGCATTAGAGATGCAAACAGTTCGTTTTTGGGTTTGGCGGCTTTGGTTTGGATTGGAGGCGCGGCTATCAAGGTATATTATTATAGTATTTGTATGTATGCATGAACTATATATATTAGGTCGGTGCGAATTCTGGGTTAAAACAACACTGATTTAGTTGGCTGATCTCTTGGGGCTTATATCGGTTCTGCCTGTGTCGCTTGGCCGCTTCATTATACATATATGATATAAATACGATATTGTAAGGCATACATATTTACATATATGTCACAGTAACACACACACACACACACATACACTTTTATAGCACAACACACACGCCTCGGAAGCGCCGAGCCAAAGAACAACAACTACTGAAACTTCGGATCGAACTCGGGCCTAACTTTGATTTGAATACTGGCACTGGAGACAAAAACAAAAAACAAAAAAAATTTATATATATTTTTGTATGTACTACATTTTTATATATTTATGCAGATAAACAATATGTAGATTCATATAGTCTGGTCTGACTTGGAACCAGATTTTAGTTTTATAAACAACAACAATGTTTATATATATATATATATCATTATTTTTTCTTTATTATACATTTTTAAATTCGCAGAAGTTTCCAATTAGTAATTGAATATATATAAACATCGGCTGATTCGACTATGATTATTCGTGCAGCAATTATATCCTTTTTTAGATAGAGAAAAACTTATAAGCTTTGCATGAATTATAGCTAATATTAATCAATAGTACCATGCATATATGAATGGAGACTCTCTACCAACTGTTTTTGATAATAGCCACAATTTGCGTCATAAATGCGCAGCACACGAAAAACAACAACAACAACGATACGAAAATTAAAACAAACAATTAACTGGTAGTAAACAGAGTTCCTTTTGAGCATTCAGCTTCTTGTGTTCGGTATAATTGATTGTTATGCTATTATTATTATTAAGAATTGTGTTTGTTGTTGTGTGTTGTTGCAGCAGCAATTGTGTTGTTGACCAACATCACAAAACCCCGATTCATTCAATCGGCTTTTGTCACCTTGTATGCACGTCGAGAGCGAGCCTCCTGCTCACCTTGCTCTTCGAAACTGGTTTAATATTCAATTTGATTAAGAACTACACAAACACGGCAAGCATAATGCCACCTGTTAACTGTATACATGTACAAATTATAAATATATACTATATAAAAATACACTGCCCCTTCTTAAAAGAAAGAAAACAAAACTGTTGTTAAAGCGTAAGACATTGTGTCTTTTTTGTATTTTTTAAAGAATTAGCTTGGTCATCCGATTAAGACTATTTACTTTATATGTTTTTGTATACACATTTGTATATAGTATAAGAAAGTTGATTTAAGTTAAGTAACTTAATTACATAAGAAGGAATTTGATAAGAATCGATGAATTCTTAGATATTATGTATGTATATTGTTTTTGATATGCGTACAATTTTTTTATGGTTGATCTGTAAATTTATTGTTGCATGAAAATCATATTATCGAATCGTTTGACGTGTCAAACAAGCATACAAAAGTAACATATATATAATAACCCATACTATATATAGTATATATGTACATCGTTTTATCATATTGCATTGACATATCAACCAGCCCATAACGTTTAAATCTCTACTAACATAGTAAATTATACGAATGGGCGAAAAAATAACTACAAATATATATATTTATATATATCCTTTTAAGCATATTGACCAGTTTTAAGCTTGTAATGAATATGTTTGCGGATTGAGGTATCTGAAAAATACTGAAGTTGCTGGCTGGTTGGCGCCATCCAGCTCACATTCACAACTGTACAAAAGGAATGCTGGTGGGTTAAACACATCTATTTGCGTTTAAATATGTTGCTGAGGCGTCGCTTTGGAGGCGAATTCTGTAAATGTAAATATGAATGAAATTTTATTTAGCTCAAATAATGCATAATACATTTCAATAAAAATTGTTTCGGATTTGGTTTGCTTGTACTTGTTGTTAGATGCCATTTCGTCCTGCGTCTTATTTCTGATCGTCAATTGTCATGCGAAAGGGTATAATAAGCGACAATAGAAACATCAACAACGCAAGCAACACAATAAACACACAGATGCAACACATCCGTTTCAAGTCAAGAATAGGTGACGGGTTCACCTCTTCAGATTTTTGCTCTTCGTCGTTGTCTATCTTAAAGGTCAATGTGTTGAGCTCTGGCAGGGCACAAGAACGGACAGTGACCGAAGACATTGTGGTCCACGACTGACACGATGATGCGACGGTATTGTAACTTACACTCGATGTAACACTACTAGAGCTGCGATGGCTGCGATGGCTGCGATGTCCATCTTGGTTGTCTCCATCGCCATGTTGTTGGTTGGCACTCAAGATTTGATCACCGTATTGCAGCGGTTGCAGCTCAAATGGAGCTGTTGATTCGGTTTGGCGGCATAGCTGATCAAAATGAAAGTCATGGCTATCATGAGTAACGCTGGCATTGGAGGCACCATTAAGCCATTCGCAAACGTGGTTTTCTTCAAATTGTTGCTTGAGTTCTTCAAGATAGCTTTTGACGCGATCCGGCTTGGCGTCCAGCGCCATTATCAGTTGCTGTTGCTCTTCTGTGACTTGTGTCAAATTGGAGTATGTTGCGTTTTTGATGTTACTACTACTCTTCGACACGGATGCGTTCGGAGACTTAATATCGCCCAAATTTCTAGCCAGATCATAGCATTGATAGCGACGCTGTTTGATTTTGTTGCGCTGCTGAAACCGGCCTTTGAATACCACGACTGCGTAGCTCCTGTTTGCCTTGCGCGTATCAATCGATGATGAAGAAGTTACCGAAGGTTGTGAAGATACGCTGCGCCTGCGAGCCTGCATCTGTAGCGCAGCACTCGGTAAATGTGGAGTGTCTTGCAGCTCCTGCTTCTTCTCTTGATCAACCTGGTGATCTACATTGTGTTGCAACTGTTTGTTATAGGTGCGACTTGTTCGTGGCGTTGATGTACAAAATTCGCTCGCTGTTAATAGTTGTTTGCTGTGGCGCTGCATTATCGACGACGATTTCTTTTTACGTTGAACCCGCTGCGGGGAGGGAGCACAACGTTGTTTTATAAATGAGGAACCGTTGAGCTACGAAACTACACAAGCTATCACAAGGACGACAGGCACCAGACGACTGGCAGTTAACACAAGCGCAATTAACTAACTAAGCACACACATTCAAAGCAATGACAAACCAAACAGTACAAACATTATATAAGATGTTGCTCCATCTTTTTTTTTTGCTTTGTTCATTTTAACTTACCTCATCGCGTGAGAGACTGTGTGCAGCGGCGACGGTGCCACTGCTGCCCATGCTGAAGCGTGAGGAAAAGATCTTGAAGCGTGCTGGCGTTTTGGCGCAACCATTATCATAGGTTTCGCGCAATATTTCGCGCGGTGGCTCCGAGCCGCCAAATGATAGACGACCGCCATTTTTGCTGGGAGTCGGCGGACCCGGACGCTTGTAATGTGTGCCCATGGACTTTTTACGTGTGCCGTTACCATGGCCACCCGTTGTGCTCAACAGCGCACTCATGCTATCGTCCAGACTATGTGGACCGTCCTGTTTAACGAGCAATTGAAACAGAAAAGAAATAAACGTACATACATGTTAACTACTTTTAAAAGTTTCGTTAGCTTAATTATTTCCAACACAAACATTGTTACGACAACGACAAGCAACAAACAACAACAAAGAAACTGCAAAACGCATATCGGAACTTAACGGTACGGAACTTAAAAAAAAAAATACACATACGTATGCAACTTGTGTGTGTGTGTGGCCTGACTCTAAAGAGTCCACTGTCAATATATATACAAAAATTATATAAGCTAGCACACTTGTGTGTGTGTGTGTGTGTGTGTCTGTTTGTGTACTTTCGAGCGGTTCGCTGCTCCTTGTTGAATATTGATTCGTTGTTGTCGTTGCCGTTGTTGTTGTTGTTGCTGTTTTATTTCTTGATGCTGCTTCTGCGATCAATTTCGGCATTAATGCTTACTTTAAGATCACTTTCATTGCTACCCAAATCATACTGTGCCGCATAGGCACTCTTCAAATGCGGTGGCTGCAACGAGTTACGATATTGCAGTTCATCAGATCTACGAACGTCAGCCAGAGTAAGAGAACAGAGAGAGATTATCAATAAGCTGTTGTCAAAGAATAACGAACAGACACTTACGTAATTTCTGGCATACGGCCAAGCTTAAGGTCAGTGAGATAGGTGTTATTAAACACCTCGCCCTCCTCATCTTCCATGGCTAGATTGCTGCCCAGATTTGAAGACGGGGCGCTTGGCCGTTTAAACGGCTGCCAGGCTTCGACGGGTGATGAAGCAGCCACTGCCTTGCTAGCCTCTTGCAGCTGAAGCTTTGTGCTGACTATGGCGTGTTGCTTCTGTTGTTCCAGAATTTTCTCGTTGAGACGCACAATCTGAGCAGACAGTGCACGCGTATGTTCGTCATACTTGTTGTTCTGCAAAAGTGTGGCAGAAGATACGAGTTAATTATGTGGGCAGCGCTAACTGAGACTGTCTATATTACTAACCTGAGCCGTCAGCTTATCCAGTTCCACCTTGTTGTTGGCCGCATCGCGCTCCTGCTTCTCCTTCATTCGGACAACCTCCGCCTTGTACAATGCTCGCTATATTTGTCAGATTGTGTGGTTTTAGACACAACAGTGAGTAGTGGCAAGTAGTTGGAGGAGTTAAGTTAGATTCAGAACGTAGGAGAAGACGACATTGAAGACGAAATACAACAAACATCAAAAAACAAACACAACAACCACACCAACATCGATCGATTGCAAAATTATTTTATTTGCCCTTTGCTGTTGGTATTTAAAAACTAACTAACCTAATCTACACTTATACAATAACGAAAATATAACGCAAAATGGCACTGCCACTTTTGTGCCTAAAACACAACAGGGGTCCGAGCTTTAACATCGATATAAAGATTGTTGCTTAAATGTATTATATACGTTATGCCCGAAATAATCAACAACATGAACATAAACTTAAAACGGATTATGTTGCCCGAACAACTTTTGACGGCCCTTGAAGAAGTTGCCATTGCATTTGTGTGTTTGTTTGGTGTGTGGTTTTCAGATTTGCCTACTGCCTGGCCTAAACCCAAAGCTACAAAACTATCGCACTTGATTTTTGATTCATTTTTGTTTCAATACAGTTGTTGTACGATGTGAAGTGAGATTGGAAGAAAATAAGAAACAAAGAAAATAGTTTTAAATGCCGTTTTATAAAACTTAAATAAATCTACTTATATTTCATAAACATAATGCCGTCCCGCTATTTTTGGCAGTTCCCTATACAAAAAAAAAAAAACAGCACACACATTAGGAAAAAATCATTGATCCGACAGAATCGCATGAAGGCTAACACCCAGAAACCAAGCAGTTAAAAGTTTTTAAATACCATATAAATTAACAATAAAATATAATCTACAATCGAATAAGTTGAAACGCCTCAAGCCCATTTGACATAAATAAAAGTTAAATGCTCGTACAATTTATTTTTGTTGTATAACTTTACAGTTTTTTTTTGGTAATAATATATTTTTGTACTAAAAAGTTTTGTTACAAATTTTATTGGCTATAACAATTGATGTTATTAAACTGTCAAAACAATAAGAAGTAAATAAAATGTATGGCATAGAAATCTGCATTAATCTACATCCAAAATATATTTTTTTCTATTAATATAAATAAAGTATTATGATTAAGCTATAATCTTTTAATGTCATGTCATATTGGGCTTGTTAAGAACGTTTTACATTAAACCTAATGGCAGCAGTTTTGATACGCTGGCACCAGGTTAATGTCACCATACCATACAGAAAAGAAAAACATAAAAAATGGAACGCATCAAACGTGAACTTACCATTTTGGATTTCATCTTTTCTAGTTTGCCTTCCATCTCAAGACGTTGATCCTTGAGCTTTTGCTCGAAACGTCCAATCTCTTCTTTGGCATCGCGATATTTAGCCTGCAGTATCTGGCAATCAAGTTCCATCTGATGTTCTTTGCTCTTCATTTGCTCTAACACTATACGATTCTCTAAAAGCACGGTTTCTAACTGTGTATCATAGCTGTTGCGCATCTCGACATTATCGGCCAGGCTCAATTCTAGCTCCTCTTTAATTGCATATAATTTGCGCTGATATAGCGTCTCGCGTTCCTTAATGCTTTTGTAATCGGCAAGAGCTTGCTTTAGCTTATGCTGCAAATCACATTGCAGCTCCTCGAATGACTCTTTGTCGCGCATCAGTTTGGCAATGGTATCATTTGCCAATTGTAGTTGATTGCTTAAGTCAGCCTTTTGTTTTTGTTGCTGTGCAATATCTGAGTTTAGGGCGCCTATTTCGAGACGTAGACGACTATTTTCCTCCTCGGATACCAATATCTTTTTGTCAGTATTGTCGCGGGCTTTTTCAAGTCTCATCTTGCGTTCATGTTGATGTTCTAGACTAGTTATCTTTTTGCATTGCTGCTCTAGGCTGGACAGCTTCTCCTCCGCACGATTGGCGCGTTCTTTGCTCTTTCGCAGTTCCAACTGCAAGCCTTCCTTCTCATTTTGCAAGGCATTGACAAGTTTAACTTGTTCGTCCTGTGCAAGTTTCAATTGAGCCTTTTCACGTTGCATTTTGGATACAATGGCTTGCTGTTCGCCCAGCTTAATGACTGTTCGCTCCAAGCGTTTGTTCTGCGAATCCAGCTGCGATTTGCTCTTGTCCAGTTCCTGCTCTCGCTGTGCAAGCGTTTCCTTAATACCATCCAGTTCCTTTTCAACAGCGCACTTGTTGCCATTTTTCAGCTGCTCCTCTTTAAGTGCAACCATCAGCCTTTCCATATCAATTAGTTGAGATTTTTGCTTCTGTGATTCTTCCTGTTTGACATTCTCCAACTCCAACTCAAGTTTTTGCAGCTCTTTCCCAAGTTCAGTTTGTATGGAAGCTTTGATGCTTTCATACTCTACTTTCATGTCTTGAGATATCTTTTTGCACTCCTCTGATTTCTGCTGCAGTTGCAGCTTAAGCTCATCACACTGCTTCTGCACTTCATCTAACTCTTGTTGCTTAGCCTTCTCCTCGAGCTTCAATTTTTCCAGCTGTTCACTGAGATCATTTTGAATGGAAGTTTTACACTTTCTCTCCACCTGCACATCATTTGTTAATGTCTTGCATTCCTCAGATTTCATCTGTAGTTGCTGCTGTAGTTCGTTGAACTGAGTTTGTAAATCTTTAAGGAGAGATTCGTTTTGTTGCAACTCTTGCTGTTCTTTGCCAAGTTCATTTTGAATGACTGCTTTGCTTTCATGCTCCGCTTCTAACTCTTCAGTTAACTTTTCACAATCGTTCGTTTTCTGTAGCAGTTTCTGAATCATCTCTTCGTTCTGCTTCTGCACAACGTCAAGGCGAGCAGCCAGTTCTTTAATTTCTTGCTGCATTTGATTCTTAGTCAAATCCATTTCTTGCAGCTCTTTGCCCAGTTTGATTTGAATGTTTTTCTGTTCTTGCAACTCTTGCTGTTCTTTGCCAAGTTCATTTTGAATGACTGCTTTGCTTTCATGCTCCGCTTCTAACTCTACAGTTAACTTATCGCATTCCCTTTTTTTCTGTAGCAGCTTCTGAATCATCTCTTTGTTCTGCTTCTGCACAACGTCAAGGCGAGAACGCAGTTCGTCAATTTCTTGCTGCATTTTAACCTTAGTCAAAACCATTTCTTGCTGCTCATTGCCCAGTTTGATTTGAATGTTGTTCTGTTCTAGCAACTCTTGAGTTACTGTCTTGCATTCCTCAGTTTTCTGCGCCAGTTCTGCCCTAAGCTCATTGTACTGATGCTCCATCTCCTCAAGTAAAGATTGCTGTTCCTCCAGCTCTTGCTGTTGGGCCTTTTTCTCACACTTAAGCATTTGCAGCTCTGTAGCGATAGCAAAGTGATCGGCATTTTTGCGTTTTATGTCCATTTCTAATTCTAGACATTTCTTTTTGCTTTCCTCAGATTTATTGTGCATTTCCTGCCTTAGTTTATCGCACTGCGCCAGCACATCTTTAAGAAATGACTCACGATTGATTAACTTGTTCTGCACTGCCTTTACTTCGAGACTCATCTCTTCCAGTTGCATGGCTGTTTCATTTTCAATGTCAATGTCATTTTGCAATGCTTCAGCGACCCTTTCGTATTCCTCAGATTTTTGCTGCAGCTGCATGAGAAGTTTCTTTGAGGTGCTCTCATGATTAATTTTAATTTCTTCGAGCTCGATTTGTAGCAGCTCCATTTTTGCTGAGGTCCGAACATGATCACTTTGCAATGAGTCAAGCTTAGCTTGTAGTTGATCGTATTTATCTACAAACTGTTTGACTTTTATATACAATATATAAGGATTCCTTGTCTCACATTCGCTGTTTATTTGATTGAATGGTTGTTCGATGAGTGCGTTAAGTGACGTTATAGATTTTAACGTTAGCATGTTATGAGTTGTTAAAAGCATAGATTTAGCCCTCAGCTTCGTCTTTGCGTCCTCCAATTCGTTAGACATTTGCAGCAGACTATTTTCAACATCTTTGAAGCTTATTTCACCATTTGATAGTTGAGAATTATTTTTGACTATTTGAGCACTTATTCGGTCAAAGAAGCATTGAAGCTGCTTTTGTGCGTCGGTCAGATTTTTGTGCTGCTCGGCCAATTCATTTTCGCGCAAATCGAGCCTTTCATTGCTGTTCTTTAAATTAGTGCGACAATCCTCGAACTTCTTAATTAGCTTTGCAGCTTTTGTTCTCAGCTGATGAATGTCTTCTTCATGCTGCGTACATTGAAGTTTCTGTTTTTTGAACTGATCCTGCAGTTCATATAAGCGTTGCTGTTCTTGCTCTAAGCTATTGAACATTTGGCCCCTGCTGTGCTCAATTATATTCAAGACCTGTGTTTCATCATCATAAGGTGTCGGTGGCACATCCAATTGATGTATCTTTAACAGTCTCTCCTGAAAGCGTTCCGATGCGGCTTTGATGGATTTCAGTTGCTCACGCAGTGTCTCATTCTCCTGTTCTTTTTCGCGTAACTGTTTATCTATAACGGAGCAGGCCAGGTTTTCTGGCGTTATATTCATGCTGCCGGGCGACAACGAGGTGTCCAGTAGATCTGACGAGGCGTTAAGAACTTCGCGACCCTTATGCAGCTCGTCACGAGTCTCTTTTAGACACTGCTCCAGCTCCAGTTTGTCCCGCTCTAAGCAGGCAATAGTTTCGTTCTTTATAGCCAACACTTGTGACACACTGTCCAAGTGCAATTCCAGTTCATTTGATTTGTTATAATATTTGTACAAATTTTCCTCTGCAGTTTTGAGCTGTGGGTATAGTTAATAATAAGTAATAAGTTTCCCAAGCATATTCCAAACAAGATAGTGAATTTTCTGAACATTTTTTTTGTGTTTAAAAATATACTATTTTAACAAGTTTAAAAATTTAACGCCACGATCACGTAAAAGGTAATCTACCGCTTACCAGAAATGGATTCATATTTTAATTAAGGAATAAAACAAATATCTATTTACATCAACAAATACTACAAACTTAATGAACCCCAAAGGAATCCCATAAAAACCGTTAAAACTTATTCAATTTGTTCTTACCCTGGCAGAGACTTTTTCCCATGCGCCTTTCAGCTCCAGAATCTGTTCGTCGCGTTCGGCAATTATTGCATTCTTGTTGTTAACCTCCTTTTGCAGTTGTCGTTTTAGCTGTAATAAAAGGTACAGGTAGAGGTGAACAATTTTTATGTTGCCGATACAGGTAGGCGCAAATAGATGGCTTATAAACTTGCGTTCATTCTACCTGTTCTGCACAAAACTTTTACTTACATTGTCAACTTCGTTGCTCACAGTGTTTAATGCAAGATTTTCATCCTCGTTTTCTTTTATGGGAACCGATTTGAGCTTGATCAACTCCTTATTTTCTTAAATAGTAAAAAAAAAACCAAAAATTAAGTTCTCAATATAATATATATATATATATATATATATATATGAATATGTAAAATAGCTCATACTTTCACTAAGCGATTTAATCTTTTGCCCATCTTCCGTAATTTGTTCCTCCAAAACAGTCTTTTCGTAATCCGCTGTTTGCAACTTAGCCTGTTAATGTTATCAAAATAGAATTAAAAGAATTTCAATACAGTATCGTCACCACCACCACTTACCCTTAATCCAAAAAGCTCGCGTGAACACAGTTGGAGCATCTCAGATTTAGGTGTTGGTGGTGTTGTCGTTTGGGAAGCATCACGTAGGTTGCGCAATATGTTTTCCGCTTGAGGTGTCTCAGGATTCGTACAAAGAATCGAACCATTGTCGATTTCAGTTGAATCCACACCATGACTGCCCAATGCTGGAACTAAGCCTTTATGGTTTGCAGTGTCTACGTGAATATTAAGAATAATTTGGAGCATGCAATTGCGCGTCAGCTGCGGTATGTTTACAATCTGCTCGAAGAAGACAACGATGCATTGCTGCATGGTTTTTGGCAACTCATTGCAGATATTTTGAAAATATGGTAAGGGATTCTGAATGCAAGTGTAGTGCATCAGAAGTGTGTACACAAAAATATAATCATCGTGTGCAAAACGTCCATCCTCCTCTATTTGTGGCTTAAAACCAGGATAATTTTCTGCAAACAATATTTTTATGTGTATGTATGTGATGGAATGTCTTAATGCTCACTTACCCTCTAAAAAGTTTTTCAATGTCCCGGAAAAAGGTGCATTGTTCGAAGGTAACTCCGAATTTTGGTGCGCTAGATTAGCTACAGCCGACTGTATATTGGCAAAAAATGCCTCGATATCAGCTTCCTCTAAGCATGAAATCGTTTCTGTGAAGCTGCATTTTTGCACCTGCAGGCCGAAAATTATATGTAAGATATGAAATTGAACCCTTTTTTCTGTGTCCTTCTGCTTTTAATGGTTAGGTTGAACTTACCCATTGCAACAATAATGTTTCCCAAATACGCAATTCCATTTTATATTATATTAAACAAAACGAAAAAACAACAACTTGTGAACACAAAATGAATTTTTAGTCAATTCATTACAATGACTAACAAATCAACTTTAACATTTACAGATGAGTGTGACAAGCATGTTGAAAATTACTGACAGCTTACAAAACAAAATTCTAGCACAATCTTACAGCCTTCTGGACGCTAACAAAATGAGCGCGCTTGCAGCGAATAGCGATAGATTTTGCTATCGAGCACTTCTATAGTAGTCGTTTACTCATTTTGTTAACAGAGTTGCTTTGTCCGATAAGGTTTTAAGGGCTGCATTTTATTGAAATCTATTGTGAACTTTATAGTTTTTCATTAAATATCGATATATCGATAGAAGATCAACAACCATAGCTATCATTTCGCCATTTTCTTTGACGCTCTATCGTGCTGCGGAGTATTCTAAATTCTGTGATCAAAAACTTGTGAATAAGCTTTGAAAATGGTAAATAAAATTGGATCGCTTAAATAATATATGTAGTTTTCAGCACAACAAATGCGTGTATGGTAGAAAATTTATGTTTTCATTGATAATTTCATACAAACTTGCGTTTTCATTTGCCGGGTGTCAAAAACAACCGCACGCACAAACTGCAGCAGTCGTAAGCCATTTGACAGGCCTACGCACGTGAGAGCACAATGCTTCCAGAAACTTCTACTTGTGCTTACAAATTTTTTTTAACATTTAACATGATCCATCAAAAGCCGTGCATCATGGCGTATTTTTGGCAAGTGAACAGCATCTTTTTGTTGCATGCGGCTGTGTGCTGCGCTTAGTTGTCGATGAATCACGCACTTTTTGGGGTTATGTTCGATGCATCAAGAATTTTTGCTTTTACATACAAACATTTGTGCATTTATGTATGTATTTATATATATATACCGCATACGAATATATATATATATATATATAAATAAATTATTCATAAACAATAAGTAAACTATATGTTTCTATAATTAAAAAAATAATTTGTATTTGTAGGAGATGTCTTTGAATCCCGTGCGCATACTCAAAAATGAGGCGCAAGAAGAGAAAGCCGAAATGGCGCGTATGTCGTCATTTATTGGTGCAATTGCCATTGGTGATCTTGTGAAGAGCACTCTTGGACCCAAGGGCATGGACAAAATCTTGGTAGCCACCGGCCGGAATGCCGGCCAAGTGGAGGTCACCAACGATGGTGCCACCATCTTGCGTGCTGTTGGTGTCGATAATCCAGCTGCCAAAATTCTGGTCGATATGTCGCGGGTGCAGGATGAAGAGGTTGGCGATGGCACCACATCTGTCACGGTGTTGGCTTCCGAGTTGTTGCGCGAAGCTGAGAAACTGGTCGAACAGAAGCTGCATCCACAGATCATTGTGGCCGGCTGGCGCTTAGCTGCCCAAGCAGCTCTCGATGCCCTTACAGCCGCTGCTCAGGACAACTCTTCCAACAATGAAAAATTCAAGAACGATTTGCTTAACATCTCACGTACCACATTGTCATCGAAAATCTTGCATCAGCATAAGGATTTCTTTGCCAATCTTGCCGTCGATGCTGTTCTACGTCTGAAGGGTTCTGGTGAACTCAAATCGATACAGATTATCAAAAAGTCCGGTGGCACACTGGAAGATTCGTTCCTCGATGATGGCTTTCTACTGGACAAGAAGCCCGGTGTTCATCAGCCTCAGCGCGTAAGTCAAACTCATTTTTATATGTATAAAAAAGTGCTACATAGTTATAAGAATTTCATTGTGCGCGTTTCGTTCATGGCTGTCACTGTCACTGCTTCATATTGGCGCGTCAAAATGACTGTGAGCTATGTTGTTGCATTTTGTCATTCATATCACAGCCATTTTGACGAGTTTGATGTGGTAGCCCATAATCTGCAAATGCTGAACGTTCCCGGTAAGTATCGATGAAACTAAAAATAAGTGCAATTTTCTTTGTTGCAATTTGCGTAAACTTAATTTTAGTTTATGTTAATTTCATTCGTTTAGATTGAAAAGGCAAAGATTCTTATTGCGAACACACCGATGGACACGGATAAAATCAAAGTATTTGGCAGCAGCATCAAAGTCGACTCGTTGGCCAAGATCGCTGACCTAGAGATGGCCGAAAAGGAGAAGATGAAGGAGAAAGTTGATAAGATTTTGAGTCACAAATGCAATGTGTTCATCAATCGCCAGCTGATCTACAACTATCCCGAGCAGCTGTTCGCCGATGCTCAGGTGATGGCCATTGAGCATGCTGATTTCGATGGCATTGAGCGTTTGGCCTATTGCACTGGCGGCGAGATTGTGTCTACCTTTGAGAATCCTGCAATGGTCAAGCTCGGCGAATGCGAGGTCATTGAGCAGGTAATGATTGGTGAGGACACACTGATGCGTTTCAGCGGTGTCAAGATGGGCGAAGCCTGTTCCATTGTCATTCGTGGCGCCACACAACAGATCCTTGATGAAGCTGATCGCTCCCTGCACGATGCTCTCTGCGTACTGGCAGCCACTGTGAAAGAGTCGCGCATCGTTTACGGCGGCGGCTGTGCAGAGGCCCTCATGGCAAACGCCGTCTTTAAGAAGGCATCCGAGACCGCTGGCAAGGAAGCTATTGCCGTTGAAGCATTTGCACGTAAGTAAATCAAATGCTTGTTTTTTAGAACATGGCCAATTGATAAATATTTCTGATATATTTCACATAAACATATTTCATATGCAGGTGCTCTGCTATCGCTGCCAACAGCTATTGCAGACAATGCTGGCTATGATTCCGCTCAACTGATCTCCGAGCTGCGTGCTGGTCATGCCCAAGGCAAACATCATTTGGGTCTTGATATGGAAAAGGGCAAGGTGGCTGATGTGCGTGAGCTGGGCATTACTGAGTCCTTCGCCGTTAAGCGTCAGGTTCTTATGTCCGCCGCCGAGGCTGCCGAAATGATTCTACGTGTCGATGACATTATCAGGTGTGCACCACGTCGTCGTGTTCCAGATAGAGGATATTGCTAAGCATAAAATCTCAAGTATTTTTGTCTAGGAATTTTTTTTTTGAAAAAAAATCTTTCAACTTTCTTTTAACATCATTGCTAATTTTATGTTTCTGTTTAAACTAATAACCACACACATACATATACAAACACACGCTCTTAATTGGCACTTCACTCTAAATTGACTTTCTTTAAATTGTTTGTTAACATTCAAAATCTGTTGCGAAAGTCCAGCTTACATTACCAGTAAGAAGACAGGAGGGGACCGATCAAAAAAAAACTTAAAAAGCACACATTTTAAAAATGTCTAAACAACAACAAAACACACAGAAACAACAAACTTGGAAATGAATACAATAATTATATTTGTTGTTTATGTGCGCAAGTTAAAAAAAAAAAAACAAAAATAAAGAATGATATTTATGCTTAACAAAACTATAAACTTTGACTTTGTCTACTTAAAAGCTTAGAATAATATGCCCAGTTGATTATCTATTAAGTAATTAAACATATTAAATATTTCTTTAACGCATTGCGCGAAATTAAACAATTTACAGATAATATTGCAAACTCACATTTTATTTTTATAAATATCGTACACAATATTAATAGCTTGCAGCTTATTTTGAGCTAAAAAAAAACATATTTTAAAAACGTGTCGTTAAGAAGACTGCATGAATGATTTATTCAATCTGCATTAGTCACTCGTTGCGAGTATTTAACTCATTTAGGATAATACATACATATGTATATAAGATGTACGCGCAAGTAGTATTCAGAATCAAATCGAAACACATTAACAAATGGTTAAGTAGACGGTTGGTTGTACAAACAACAACAACCACAAAAAAAAGTAGATAAAATACATAAGTATATGTACAGCATTGCCGGGGGCAGGAAGGACCTCAGACTTAACTTATCGTTGGGCTAAATACCCGGCCTGACGCACGCACGCAAGCAAGCGAGCAAGCAATAGAGAGAGAGAAAGATAATAGAATAGGGGCCGTCGGGTTTAACAGTACATGGCATTAAGTGAGCGTCATCGTCGTACAGACGCTTTGCATTCGTTTCCAGGTCGAGTGTAGCGTTTGCACATAAAGCTTTAGGAGATGGCACATTCCTTTTCACCATGCTTGGGCACGCAGTCTAGGACAAGGGCGACGGCGCGCGACATATAGGTCATGGTGCCATAGCTTCCGCTGGGCGCACTAAAAAAAAAGAAAGGGGAAACACAAAATTGTTAAAGAGAGGTTGATTTAGATTGAACACATTAAGCACATCAAAGCTCACCTGTCGTAGAGATGTTGGCATATATAAGCAGCACCACCGCAGAGTAGCAAACCGGATGCAGCCTGCTGCTGCTCCTTGCCATCCTTGAGCTTGGCACAGCACAGCGTGGCATCGCCCGAAACCTTTCGTTGATCCTCCAGAAACAATTGATTGGCCTTGTGCACCAGATGCTCCACACAGATAATGCCACCCAATGTGGGCACCATATTATGCTCGCTGACCAAAGTAAGCACCATTAGCGCCTCAACCACCAGCTGCCTGTACTCGGGCTGTGGTATCTGATTGAGCGCCGTTTCAACTTCCAATGCAAACTTGAGTTCGCCGGGTGTCATCTCCTGGGTAAGACTCTGCAGCAGTACACGGCCCTCAATTTGCAATCCCTGGCACTT
Organism: Scaptomyza polygonia; assembly: GCA_035044585.1. NCBI lineage: Eukaryota > Metazoa > Arthropoda > Insecta > Diptera > Drosophilidae > Scaptomyza > Scaptomyza polygonia. The sequence goes on from JAWNNU010000649.1 coordinate 135,791, forward strand.
CTCCAGCACGGTCCAGACACGCGAATAGAAATCGCGTGGCACACGATTTAAGGCGCCATCAAGACGACGACGTCGCAGCCACTGACCCTGACGGTCATCGATGGTAGCAATAAGCGCATCCTCGCCCTCCGGATCGCCGAGACCAATTTGACTTTTCTTGCTTACGCGACTCGACTTGCAGCTCACAATGGACAGATTGCCACGTGCCACTAAAAATTGCATAATATATAATTAAATGAATCGGTTCGGATTGCATCCGAAGTACTAACCACTGCTGACGGCAAACTCCTTGCCACTAAGTATGTGATAAAGTAAGTTCTTCATTTCGAAAGGCGACAAATTAAGTAGATGCTCCGAGGCGGCCTCGCCGCCACAATTAAGCGTGCGCGACAGCTCCTTGGCCATCACCTGTATGATTAGGCCAACGCGCAGGCGCAACATCTCGTGAAACAGCTGCGGTTCGGTGCGTATAAACATTGCCAAATATACCATTAGCTCCTGTGTCAGCATTGCTGTGCTCTCATCGTCGCCATAGGCCTGTCGATTGAAAAGTAATTTTAGTATATTTCAAGTTGTTATGGCTTAATTGGTACGGTACTCACATCGTGTATTAGTTGACGCAGCTCGACTTCTGGCAATGGTGCCGTTATGGTGTGTTCATTGTTTGGCGGCATGCCGACGGTGACCTGTTTCTGACGCACCAACAGATCGGTGACGGCCTTACCCAGATCCTCGACACGTTTACCCAACATGCCGGCGGTGTGACGCACCAAACCCCAGAGCTTTTGCTGGCACGCCTTCTCGTACAGGCCCTTGAGTAGATCCCTAACTGTGACGACGCGTCCCTCTTCCAGCATGCCTTCAGATTGAGAAGAATCGTTGTTATTCAAGGTGTTGTTATTGTTGATGCCGGCGGCGGTGGCGACTGAAACGGCAGCCGTTTTGCCAATATCCTCATTATCCTTGGCAACGCTCCTGCTCGCTGTGGACGTAACGGCATCAATAATCACTGCGGGCACAGATCGTTTAACTTCATCACCACCACCACCAGTTGACACCTCAAGCATTGCATCATCCACGAAGGCTTGATCAACATCTTTATTTTGTTTTTGTTGTTGTTGTTTTTGTTTTGGGTTAGTTTAATTATATTGTTGCGGGGGTTAGGTTGACATTGAGGTTTTGAATGGGCCAAGTGCGGATCAGTGGATCAGTTGTTGTTGTTGTGAGTTACGAAGCCACCAAATTTTGTATGTTGAAAGTCGATTCGGATTAATGATGTGGCGATATTAGTTACATGCATATAGAAATATGTGTGTGTGGTGTGTGTGTTAGGTGTTTGTGTGCATTGCAAATAAAAAATAGCAAAAATTGATTAAATATAATGAATTAAATAAGCAAAAGCAATACATTTCGTATATCTTTTGTTTGTGTGCAACAGTTTGTATAACAAGAGTATAACAGCTTGTCTGTGTGTATGTAACAACACTAGGAAGCACAAATAAAGTAGGGATAAACAAAGGATTGGTTTTGGTTTGGATAACAGTTTAGGAAAGAGGTTTTTATGGGAAACCAATTTACACGACATTTAAATTAATTTACTTATTAAAAAACAACAACAATCGCACAGAAGACAAAAAAGGATCAAGGTAACATTTTTTTTAAACACTTACCAGCGGCACTATCATCTTGGGTTTTTTGCTTTAAGCCCAGACCAGCTGCAGATGCGAATTCGGAGTGGACAAGAACGTAAGCACAATGCACACACATATATAGTATAGTATACAAAGAACGAAGGCACAAAACAATCAATATGTATTATCTCATTGGAACCTATAAAATTTAGTTGCTATCGATTTCACAACTGAACGATTTTCAATAAAGTTTTTTAAAGTTAACTCGGGATGTTTCTTTTCTTTTAATTGAAACTAATCCGATTATTACTTGCTTGTGCGCAGAAATCATAATATTGTATTGGAGATGAATGATGGCAACAAAGCAATTTCTTTCTAGTTTAACCAACTAACATTATAGTTATTATTATGTATTATCTTCATTGTGTAATCGATCATAATTTTAGTTGAGTTTAGGTGCAAGAAACCCATTTAACTTATTAGCATAATAATAATAAAGTGTAGCTTATGTATGTTTTTGTGTATATATGATTTTGTTAAGTATTGCTTTCTAGTAACGGGTTAGGTAAGTAGTTTACACTGTAACAACACACACTACATCAACTTACCGGTATTAAAATCGAGACCTTGAGTATCGACCAAGTACTGCAGAATATCGCCCTGCTCTTCAAGGTTCTCGGTTTCGCGCAGCATGGCAATTAGCTCCTCCACCTCTGTGTCCGCAAAATTGGTTTCCGCACGATGGCGTTGAATTAGAATTTTTGGCACTGTTACTTTAAGATTTGTTGTCGAAAAACCAAAACGAAACCAATCGAAAGAAAAAAAGAACACAAAATTAAAACTACTCAAAACAAATATGATATCGTTATTGAAAAAAAACTAACTCTCTTGCTGGCGAACAAATTCGCTGCGTCGATCGATGGCCGCACGACTGTGCTGCGGATCCATGGGATAGATATTCTCACGCAGTCCAAGATCGCCGCCCAGCTGAGGCGGTGAGGTGGGACCCTCCTCGGGCGTTGTGGCAAAGACGCTGACGTGGCCCTGTTTATTAGCCTGCAGCCAAGGTGGCGGCACAATCGATGAAAGACGGCGCTCGGTCAATGGCAAAGGGCCCTCCATGCCCAGATTGTCAGCTGTAAAAACAAATATGGTAACAAAATTAGTGATAATGATGGGATAATAAGGCACAGCTACTTACAGTCCACATTGATGGAACGAGTTTTCTTGATGGCACCCTTGCAGGACATGCGTCGACGCAGGTGTCGCGGACGTAGCTGAGCACCGCGCAGATTCATAGTGCTGCGATTGCTAAACGAGCGCAAAAGATGCTCATCCAAATAGGTCTGCACATCGGGATGCAGCCGATCCGGATAGCCATCTTCAGTGCTGCCCAAAAAGCTCAGATCAGTTATGGCCGACGTATTGAGAAAGTCCTTAAGATTGCCCAGCATCACACGTGTCCCATTTATATAGCCAGACTTAAGTTTCCTCATTGTCTGAATCATGGCTAGCGGTATCTTGTCCTGGTCTATATATACATATATACGATTTGATATTGCATTTAATATTGTTGGGAAATCTATGTTGAATTTGTTGGTTAATTGGGTTAACAATGGTGCATTGGTGGTTAACAAGTGCTGCTTAGGTTTTTAGTATTGTTAACAAACAAACGTTTAATACTAGAAAAATATACAACAATCAGCGATTCACTCAAATTTTGTGCATACCAAGCAAGCGTGAAATATCTATTTACTGGTGAGATACTAGTATTTACAGCGAAAAGAAGTCGATGATGAAGTCGGGCAAAGAACCAAAGAAATTCAATGAAAAGGATTCATTCAAAAAGACGTTCAGACAGACAGACTATGCTGAAGATTTTGAAAGAGTTTGTCAAGCTGTGTTAGGTAAGAAAAATGCTATAAATTGATTGACACAATGAACGTGTTCTATTATTTAAATAGACACTTTAAACAAATCGTCATCAAATACACATCACTGAAATCTTAATTAAACGCTCGAATGTCAATTGATATGTGTAGATAAAATAATACTATGTAAGAAAATAGTTATAGAAGAGTGAGCGTTGTTGTTGTCGAAGTAAAAAAATCAAGCGCACTTTAAGATCAAAGGCATACAATACACATCATACATAACGTACCATAAATTTATAGCTAATAAAGCATATCACTTATTGTTTATAGAAGCTTTGTTGTTTTGTTTAATTTAATGATGGGTTTTCTTTAGTGTTTAGGTTGGGGGGTTTTGGTTGGTGTAGTTATTTACATATGTAGTTACCTAGCATATAATGCGTGGCCATTAATGTGATTGTCGGTCTGCCCAACATGTGACGCCAATTGTTGGTCAAGAAGGCTAAGTTTGTGGTAAAATTGCTAGCGAGCAGATCGGGATCGCGTGTTGTGTAGTATTCTTCATAGTCGATATGCTGTGTTTATGGATTGGATTGGATTGGATTGTATTGTATTGTATTGGATTGTTGTTGTCGGTAAAGCACGAATTATACAAAAAAAAGAGAGGGAGAGAGAGAGAGTGAGAAGTGACATTGTTGTTGTTGTTGTTTTTGGCGAATTTTTGTATAGAGGAAGGAATGTATATCTTTTTTTCATTTTTGAGAAGGAAACAGTACAAAAGTTAAAAGAAATTTTAAGGTATAACATGAAAGCGTGTAGAGCGTGTATTAACTAAACTAATAACCTTACAACATATTTATATAAATCTGTTTGTGTGTTTGTGTATGTATGTATAAGTGTATGCAAGTTTCTACTCAATAATACAATGCTTTACTATGTTTCTTTAGGTGTGTTTTGTACAGGTTTCCACAACCAAAGAGTATGAATGCATTTAGAACTGAAAAACAAACTAAATGATTATTATTTAAATATTAACAAACTAACATAAAATCAACTCAACTAGAAGTCAAAGTGTGTGTGTGTGTGTGTGCGTGTATAAAATATACAAATCAACAAAGTTAAAAAGAAACGCAACCCTTGCAAAAAAATAATAATAATAATAACCAAACTCATAATATATACAGATCTGCAACGAAACACACACACACTCACACAATAAATAATAATATAAATAAATAAAAGGGTAAGGTATAACATTTAATAATAACTAATTGAAGTAATATACATATGTATGTATGATTGTTTTGATATTGATTCGGATTTACGCTATGTTAGACCGACCTAAATGGATGCGCTTGAGCACAAGCGTCACTAAGGGACGCCCCAGCAGATCCCAAGCGGACTTGAGAAAATTAATCTCGCCTTTAAGGATGTCAATCGTGAGTTCGTTATCGGAGGCGATATAGAAGCGCGTCATGTCGGCAAACTAATGCATAATACCAAAATTATACAAAATAATAGTAATATATATATATATATAAAATTGAATTAAATCAAATATAAAATAAATAAATAAATCAACAAAAGAGAGAGCGTTACACAGAGAAAGATAAAGAGAGAGAGAGAGATAAAGAGAGAGGGAGAGAGTGCGGGAAGGGAACGTTGGTATTCTAGATTTTATAGGATCCGTGCAATTTACCTGAGGCGTAAACGCAAAGATGCGATCCTTAAGAGAGTACAGTTTACTAGTACTGAGGATGCCAACATCACGTGATTTACGTCCGCTTAGGCCCAGCTTGCGATTGCGTCCCAAATACGTGTACAAATGACTTAGGACACGGGCTGGCTGTACCTCAATGGGTGCAACTTCGGCAATGGTTTGCACATGCAAATCATGCTCGGCCAGCTTGTCACGGATCTCATTGTCTTCGGCTATGATGACCACCTGGACGACAACATCGGGTTTCTTTTGGGCACCCAAACGTCGATTCAATGGATCCAGTTCACCAACAGCCAAAAAGCCCTGTTTCCAATTATGTACTTTAGTATTATTGCAATTATTAATTATTGATTACTAAATACCTCCTGTAACAGGCGTCCCAAAATAAAGAGTGATTGACCCCATAGAAATGGGCAGCGTCCAACAACTTCGCGTACCTGCGAGCCAGGTTTTTGATATTCGAAACTAACTAGATCTTGAGGCACTGCATAGCTTTCGGGCACAAGCAGTGTGCCATCTTCAGAGCGCACCATGATCTTCTCCAAACGATCCGCATACTCCTGCACCATTTGCTTATCATTTTGAAATGCATGGAACAGTATAAGATAGCAATAGAAGAGCGGCCACTCGCACTCAATATCCTCAAACATGCGCAGCTCCCAGCGCTCATAATAGAGACGCGACGGATCTTCCTTTGGTGTACGATAGCCATCACGCAAAAAGCGCTTGCAGCCGTATTTGCCCTGTAGACGAGACAGAATTGCTTCTCTCGTATTAAGTATTAGCTGCGCATCGTCGACAGCGAACGCCGGGAAACCAATAACACACAGCAGACCAGAGTCCAGCTCCTTGCTGTTGGACTCGCGGGGCAGCATCGATTGCAGCACCGCCTGGCACTTGTGCGCCTCATCAGCTAGGACATGTATAACGCTCGCGGGTCCACCGCGTGCGCCAAACAAGTCCAGTTCGTTCATGGCCTCAAGAGCAGCCTTGGCCATGCCAATGGAGCTGGCGTTCAGCTCAGGTTCACCTTGATGCAAAAACAAATAAAAAATTGTAATGCAAACTGCTCAAAGTAGGGAAATGGATATTTATACTAACCATGATTGGTCTTGTCGCCACGCTCCCAGATGCCATAGTCGGGTATAGAGTAGGCGGATTCAATGTAAAATACCAGATTTTGTATGAACGATACTTCATCCAACGAAAAGACAATCTGTAGACCAGAGGCGGTCATTTGTGCCAGTATGAGCAGATATAAAGAAACAGCATCGATTTGCAAATGACCCCATTCGTTGTCGCCGACAACGGGAAGACCATTCTTGCTCGAGTACTTGGCGTGCAGTGAATCGAAAGGGCTCTGGGTCATTTTAAATTTCTCAACCTTATCCTTTTGATTCATCATGGCCATAAGCAGACCGCGCATTAGTTTGACACAGCTCTGCTCCAGCTCATAGCATTTGGCACGATCCTCATCCTGATCGGCAATCTTCTTGTAGGCCATCGACAAGCCCCACACAGCCAAAATGCAGTAGACATTGTCTCGTATCCAGGCATGCGAATTGACATTCGAAGCGGGAAACAGGCCGGTTACTGGTTCTTGATGTGCCAATATTAAGCGATGCACAATTCGCTGATAGTAGTCAAGGCGGACGCCCGAGTTACTACGCGATCGCATCTTAGCTGCTTCTTCTTCTCCTTTTACTTCTGTTTCTTGTTGCGGCGTTTTACTACGTTTTGCAGGTAAGCGATTTTATTATTGCATTGATACATACATATGTAGATTTACATATTTGGTAGTAACTTATACACTTACATAATTGTTTCGGAGAAGGCCTGTTGTTGTCTATGCGGCGCAATGCTATGTAAATGTTGTCAATGCCTTAGGGCCCCGTTACCCGTTTCCCACGACACACAAACACAACACACAACCCACAACCCACCCACACACGCAGCAGAAGTTGCTGGCTGCAGTTAAAAGCTGCCCTAATCGTTGTTATTGCTCAGAAGCTGTAGCATTATCAGTGTGTTAGCGCGTTTGGACACTACCAGCAAATGCAGTAGGCCAGTTGAAAACTCTAGTCGATGGTTAAATTGCAAAAAATTAAGAACTAAATCGTTGGAAATGTTAAAATTATACACCGAAATGTCAACTCAATGTCATGTCGCGTACCGATGTATCGCCCAGAACGATAAGACTCAAACCGATTACATGTGCATATCGACGAATGCTATTTAATCAAGAATAACAGCGCTGCGTCACTTCCAAGTTATTTGATTCAAACATGAATTATGAATTTTTTGGCGGGGTTTTTCTACCCGCCTTGCGTAAGCACACAACAGGTTCACATTCACATTAGAAATACGATTTTTTTTTATTAGGTGACTAATAGTAAAACTGATACTATTCAGGAACTAACGTGACCTTCTGGTAGCGATTGTTGTTGCATCTGGGAAAGAGAAAATTGTAAAAGCAGTTGTAGTTGGAAATCTAGTTTTTCTAGATACACATGCCATAACAATTATGGTAATTTGGGAGAGCGATCGTGTTCAACAGCATTGACCTCTCTCCGCCGAAACGTTTGCCCCCCGACTGATAAGATGTATATTATTCAGTTTCTTTTTGTTTTTCAATGATGTACATTTTTCTGTACGTTTAGCATCGTAAACATGACCAGTTCTTACGTTATCCGCATTTTGACTTTATTTTGTATAATATTGTCTATAATCAATAGTTCTTCTGGCAGTAAGTTTGATTTGATCACAGTTCTTGTCGATTTCTGATCACTCTAACAACTCCAACAGAACCTACAAGACACTTTGGCCGCTGTAGTGTTCATGATGCGATCGGCTACTGCCAGCATCGCCAAGAGTGTTGGGAGAAGGGCGAAGATTTTACCAGCAACGCCCGTAGCCAGTGTTCCAGTCAATTTCGACGCGATCTAGTGTGCTGTCGACGACCACCACAGAATAATAATCTTGACTCCTTTGGACAATTGCTTCCCCAACCTGGCACTTGTGGAGGCTTTCTTGATGACTTTAAAGATCGCATTATAGCTGGTACTATCGCAAGCATTAAGGATTTTCCCTGGATGGCTTTGCTGCGCGAGACTACTGACGGTAATTATTTAATCATCTTATACTTACGAAAACTGACAAAAGTAACGATTTTTGCTCACAATTTAGGCGAGGAATATACCCAGTTGTGCGGTGGCTCGCTTATCCATGAGCGTTGGGTAGTGACAGCGGCACATTGTGTGCGCCACTCACAGGATGCTCAATATACAATTCAGGTGCGCCTGGGTGAATGGAATACGACAAGCTCACCGGACTGCCAGCAGCTAAAGAACGAACAAATTTGTGCTCCACCACATATAGACATCAATGTTGATCGCATTGTAGTGCATGAGGACTATGTGCAAGATTTATATCTCAGACCCAATGTTACCAATGATATTGCACTCTTGCGCTTAAGTCGAACAGTGCAGTTTTCCGAGTTTGTGCAACCCATTTGCCTGCCAGCCGCAAATGCCAACGATGAATATCAGTATGTGGATCATGGCATGGACATTGCCGGTTGGGGCCTTACCGAGCGCATACGCTCCGGCGGCAGTCCCATCAAAATGAAAGCCGTGCTAAACACCTGGTCGATGGCGAACTGTAGGAAAATCCATCCCGAGCTTGTATCGGGTCAGTTGTGCGCCGGTGGCGAAACTATGTCGGGCACATGTCGTGGAGATTCTGGTGGACCACTAATGCATCCGCTCGAGTATGATGATAAGCACAATAAGGCCTACTTTTTGGCTGGCATCGTTTCGCTGGGCACAGCCAGCTGCAATAACAATGGACGACCAATGATATTTACTAAAGTTGAGCACTATGTGCCATGGATAACAGCCACCATAGGCGGTACATAAATAAAGCCGCAAATATAGACAAAACATAATACAAATGTGTATGCATTTAATTGCCAAAAATTTCCGAATTGGGTTTATTAAAATAGTAGTAGAAGCAACTCCTTAGGAGTCTGGCATTTTAGTCGCGACGGCTGCGCTTGCGCTCCGAATGTGAGCCACGTTCGGTCTTTTCGTCGGCACGTTTGGGCGCTTTCTTGGCCATGTTTAAGAACTTGTCGAGACCAAAGGGATCCTCCTCCTTTTCGAATTCAACGGGGCCGCTACGCTGAGCGGCACCTGCCTCTCGTGAACTGGCGCCAGAGAATTGTTTATCGGGCACAAAGCGTTTTGTATTGACAATTGCATCTAGATCACCACCATAATTTTCGCTGTCTGCCTGCTTGCTGGGCCTGTAGATGTGTGCGCCCAGAGTGTTGGAATCACGCCATGGCTTGTCATATACATTGTAGGCGTCCTCATCGCCATAGCCCGAGTCCATGCCCTTTGTGGTATTGAACAGGCGCTGATCGAACTGTGTCTCACCATTGCCAGAACTCTTTGCCGGCAAGCCAAGAGCAATTTGCTCGGATATGTCACGCTCTCGTTCGCGCTGCAACTTGGTGCGCTTCTCTGGTGCGGCACGTTGCAAGTTGCGATCGCGTTGTCGCTCTCGCTGACGTTCGACGCGCAGATCGTTGCGCTCGCGTGCTTCTGGATTACCAGCACTACTATTGCCCAGACTACCACTGCTAACGGGGATATCTGGCTCTGGATTGCGAAGACCGGCACGTTCCTCGCGCGCACGTTGCGCCATCATGCGCAGCATATCTTCTTTCTTTTCCTTTTCCTTCTGTGCCAGCTTCTTTTCTAGCTGGGCCCGCGCCTCGACAGCCTCACGCGCCTTACGATCAGCAATGTAAAGAGCCTCGGCCATTTTGGCGAACTTTTCGTTTATGTGAACCTGCTGCAGGCCGCGACCATCGGCGGCCAAGCGCTTGTCAAGTGGTATGGTGTAACCTATGAACGAAATTATCAACAGCAAGTTAGCGGTTTAGCAATATATGTATATGGAAATTAGGTCAAACCTTTGGCGTTCTTCCAGTTGGATATGCAGGGCGGTATTTTCCATTCTTTCTGCTCCTTGACTGTCACCTTGCGTGACGGTGAGTGCAATACAGGCGCTGGAGGCGATGGCGGCCCACGTGGTATTTTCTTGTTAATGCGAAACTTTGGCGGCTCCATGGGATCCAGTTGTGCCTCAACCATACGAATGACGCGCTGTTTGGCACCAGAGTTAAAGGAATCGCCCTGTTGCGATGGCGTATAACGAATGTATTGTGCGGGCGCTGCCTTTTGTGCATGGCGCACGGGAAGCGCTGAGGTAATTTTTTGGTTTGTCAGTTTCTCCAGTGCCAGACGTGTCTCCTCGGTTGTCTCCATAACCGTTTCCTCGTCTGGGCGCAACAGTTCATCCGCATCCTCAGCCAGAACTTCAGCGGGCAGCAGCTGCGCTATTGATGAATAGACAATTTTGTCTTTACCATGTCCCTGACGAGCGATTGCATCATATTTCACTTTGCCCTTGTCATCCAGACGAACTGCAAGCGCATCTGACTTTTTGCCAACATTTGCAGGCGCCCCTAGACCTATGGAAACGGAAAATAATAAATGGAACATTAATCAATATAAACATATTTGCTGTAGGTCGCGTAAGTTTTATCTTACCTAGTGGGTACTGGGCAACGTGTATTTCTGGGAAGGCCCCACCGTCACCAAAGTCAGCATCTGTGCGAGGTATCCAATCTTTGCGCAGGCCGTACGGTGGCGCAGCAATTTTGGCGGACACAAGAGCACCAATCATTGGTGCACCTTTGGCAACCAAACGACGCTCGTCCTCGCGATCCCATACCGCATTGCTCGGCGTGGGCAGAAGACTTGATAAGGACATCACAATTGCTTGCTTATACGTTGTATATTTATTAATGAATATTTTTGCGACGGACTAATAAAAAAACAACAACGTTGAAAAGGTGAAAAGCGCACACACACTCACACTTTAGCAAACAGCGAATTCGGTTCAGTGTGACCGTTTGATAGAATATTTGCGTAAATTGTCAAGCTATCGTATATTTTATGTTCGATAAACACATCGATAGCATGGCTGTCTAACTAGTAACGGAAACTTAAATATTAAGTTTTAAATGTCACTTCTGCGAAAAGTAAATATTTGTTTGTAATTAGAAAAACACAATGACTTTTACAGAACACACGCATTTAGGCAGTTATCTAGCTAGTAAAATTATTGAAGCATTATTATTTAAAAACCAAAAATTGTGTAATTGTAATTAACATTGACAAATACTTAAATAATAATACTTAATAATTAATTTGTAAGTTTAACTAAGTTCTCTACGCATGCGATCGACTGGTTTCCTTGCTTGGATGCGCACACGTTTTGATGAGCTAGAAGGCGACATTTGAGTGTAATACTGTCTATCCAAAGTTTGGGTGCGTTTCCGTTTTAAGCTTTGCATTTTGGCATCATCATGAGATTGCATCGTGCGCACCAATGAGCCAGCAATGGAGGCACAACGCCTGATAAGCGAGCCAGTGCTGTTTGTTGAAGTGGAAGCAGTGTTTTCCTTATCAATTGATGATCGATCTGATCCCAAAGTCAAGGGCAGGCGCATGACAGACGACACCAGAGACCAGAGTCTTCCAGGCTCCGGCTGGCCACCTGCTGCTGCTGCTCCAACACACTTTTTGTCATTATGCGTGGATGCGCTATTTGGTAAAAACACCACGTCCTCATCATCACTGATAATGTCTTGCACGGAGCTAAAGGCCTTTTGTGTTTGGCAGGCTCGCAAAGGCGGTCGAGCACGTGGACCTTGAGGTCGTGGCAGCTGTGAGAGCTGTTGTCGCATTGGCTGTGCTGAGAACTCATCGCTTAGCTGGCGTGGCATTATTTGCTGTCGACGTTGCTCTTTACTATCGCCGGCAACCTGCTCAGATGCAGCTGGTGTATAGAAGATGTCCGTATTATCTAAGATAGACTCAGATTTTTGGCTTTTTGGCGTATCTTGCTTTTTCTGTGGTGTCTCAAACTTAATAAGCTTTTTATTGATTATGGCTCCGGGTATGCGTGTATTGGGTGTTATTGGAGGCACCATCACATTAGCACTTAATTCGGCCGTCGACGATGTTATTATCTCGAGGCTCTCGCACGAATTGTATACGGTGCTAGTGGTGCTGGCGCTCGCTGTTGAGGCGGCAAATGAGCCACTTTCGCCGCTATGACGTGTGCGTGTTATGATAATTGATTCCGTGGTCAGCTTTTGGGCCGACAGCATTATTTGATATGGCTCAGGCGGACGCAATGACCTCGTAGCCTGATTACTTTGTATCTTCTCCTCAACGCTCTGTGAGCGTCGGACGACCGGTGACATGCGAAGATCCAAAGCAAAGCCGGCTTCTGATGAGCTATTCTCGCTCATATCAAGACGCATGCGTCGTTGGGCACCTTGGGTGCTAGCCAAAATGCCAACGCCATGCTCTACGAACGCCTTTTGTATGCTCCTCGACATGACCTGGCGCAATGGAGTCACCGCACTGATCTTGCGACGACCACCAACTTTCCAGGGACGCTGCGGCGCCGGCGGCGGCAGGGGCTGTTGATGCGGCTGATTGCTGTCCAGGGAAACTGTAGCAGGAGCCATGTTTTGTTCATCCAGCACACAGCCACTGTGATATATGCTGGACATATGAGCACTACCAACGCTGGACGCATTGAAAGTGAGCGTATCTTTTGGCTTAGCGAACATGGTGCTCACTGGCAACGGCGTTGATGTCGATCGTATCACTTTACCCTTCTCCGACAATGCAGGGATCAGACTAATGCTGCGACGCTGCTGTGCCGACAAATTGACACTATCCGATGACAGATTGCGTATCGAAGAGACGCTGTCGCTGATGTTCTCCTCCTGCGTGAGACGACTCTTAGCCTTCCATCGTAGATTGAACAGTGATATGGGTGTAAGATTCGACTGATTCGGCGGTTGGTATAGCTGGTCCTCAGATTCGTTTATGTCTTTGGCAATGCTCGGCGAGGTTTGTGTCGATATTGTGTTCGCAGCAACTGTTGCTTTTTTAACCGTTACCTTAGAGGCATCTGTATCACAAGTCTGGTTCTGCATCGAACTGGCCGAGCTACAATTTTGATCGACATCCAGACACTTGCTAAACTCACGCAAATCCTCGATGTTGAAGTAGTTTCGCTGGCACTTGTGACATCGTAGAGGCAAATGAACTTTTTCGATGTGGGCCAGCAGCTCCGTGTACATCTCTTTTCGCAGCGTCAGCGGCTTTTGCTCACATATCGGACAAAATACATAGAAAGTTTCGGTTGCTGCTGTTGCTTTATTTGAAATTTCATGGTCATGGTTCACTTGATTGTGCTGAGCCACTGGTTTAGTTACAGCAATGGCGTGCGCTTCAATCTGATGTTTTTGGCGGCAATTGCCGCAGCAGAAGATTCGCTTGCAAATTCGGCACTTGGCCTGTAATGCTTTCAATTATTGAAAAAAGTTATTGGAATTGGAATAAAATTTGACTTACCTCATCAAAAGAACGCATATACATAGTCTTATTGGAATTTTTAGGCTTAAAATTAAAGGAAACATTTATTTAACATTTTCACACGATGTACATTTACATTTACAATTGAAACAACGGTTGTTTACATGTACGCATTTTGATGGTCGTGCGCCAATAGACGATATTTTGAAGTAATTCGTAGTGACATCTCAGAAGTTAAGCTACTTAAGTTTTTGCCTGAGTTTGTGTCTTCCCATGAGCAATAATTTTCATCATCACAAATTAGCTAATGTGAACTCTCTATTTTTAAAAAATATTAATTGGTAACAATCAAAAATAAATACTGCATTAATATGTATATCGATAGTACTTGCGTGAAACTGTCAAACTATCGCAATGTTATAAAATACTTCCGATAATTCAACTTGAACACAGAACGCATGTACAATATTTTTAAAGAATAAGTTTTTGTTGCATAAACCTCAATTCAATATTATATTACAGAGCTACACAATGCGTTTGCTAAATGTGGGCAGCCGTGTGGCTGCCATGCGTATGCGTTTGGGGGACAAATTCAAGCTGCCAGAGCGTTTTAAGGGAACCATGGTAGAGAAGTGGGCGAATTACTGGAAAGGACTAATGCGCGATTACACTGAAGTGGCCACCGGCGTAGTGAAGGAGTCATATACCAAGCCCAAGCGTACGCTGCTCTTAGGCACTGGCATCGTAGCACTGTACCAGATGTCGCAGAATAATCCAGATCAGCGGACCTTTACCACAATATTGCGTTTACAAACAAACCGCATGATAACGCTGCCGCCAGATCAGCAAAATCCAGTATCAACCTCCTACCTTATTATGCTGGAGCGTGCTATCAATCAAAATAAGCTACGCTTTTTTTCCTTGGGCATTTGTACGCTGATGTGGGTCGATATGTACGACGAGGATGACTGCACATATCCAGCCATTTGTAAATACACCAAAGTAGGCTTTTTGAATTTTCACGAGCGCATTATCGACGTTGGATTCTGGAACCAGTTCTGGCGTCTCAAGTGGAAGATGCGCAATTATGACGTAAACTATCTGTGATGGAGTTTAAATGAACGCACGCACAATCCAACACTGCGTGATCTGACTTGTTTGTTATCTGTGCTTAGTTATGTTTTAATATCATACAATGTACATCCGTTTAAAGAGAATACAAAAAATAGTACAAATTAGAATTTGTAAGAGACTTGTTCTTATGTCTATAGTTTTTACGAGGCACTTGCTGGCTCTGCAATCGTTTTTTTTGGCTTAAAGTGCACCTCTAGTAGCGCATTGCAATCCTCCAGCTTGGACAGATTGTTGATTTTACCCTGGAAATTGTTCTCTTTGCCATTTCCTTTGCCTTCAAGAAGTTCAAGAAACTGTGGGCCCAGCTGCTCAACTAGTGCCGGATCGCCACGCAAGACCATGTGTCCTTTGGCATCACTGCCAGCAGAAACGCCCTCAGATACAGTTAGAAAATAAAATATCTCTTCCGGCGCATTGCGCAAGAATGTGTGAATGAAGTCCACTTCGATGCCGTCACGTCTATGCAGGGTAAAGTATTTAGGACGCATTGCCTTTGGTATATTTTCCAGACGTTCAGCCTCTGCGCTGGCAAAATCTTTCAGGAGTTGCTGAAATGACTTGCGTATGGATTTGACATTTTGCTGCAGCTTTTGCACCAGCTCCACATGTTGTTGTGCGCCACCCCTAAAAGAGTTTGAATTAGAGCAAGCATCGCGATCAAATCTGAGATCAGTTACTTACTTGAGTGCTGCTGTAAGCTGTTGCTCACGGTGGAAGACCTCGCCCAGTTTGCGAAGGCAACGTTCACCCACCACAAAATGTACGTGAACATTTGTCTTGACCTTTTCGGCATAGAGCAGTTTGATGCACTGCAGCTGCGACAAGTTTGTCACGTGTGTGCCACAGCACATGTTTGACTCAATGCCTTCGATGCGAACAACGCGCGCCAATCCCTCGTGGTCCTTGGGCAATCCTCGTGGAGCGCGTGCATCCTGAAACTCTTGCGCTACCTCAGGATCTACGAGAAGCACACTGACAGCACATCCCTCGCGTATCAAATCATTTGCCTGGCTCTCAATCAGATCGAGCGACTCGCGGCTAATCAGATGCGGTGTGCTCAGCTGTATGTGCGAGACACTGGAGCCCAGCGACCAAGACGTCGTATCGTACTTGAACTCACGATCGAACAAGGCTGTTATAAGATGTTGACCGGAATGTTGCTGCATATGATCGAGCCGACGTGGCCAGTCCACGGTTTGCTGCACTGCAGCACCCTCCTCAAAGCTACTCGGCGACTCCACAAAGTGAACGGCTGTGCTGCCCTTGCGCACAACACTGCGAACCGGATGGCCATTAATGGTGCCATAGTCGCAGGGCTGGCCGCCACCTTCCGGAAAGAGTATGGTGTCCTCGCAGACGACATTAAATCCTCGCAGCTGACTTGTTTTTGTGCTGTTGCTTTTGTTGTTGTTGTCCTCGTCGCTCCACTCTAATGTAGCAAAGTCGCAGGAAACGATAGACGTCTGGAACTGTTTGGATACGCAAATAATGGTGCTCAACAGATGTTGTCATTCAATTGTAATCGTTGCCGTTTACCTGCTTTAGGAAGCTGTCTTCCTGACACTTAAACACCATATTTGCTTGCTGCTGAATTGATTATGAAATCTTTAAGCAAATGTTGTAAGGCGCATTGTGGTTACAACCGGCAACAACAACAAACGAATGCAACGTAAAGCGTAAAGTAATATGCCACTTGTTACGTTTGCGTAACGCTGTGCTCCTTTTTGCGTCTGTTCTCTTTTTGCGCTGAGCTTTACCGGAACGCGTAGGCGACTGCCGTTACAAACAGTGTAAACTACTTCTAATATGCAAATTGTGGCGTCACAAGTTGCTAGCACTGACCTTATTTTTAAATGAAAAAAAAACCAAACGTTTTTAAAATGTTATGTTATGTTAAAACTTTGAATGTTGGCGCTACTTTTTTAAAATCCATAAAAACGTTAACGCTATTTGCATAAAACAGCTGTTGTTTTTTAATGCAGTTGTTGCTGGAATTTTCATTGTTTTGGCCACTTCTGTTTACACAAACAACCCACCCCCGATGCTGCCATCTCGTTCTAATTGGCGCTATCCCGTTTTTTGAGTGCGCGCGCGCTCAATCGAGCAGGGAGTTCGACATCTGGAATTCATTTTGTCTGCTCAACAGTTTCTTGCCATCGTCCTGCAGCTTCAGCAGCAGGCGCGCTTTCTTGCTTACCGTTATAAGGTTTTACGTTGATAAGATTATCATCACACACACCCACATACGTACCTGTATTAACATTTCAGATAGAATAGAGTTGTATTTACTTTTGCATGCATGCATACCAAACAACAGTTATTAAAGAACAGCGGCTCAAATGGCGCTTTATAAGGTTTAATGCCTGGTGAAAAACACACCTGCCCAGAACTCTGTTAAGTATCCTTAAGCCTCCCTTCGCTCGTTTCGTCCGTTATCGTTTTCCTCATCCGTCGAGCAATCGTTTCGTTATATAAGGCAAGCGGACAATTTTGCGTGAGTGTTTTCTATGTATGTATGTATTTTTAAATGACACACAAAAAGTGAACAACAAATATTAAACGTCGATGGTACAAAAAAGTCAATCTTACAAACAATTGAAGTGTTCATATGTACATATAAACAAAGTCAATAACATTTTCTTCATATTGTCAATAACTAATTAAACTAAATGTGGAATGTATGCATGATTCTTAATTTAACCAGAAGAAAATCGTTAATCTATAAATACATTCATATAAAACAAAGGTATTCATATTCCTATGAAAACTGTGTAATCTGATGTTGAGTACATTTCTACGAAATCCTTTGTGCTCGCTAACCATTAAACCCACTCTTAATAATTATTATTATGAGTTTGTATGTGGTTTTGTTTGTGGGTTAAGTGGGTGTGTGTGTGTGTTAGTGTGTGTTTGTGTGGGTAGATTAATGTAGTCATGTGCAGTTGATTGATTTATGGCTGTCCTCATGAATCCTAAAGTTGTAAAGGAAGTACAAAAACATACTTATTGCATGTCTATTGAGCATTAAAGAATTTTAACTTTTGCATGATGATGCATTATGTTTTTAGTTTGTTTAAGTTATTTAACACAATTTAATTACATATGCCTGAATTTAAATTTGGTTTAGCACTCAATAAAAAAGCAAAACGAAAGTGCAGCCTAACTGCGGGGCTCGGATTTAATATTTTTGCTTGCCGCACAAAAGTATGCTATGAAAATGTCAGTTACATGAGCCGCTAAGCCAGCAGTTCACCACGCACATGCACCGGATTTGCCGATCGCAACTTGCAATTACGCACATCATACTTACATAATTGCAACAACTTCAACGACAAGAAAAACAATAACAATTTTAAAAAACTACAACAACACTTTTACCGTTTACCATTTACGATAATGGCAAATACAGCGCAACTGTTGCGCCGCCAAAGCTCGCGCGACATTGTGCTCAAGACCCAAAAAAGCCTCGATCATTTAGAGCTGCGGGTAAATATTTATACTTATACAGTTTTGTTTGTCAAATCCACCATAGATACTTATATTCAAATCACCTTGTTTGTTGGTATATTTAAGGAGCTGCGTGGACGTTTGGTGTCCAAGGAGCATGGCGTCGGCCATCATCATCACACATCGCTGCATCATCAGCCAATGTATGGTGCCACAAATCAGGCCTTCATGACCGATGCCTTTGACGAGTCATCGGAACTGGAACAGGAGCCACAGTTTGGCTCCGATGCCAGCACCAGCAAAACCAAGGCCGAGCTGGCTGCAGTCGTTGATCAACAGGAAGACATTGTTGAGGGCGAAAAGGAGGGCGACGAGCGCGAGAGCTGGGATAGCAAGATAATGTTCCTATTAGCCACTATAGGGTGAGCAGATATTTAAGTTTTTTTTTTTGAACAAAATATTGCCAAAATCCTTAAGAAATTACCAATTAAATCCGCCGGATTTTTCAAGTTATATAAATCTTTTTGGTTTTTTAAAATAAAAAACTAGAAGAAATCTTACCAAACGGAATAGTTTCAGAATAGTTTTTTGAACTGATTTTGTATAACTTATCCTACAGCTAGTAAGAAATATTCGAATTCAAAGTACATAACTAGAAAATCCCAGAAAAGAAATGCTTAATGTTGAATAGTCGAAGGGAAAACTGAAAAACTTTTGTTATGATGCAAAAATTCGTTATAAGTATTTACTTTTCTGGAACTGAATTCGTTATATGGCAAAACGGAAACGGTTAAACTGAAGTTCGTTTTATAAAAGTTCCACTGCAATTTGAATATGATTTAAACAAAACTCTTTTTGTTTCTCACAGATATGCAGTTGGATTGGGCAATGTGTGGCGTTTTCCGTATCTGGCACAAAAGAATGGTGGAGGCGCCTTTTTGGTGCCCTATTTCATAATGCTGTGCATTCAGGGCATACCGATATTCTATTTGGAATTGGCGATTGGACAGCGATTGCGCAAAGGTGCCATTGGTGTATGGAGCCAGGTGTCACCGTATTTAGGCGGCATTGGCATCTCATCGGCGGTTGTCAGTTTCATTGTTGCCCTGTACTATAACACAATAATTGCATGGTGTTTGATTTATTTGCTGCACAGCTTTGAATCGCCATTGCCATGGGCCGACTGCCCGACGCGTCTCTACAAGAACTTTACCTACGATCACGAGCCGGAGTGTGTGGCCTCGTCACCGACACAGTTCTATTGGTATCGCACCACATTGCAGTGCTCCGAATCGGTTGATATGCCAGAGAACTTCAACTATCATATGGCGATTGCATTGATTGTCTCTTGGTTTCTGGTTTACATCTGCATGGTGCAGGGCATCACATCGTCTAGCAAGATTGTCTATATGACCGCCATATTTCCCTATGTGGTGCTCATCATTTTCTTCTTTCGGGGCATCACATTGAAGGGTGCCGCCGATGGTGTGGCACATCTGTTTACGCCACGCTGGGAGACACTGCTCGATCCGGTTGTCTGGCTGGAGGCGGGCACACAGATCTTCTTCTCGTTGGGTCTGGCCTTTGGTGGCCTGATTGCCTTCAGCTCATACAATCCGGCCAATAACAATTGCTATCGGGACGCGATACTCGTATCGATGACCAATTGTGGCACCTCAATGTTTGCCGGCGTTGTTGTCTTCTCGGTGATTGGCTTCAAGGCGACGGCGACATTTGATCGCTGCACGCAGGATCGTGCCGGATTAGTTGCTCTCAATCGGACACACAATCTGCCCATATGCGATCTCGAGCAGGAATTGGCAAATGTAAGATGATAAAATCTGCACTGGTTTTCTTTTGTGGTTTACATTAAACTTATTTTAGAGTGCATCTGGCACTGGACTGGCTTTCATCATATTTACGGAGGCGATCAATCAGTTTCCCTGTGCCCAACTTTGGGCCGTTCTCTTCTTTCTCATGCTCTTTACGCTGGGCATCGATTCACAGTTTGGAACGCTCGAAGGTGTCGTCACATCGCTGGTGGACATGAAGCTCTTTCCCAATTTGCCCAAGGAATATATCGTTGGTGTATGTACATATATATCTGTTTATTTCGAATCCTTGAACTTGAATTTGATATTAACACAGGCACTGTGCCTCTCCTGCTGTGTGATTTCGATGTGCTTTGCCAACGGCGCCGGCAGCTACATTTTCCAATTGATGGACAGCTTCGCTGGCAACTTTCCACTGCTGATAATTGCTCTGTTCGAGTGTCTATCGATAAGCTATATTTATGGGGTGAGGCGTTTTGCGGATGACATTGAGATGATGACCGGATCGAGACCGGGCTTCTATTGGATGTTCTGCTGGAAGTATTTGTCACCATGTGCCATGGTCACCATACTATTGGCCTCATTCTATCAGCTGTTGACCGAGGGTAGCAGCTATCCGGCCTGGATAGCGGCCAAAGGTGCCACAGACAACATGGAGTGGCCACATTGGTGCATTGTCATTGCTTTTGCTCTAATACTCTCATCCATATTATGGATACCAGTTGTGGCAATATTACGGTAAGTTTTCCATTTACATATATTGGGGATTCTTGGTTTCAATAATAATCTTTTCTTTTTTTTCGTTTTTGCATCAAGTTTGTGTGGCATAAAAGTTGTGGAGGATTCGGATCCCGCTTGGTTTCCCGAGGCTGAGCTGAGAGAGGTGCACGGCATTGTGCCCCATGAGCCAACCGAACTGGAGCGCAATGTATTCTGCTTTAATATGGATGGCACGGAGGGCATGTGCTGTCCCAAATATGGATTGCCCGAGAAGTCGCTCGAAGAGGAGGAGGAGGAGTAGATGCAGGCGCTGCACAACGCAGCGCACATCAATGACAATAACAACAGCAAACAACAACAATAATATATTAAAATGCATTAACAAAAAACCAGTTAAACTGTAAATATTTACACTTAAACTAATGGACAATAACTAAACCAAAACTCGCCTACCGATAAAAAGCAACTTAATCGGTTATGACATCTAATATCTATCTATGTATGTGTTACGTATGTATGTATATGTTCCCAAAGACTGCTCTCAAGACACAACAACAACAACAACATCAAAATGACAATAGAAACACGAATCATATAATAGACAAAAATGGTGAACTCAGCGCCTTGTGCGAAGTTTTAGTAACAGCAACTTAAATTCTAAAAAAAAAATATATTTCCGCATTACTTCATTAGAATGTTCAATGTTCTACAATTAAAAAATAAAACAAAATTAGTTACAATAATAATAGACAACTAAAGGTACGTTGAGTATACGTATAAAAATATTAATTCATTTGTTTTGTTTTTCGTTTGATTATAGGCAAAGGTGTCAGACATGTCATATAAAGTATATGATTATTCAGTTTTGTTATGGTATAACCTACATACATACTACATACAAACATAGTTATACATATATGCAGTATGCTAGACATATCCGATTTCGTTTTAGTGCGCCATATTTGACGTTGAATCAAAAGTAAAGAAATGCTAAAAGAGAAATTGACGCCAAGTTGACAAAATGGATTGAACAGATTGCTGACTATATATAAACATATTAAGAAATACGTAAAAAGTATACTCTCATTATAAATAAAATTGTATTCAACATTTAATAAATGTTTAGTTTTTTTTTTTGTCATACATAAAAAATAGTATAACATATCTATTATATATATTGTTATTATTATTATTATGTTAAGAAGTTACTACGCATACGCAATGTATGTTTGAATTACGTGTATTTTTCTTAATAAAGCAATGATTATTTAATATGAAAGCATAAATTTTAAGTTATATGTAGTACAAAATATACTATACATATATATAGATACAGAGCACCACCAACAAATGCATCCAACAACAACAATAATGTTATAAAAATAAATATGTATATGCTTAACTTACATACATACATACAAACATACATATATCAATCAGCTTTCTGTGTTGTTGCAAGCTTAATAATAGTTATAATGAAGGAAATCCTAAGACAGATACCCTGTAAAAACGATACACTTACTTTATCAGGTTCATAGATGATTTCACATACCGCCTGTTTACATTATATATAAATATATATATATAGTATATGTATACATTTATTTTGTATCCATTTTATGGGTAACAAAAAAAAATCTAAATGTTATAGATGTTATAGATTTGCTCTTATCAATGTAATACTACGATATAAGCGAAACCCAATGATTTCAAAAATATAAAGATATAGAAAATATATATATAAACTCCGTTTCGAAGTGCGGGTTGCCATTGTACTTATGATCTAAACGTCTAGCCGAATATTATATAAATTCCACATACTATACAATAAGATGCAAACTCTAGTTAGATCCAAAAACGTGATAAGAATCAGCGTTATATATTTATTCATATACATATACATAAATATGTATATATCTTTGAGTTCTGAGCATATCTAGCTATAGTTGAGCTACATAATACATATATTTTAAAATGCCTAACAAAACGAAACCGTTCATCTAGCCAAACTAAAAAAAAACGATATATCGAATTATATACTACGAAATAATCTATTTATACATACATATATATATATACATAAATTGAAAGTGTGAAGAAAGTATCTTATATATATACACATATACTAGAAATACTATTGTATACAAGGGTTGTCTTTTGGCCGCCTTGACAACCCTAAGTTCAATGCTTTTACTTTGTGGTCTTTGTTCGGATGTTAAAGGCAAGCCTGAAGGAGCTATCATTATCGCATTATGCATATCGCATTTGAAACATTTCCATATACAATTATACATATGTATTTATCGAACTTAATTAATGTTCAATACAGCAAAACAATTTATTTCAAATTAAATTGTACAATATTTACACAAAATCATCAAAAAAAAAAAAAAAAAAAAACAACAAACATAAAATTACATTAGTAAAAATTATATATTATACATATTTGCATATTTAACTGTATTAAGTGTTATCGATGTTGATAATAATTACCAAAAATAAATAATAATAAAAAATTTTAAAACCATATACAAGTATACTAAACCTACCCCACGCCTCCCCCCAACAAGACCCACAGTTGACATGAAAATTAAATAAATTAATTATTAAAAGACGATAAGTTCTTGTACAACTATATCAACGTAAAAGAAAAACAAAAATGTTAAATTCAGTTCTATAAATTTATTCTAATTATTGTATTTTGTTAAGTGTATTGCAAAATGAAAAAAAAACATAAAATTGTACTGACAAAATTCCAAGCAAAATGTCGAATTTTTGGATGGAGACAAACTTGTATATCATTCGACGACTAATATGTTGAAATGATGAACTATAACAATAATTTTACCTAATGACAATAAAGCAAAATGTGTAAAAAGTTAAAGCTAATAAAAATTTCAATAATTTTTTGTTATTCATCTAAACCTAAACGTTGACAAAAACAAATGCAGTTTAAGTTTCTTCAATAAAAAAGAAAAGTTTTTAGTTTCTACAAATAAAACTTAAGACTATCTAAGGTGGAGCAAACAGTAGATAGAACATTCTCAAGTTCCTTGTTGTTGTTGTTACTTCAAACTTGTAGTAACTTAAGCTTTTAGTTAGATAATCTTTGTAATTCGCGCACATAATCCGCAATTTAGCGCGAACAGCTTTTTAGAGTGGCTTTGAATGATGTGTGTTTATTTTTTTTTGTCGAGATATCTAGTATCTAGTATCTTCTTTGGCTACAAAATGCCACTCATAACGGTAGTAAGCGAAACTGTGATTCTGACTTGTCCAGCCCAAGCAGTTGTTTAACCCATGTTTCCTTGCCGCGCAACCAAGCGCAACTGGCGGAAACATATGCCAAGTTGCCAAGTTGCCAGTTGCCAGTTGGTCAGCCGGGTAACCAGGTAGCCAGAGCTCGTCTCTGTTGGCGCTGGAAGCGTCTTGTCTTGTCTTGTTTTGCTTTTGTTTTTGGCCGCAGCGTGCGCATCAAATTAGCAACAAATTGCAACTTGCAAGGGGTCTTGTTGTTGCTGTTGTTGTTGCCGGGTTTCGCTCATGTTGTTGTTGCTGTTGTTGCTGTTGTTATTTGTGGCTCCGTTGATTGCACACACAAATTTGAAAAGCTTTTGCATAAATATGCATGTATGTATGCACATAGATCGAAATGCAGCGAGGCGAACACAATTAAAAAATCGACAGCAACAATATCATGTTGCTGCTGTTGTTGTTGTTGTTGTTGCTGTTGTTGTTATAGCTGCGACACCTGCACACAAATTGTTGGCACAGTTTTTTTTTTAGTGGCAATGCCAACAACATGAACAATCGACAACTCCAATCGATTGATAACAAACATGTTAAATGGTAAGCCAACAACAACAGCAACAGCAACAACAACAACAACTAGTCAACCTTAGATGGACGAACCTAGACAAAACCTCAGGCAACCAAAAGCAACAACAACAACAACAGCAATGCATAAATATCTTGAATAGAAAAGAAAATAAATATGTTAACAGGCGAGAAAGAGAGAGAGAGCGGGCGAGAGTTGGAGCGAGAGAGATAGAGAAAGACAGTCAATCCATTGAGCCATGCTCAGGTGTACATACACACACACACACACACACACACACACACACACACACACAGGTGCATATGTATATGAGAGGCAGGCGAAATAAATGAAATAGCTAAGACGAATGCCGCAAAAGTCGACGTTTATGTGCGACCGACAGTGGTATGCACAGTGGTTTGAGCTCAATCCAAAATCTGTTAACTGGTTTTTGTTTTTTTTCTGATTCATACTAGCGATAAATTAATACAATTTAAAGCAAGATATTATACAAAAATAGAAACGATTATTTGAATTTAGTTTTATGATTTAAAATTTAAAGCTACAAACTAAATGGGAAAATTAAATTTAAAGCAATTTTAGCAGAGCTTTGAGCTTTTAAAAGCAGTAAAATTAAATAATATAATATATATGTGTATATAATAAAAGCATGCTAAAAAGCTTTTTGTTTTATTCAAAACGAACTCAAGAATTAATTGAAAAATTATAGAATGAAGCCTTTGGAATTTTTAAATATACAAAAACCCTATTCGATAAAAAAAAAGAGTTAAACCCAAACGAGGTGTTAAAAGGAAATTAAATTTCTTTCTGTAACAATTGAAATTGATTTTGAATTCGTTTTCAGTTTGTTTGTGACACTGTGCAGAGCCTGCGGCAACTGTGGCAGCCGCACACAATTAACTTAGGCAACAAACGAGTACTACAACAATAACAGAGCCAACAACTGGCAACAGGTGGGCTGCGGCGGGGTGCACATTTTACCATTGGGGGTGTGTTTGCTGCTGCTGGCGCTGCTGCTGCTCGCTGTCAGCGTATGCAGCGACTGCGCACGTCAGCTGCGCCTGCGCACGTAAACAAATTCTCATCTCGCATTGTTTTTGCTACTGCTGTTGTTGTTGTTGTTAGTGGCGTCGGCGCAACTTTTATGACTGCGACTGCTGCTGAGCATTTTTTGTTGTTGTTGTTTTTTTTCGTCGCTGTTGCTGTTGCTGCTGCTGCCGCCTTTTGACTGCTTTGCTTTGGCATTTTTGTTGCTTTTGTTGTTGTTGTTGTTTTCTTGAAAGCAAAAATTAAGAAACAAAAACAGCAACAGCAGCAGCAGCGGCAGCGGCGACTGACGCGGCAGCGACAGAGGCACGTAGAAAACAACAACAAAAACAAAAAAACATCGAACAACGAACAACAACAAATCCCTGGCAAAACACGCCAACCCAGCGCGACTTTGTTGCTGCGGTTTTCAGTTGCCAGCGCGATTTTGAATGAGTTGTACGCGTCGCGTCGCTTTGAGGCGCCCACAAAAGCACAAAAATCGAAAAAAATCGAAAAAACCAAATTCGAAACCCAAAAAAAAAACCACCGCATCTTAAAACGCGCTTCAAGAATCGTGCGTGCGTACGTGTGCGTGCGTGTCTCTTTGTGTGTGTGTGTGTTTTCAACCACGCCCATTTACCGCCCATCCGACAGGCGTGCACAACTTTGTTGCTTTTTTTTTTTTAAACATTTTTTGTAGTTATTTATTTAATTTTTTTTTGTTGCTTGGTTTCGTGTTGCGTTGTTTCATGTGCCGCCACATGAAATTTGTGTGCAATAAGCGGCGAATGCAGGCCAACAGCAACAACAACAACGACAACAACAACGACAACAACAACAACCAATAACAACTGTAACATTTAGTGGCATCGGCGCCTTGTCCGCCCGCTTCGAATTCATCCAACAACTGGTCAACTTGGCCAGGTTCAAGTGCAACCAGTTACCAGTTTTCAGCAACAGCAACAACAACAACAGCAACAACTTCATTAGCATCAAGCTCCAAAAGTCGCTAACCGAGTTCCACTTGACGGTAATTCAAATGTATGTATGTAAATTTTGTTCTTAACAGCAAATTTTTTATTCTTATCGATTTTATTATTTTTCACATTTACCATACTCTCTGCTATTTTTGTTGTTTGTTTATTCGCTTTAAAGAGCATTTGGAGACAACGAAATTTCATAATTGATTCGACAAGGAATAAAGTTTGTTAAAGACAAGAGGAAAGCGAAGTAATTTGTTGGGAAAGATATCAAAGTTGATAAACATACCAGCTATAAGCAAGTTGTCAACTCTGTCTTGGGGCAATTTAACTGCTTTAAATTATTAAAGAGATACATCAGAGATATTTCTCAGAATAAGAATATATTTGCAAAGGCATTGGATTTACCTAACTTCTTTTTATTAGTAAAATCCAAAATTTATTATTATTATTATCTTTTTTTGCGAAAAATTTATTTTAAAATTTTTGAATCAGAACCTGGAAATTAAGTTCAAGCCTTGCGAAAATTGGATAACTCTTTATCCACAAGGAGGAAAGAAATCGTGTCAAAACTTAGTTTGAATGATCTTTGATTATCAAAAGAACTTTTAAAATCTATTCGGAGGCAAGAAATCGTGTCAGTTTAGTTTTAGTTTGAATGATCTTTGATTATCAAAAGAACTTCTTAAATCTGTTCTCGATAAAAATTAAAATATTATTTTATTTATAGTAAAAATCGAGCTTAAAATGTATATTAAACAATGCTTTTGCGTTTGTTAAATTAAAATTATATTAATTAATGCAAATGTCAAAAGATTTTCAATTTTTCAAGTCTTTCATCTTTCAGTGAAGGAGCGTATAGAAAAGTCGTTAGTACTTCGCACATACCTTAAATATTCTTAACCATTTTTTTTGTGTTCTTCTTGTTTATTCATTTTTTTTGTTGTTGTTGTTGTTGTTTTTTCTGTCTTTTGTTCTGACTGCTTTGAATGCGGTTTTATATTAATCATTATAATAATGATTATTGTTTTTTGTTTTTCTTTCTCTCATTTTGATTACCATTGTTGTTGTTGTTGTTATTGGTTTTTGTCAGGTATTTTTGTTGTTTGTTGTTGTTGTTGTTGTTGCAAAGCGTTTTTTTTTTAACATTTATTATTATGAAAACAGCGACGCGTTGCCAACAAACCGGGCCTGAACGAACATCTTCTTCTTTGGCTTAAATGTCAAGCTCACGCTGAGAGCCACCATTCACCCAGTCAGCCAAGTTAGTCAGTTAGTCAGTTGGCCAAGTCTTGTAGGTGTTACAACGTCTCTCTCTCGCTCTCTCGCTCTCTCTCTTTCTTTATTTCTTTTTTATTACTTATGGCATTTTGTTTGGTCTTTTTTTATTGCAGTTGCTTATATGTATAATCTGCATGCGGCCAACTAACAGTAAAACACGCTGAGGCAACGGTCATCGGCAAATAGCACAACAACAACCTGTTACCACAACAACAACGATCTGAGAACACACTTGGCAATTGCATAAGAAAAAAAAATACAACAGCAACAACAACAAATTATTCGGCGCATCCAATTACCAAATGCAGTTGCTGCTGCCAGAACTATGGCTACAGCAATAACAACAACAACAACAACAACAACGCTTGGCAACATGCACCTAAAGCAACAGCAACAACAACAACAACAACAGTCGCAACAGCAAAGGCCGTTGCGCGGTATTTCAATAATAATTGAATCTGAACAGCCAACTAAGCCGGCAGGCAACAACATTGAAAGCGACGAAATGTCGCTCAAGTCACAGACAATGTTGTTGGCATTTGGCGACAACAGCAATAGCAGCAGCAGCAACAGCAGCAGCGACAACGACAACAATTTGCAGACGCTGCACGTTGACCATGCAACGAATGTTGATTTGGAAACTCGTTACAGCACACTGGATGCAACAACAACAACAACAGTTGCAGCTGCCGAAGCAACAACAGCAACAACAACTATTAAGCCAGCAATAAAATTGTATCCACAGCTGCTGTTGCGCATTGGGCAGAGCGAGGCCAATGATGTTGTTGAGTCTTCAGCAGCTGATGCTGCAGCAACATTGACATCAACAGCAACAGCAGCAACAACAACATCAACTATTATCAGCTGCAATGTTGCCGATGACGTTAGAAACGTGTTGAGAGCTGAAGCTGGTGAAATTGAAGAGAGCAACAACGACGCTAGTCCGTTAACGCTAGTCGATTGGCCAACGACGAGTGCAGTGACCGAAACAGAAACCGAAACCGAAGCCCAAACACAAACAGTTGGCATCAATGCGCCACAGCATACGGTCAAGATACAGATTGCGAACGCTCCGAACGTCTTCAATTTAAATCTTAATCAAAGTCAAAGTCAAAGCCAACGCCGGCTCGGCAAACAGATAAGCGTTGTCAAGCTAAACGACACACAAACAACCGACACCGATATGATATTGCAGCTAAACAAGCAACAACAGCAACTACAACAAACTGTGCCACAATCGGTTACGACGCCGTATCAGCTATGCTATTTGGTGTCCAGTGGACAGTATTCGCCTTGCGAGACATTGGACAGCGGCACAGGCAGCGATTTCGAGAGCAACAAATCGCCAAGCAGCAACAACAACAGCAACAACAAAGGAGCACCCAAGCTGGAGTTGCATTTGAAGACGACACGCATACGTGTAAATACTTCAAATGGCAAGCCCTTGACCCATTCACATTCTCGGGCTTATAGCCTGACGGATGACAGTGAGGAATGTGATGAGAGCAGCTCTTCGCTCAGCTGCGATTCATTGCATTCGAATGAGGCTCAACCTCTGCACAAATTGGGCGCACTCTTGCCCAGCTCGCTGTTGCGTGATATACGCGACCGAGACCGAGAGAGGGACAGAGTTGACAGAGTTGAGGGCGGCGATGTGGTTGTGGCTGCCACAAAGATCGATGGACGACCGCTGCAATATGAAGCCGATCAATATTACAATTTTCATGTCAATGAGCTAAACAATTTTCGTAGTTTCCAAAACGACAGTTGCAGTTCAATGTCATCGCCGGAATATGAAGCAATCCGTTTGCCCGGCGATGCCAAACAGCAACAGCAGCAGGATCATAGCAAGGATGACGAGAAGGAGAAGCTCGATGAGGATGAGCTGGACGAGGAAGAGGATGCATTTGCCGGCTATAAAGATGTGCGCATCTCAACATTGCCAACATCCACCATACGCTCGTCCAAGGGAACGGTGCGCGGCGTCAAGAATCGTGTGCGCAATGGAGTAGCAACCTTCTTGCAGCTGCAACAACCAAATGTCAAGGTGAGTAACTATGTAGTATATCTTAAGTGCTTAGTACTGAGTACTCAAAGTTCTATAGAATTTAGGAATTGAGTTGAGTTTAGTTGGTATCAAAAAAAGATTCAAGACAGAACAGACTTTACAACTTTAAACATCTGCAATTAAGTTGATGTAATAATAATTCATAATATTATAGTTCAGAAACCCTACTTAATGTGTTTTTAATAGCTTTTTCAATATGTCTGATTCTTAATTAGAATAAGATGTTGAACTAAGGCATAACTTGTTTTAATCTTTTAGCTCTCTGGTAATTGTACAGGAAAATATGAGTTTATAGAATAGTTTTGAATAAGGTGTCCATAATATCTCATTCATAAAGCACCACAAAAACAATCATGGTTAGACTAAGTAACAGTTGCGGGTTCGAATCCCGCTAAGGGCATGGTTTTTTGTGTTGTCTTTCAAAGAAGATACAGCCGGGTTAATGTATAGAAAGAGGACACAAAGGGGTTACTGGCTTAATAATTACTAAATGAAAAAGGAAGGAAATATAGGGAAATTATGAAGTTATATCATATTAATGTTTTTGAGTGTAAATTGCAAGTTGGTATTAGTATTTTTAGTAGATTATAGCTCATTTATTTGCATTCATTTTACTACAAAATGAATGTTTTGTCCATTATTGAAGCTAAGTCTTTAGTAGTGCGTTAACATTAGTAGTTAAAAAAACAAAACAATGCAATAAATTTTTAAATACATTTTAATTTAAGTTTTTATGAGATTCGTTGAGAAAGTTGGAGCTTAGTATTTAAGTTTTGTCGGGAGTTGCGTGGGCGTATGTTTGGGTCGCTGACCTTAGCATTATGCAATGCATGTGATTGAATGTGTATGAGTATGAGTGTGAGTATGGGTGCTTTTCAGTCTGCTTGAAAATCTACAGTACTCAGTATTCAGCTTTACGTCTTAAGCCTTCAATCTGTTGTCTACAATTAACAGCTTACACCCCCATTGATTGAGTCACGTAGTATGTTGTTTGTTGTCTTTTGGATTATGTGAAAGTCAAGAGTTGTTGTTGTTGTTCTACTATAGTATATAGAAACTGATTCATACAAACGCAAAATTCGCTGAAAGTTGTGACCAACTACTAATAATAAATCATTCAGTATTCAAGCTGTTTGCTGTTAGTATGACCGAATGAATTCAATGAACAATTAACACCTTGATGTCTATTTACAGAACAACGAGCTGTTTGTGTGTGTCTGTGTGTGTGTGCGTGTGTGTGTTAATTTACCGTTAAGTGGCTTAATATGTTACATTGGGCCAGCAAAAGAAAGCCTCTCGAGGGTCGAACACCTTAATACGGCTTACAGAATCTCCATAAACTACAACTAAGTACGAACCAACAGCGACAACAACAACAGCTGAAGACATTTTTTGGGAAAGTTCGTTGTCGTGTTAATTTTTTTGGGAACTGGCGGAAGTCAACAAATACATACATACATACATACATAGTTATAGTAAATGGGCGATGATGGCAGATGGTGTTTTGATATAAACGAAATTGGATAGATACAGACAGAAAGCAATAAATGCTAGCTCAAATGGAGCTTAAGGCCTGACTAATTGCAGCTGTTTGTTGTTGTTACTTTTGATTTCTATTTGGCTTTCTTTTCGACTCGGTTCTTAATGGGTCAACTTTGGCCTTGATGACACTCCAATTGACCAAAACTCTGACCCATTTTTTAACCTTCTTTCGAAAAGCTCAATTGAGCAACATAACATAACAAAAATAAAAACAAACTAAAAACTGCAGCTTTATTGAAATTGCATTGAACACAAATTTTTGTCGAGTCATCAACAAATACACACACACAAATATATAGTTTATTTGTATCTTTGTAGCTTTAACGATGATTTGCTTGTTTTTCATAGCACTTTGATTTAATTGTGCCGTGGGGATTTTGCAAATTCAATTACATGCACATATTTTTTTCTTTGCACAGTGGTGCCATTTGTTTTTTTTTTTTGTTTTTTTTTGAATATTGAAATGAACTTGAAGCTACTCAAGATACAAAACCAAAACCAAAAAAAAATATTACTCATTGTTGTGTCGATATATTATCGTTGTGTGAACTTTCATTTTTATTACGCATACGTACGTTAACAACCAAAAGATCAACTGAGTTGACTAAGCTGCCGAGACACGCACAAGTTATAAATATATGTATGTATGTATGTATATAAAAAAATCCTAATATGTATAAACGTAAATTATCTAAATTATATTTTAATGGGCGCTCAACTCGTTTTCTGATTTTGCTAAATACTTGTCCATCGACACAAACAAAAGCCCACCAAAAAAAAAAAACAAAAACAAAAAACAACTTGTTAAGCTCGCGCTCTTAACTCCTCACCCCAACCGTTATTGTTTCGGCTGATCAGCAAAAAAAAAATATATATATTCATATATACACTATAATTGTTTAACTTGTTGTAGATGCGCATAATTAGCGAGTTAGTCGCCTTTTATTATTATTACTTAGTATTATCATAAGTATATAAGATTTGTTGGTTTTTTGGCGTTTTTTTTGTTGTTGTGTTTTTGATGTATTTTTTTTCTATTGATTTTCTTGAAAGTTATGCAATCGATTGTTTTGCCAGCTTAAGCTTAATCTGCACATTATTATTTTTTTTCTAATAATTATAATACTAATTTTTGTTTCAAGGCTAACAACGCCGATCTAATGTTGCTATTTATGTTTGTGCAGGTGCTACAGGTGTTTTATTTGAGACACACTAAGACTAATATATACATATACATACTAAGTATATATAAAAGAACATGAATTATTCGAAATGATTTTGCTTTTAGGTTTTTCATTTAAGCCATGATCAATAATGGATAATTAAGAAGAATGAAAGAAACGTCGAATACTTGGATTGCAATTAACTGCATGCCTTCACTGTTAATTAGTAGAGTAGACTTTGTGTTGAATCAATTTCAACTTTATAGATACTATATATAAAGTATCTCTACATGTTTAAGAAACGACTTTGCTTTTAGGTTTTTCATTTAACCATGATTAATTGGTAATTGAAAAGAATATTTGGAATTAACTGCATGCCTTCACTGTTAATTAGTAGAGTAGACTTTGTGTTGAATCAATTTCAGCTATATAGATACTATATAAAGTATCTCTAGATGTTTAAGAACATGAATTATTCGAAACGAATTTGCTTTTAGGTTTTTCATTTAACCTTAATTAATAATGGATAGCTAAGATTGCAATTAACTGCATGCCTTCACTGTTAATTAGAGTAGACTCTGTATTGAATTATTTGTATTATATATTATATTTGCTATTTGATATTTTTTGCTCTCAGATATAAAAGATATTTCGTTAAGTATTAACAAGTAGTATTTTATTAACTAGAAAACTTCACTAGGAGATTCACGGAACCATCAAAACTTAAAAACACATTGACAAATGTATGTGTGTGTTTATTACTTGTATGTAAGTGTATGTGTATGTGTGTCTGTGTGTGTGTTTATGTATAAGCCTGCCTGCCTGCTTATGTAAATTTCAATCGACGATATCTTCTGCGTTTCATAACCGATTTTTGGTGACACTTTAACCGAAACACTTTATGACATCATAAATCCAAAAAAAAAAAACTTTATAAACAATCAGCAAGAGTTAGTTATTAATAAGGTTTAGTAAAGCTTTAATAACAAATATGAAGTCACTAGCTATATATCCAGATAGACAGAC
This sequence comes from Scaptomyza polygonia, assembly GCA_035044585.1. Taxonomy (NCBI): domain Eukaryota; kingdom Metazoa; phylum Arthropoda; class Insecta; order Diptera; family Drosophilidae; genus Scaptomyza; species Scaptomyza polygonia. The sequence goes on from JAWNNU010000649.1 coordinate 169,547, forward strand.
ATGACTATACCGATGACAATCAATATAGATAGATACTCTAGAAGTGCTTTCTTTCTGGCACAGTTTACTAAAAAACCTTTCAATTTCAATTGGTTTGGGTTTGGTAATTAAACTAAGCTAGAAACTTGATGTCAGCTAATTAAAGTTTAGGATTTAACACTTAATTCTGTCATTGTGTCGCTCGGCTTTCTCGTATTTGAACTTTTGCTTTAGTTAGAAAGCTTTGAGCTGACTTTGGAGCTTTTCTTTGGCCCCACTCAAATTTTTCGGGCCTCACCCTAATCGCATTGCCAAGTTGATGAAGTCAAGTCATCACATTTCATTTTAATGCCATCAATTAAGATAAACCACAAAAAAGCAACACGCAACAACAACAAAAAACTTGTCTTAAATAAAAAACCAAGAAAAACGCAATTTGATCAGCTTTTAGCAAATGTCGCTGAAGTGCCAAAAATGAGAGTAAAACCAAAAAAAAAAAAACAAAAACATAATAAATAAATTTTTGAAATGCAAATGACGCGACGCCAAACGACACGCAACATCTCTCGTTGATGATCATTAAGAAAACAATTTGACATTTGTGTAAATAAATAGTAGATACATACATATATAATATCTTATTCGGTGGCAACAAACAATGCATATTTCTACATTTGAGGAGCGGGTAGAAATACCAAAACGTCAAAAGAAACTTGAAAAATTTTCGAACGAAAGTGAAAATGGAAATACATACATTTAACGTGAAGACCAGGCGCAGATTTATGGCGCTGAGAGATTTTTACAGCCACAAATTGAGGCGCCGCACATTGTTTCATGGGCACAAATATGTCTGTATGTAGTCTGTACGTACGTAAACAAAATACAAAATGTTGCCAAACAATTAAACAACAACAACAACAACAGTTGGGCATGGGGCGTTAGCTGCATTTTAATTTCGATTTGCATTCAGGGCCAAAAGAAAGCAGCAAATGGGCTTATTAAAATATCCAATTATTGCCAAATTGAAGCTCGCTTTTGCCCAACGAAACGAAAGTGAAATGTTTCACTTTACACTCATGTGTGTGTGTGTGTGTGTGTGTGTGTGCCGATGTCGTGTGTAAATTTTGAATGCTAAGCAAGAGCTCGCACCTGCAGCTCAGCTTAAAATCTCAAAAAGCAAAAACAAAAACACCAAAAAAAAAAACACAGAAATTCAAAACTGAACCCAACTGAAACTGAAGCTGAAAATTGAAGCTTGGCTGCCACAACGCGAGACCCATGAGAACCGTCAACAAGCCGTGGCTGAAATGTTGAATGTTCGGCAACGCCTTTGAATGCACTTAACTATTGATCGGGTATAACAGCTGCCTAAACGGTTTTAACATACTTTAAACATTGATTCGAGCTTAAAACTATTCATGTTTGTTTGGAAACTTCTTCTATGTTAAGAGTAGATTACTAAGACTTTTTTAAATGATTTAAATCTAGTTTTTACACTTCTTTTGTATTAAGTGTTGCAATCAACATAATATCGATTAATTAATCGAATGACAGCTTAAACTAAGCAGAACTAGAATTTGATTTTATTGGATTGAATTGCAGTGTATCTTAGCGTTTGGTGTGACTTTTAGCATTGGGCTTTCGCCTTCTTGTTATGGGCAGCCTTTGCCCGTGCGACCGACCAATCGATCGGAATCGAAGCACTTAAATGTGAGAGAGAGGGAGAGACGCTTGGAGCTTACATAATATGTCCAGCCTCGTGTGACGTATTAATTGAACTTTATGGTAGCACAACAATGAAGCGATGCAACGCAACGCAACGCAACGCGTCATGTGAATGTTGCAGTTGCAATAACAGCAACAGCAATAGTTGTTGCCATTAAAGTCAACTCCTTTTTGCTCACATAATCGAATGTTTCGCGTCTTGGGATGCCAAAATTGCCGTTGAATCTGAGATGCTGCGCTATGTTTCATTCATTTGTATGTTTATATATACATATATTGTGTATATACTTTATTTCTCGACACAGATCTGTTTGGCGATTGGCAATCCTCCAATCGACGCTTGTCGATCGCAAGTGACCTGCTTTCTCTTTTTGCCCACTACTAGTAGTAGTAGTAGTAGCTTTACCTGTTACCAACGCCAAAAAAAAAAACCTTCAAAAATAAAAATATAAAATAACAAAAAAAAAAACACGGTTATATTGCTGACTTTGGCGATTTTTGAATGCAATTGTTCTGCATTTAGTTTTGAGGTTTAGCACGTGGATGCTGCTCGTTGACAGTGAATTGAATCACATTTGAAATGCTTGACACTTCTCGACCCTGCCGCAACCCTGTGTCACAGCCAAACTAGTTTTTACCACTTAACATGGCTTTGAACTTTGTTGCTAGAGACATCAACAGCATTCATCGCATCGCAAATGACGCTTAATGGCAATTAATAATGTACCAGTTTCATATACATACATATATATATATCGCATGTGTTAAATATGCCATATTAATCGTTGAAAAGAAAAAAAAAAAACAAGTTTGAGCGTAGTTGCTTATGCAAGTCAATGAGCTGTCCGGCCACAAAGTTGCTAAAGATGCATGAATAAATTTAACAAAAAACAAAAAAAATATAACTCAAACATGGGCGCTTAACAACAAATGCGACATATATATATTTTTTTGAATGAAAGTGCGTTTCATTCAAGGATTTGAGAAGTGGAAAAACCTTTTATATGTTGAACTAATTTAACGAAAGTTTTCACGTTAGTTTCGTTTTTATTCTCGAAACTTAAAAGTGTTGGCGAAAAGCTAATGTTTATATCATCAGATCCAAAGCACGTTTCAAAACATTTATTCATTGGAAACTACATGCCGAATTATGATTTAATCTCAAGAAAATAATATACATATAATTACTTGTTATATTTATTTCGTTAATGTGTGTGGCGGAAACAAAAGTTTGTCAATTCATTTGAAAAAAAAAACCTGTGCAACATTAACAGCCAGATAAATGCTTGTGATGTCTATTAACAAGCATGTCTAACATATTGTTTAATATATACAAACATATATATATATGAACATGCATTAAACATAATACGACAATTTATTATGTCATTTATTATGAGCATATAATTCATTAAAAAAAAATATTTTGACAGTTGCTGCTGCTGTCAACTGCAACATGCAAGATAGTGCTGCAGCAGGGTTCAACGATATCTATCGAATGACGATATTCGGTCTATATGGTCGACTTAACTAGACTTTACGACAGCCTGGCTAAGCAAACGGTAGCCAAACAGCGCTTCCAATTAAAGTTTTTGCAAAAAAAAAAAAAACAAAGAAACAACTTGTAATTGCAGTTTTGAAATTAATATGAAACGAAAGAAAGATAGAGAGAAGGAGAAGTAGAGTGAAAAAAAAATATGTGTGCATTGTTTGGAGTTTTCACTTAGTGTGAATTTTGAATTCACAACGCTGGCAAATGTCGTTAGATAATTGCATTGCCATTTTCAATTGGTTTTTCATTTCATTTTGATTGCCTTTTCATGTCTACTCTGTGCAAGCATTCGCATTCGCATTTGTTTTCCGCCCAACTAACAAGTCAAGAGCATAAATAAGCTAAAGCATATTTAAATTTATGTGTATACTTCCATAACATTTAGTTGTGCATATAGTATATTATTTATAAGGCTTAATTTCATTTGTTGTAAGTCTGTTGAATGTGAAAATTAAACAATTAGCGGCTTACTTCAATTCACGATTGCTTCAATTGTGCATGAGAAGCGCAAAGAAAGGCACAATCGCAAACAATGCCGAGTGGGCTGAGATTCACAATGACTCAGCTTTGATGCTCATCATTTCACTTTTGTCTACTTCTTCTCGTTTTCGCATTTGAAATTGAATTCAAGATGAAAATGCTGGCTCTGAATGATTTCGAATCGAAAATTTTAGCTTATTATAACATATTTAATTTGGTTTTGGCTTTGTTTTATTTTATCAATTAAAGAAAGCTCTTGTGACTCGATAATCGATTAATTGAAAGGAATTATCGAATCTTTAATCTAACTATGCTTTGCACACTCTTTTTTAAAAATAAATTCAAGGTAAAATCGTTCTTCTAAAGTAAGCATTTAGTCTTTTTGCTCCACTGTGCGCAGGCTTTGTTCAATTCTCATTGAATTGCTAATGGACAATTTGACTTGGTATTTTTTTTTTTTGCTACTTACAAATATTTCGATTGTTCAAATCGCAGTCACAATTAGCAGACACAATTTGCTAAATGTTATTATGTTCGAATCAATATTGCTTTGAGTATTGATTCAAGGTCACTTTGTCAATTATTACACAAATATAATCAATACACATGCATTGTTTTTGTCCGACTTGCAGAACTTTATGGATAAGGATCTGGGCAAGGTGGTACTGTATACAACCAGCATGGGCATAATACGGGAAACGTATGCAAAGTGTGCCAATGTCAAGCAGATTTTGCGCACACTGCTCATCAAGTTTGAGGAACGCGACGTCTTTATGAGCATCGAGTATCAGCAGGAGATGCGTGAACGCATGAAACATGAAACCATAAACGTGCCGCAATTGTTTGTCGAAGGCCAGCTCATTGGTGTAAGTTTTCCCATACTCTTTTTTAACATATTATAGCATATACATCGTTTATTTTTGTTTTATAGGACGCCGACATTGTGGAGCGTCTTAATGAAACGGGTGAACTTCGCCAATTGCTGCGACCATACAAGGTAGAGATTTATTTATTCAAATCACTTGCTTTTTATCTTGTTAATTTGTTGTTGTTATTTGCAGTCGCTTGCAACGGCGTATACCTGTCAGACTTGCGGCGGTTATCGATTGCTGCCATGCCCCTCGTGCAGCGGTTCAAAAAAGTCGGTGCATCGCAATAATTTTACCACTGAATTTGTGGCACTTAAATGCATGAACTGCGACGAAGTGGGCCTGGTCAAATGCCCCAGTTGCTAAACGGCCACTTGACACCTCCCCGTCCCCCTCCCCCTCCATCAACCCACGCACAACCAACTAACCACACACACACAACATTCCCAAGCAGCCCGAGGATTGGCAATATGCAGGCGATTAAATTTAATTTATTCACTCGCTTAACATTTTGTTGAGTAATATTACGTAAACATTCCAAGCAGTGTATGCCTTATTTTCTTCAGCTTTTTTTTAAATATATCTATACTTATCAATTTTTTTTTTTCATAGAATTTATGCATAATACATTAAATAAATGTATAAGTAATTTGTATATCTACTTATGCTACGATTCGCAAAATGTAGTCTTGTGTTGTGTTAACAGTTGTGATATTTAAATCAGTTGGCTGCAAGTCTTGTATGGTCTATGGACTTACTAAGTACAGCATCTGAACGACCTGTCAATGGTCCTTGGGAAAGTTACGCAAAGAACTGCATAATAATAATACAATATGTATTTATATATTTGTACTCATTAAAACAAACAAAAATTATATATGTGTATTAAATAAAATTGTAATAATTGAATTTTTCAATAAGCATATTAAATAAATTGTATTCGCTGTATTTAAACTGACCTTTTTCAAGACACTTGGCAGGAGTTTATTAGCTCGATAACGCTGCTTCCTAATCAATGATTGTATGTTTTAACTAACGATATAATCAGCTTATATATAATTATTACATAACAAAGGTTTTAAGAAGCATCATTTGATGCATTTTCACTCGTTTCCGCATTCAGCAGATTTCGTTGAAAAGTTTCGTATTGCATACTTTGCGGCTGGGCGAATAGCTAACAGTGCATGAGCTGCAGTCAGAATCGGAATTTATAAGCTCAAAAGCAACAATGATGCCCGCATGCATGATGCACCTCAAATCTGTTGGTCAAAATTTGATTCCAACTCTTTTATTTTGAAAAAATCCCTAGTTGCAGAGCAATAGAGTTGGACAAGTTGCTGTGACATAGACATACTATAAGCATGTATAAGTATGCTAAGGTTTTGATTGCTTGAGAAAATTTAGCCAAGCCCGCAACCAGGTTTGTGACACTGGCACTCTGCAACCAATTACATGTCAAATAGAATTTGATCAAGTAATATTTGACTTTCACGTTCGAAATGTACCAGGTGCTGTACACAAAATTTTTTTCATTACACATTACTACACACTACACATTTTACCAAAATTGTAATTCATTTTACAGTTTTATTTTTTACTAATTCTGAATAATTGTCATGGCGAATTCAGTGATGGTTCCAGACCCAAATGGGGAAACCGATGATGAGCGTACATGTTGGATATGCCTGGGCACCGAATCAGAAAACCCCCAAGCAATCTGGCTGCATCCATGCCATTGCCGCGGCAGCTCCAAATGGGTGCATGAAAGCTGCCTCCATCGCTGGATTGATGAGAAACAAAATGGTAATGCGCGAACGAAGGTCACTTGTAATCAGTGCCGCTTCGAGTACCTGATCTTATACCCACGTATGAGTCGCACCACAATATTCTTTGAGCGCTGCCAGGATGCCATCCGTCGTTACAGTCCCTTTGTGGCCACGACCGCCTCTATGTTCGCCATCTATTGGACATGCGTTACATTTGGCGGCATCACCATCCTCCAGGTGCTTGGCAATCCACGCGGCTTCCATTTATTGGCAAAGAGTGATGCAGTGCTTTTGCTGTTTGGATTGCCAGCGATACCTGTCACACTGGTCGTTAGCCGTCTCATTCGCTGGGAGGACACTGTATTGCGACTATGGCGCAATCGTCAAAGTATTTTACGCAAATTGCCGCTTATCAAGAGGTTCTTCAATAGCAGTCATATTGTCCCCCCGCGCTATAACGATGAGGGGGATGATGATGAGTTTCCCGATAATAGCGTCAACATACCCCGCATTTTTTGCGGTGCAGTTCTGTTGCCCACCATTGCGACATTTGTGGGCAAACTACTATATGGTAGTGTGTCCACACAACTACATCGCACCCTGCTCGGCGGCCTAACATACCTTGGCGTTAAGGGTTGTTTAAAGATCTATATGCGGCAGAGAAAATATATTGAGAAGCGACGTCGTCATGTTGTCGACTACACTGAAGAAAACTTGCGCTTGTATGGGAATGCCTCACAGGATAATCAGCACCAAAGACGACAAGATGGCGGCGCTGATGCGGCAGCTTTGGCTGCTCAGCGTAATTCACCTGTTGCGACAGTTACGACTTTATCGAATATTTCGGCTATTGCGAACAATACATATAGCCCCGAGACAGATGATATCGATGAGCTAGATCTAAGAATGATTCTTGCACTGGATAGAATCACGGCTAACGACAGACGTTTCGCTAATAATGCCGCTCGTTATTTGATTGTACGCCTGCCAGGCTTCGCACATGCATTTTTTTAGACTAAATTTATGAATGGATACGATATTGATTACTTACAATTCGTTCATGGAAACCCCATACCTGATATTACACTCTAAATTTGTTGTTAGCTGTTAGTTTTTATTAAATTTACTATGAGTTCAATTCTGTACCACTTTTAATGCGGAAATAGCTAAAAGAAAACGAAAAAATAGACATTTATTTATTATGTAGTTTTAATTTTCAAGAGTTTCGCTTGTTGATCAACCCAAAATTACTCTTCAGATATGATGAATTATATAAAGACATTTAAATATCCGTCTATAGAAACCGAAAGACATGATAATGTCGGCTTAGTCTTTAGTCAAGAATACATATTCTTTTGTCACCTTCAAAATTTCTTCAGTTTTAATTTTCAAGAGTTTGGCTTGTTAATCAACCCAAAACTACTCTACAGATATGATGGATTATATAAAGACATTAAAATATCCGTCCATAGAAACCGAAAGACATGATAATGTCGGCTTAGTCCTTAGTCAAGAATGCATTTTCTTTTGTCACCTTCAAAATTTCTTCACCAGAATTTCCTTGCTTTTTCCCATATTGAGTAGATATGTAAATGGTTAAAAATAACACCAAAGTGCATAAACGCTTTGCTAATTGAAACACCTAACTTGCCTAGTTTTTTAACATCCAAGTAGTCATTCGAATTTTCCTGCTGGGTAAGGCTTATTTGTACAGAGTCAGTTTCAAAAATCAGTCGTACTGTTTACATTAAAAAAAAACACAGAATAAATTCTTTTCAGATTTTTGTCGTAAATAAATACAGAATTTAAATTCGTTTCGTTTTACAAAATTCAATTTTTTTTTTTGCTTTAAACTTTTGTCTTCATCACGCTTTCGAACGTTTTGCACACAGATTAGTAACGTTATCCTTATCCAGAAAGTAACGCAACCATGTCGGACAATTCAGCGGTCTCGTGTGTACTCAATGCGGTTCTGTGCGGCGCTACCGGCTATGGACTGTATTGTTGTGGCCCTAAGGACCATCCGTATGCATTCTCCGCTTGCTTGATTGGCTTCTGCCACGGTGTACTGGGTCTGGTCCAGTGCCTGACGGATGATTCGAATGTGAAGAACGCCAAGGAGACAACCGATATCATTTTGGAGATAGTGCCCTTGCCTCTGGTCAACATGGATCTCTTCTTTGGCGGTGGAGCCAACAATATCGCTTTGGGTCATGGTCTGTATATTGTGCCCTTGGCCATAGTTGTGCTTGTGAATGCTATCAAGAGCGACAGCGGCAGTGGCAGTGAAGCTATCGAAACACTCAAGCTCCTGACAATTCTGGGCAACGTCACGTCACTTACCTATTTGGCCGTCAACGAAGGCAGCAATATAATGGGCGGCATGGCCTTTTTGGCGTTTATGGCTAAAATTGGTTCGGAGTTCATGGAAAAACAGATCGATGGTTCCGGCGACCCGATTAAGTATCTCAGCTGGTCTGGATTCTTCTTCCTAACCGCAATGGCCATTGGTGGCGAACGGTAAACAAACCATAAATCCGAAACCCCTGACACAACAGAAACTGCAATGAGAGACAATCGGAATAGTATAAAATATTTCGTCGTACCTGAATTTGATCAAATTTAACCCGGAATTACAAAAAGCAAAATATTTGATTAGCGATTACCATTTTTGAATTATGAAATTAAAAATTAGATTATATATAGATTAATATCAGATAATTCCAATTGTGTTTTTACTAAATAATGGTTGCTTGAGGATTCTGTATCAACGGTACAGCGGAACTTGGAAAACTGGCAAGTTCCTTTGCAATATAATATAAAAAACTAACTTAAAATAGATATTCCATAATTTGTTTGAGCGAAACAGGGACATAAACTGTGGTACATACTGAATAGTTTGAGACTAAAAAGACAATCTCGTTCTAATATTGAAAAATATTGCATTCATGGATAAGTTTGATAAAAGTTGAATACATTAAAAAAAAGCGTAAGAAAAGAGCATGTACTAGTCTGAGATGGTATATCCGACCCTCATATAGCAAACATATACTGCATATACACCTGATCAGCATAGAATTATGGTCTGTGAATTTTTAAGACACCACATTTAATGTATTAATTCATGACAGACTTTTCCCAGTTAACTCGATAAACCTTTTTGACATAATGTAACGATAATTTTGTCAACTTCATATGATATACCGATTAACGATAGATTACAATAAATCATTTATCGATAAATCGATTAACTATGTGCTATGTTTGTTTTCTTCGGCACACTCACAGTACAAATTGTATATCAGCTTTCCAACTCTTTTTTGATTCCATTTAATGCCAAGCCTTTAACGTGTTTTTCTGCATTTAATCTTAGTTAAATACTAAATGAAAGAGAGATTTTCGCTCTTATAAACTATTTAACTTTCCAATCGGTATCAATGCGGAAATGGGTACTACTTATAAAACTATTTTCGAACATTTTTATGTGCCTATAAGAAGAATTAACGTTTTCATCATCATCAACGAGATATTTTTTTTATATTTTTTTGTCATTATTATTATTATGTATTATACTTATTATGTGAAATTTTAAGTTTGTTGTATCAATTGATAAGACGATTGCAATGACTTGTCCAATGTTGACGATTTATCCCATTGGCCCCGCCCGAGGCACTGGCCCAAGACCTAAGACCATAACACACTAGACACAATGACAATTAAAACTAATAAATTTTAAGAGCTAATGTCAACACGCGTCGTCCACACCCCACCCAACCAACAACTACAAAATACCACAAATGGCAATAGCCCGCAGACCTAGACCCTTGCCCAAAGCCCAGACTCAAACTCAGACTCAGACTCAAACTTAGACTTAGACTTAGACTATGGAGCAAACACACATAAAACAAGCGTGCTCAATGACCATGACGCCCAAAGTTGTCGTTGTTTAAAGTCATTTAGCTGCGTTTTTATACCCTGAATCCATAAAATGGGTAAATCAGGGTATAATGGTTTTGTGCAATAGTATGTAACAGGCAGAAGGAAGCATCTCCGAACCCTTAAAGAGCTAGAAACTTAAAATTTGGAATATAAGTTCTCCTATACCATGAGCTGAATAATTTCGTATCAAATTATTGATAACTGATATACACAAGAAATCGATTACAAAAATATATCGAATTTGGACAATGTAAATATGGTTAAAATAATGGGTAACTATAGAACTTTTCTCAAAATTTCGTACAAATCGGTTAAGAAACACGAGAGATATCGTAAAGTTAAGCATTCTTTTAGTATATAGAGTAAAATATTTATTGCAACTGAGGGTTCAGGGTATCTTCTAGTTGGGCTCTCCCCCGACTAGAGCCTTCTTACTTGTTTAGCTTGTTTATTGTTGATTTTATGACTTATGCTGCGGCAAAACTGGAAGCTAAAACACAAACTCAAACTCACAACATTGCGAAGGTGGTGGAGGTTTGGTTTGAAGTTTCTGTTTGTTGTTTTTGTTATAGGCCTAGAATTGTAGACGGGTTTTATATTTTATTTTATTTGTTATTGTTATTGTTTTGATTTGATTTGTTTAGCTTGGTTGTGCGATCATAATCGCTTTTGATTGGCAGCTGACGAAACTGGTTGTTACAAAACTGTCTGTTATCATAAGTAATTGGCCGTCATTGTCTTGGCCCGAGCTACAACTAACCGAGCTGCCAACAGTAGCTACATATGTATGTATGTACCAACTATCAGCACAAGTTCCAGTTTCCGTTCCACATTTCAGTTTCAGTTCCAGTTCTAGTTCTAGTACCATATACTAAGCCTAAAAGCCTGACACGTTTCTTAAAAAGGCTTATGGTATGATGAAGTCATCTGCAGTCCATTGATTGCCATTCTGACATTGATTTAACTGGCCCACGATAAAGTGCCTAGACTTTGGCCATTGTTCTATGTTCTCTCGATACACACACACGCGCACACACACACACATAGTATGGAGTTGTACTTTGCCATCGAAATCCGGGTTAAAGCACAGCGAGTGGCATTTCATACAGTTTTTGGGGTCGTTTATTGAACCCCCCCCCCCCATACCATTCTTGAACTGAACGCATCGATCTGACTGCTGCTGCTGTGTGGCAATAAGATTTATTACAATGTTCGCTAAATAGAAAAAGATTGATTAAGGGAATTTTGCATACACTTCAAATCTGTATCACAACAGCAACAATCTATTCAAACTCATTCACAACCATTTAAATGGGCTATTTTTTCGGGTGCTTTTTTTTTTTTAGAATGTTTGGCGCATTGAACAATTTCACGGCTAAAAAAAAAAAACAAAAATGCCTGTAACAAGATACATATACATATATAAAGAATGCATTATATATATGGTACATAAAGTTTGAGTTTGTTTTGAATTTCGTTACAACAACGAACAGGGCAAAGTTTATTTTCTTTAAAGTAGCTCAGAATGACAAATGCAATGTTTGTCAAGAAGTTGAAACGAACATCAAGAATAACAAATCGATTGGGTTTTGAATGGAAAACGAGTATACTCGTTTCCCGAAGAATTCTACACTAAGCCCTAAACCATATTGCTAACCAGCTTTTGTTACTCAATTTTTTCCGTGGGTTCAAAAGAATTGTTCTCATTAGATATTGTAGTACTTTAAAGTACGTTATCAGAAGTTTTGATGCTGCTTGCAACGCAACTCGTTCAACATTTAATCTGCTTGGGTATGTTTGTATTATTTATTATTTATTAGATTCGTTTCTTGCCATCAGCTGCACAATGAAGCTAAATGGGTTCAGGCCTGGTATGAGGTATGGTTATGGTTATAGGTACATAGCATTTGTGTTTCTATATATACTATATAGTGAGTGGGTTGTATTGGTATCGCTCTTATCAGCAATGCTCCAGTTTTGTTTGCCTCTTGGCCTGTTCTCGTACCTAATTTATACAATTGGAATTTCTTTTGGATTTCCATTTGGTGATTAAAAAACAAACAAAAAAAATTGAAATTAAAATGAAATTGAAAAAAGAGCTGAAATCATTTATTACCTGCCGATGTGTATCAAACTAAATTAATGACATCCACTTTAATCATATTTCCCAATGGGCAAAAGGCGATTGCAACGGCCGTTGGGTGTTAGTTCTTGTTAATTGTTATAATTGAGCAATTCAATATAATACTATATGTATGAAGTATATCATTTGTGCCATCGGCCGCAATTTAAAATCAATTGATATGCGCTCTCTTTATTATTGTTTATTATTCTTTTGTGATTTTTTTTGCAAACTCTCTCATGTTTATTTCATAGGGCAAAACAGGCAAGAGACACTAGTCTATACTATTGGCCATAAGTATATATATATATATATATGTATTAACATTCATCAGGCGGCATTCCGGTTTGGTACTCTTAAGCCCCCTTGCCTGGACGACAGACAGCTGAAGAATGCCGGCAAAGACAGCGAACGAAGACCAAGACGATGACGATGACCCATAACGAGCTGTTGTTGTTGTTGTTGTTGGATCGTAAGCTTCTCGCCTTGTTGCGAAAAAAAAAAACAAATCGAAAAACTTAAGAATGCGAATGCTGTAAACACTTTTTGGAATTAGAATGTAAAGTGAAAGGAGTTCTACAGGTTAATGCCATGCCAACCAAAGCGCAAAACAAAACAGAAAACACACACCACAAAGAAAGACACAGTAAAAACCAACAACAACAACAAAAAACAAAACAAAAACAAAAAAAAAACTCTTGGAGATTCCAAAGCCAGTGCCAATGCCGGTTTGAGAAGGTGGCGAATAGTAGTAGAAGTAGAAGAAGTTGTAAATGTATCAGTATTTGTAAAGCTGAGGAGAATTCTTTTAAGTTAGCCAAAGAGTTGAGAGAGTCTACATACATATATGCAATATCGCTTTTATATATATATATATATATTTATTATTATTATTGAGCTTTTTTCAACTTTATGCGCTTTGACATTGGCTTGAATGAAAAACTGCCTTTGCACTTTATTGGCAACAAAGTCCAAAAGTACATGCAACAGTCGCTTACAAATTATCGCCACTCAGCTTCAAAACATTCAGAATCAGTTTGTGTTACTCTATTTCGTAATTAGTTTTGCAAGAGGATAAGTACTAAGGTACTAAGAGGATAAGAAAACACTTTGTTATCGATAAAAATCGATTTGGATTGAACCAAACTGCTGGGTTCTGATACGGTAGTTCGTTATATGGAAGATCAACTGTATATACTGCTTAAGAGATATCTTCTACAAACCGTTTTGGGTTCACATTGACTTTACCTTAAGTTTTAATGGGCCATTTGTAAGCTAATGTCTAAACAATTGAGCTAATTTCGATAATAATATCGAACGTGTTTTTCAAAGTGTGGAATGGGTGAGGAGGGGGTTGGGTACAACTGGTTGGGTGTGTAGATCATTGTAAGTAAGTTGACAGATTGAATGACTGGAATTGATTATTGCCTGTCCTACCTATTGTTAGGCATTGTGTCGATGAAATGAAATGCTTGGCCTGGACTGTTTGAATGTTTGAATGTTTGAATGGCGGCAGTGAGTGTCACGAGCTAGCGGAAGCAGATTATTAACACCGAAATAGTTTTTATGTAGGATTAGCGACAAATATTTATTGTTGGTTCTGTTGTTGTTGCTGTTGTTGTTGTTTAGTTTCTGGGGTAGCGGGCTAAGCACGAAAAGACAGACAGGCAGACAGATAGGCGAGTGGGCGAACCGACGCGTCGAGACGCAGACAACAACAGAGGCGACTACACCGTGTCGCCTCAATGGCCTGGCAACCAACACAAGCAACAACAACAACAACAACAACAACCAGAAAGCATCTTTGAGCATCTTCATCTTCCGCATGTCTGCGCTATTTATAAGCAACTAATCGCCTAGAACGTAGCGAGCAAGCGGAAAGATACATACATACTTCGAAAGAAAGAAAGAAAGAAAGAAAGAAAGCCTCGCGACGCCACCAAAAAAAAAAACACCAACATGGCCCATCAGCAATGGCAAGAAGGAGGTGTAGCAGGGTTCAATGAATACTATACCTGAAAGGCGATCTTCGACTTGAGCGAGAGAGAGAGATAGAGAGCAAAGCAAGAGCATTCGAGAAAATTGCTGCTTTTATGAGTGAAAAACATTTTCATGTTGCCATAGGACATACACATAAATTAATCGAGTCTTATGGGGACAATTTTTGTCGTTGTTGTTATTTTTTTTTTTTTTGGAAATTTTCCTCGACCAGAAAAAAAGTTTAAAATGTGCTGTGCGTGCTTTTGGGTTATTTTTAATGCTAGCATGGAATGAAAATGGAATTTCTATTCGTCAGCGACTAAACGTCCACAAAAGTATCTGTATCTATATCTACTCTATATATATATATGTCTGTATATCTGCGTATATATGTTTCCCTGGATTCTATTTTATTTTTATACGACAAATATTTGTACGAAAATGGGGCTAAATTTTCCACACGCAGATATGACACAAAAAAATCAATTTAATTCATATTAAATCTTTCGATTTTGTTGCTCCAACTTTGACAATTAAGCAAGTTTTAAAGCGAAATATATATTTGGTTATTTATTGTGTATGTATGTATGTGTATGTATGTATGTATATGTTTATTTGATATCACATTTCCGTTTCGGACTTTGCAAATATTTTTGCAACTCGCTGAAATTCCTCAACACACTTTTTTTGTTGGCTGTAAAATGATATTGCAAACGGAAACCATTGTATAAGATTTTAGTTTGGAAAAGTTATAAGAAAAAAAAATACCTTGAAGTTGGCAATTTAACAATTTAAATATCGACTTGGGTTTTTTACTTAGAGAAAAAAAACTTAAGGAATGTTTTAAAATTCTTTTCCAGGCTTGAACAAATTTTATAAATACAATTTTTGTGCTTAAGCTTGAATTAAGTTTAGAACAAAATTTTGCATAAGAATATTTTGATTTAGTTTATTTTTTAACATTTATTTTAAAATCAAATTAAAGGTGTGAGAAAAAAAAATCTAATTAATTTTAAGAATCAAGAAAAATTTATATTGATGAAATTCATATATTTTCTTGACTCTGAATTTTTTTTGTAAATATTTTTTTTGCGATTCTATTTTTGTGGTAGACAAAGTTACATTATTATTGTTTTTTCCAGCTAAGAAAATGCAATTTAATTATGTTTAGGAATATCTTAAGGAGTTGACAGAGAGAGAGACAATGAAGTTAGTTCGATACATTAATGGCTTTTTGTGAATAATTATTGCTTGTAGCTCAAATAAAATACGTTGGTATGCAATCAAATAAACTGGTGAACAAAGAACAAAAATAATAATAATTTTGAAATATATAAAAAAAAATAGAAAAGAAAGTTTTGTCGAAACAATTTGTTAGCAAACCCGACAGACAACGAAATTATTTGAATTGCAAAATGTTTTTTTTTATTTAAATGAAAATTTCTGTGCAATTTGCTGTGCAGTGTTATTGATTGATTAATTCAATTCGGTTTTAATATTGATTTAATTGGCGAGCTACACGCAAAGTGCATTTGGATTTGTCATAAAAGTGAGAAAGAACCAAAAGCGAAATTTCGTGCCACAAATCGGCAAAGAATATTGGATCTGGGTGTGGCATTGTGGCTTTTGTATATGTAGTTAAATCGAATATATACCGCTGCCGTTTTGGTATCGACTTTTGTATTGCTATTATTATTATTTAATAAGTGGTTTGTGGATGTGAATTTCCACTGGAAAAACTAAACTAAAAAGAAAAAAAAGCAAAGCCAGGCAATGGCTGACGACGTGACTTCCGTTGCCCATGCGAAAAACTTTTCTCACTGCATATATGCATATGTGTATGTGTGTGTGTGTGTTTGTGTGTATGTTTGTGTGTGTGTGTGAATGTTGCTGTCAACAGGATATGTCTGCTGCGTCGACGGTTTGTTGATGGCATAATTAATGCCTTGCTGTGACAACAGCCAACAACAACAAAAAGTCGGCAACCGAGCTCTATATATATATATATATATATAATACATACATCTGATGTCGCGAGGCACTTTCGGCTTTCTGTTTTTGAAGTTGATTTTTGTTTCCAATATGTGCCACAAGCTTTTCCGGTTTTCTTCGTGTCGCGCGCTGCAACAAACGCTTTCTTTACATTGCCTGCCGCCCGCCTGCCCGCCACGATGGAAAAAACCATGGTGGAAAAACTGCAATTTTGATTGACAGGCAACAAAAGGAACGCCCGCAGCAAAAACGCCTCTTCTTCCATTATAAAGCCGAAAGCTGTTAAATTTTTCACAATTTTCATGGAAATTCTTTGGTCTTTGAAATGTGAGTGGGCGGCGGGGAGACTCCAACCTCACACAACGCACCTCCCCCCAGCGACATAGAACTGGCCACTTGAGCTGCCAAAAGAGATTTTTACATCGATGAGAAAGGTAAATTTAAATCGTACGAGGAAAAAATGAAACTATTTTCAGAAGTCGAGGGGGGGAAAAATATGTAATTTTAAGAGTTGGAAAAATTCGATTATTAAGCAATCAATTTAAAACATGAGAAGGAAATAATTTTTTTATTTTTATATACAAATTTCGGATACTTAATATAAACTTAGTGCGGATACTTGATATAACTTTGTCAATTTTATTTTGTAAACTTCAATCTTAAAAAAAAAATGTTTAGTTTTCTGACAATAATTTATAAAAAATAAACATATTCTTTATATTTAATTTTTAGATTAAAATTATAGTTTTAAAATTTTTATTTCAATTTTAAACTTACAATTTTTTCACGTTTAAAGATTCTTAATGTCACTTTGTCAACTTTTTTTTTAAACTTTAATCTTTAAAAAAAAAACATATTTTTATTTATTGACAATAATTAGTTTAAAAAAAACATATTCTTTACATTAATTTTATATCAAGATTTAAAATTAAAAATTTTTAATTCAATTTTAAATTTAACAATTATTTTACATTTAAAGAAAAATAACAAAACATCAAGGGTAATTTTATATACTTTATAAGGTAATATATATAATTTTAAACGGTAATTTTTAAGATTTCGAAAAAAGCTTTTCGTTCAACTTAGAAATTCAGATAGTTTTGTTAAGAGAACTATCTTGTAAGATAAAAAAAAGCTATCAGCTTATAGATACAAGATAAAACACATAATTATGCTATGCAAAGTTTTATGCAAATTTGTGACAAATTTTGATTGCGAACTTTCTTCATTGTTTGAAAACCATAAAATGGCAAGCCCCAAAAAAAAAAACTCTAAATAATCACAATTGCAATTTTGAATCGGCATCCAAGTTCGACGCCATTAAACATTGTTGAAGTTGAAAGCCTGCAGCGAACAATTGAGAGGTTGAGAGCTTGTCGAAAGTAAAAACTAGAAGGAGGGGGCGCCACCGAGCCACCGAGCCCACCTAGACAAAATCGCAAACGGCGCAAATCTTTTGAATTCCCGCCCGACATAAACCCGTTTCGAAAACCAAAACCACAGTGCGGCGCCTTTTTGTGTTTTGTAGTTGTTTTTGTTGTTCTTCAATTGAATTCAAGTTGCAAGACGCAAAAAAAAAAGACTGAGAGAGAGAGAGGGAGAGAAATAAAAGCAAAAACTTATGCGATCTCAAACTGAAAGATTGCCATGGCAGACAGAGCGACGCAGCCAGCGACTTGGGCCCAGAGGCCGTTAGCTGTTTTGCCGGCTTGCAAACAATGCGGATACGTGCTACAGTTGTAGTACATTTATGTGTGTGTTGGTGTTGGCCTAGTCGAGGATCGTAGACAAGCATTGTGTTGCTGTTGTTGTATCAGATAAGTTAATTGGCCATTTTAGCCCAAAGGGAACAAAAACAAAACAACTAAACTTGTCGTTGTCGAAGCCGGGCGGGCCATTGGCCGACACAGTGTAAGCCACGTTAACTAACTTGGTAACCCAGTGACACAGTTTACCCGCGGCAATTGCAATTGTGCAGCCGTTGCATGTGCAACCAACGGTTTTAGATCGCGACCTGCATTTTTGTTTTCGATTTCGATCAAAGCATTCTCTCTCTCTCTCTCGCTCGCTCGCACGAAACTTTACTTTTGTTACTGTTTACAAACAATTGACAACTCAATGATGATCTTTGCAACCAAACAGGTCAATCAGCATGCAATTGAAGCATCTTAATTTTAAGCTCGTTGTAAAATTTAAATAATATTTTTTTTTAGTTGAGAAAAATAAAAGAAATTTGTCATCGGTAATTTTTAATCCGAATCTTTAATTTATGGCATGCATAAATAAATTTATCGATAAATTACGATTGTAATATATTTTATGCAAAGCTGTAAAATTAAACGATAACGATTAGTTAGCAATTAATTTATAATAAAGACAGACAATGTAAAATTTTTTAAAATTCACGGTTATTTATTGATTAAAAAAGTTCGATTTTTGTGTATCTTCACCAAGTAAAAGTACTTCATCGTTACTTAAGCCTCAAATATATACAAACATAATAAATCTTGAGAAAATCAAGATAAAAATATCGATAAATTATTTACGAAAAATCGATAAACAATTTTATTTTTTTTTTTTTTAAGTCAATGTCAGACCAAAATGATTTTCCCATTACAATAATTTAATTAAAATGACATGAAATTGCAAGTTATTTGCAAAATTGCAAACACACACATACACATACACTAATTACATGAATTCACATAGTCACAATTAAACTTAAACGACTTCAGAATACACTGCTCTTAAAGTAACTTGTGACTTTAACGAATTATTAAAAAATCTCTACTCGAATTGTTTAAATGCCATTTAAACTTAAAATAATATTTGCAATTAGGACAAGCACGACACTTAACACAACCAATTAACTGATTTAGTCATTTGAACAATTTTTTTTGATTTAAATTATTGTTAAAAAAAAAGAACACCAAACAAAAGGCTTTGAGCTAAAAAAAAAATGCATTTAAACAAATAATTGGCGCATGCAACATTATTATAAAATTGCAAAATCAGCGGGTGAATCAATTAATGGAAAATAATAATAGTAAAATACATCTATAAAAAGAACACCCACACGGACACAACGGGCCACCCACTCACACGCACACACACACACACAGGCACACAGGCAAACAATGATAAGCGTATGAAAATTGCATTTTCATTCATAAAACGCAGCCCTGTGTCAATGGATTAAACGCTATTTACATGCCACTGGCGGCTGCCACAGGAAGTGACGTAATATATGCACACAAATCTCACAAACACGCACACACACACACACATAATCTCGCACACGCCTTACAATGGAGTTCTTGTATGCACTATGGAGCAAGCCAATTATAACAAGCTTATAACAATTACCAAAAAAATATGAAAGGGATAGAGAAATAATTTTATTAAAATAATTGATTAATTTTATTTTAATAATTGATTTTTATATTTATTTTAGCTTAGAAAAATATTGTTACTTCATCCCATGGTACGCAAATGCACAGAATGGTTTAATCGTCGGAAGGAGAAAGAGTGGGACAGGGCTAGAACAGTTAAAAGCTTTAATGCATTGTGCATTGTGCGCTCTGCCGGCGGCGCAGCTGGCGCTAATGCTACTATAGAGTAGCTTACACGCATCGCCGACGCTGACGTTTGAGGTTTGTGTCCAAAGTCTTTCGATCTCTGCGCTGACCTCGTGCTGTATTCGAAAGCGAATTCTATCGAACGATGGTGTTGTAACAACAACAACAACAATGACAATTGCAGAGACCAATTGTCAACGACAATTCCAATGTGTGTTCGTGTGTGTGTGTGCATTCATTCACAAAATAGACAACGGGCCAATGTGCAAGAGCAAGAGCAAGAGAGCGAACGCGAACGGCGAGAATGGAAAATGGTCAAAAACCAAAACAAACAATGACAGTTAAAGCCAAAAACAAAACCAAATGCCAGTCAATTGAATTGCAGCAACAACAACAACAAAACTGTTGGAATAACTGTTGAGTGCAATTCATGATGCCAAACAGGACAGCAAAAAAAAAAGAGAGAGAGTGAGAGCGAGGTGAGCTTAGTGAGTCAAAAGCTGTGATGCTGGAGAGCAAAATATGAGCAGCAACATTAATCACAACAAATTATTGAGTATTGATGCGAAGAGAAAAAAAAAATTAGAAATAAAATAAAAAATTAAATACCAAAATTGTTTTGACACACTGTGCAGCATTTGGCATCATTATTTTATGCATGTCTTGACGGCTTTGGCATGGCAAATGTATCGCATAAATAACTGTCCAAACACCTCTGAGACTCACACACACACACATCTATCCATACATTCCTGCATAGCTGTTCAAAAGAGTCTCGCGTTCCATGGCAATTATTCATAAGAAGAAGCCTCAAAGCGTTCTGGAATGCTGCAAATAGAATGCAAATCAATTTTCAGCAGGTGTGGGAGTTAGAGCGAGAGAGAGAGCGAGGTGGGCAGGTGGAAGGAACAGCTAGTTAGTTACACGATAAGCCAAAAAACGCCATTTATTGTTGTACAAGCGCTTACGTCAAAACGTAACGTGATACATCAGTTGAATGCCTTAAGGAAAGGTTCAATTAATTGCATTATTATTAAATCTATCACAAAGAATGCAACTCTACAAGTTTATTAACTTATGTACATCTATACTAAATGAAAGCAAGCTTAACTAAATTATATTCGAGTTTGTAAATAGCATTAAGTATTTTATAATTTCAGTTACAAAAAGGTTGCTTTAAAGCCCTGGCAACAATATTGCTGCAACATTTCTGGCGTTAGCACTCAAATCGCAAACACAAAAGCATTGTGCTCAAAACTCAAACTCAAACACTCAAGAGCGCCAACAACCGCGCCATACAGAGAGAGAGAAAGAGAGAGCCGCTCAGAAAAGCTTTTATCAGACCGGCAACCGCAAAAATGTTCGCCAGCAACAGAAAGTGTGTGTGTATGAGTGTGAGAACGAAACTCTCGTACGATATGTATTTTATTGAGTTTCACAATTTGGCGCGAAGCAAGTTGCAACTCAATGGGTGCTTGGGTAAGGTAAGGCACATGCCGGCGCAATGGGGCGGCGGCCGTACTACTCAAAGCTTTATAGTATTCGCATATATATGTACATACACATTCGTAATCTTTCTCGTATACTCGTATTCTTATAGTAGTCGTAGTCGTAGTAGAGTAGTAAAAAGCTCTCAATGCCTACTGACGCCAAAAGTGCAAATAGCGCATAGTGTTGGTGGGGTGGAGGGGGTAGGGGGGTGCTAAACAGACAGCGGGGCGTGGTTCGACTTGGTTCGGCATCGGCATCGACGTCGACGTCAGCGTTTTGTCTGTCTACACGGGATTTGATGCCCTCGTGGCGTGGGCGAGGGTCAGACACGGAACAAGCTCCCTTCTGCAACTGTTTTGTTTTCTTCTTCTGTCTGTCTGTCTGCCTGTGTAACTCCCTCTCTCTTTCTCTCTCTCGCTCTTAGTGTGGGTGTGCCTTTGTTTGCAAACGTGACCGTTATGCGATGTTTGTCTGTGTGTGTGTGTGTGTGTGTGTGAGTGTGTTTAGTTGTTGCTCTTTAAATTGCCCAAATAAGAAGTGCAGACAACGCTAATTGCAATTTCGATGACCTACATCAAGGTGCTTTCCTAGTGGGGTGGACAGTGATAAATTCTTTGCGGTTATTTGTCTATTGATTTCTTAAGTTTGTTTCAGTTTCAGTTTCGCTTTCTTTGGTGATGTCACAACCATTTGCTGAAAATGACTATTTTTACAAAATGTCTGTTTCATTAGTTTTGAGATTGTAATCTCGCTGACAATATACAATAAGTGAGAGCGAAAGAGACAGAGAGAAAGAAAGACAGAGACAGATGAAAATGTTCAGCTCGTAAAATTGCCTCAGAGCGAATTGCCTAAATTTATAATTTGACATTTATGCATTTTTTATGATTATTTATTACGTTAATTTTTTTGATTAAAACAGCACTCGACACCGAACAATATCACATCGAGACACAACCACAACCCTGCCCAACCAGCCCCCTTCGATTCGCCCTCACATGTCGCTATATGTCTTTTTTATACATATATTCATGTGCGACATTTTTTTTTCTTATTAACTATATAATGATCTTGAAATTTTTAAGGAGGATTTCAAACATTTCAACATTGTATAATGTAGTTTAACTTTTAGGGCATATTCAAAATGCTGTATTCCTGTTCCTGAACTTTTTTGAAAATTTAATTGTGAAAGGTTTTTTTTATAGCTATTTTATATTTAAATAAAAAAATAAAATAAAAAAAAAATGTCAAGTGACCAAAAAAGGTTTTAAGATAATAAAAAATTTCGTAGCATAAAAGTACAGTCGTGTCTTGATATAGTCAAAACCTCAAGAGTCAATTTCTAGACTAAAATTCTCAAAAAAAAGTTAATATTTTTTTCTGCCAATTCCAATAATATCTTGTAGAAATTTGTATTTTGATAGCTGTAAATGAGTTTTAAAATATAGAATTGTGAATTTGGAAACTACATACACAGTTATATTTTTTTTGCAAAAAATATCGAATTTAATAACATTTAGCATTAACTGAAGTCTGTGATTTCACTTAGCAAAACAACTATTGACTATATCCAGAGACTACTGTGCATTAACTTTCGAATATGTTTTTGATTTTCACTCACTAAGACGCCATTACTTCCGACCCGCTGTTCAAGGCAAAACATATTTTTTTCTTATATGTAGCGTGAGACCTTGTAGCATGCACCTCTAACTATCTCCATGAAATGCTCTCTATAAATATATACTATATTCTTGGAGTATCGTTGAATAAATGTTGCCAACCTAAGCAGCAAGCGCATAATCAGTAGCTCATAAATAAAACACACACACACACACGCACGCATTCACCTTAGTATATATATTTAATTTATTTTTTCTATTACTTTGTGCTCAATATTATTATATTGTTTGTATTATATTCATAGCTCGTCGGTACATTGTATTCATATATAGTATGTATGACATTCTTTATCAGGGCATTTGAAATTTCATTTTTAATAATAAGTTTTTTTCTTATTTCATATGCACCAGAAAAAAAAAGCAAATTGCACAAAAACAAATGAATGAATTTAGTGTGATTTATATTTCCGTGTCCCAAATTCATAAGTTTTTGCACATCATTAAAAAAACAAACAATTGCTTATGAAATTTTGCTCGCAATTTAATAACTCAACTAATTAGCTTAGTTTTTTTTTCTTTTTGCTTTATTATTTGCGTATGCGATTTGCGATTTCTTTATACATAGATCAACCTTATTCCTGATTCCTAAATAATTTTGATTTTGCTTGATTTTCAATAAATATATCGCATTTGAATACTTTTAAAAGTTCTTAAAAAGTTTTGTAAAATATTCATACTAAAAAAAGTGTGAAAAGTGTCAGCTGTGTTGGGGGGTTTTTTGTTGTTGTTATGTATTTTGATGTACTTTTCATGTTTTCAATTCGATACATTACAAAAAATAAGTTTGCCAACCCTTGTTTACTAGTCTTGGTAGTTTGACACCGTACAGTCGAACTACCATATTTCTATGCATAAATCGATTTCATTTCCAGCACCTTGGAACTTCAATTAAAGAATCCGTTTGCTCCCTTCAGATTCGAAACTGTACTTTACTATCTTCAAGTTCCAAAAACAAAGTTTTTTAAACTCGTATTACAATTTTCAAATATTATACATTTGCACCTATATCTCTTTATAATGATAATAAACAACAATTTCTTATTTCCCATTTATTTAATTTGATATAAATTTGGTGAAACAAAAACAAGTGTATTGCGGGCATATTGAATATGTGGTATGGTTTTTTTTTTTTGTAACAAGCATAATAAAAATTGTGTGTATATACATATATTCTTAAACGAATTATGTTGAATTAAGTAAGTCTAACTCAAAGCATTGCCGGTTGCAGGGTATATTTTAATTCGGCCACTTTTACTACGTATGCCAATGCAATGAGAAGTTTCAGATTCGGTTAGCGGTTTCAGTTTCAGTTTGAGATTCACTTTCAGTTTCAATACCAATTTGCCGGCATATCATATGCAGTCTAATTCTTAATTGTTGTTTACTTGTTGATCATGTTATTGTTGTTGTTGTGTGTTGTTGTTGTGTGTTGTTCGTGGATTTTATTTATATTTTTCTTTTGCTTTAACGCGTTGCTTCGTTTTGTTTATGTATTCTTGTTAATGAGGCTTTCTGTTTTATTTTTGTGTTTTTTTTTTATTCGCATTACTCGTCTTTCTATTTCGTATTTTATTTTCACTTTTTTGCGCACAACTTTTTTTTACGTAATTTTATTTACTTTGTGGTTGCAGCTGTTTGGCGTCTTTGCACTTTGCCCTAGTGTCCCCCACTCCACTCACTCTCTTTCGTGCTTTCGCTCACCAACTCGCTCACTTCCACTCTTGCCTCTCTTTACGATTACAGTACTCCTATCGCTGTTGCCGTCTCAGTCGCTTGCACTGCAGTTTGCAAATTGGTCGCCGCCCGGCAAATGTCACCACATGCCGGACGTTATACTAACTGTGTGTGTCTACCCGTTATATATCAAATGGAATTGTTGGGTATATTGATTCTAATGAAACGAAAGCTTTAAAGAAAATTATGTGTAAATCAATCAATTAAAAAGGTAATACCAATTGAAATTGCTTCAAGTATTTTGTTAAGCACTTCATTGAAAAACATTTTTAAGTATCTCGAAGTAACATTTTATGGGTATTTAACAAGTCGGTCAATCAATCGTACATATGTATGCATTTGCTTGTTATATGAGAATCGCGCATTTGATTGCTCGTTTCTAGTTGCTGCGCTCGCCTTACTTTTTATCAGCGTTAAGTTAAAAATGTGGGAACTAAATTGTGGGGAACCTGTGTGCTTCTCCTTCTCTTCTTCTCTCCCCCACGGACACTGGACACAGTTGGGGCGTGGCAGCGTCAATACTGTCAAAGGCGCTGACATTTTGTGCCGTTTGATAGCGTCGCGTACCGGCTAAAAGCGCAAAATAAAAAAACAAAGAGGAGAGGAGAGAAATACAGCATGCGGAAAAGATGACGTTGGCACCTGTCACTAAAATAGAACATGAGCACTGCTGCTCTTTGCTAACGGCTCGCAACTAACTGCTGATAAGTGCAAGCGCCAAAAATGAGAGAAAAAAAAAACAGAAAGTACTCGCTGCTGCCGCGCTACTCTTGTCGCTCTCTTTCAGTTCGATCAAGTTTTTGGCGCGCATGAATGAAGCTTGTGCGCTTTTAATAATCGCTGCACGTGGCTTTCATTGTTGTTGGCATTTTTTGTTGTTGTTGTTGTTGTTGGTGATTTTTTATGCAATTCAGACGATTTCATTAATGGCTGGCAACGGCGTCTGCACTCAACACGACGACTGACTCGCCGCTCGCTAATCACAGTTTGAGTGTGCACAGTGAGAAAAAATGGCAAACTATGGAATGAAAGGAACATGTATCTTAAACCAGGAGTAAAGCGAAAAATAATAAAGATTAATTCTAGAATAAAACCTTGTACATAAATTTCTTTAAAAAATAACAGATTTTGCATTCTGATGATTCTTATGAATTTTCTGCATATTAAAAGCTATTTTCTGTTTTATCGATTATATATTTGAGGGTCATAATACTTATCGATACATTTTTGAGTTCATAATTTCAAAATTATGGAGCTAATATTGATATTAACTTGCAAACATTTTATAAGAAATTCATTTATTTACATTTGTTTTTTTTTTCAATGCAATTTTTCGCGCCGTGTTTGTATATCGATATCGTTGGCAAACATTACTGGGTACAGTTGGTTGTTAGTTATGCACAGGTACACAGTTAAACACGGTTTTACGGTCTGTCAGCTCATGCTCTACATATTTTTTGCTACTATTATCCGTTGTTGTTTTTATTTTTTCGCATACATACTTATCCATACGCATGCATTATTAATATGTTAATATGAAAGACGACCCGATACGACCCGACCCGCACTCCGTAAAACACCCGCAGCTGGCTGCAGTTTTGAATGCACTTACTTTGTATGCAAATATCTGACATATTGACCGGATTTGCATTAACTTGCTGCCCGATAACAATTAACTTGGCATAACATAATTCATAGCACTAAATTCATATCATTCAACACATTTTTTTTTTTTGTACTTATTTTTTTGCAATTTACTCCAAACATTAATGTTGTGCATATGGCACATGATTTATCATCGTCTTTGACATACTAAACATTATTGCAGCATTTCGTGGAAATGCATTTTTCATCTCGTTTAACCTAAACAAAAGCATTTGCACATTCTAAACAAATTTGCGACATAATTTTATACAGATTTATTAATATAAAATTTATGTTTAAAAAATTTTGCAAATATTAATTTACTATTGATAAAAAAACGATTAACTTTTGTGCTAAAAATAAACAAATTTCATTGTTTTTCGAACTCGAAAGCTTAAGTTGATCAATATCGATATACGATAGATTTTGATCGAAAAGGGGAGAGCATCAGAATTTCTATCGATTCCCGTTTGTTGCCTTGTGCCACTCAAAACAGATAAGCAAATTTGCAATTGGCCAACAGCCTTTGTCTATAAACAGGCAGCTCTCGTTGCTGTTGTTGTTGTTGTTACTGCTGCTGTTTATTGTAGTATCACTTATATGTATATATCTAGGCTAGTTAAAAAAAAACGAAAAACGAAAAACGAAACCGACAACGTCGACAACTGATACAAACGCCAAAGTCAAGTCCATATTTCAATTTCAAGGTTTTGAGTAAACATTTTCAAATAAGTAAACAAAAAAAGCAGGCAAATCGCAAATAGTGCAACTCGAACAAAAAAACAACAAAACAATAACAATACACCACAAAAATTGAAATGAAAGTAAGAAAACAGAAACAATGCAAAACGTATGTTATCAACAATAGTTTTTTTTTTGCTTTAAATACAAGAACTTTAAATTTTTCGATAATATTTGTTTACCAGATTTGAGTTGAAGCTCATTTTTGACTAAAGTTCCAAGTACTTTTCGGTATGCTTAACTCGCCCAGTTGAGTTGAGTATAGGGTATCTATTTTTTTCGTTTCGTTTTTTTTTTATTGTCACAGCCTACATTCTCGTTTGTTATTACGCATTAAATTTAATAACTGTGTGGATGTTCTTGGCATTTTTGTCATTTATTTTTGATCGCATTTGAACTGCATAGACCTTATTTTCGCCATAATTTACAACTACAAAGCGTGTTAGCCATAAATTCTCTATGTTCATACATACAAATATTTAAACGAACAGAGTTACAAAATATTTTATTTCCCAAGTTCGCGGAACTTGAAGAAATTGCCTGGCGCCAATTCTTAACTATTCGCGATAAACAAGCAAACCGTTGCAAAAACCAACCAATCTCAGTCGAATCGTCAAGTATCTTGATATTATATTTTCAGGGACGACAAGTAAGGGGAAACTAACGTAGTCATTTTCTTGGAACTGGGGGTAAATTGTCTCTCAGGTGTTAGATACTAGAGACGGTTTTTTTTTATATAGAAGTTGAGCTGCATCCATAGACGATTCGATTTATAAATACTCATAGCTCTGTCTCATTGCAAATTTCCAACGAAATGCTTAGTCATTGTTTTTCATGCTTAGCAAACTGCATTCGAACGAATGAATGAATAATTTGTTATTCCTACAATGGATTTTAGTATTTTCTATTTATGTAGCTCAAAACGGAGACGAGTAAGAGTAACGGATATTAAAGGATTCGCAGTTAAATCTATTGAATTTTATTTAAAAATGTTGCTCAAAACATAAATAAACAAGTTTCATAGTTAATTTTAGTCTTTTTTTTTAATTGGTCCTTTAAAAAAAAAGTAGTATCAACTTACACTTGAAATAACTAGGATAATCAAAAACAAAAACAAAAAAATAAATATCATTCAAGGGTTTGTTAGTTCAAGCAACTTTCTGTTGCACTACATTAAAAACATTCAAAAAAATACTATGATGCATTTCGAAAATGTTTGTACTTGAAATCGTATTGACGAAATGTTAAAGATTGAGTTAATCTTTGGTTTTTACCAACCGCACGCTTTCTGATTGAATTTATATGCAGGAAATGCTGATAAAAGGCAAATAGATAAGATTGTACTAACAAAAAAAATGTTGTGAATCTATAAAACTAAAATAGAAATTGTTCAAAGATTTCAGTGAAAACTATTTTATCAAAAAAAAAAACAAAAAAATCAACAAAAAATTATTGGCGACATTTAGCAAAGTGGCAAAAAATTCAACTGATAATTCTATGTATTTGACTTACTATATACTATTGACACACGGCAACCCCTAAGCGCCCCCCTCCTTCCCTACCTTTTCGAATCGTATATATATAAAACTGATTTGATTCCACACAGGTCCCAAAGATAACGGCAAACATCGCGTTGCGTCGCTTTCGGTTATCAGCCGGCTAGAAGCTGCCGTGTGGGCCACAATTTCAAACTAATCATCGAAAAGTTGACCTAATTTTGATAACAGCAATACGCGAAAAATAGAACCAAAATAGAAACGACAACAACAACAACAACAGCAACAAAAATTGCTACCTTTAAGGCGCCAAAATGGAATCTTTCCCCTACGCAAATATATATACTCTAGCTATAAATTATATATGTTAGATATTTTGAAGTGGTCTTATCTTGAAAGAACTTGTATTTATTTCGTATTATGTTTGGGCAAACTGAAACAAAAAAAAAAAAAACCGCCACTATGCTGACGTAAAACATAAGAATGCGTTGTCTTAAAATAAACAAAATTAAATGTAATTAAAATTAATTGCGCTTGCTTTTTCGTCATATTGTTTTAGTTTTTTTTTTTACTACACATATAACGTTTTCGATTTCGATTTCGAACGTTTCGACAGGTTCAGCTCACACTTGGCATGACCCCACCAGAAACCCCACCCAACTGATAAGACAGCAAATTTAATGATTTGAAATTATGATGATGATGTTGTTGTTGTTGTTGTTTGTCATTATGACACCAATAGTAGTAGCTATATATGTATGGACAATGGACTAGCTGATAAGCACGATACAAAGGTAGTACGAATCAACAAATATTACCATTGATAATTCAGTCAAATGTTTCGACCTAACAATTAAAAGTGAATTCGACTTGGTTCCGCTTTCCTTGATTCGTATGTTTTGACTTTTTGGGTTTTAATTGAGTTAGCTTGGAATTTTTAGAGTGATAAACTATAGTAAATGCTTCGAATATTTCAACAAATTAATGTTAATATATTACTTTATTAGTAAGAGATTGCAAATACTCCTTTTACAGTTACTTCACTTCTGTTTATAGTTTTGCTTTTACTAGTTTCGTGGCAAAAATTTTTTTTTGTCGAGCTATCTATTCAAGTTGAATGATCGTTTGCTGTGCTGGATTGCTTGTTGCCAAGCCCAGCTGCTCTTAACTTTTTTTTTTCATTTTCAATTCTTATCAAATGTATGTGTGTATATTAGTTTCGTCACACGCACAGACACACTTCACATTATGTTTAATTGCTGCGAGCGCGATACGAAAGAAAAATGTTCCACTAAGTAGCTTAAGCATAACACAGGTACACACTACGTATACACAATATACATATGTGTATATACTCGAAATGTTATTTGTCTTTCTCAATTGTGCAGCATCATGCTCATTAGACTCCGAAACCATTTCACTCAATATACTTACTTGTACTACTATATAACACGTATACGTAATCTTAACTATTTCTGAGCTTCAAACTCAGCAACTAAAGTTAGTGGCAAGTTATTTGCCTATTCGTTTTTTTGTTGTTGCTTCTTTTCATTCGCATTAATTACACGTATGTAGCTTCACCAGAGCTAAATATATAATTTCGTGTTACTCATACGCACCGTTGCCAGCCAATTTATGTGCGTTACGCAAAAATCAACACACATGACTCTATAAGTACGCATTTCTATCTGTGTGCGTGAAATATGTATAAAACTATAAAGTAATCTAGACGTGATAATTTTTTTTCTTTTTTTTTCTTTTAAATAAATTAACTGGCATGTGTGTGTGTGTGTGTGCTGTGTAGGTAGAGGGGGTTGGAGGCGGGCTGCTTGCGTAAATATTTGAAGTGTGCGTTAGCTGATTAGAAAATGCGTTTGCCCACATCGCAAAATCTAAAAGCTTCCAATCACAAATCTTTTAAGTGAAATCGAAATCAGCTTTGTATGTGAAATTATGCTGGCGCTGATATAACAAGCATACGACCTGAGAGCAAAACGATATATATTAGCCTAGTTAGTTATTAAAAAAAATCATCAAATAATTGTATTTTATAATTAAAGAACTTAATGTTGCCCCTGATTTGGAGCCATTTGGATTTTGGTTTGAAGTGTGGTTTAATCAGTAGTTTTATTTATTTTTCTGTTCTTTGTAAGTCGCATTCAATGGTCTGGTTTGTGATATGCTTTGATAAGTGTGATAAGCTTGTTGGCGCCAATCGGCAGACCGTCTTTCTCAAGTGTCCGCCGCACAAGGACACACATTGTACAAACAACAACGAATGGGGAATAGTATATTGATAATTATTACGCAACTTGCACAGATCACTAATTGCCTGTCAGTGGTTGGAACAGCTGGAGATCAAGGTCGTATCGTATGCCTGTATGCCAATCGATTTAATGTTATTGCTGTTTGCCGTTTCTTCTTTATCTTTTCACACATTCATACATTTGGATCTGTTAACGGTCAATGGTAATTGATTTGTTGAAAAACAAACCCAAAACACACAAAAATCACTTTTGAAAATAGACTGGAGAGAGACAGAGAGAGAGAGAGTTGTAATTGTTGCTCTTTAAATCATTACACACAAAACAATTTATGTATTTTCCTTATTATACAAACATAACAATAAACATACATATATTAATCCGTTTCAATGCCCTATAAACTAAACCCTTTTACCACTTAAAACTTGACTAAATTCTTGTAAGAGTATCTTGTAGTCGTGCATTAATCAATTTTTGTTGCTCTTTCAGCTGTTTTCGATATCATAGATGTTTTTTTATGATTTTTAAATCTGTTGCTGTCAATGCTGGGCTAATGGACGTCAGTTTTTTTTTTCGATTTGTAATTGAAATTTTGAATTTCGTACAGCGGCGTTTCAATTGCCACAAATGTGGCTCATTGTAGCGCCAGTGGCACTCGGCGCACTGATGATAAGCCCCGCGACCCGATGCGACCTGCCCCAGCGATTCATGGGCAAAGTCATAAGTGTAGTTGTCTATGAGACTTACCGATACGTTCTTATCGGTTTTAAAAACGCAAAGTAAATCTATATACTATATAAACTTATAGTTATACTCTACTTATACCGAAAATCAACAGACACACAACACAAATCTATCTTAAGCTTAGTTAAGATCGATGTATATATATTATATATGATTTATTTATTGTTAACCAATCTTGTAAAGAGTATTGAATATTCGTTGTCCTTTCTTCTATTCTTTTTTATATATTAATTGTGTTATCAGCTCGTTCCGCTTGGCAGTTGAGCTATACGTAATTCATATAGCTAATTACTGTTCATTTGCTTATACATACATACATACACAGATTGGATTGTAGTAGTAGGCCTTTGTTGTTAGGCAGCAAATTGCAACAAATTGCTCTTTAACGATTATTCATATTTTGTAATCGTTGTCTCATACAAATTATATACTTATACATTTTATACAGATTATAAGAACTTTTCCCTTAATGACATTCCATTGAGAATTCATATGTTTTTCTTTTATGATTTGATTCATCAAAACAAAATCACCGGCAAAGACCGGTTTATAGCGGCGAATTTATAATAAATAAATAACTCATACGCCCCATTAAAAAAAACAAACTCAATGAAATCGAAGGGGTAAGTTATGGGTAAGTCTGAGTAGTAGTTATGATAGATGGATGTCATGTTTTGGTCATATCATTTACATTGAGTTGTCCACGCATTTCTACTTTTCTTTTTTGTCAATTTGTTTGGCTTTCAAGCAAATCGATTTTGACGCTGCAAAGTGGATGTCAAGTTTGACGCACAAGACGCAAGGTGTTTCGGTGTTGCTGACAAGTTGCCGCCAGTTGCCAAGTATTTTTTTCGAGTCCTAGACAAACGCGTGTGACCCACTTTCGGTCATAATCGACGCTAAACGCTGCCCGATTAACGGGACGGCTCATAAAATGCGTAGATGCCTCTCACGAAACTGAAACTGAAACTAAAACTAAAACTAAAAACAAAAATGCTTAAATGCTTTTGCTACCTATTAATATATATTTAGGCCTCATTTACCCAAGTATTCAGTTATGCAGTATATTTTTCGCCAGACACAGACAGTTTTTATTCAGCAAGTGGACAAAGTGGATTGAGCAATCCAATTTTGGGCATGGCAAAAACTAAAACAATTCCATTTTATTTTTACACATTTACTTATATTAAATATTTGGCGAGTCGTTTTCAAATGAATAAAACAACACAAGCACAACTTAGAAAAAACAAACAACAAATAAAAATCATATTCCATAAAATAGTTTTCTCTTTGCTCTAAATGAGTTTATGTTAGCGTGAAATCTGAATTGGTTATGCCAAAAATATATTGTGCATTATGTTTTTTTTTTAGTATTTTCAAAATGCAACATTGTATATACACAATTTCATATATATATACATATATATATGGATGACTGAGTGAAAATCAATCTGTGCGATTTCCAAAACCTTCTTCTACTGATAGTCCAGCCTTACTTTACTTTATTCTTAGTACTATAATACGTATCTGTGTTTATATATGTATAGTGTCTCGCACGTGTAACTGATTCAAAGACAAGCGCAGGGAGAGAGAGAGAGAGAGAGAGATTGAGAATGTAAAATATAAACACGGAAGTGATTTTGAATTAACTTACAATGTTGCATGAAATTGTGCAAAAGATTTTCAACGAATCTTAGCAATTTACATATACTTATAACAATTTGTTAGAATTTTATAGTTCAAATACACAAATACACTATATACTATATATGTATGTATATACTATAAGCGTTTAATATGGTGCATATGTTCGACACGCGCTGTACGGGGGCGTGGTAAACGGCATTTTTGTCTGGTATTAGGCATACGAAATGTTTACAATTAGTTCAAGCAGCTTGTGCTGTGTATATTGACGCATTTTAAAACAATAACATATTTATAGAATTATGAAAATTATAGCAAACACACTAAGCATTACTAAAACTAGTTCAATACTAAAAGTTTGCCAAAAAATAAACTCGGGAAAGCTCAAAGAAGCTGCAAAAATTCTAATAAAACTAAATGATGAATATTTTATTGCTATCGATAACTGATGTACAACGAAAATATAATGTGGAATCGATAAGAAATCGAAAGAATCTTTGCTACCATCCTTCGAAGCACATATCGAAACAAGCTTAAAGCCTTTTGTCTGTCGCACTGACTAAATATACGAGCTGGTATTTTTTTGAAGATATTTTAATGGCGTCTTTGAAATATGCAAGTAGTATATTTTCGACATGTTCAAGCATGAAAGGCATTTAAGTAACTCTCGCTTTTTGGCAAAGCCAATGACTTTTTTTTTTTTTTGATTAAAGTTAAAGCTCATCGTTGTTCTTACTTACCGCCTTATGAATGTGTGTTTTTTTTTGGTTAGTTCGGTTTGTATCAACGATCGGCTGATCGGACGCTCAGTTGTCGGCGTCGTCATCATCATCATTTTTTATGCGCCAACTGTCATTAGCTTCCTTTAGCGCTGT
Organism: Scaptomyza polygonia; assembly: GCA_035044585.1. Taxonomy (NCBI): domain Eukaryota; kingdom Metazoa; phylum Arthropoda; class Insecta; order Diptera; family Drosophilidae; genus Scaptomyza; species Scaptomyza polygonia. The sequence goes on from JAWNNU010000649.1 coordinate 203,841, forward strand.
TATTTATCTTGCAGTTGACTTCGACTGCAGACGTCAGTCAGTCAGTCAGTCAGTCTTGCCGAATGGTATTGGTAGGGATTGCGAGGGTTTGGCGGCGGCCAACACTCAAAAATTTTGCAGCCAAGAGACGCATAATTGCGAATTATCAGCATTTTACATTGACATTCTACGCATTTTTAATGACTTCTTTCGACTTCGACTTCGACCCCCAAGCAATTTTGTGTTATTTTTTTTTTTTTCATCATTATTATCATCTTCCGCCGTTTTGTTGCTGCTTATGTCGCCCAATGCATATCCTGCACACACAAAATAAAAAGAATTTCAACTGTCTGCTGTCTAAGACAAAAAAAAAAAACCAGAGAGAAGAGTAGTGAGAAGAGAGCCAACTTGAATAACATCATTGGCATTTGACAGGCAGACGACGCGTCGACGCGTCTTGCACTCAGAACAGAACACTGCCCCCCCCAATGCCCAATGTGATATTTTATTTTTTTTATTTTATTAATTTTATGCAGCGTCAAAATTTTGGCAAACCCAACTCAAATGAAATGGCCCCCCCGTTTTTGCTTGGTTCTTTGTTCAACTTCATTTTGAAGCAAATTTATGACACATTTTTGATTTTTGCTACATATATAAAAAGAAGGGGGGTCAGGATGTTCTTTTTTAGTGCTCTGTCATGACATCCACATGTCGATTTAATGCATTTCGAAACTGAACATCACACACTAATTGTCAAGAAAAAAAAAACTACAAATATTCAAGCTTAACTAAAGCTTTGATCCCAGATGTCATGTGTTTCAAGTATTCATACTTTGACACTTTAAGTTAAGTGTTTAGTTCTCTATGGCATAATAAATAGTTGTTGTTGTTGTTGTTGTCGAATAGTCATAGTATATAGTACTAGTCGTTATTGTACAACAAATGGTTGTTGATTTATTTGATTTAAGTTTTTTTTCTTCTCACATTTGATTAGATTTGTCGGTCTGTTTTATGTTTGATTTATGCATGTATGCCCATTTTATTATTGTTATTGTTATTGTTATTAATATGCTGATGTTGATGAAAAGTTTTTGGGGCCCCACTCGACATTCCATGTATGCAGGCTACTACTACTGACGAAACGATATCGAGATCGTAAAAAACCCAAGACAAGAACCCGCATACAAGTGCCTGGATTTCTGGGAACACTTCTGGGTCGTTTTGGCGGAAGTTGAAAGTGTGAATTTCGGCGAACGAGGCGAGGCTGCGTCATTGATTAGTTTATGAATGAGGCCTTCAAGCTTTGATCTACATACATACATAGTTATGTATGTATGTGTTTGGCATATGTGCAAAGATATAAATCGCAGCCTAGTCTAAAACCAAAACTTGTCGCACCATTCCACAACCATAAATCACTGTGTGTGTGTCCGATCATGTCTTGTTGCCATGTTGCTACATGACACCCAACCAACCTAAAAAAAAACCAAATATCTCCCTAGTCAGAACCCCTTTGCCCTTTCATCCTCCATGGTTTCTGACTCGATTTTCGATTTGCAGTTGTCAAAAATTCGCACATTTTTTATATTGACATGGCACTTACTCACTCACTCACTCCTAACTCTTCCTCGACACGGCTAACCTGGCTGTCATGTACTATGTAGTAGTAGACGGCAATTAAAATTGGGTTGCCAAAATGCTGTCCGCCTGCCAATTGCCTTCGGATTGCCGGGCTTCAGCTGTTAAATAATTTATGAAGTGCGTAGGGTATCTGGTGCGCATTTCAATCAGTGACTTTAATATATATCTATATACGACATATAATTTTTTTTTCTTTTTTTGGTTCATTGCTTACGCACTTTTTGTGCCGGACAGCCGGAACATATTTGTCCACGCAATTTTTGCTCATTAAACTTTTTTGGGCACATTTGGCGAGCTGCATGCAAATGACGCTGATTAACGCTTTGAGTGATGAGGGCGGCGATCTAGAAGGGAGTAATGGTTTGGTTTGGTTCGGTCAAACCTTGGCGCCAGTTTTGCTAGTCGGCTGAGCTTTCTGCCTCAATGGCAGGCCATAAATCAACAGGTTTCTAGCCAAAGAAGTCAAAAAAACACACGCGCCATGGCGTGGAACTGAAACCGAAACTGAACCTCAACCTGAACCTGAACCTCAAACGACAATTGAAAAGCCTACTACAGTTTGCTCTGCAGCTGTTACTACATCTTGGCCAAGTGTTTGCTCAAGCACAGCAATAACAACTCTGCATTACTCTCTCTCTCTCTCTCTCTTTCGCCCTTGTAAATGCAAGTGTTAAGTCTGGACACGCTCACAAGTCGTATGACTTAAGCCTTAAGCTAAAACCTCGCAAAACCCCTCTAACCCCAAAAAAACAAAAAAACGTCAAAACCAAACTCACACTCGAAAACCCTATAACACAATAGCCAAACGCAAACCCTAAGCCATATTAATTATGAATTGGAATTGAAAAGCGTCTGCGATGCGATGCGATGCGATGCGATGCGATGCACTGCACTTGGACTGTACTTCTTTTCTGGTGCACTTTGATGCACTTGCAACTCTTGCAGCCGCGGCACTTTTCATATTTTTACGCTTGCGAAGTTTGCGAGGCGACGGCAAAAATTGTCTAGGGGCGCATTCGAGCAAAAACTTTTGTCACGCTATATAGGGCCAAAATGAGCAAACAGCACAGGAGCGCATCGCAGGTGCATTTAAAACCATTTGCGCATGCATACAATCGAACTCATTAACAGAACGTTTAATTATGATCAACGCAAACAATAAAAGGGTTTCCTTTTCATCAGTTCGGATTTGATAAATATTATGTTCTAAATCGAAACTTGACCCATTTTTCTTTTGTAAGTTTAAACCATAAGCGTAATTTATTTAAATTAAAATTTTTGAAATATATTTATATTCAAAAAACTCATTAATTTGAATTCAAAGCTCATTCAGTCTCAACTCGAATGAGCTCTTACACATTTTTAAATATTCCTTTAATGTTCTTTGCTTTTTTTTGCAATTCAATATTATTTCTTGCCATTGCAATTGATTTGGGCCTTTAAATAGCCAAAAGTCGCTCCTGAATATAAGGAGAAAAAAAAAATGAAAAATAAACGAAGACTTCATTTATTTGTGAAGAGCAGTGGCGGCCACTGGGTCTGGACATGCACAATGCTCAGCGGCACGTCTCAGTGTCTTTATCATATAAATGGTGCGATTTAAATTAATAATTAAGCTCGGCGTGTTCTGGCCCGGCCTGGCCTGGCCTCGTCTGGTCTTTAGTGTAGTTCACAGTGTGTTGGGCTCTTAACGTTGGGCGTTTGTCGTTACTGGCAGGAGGGTATAGTACTACTACTAGTAGTAGTAGATATGTGCCAGCTGTTCGGTTGCAGGTGGATGCGGATTAAGCTGCCACAAAGCGCAATAAATCAACGAAGACATTGGCCGGCCCCCGAGTGCAGCCAAATGCGAACAAAAATAAAACCATTCTTCCCCCAACTTGGCCCAACTTGAAAGCGGAAAGCGAAGTTCGTGTCATCATTGATATGCCATAGTTTAAGATTTGTCTGATTCTCTAATTCTGATTCTGTCTGATTCTTAATACCGATACTGACAACAATAGCGCGCGCCCCATCAAAACCTTAACTTTGGACTTTCAGACAAAGCCAAACAACAAAGTATGATTAATTCATTTTAAGTTTCAAGTTCCTACCCTCAATCGAATTTTTATAAAATATCTATACATGATGAATAATTTTTTATTAAGGACTTTGGTTTATTGTCTAAATTACTTGATGAATCTAAGATTTTTACCAAGCTGTTGATGGTATTTTTAATAATATCGAGATGTACGGAGCTCGCATGCTCCTCTTCTCTGCCAGAAACAAGGTCCTTCAACGGTACCTTAACATAAAAAAGACAATTTAAGAATTAATCCGTTTGGAAGACCAGGAAAAACCAACAGGAAACTGACCTTCTGAGGAAAAAGTTAACAAAAAAAGTTCCACCCAATTTGATAAAGTTTTCGACATATTTTTAATATTTTACCCAGATTCTGAATAAATATCAATTTAGTTGAAATTCGGTCAAAAAATTGTTTTTTGTTTGAAGTTATGTAACAAAGCAGTGCCTCAGCTGTCACAAGAGTCAGGCTGTGGCAACAAAATTCTCAATAACATAAAATTTCTTGCCGTTCACTCGTTCACCGCACCCTTCCAGCAACCCCCCGAAATTCAGTGGCAGGCAGCAATAGCAAAACCAACACCTTCACCTTCAGCTGCAATTATAAAGGTTGAAAGCCGGAAAGCAACAGTTGTTTGAAAGCGAAGACGATAGTTAAAGAAAACCCGAAAACGCCCGAGAAAATGCTGTTCATGGATGCGTTCTTCAACAGTTTGTTGGTGGTCAGTTCCGGCTATACAATCTATACGCTGCAGCCACAGCAAACGCCGTACGGTTATGCGGCGGCAGCCGTGAGTTTGGTACACGGTCTGTTGGGGGTGGTGCGAGCGGTAAGTGATGATGATGATGAGTGCAATCCTTTGCGGCAGCTAACATCGGGTGTTATGGAGCTGGTGCCGCTGCCGCTGGCCAACATTGATTTGTATTTGAAATCAACGAATCATCACCTAGCAATGGCGCATAGCTGCTTTGTGGTGCCGCTGGTCTTCGATTTGATAGCCAAGTGGCGCGATGTCGATGACAATTCGACGGCAACGCTCAAGGATCTGACGCTGCTCGGCAATGTGGTGTCGCTGCTCTTCCTCGGCGTCAATCAGTCAAGCAATGTGTACGGCGGCATGGCAGCGCTTGCGTTTGCTGCACGTTACGGCTCCGTTATGTTGGACTATTATTTCGAAGGTATGGGCGTACAATTCACACTGCTCGCCAATTCGGCATTCGTCCTACTAATGGCCATGACCCTGACGATCAAAACGACCTAGCCGATGCCAATCAACCAACAAAACCAACAAAACCACACGCTGTTTCTTGACATCTCTGAACGGATTTCGACAGCAGCAGCAGCATCATCATCATCATCAACGGTTCAGTCGGTTACTTTTCTTGATATATGATTTTATTTTTTATTTTGTATCATAATATACTATATAGTATTTTTGGTTCTCAAGGCTAATGGCGTGCGGTTCATTGGCTCAACAATGGCTCAACAAGCGGGGCGGCTCAATAAACTTGCAATTAATGTTGGCAAATTAAAATGCAAAAATAAACATTAATTGTTTTGTCAAAAAATTAAGTGTTGTATGTGGATTTTTGTCAGTTCGGTTCGGTTTGTTTGTTGGTTTGTTTATTTGTTATACTCCTCTCAAGACTCAAGACTCAGAGGAAGCCGACGACAAACAATTTAAGGCAAATTTACAGCCATTGAGCAGCAATAACTACCAATACTTAAGCGAACCGGTCTTAAATCGCTACGCTTTAAATACTAATTGCTAAAAGACAAAGTGTGGCTCATCATACAAGACTAGCATATATACATTTATACATTTTTTTAGCTAGTTGTAGACGAATCTTCAAGCTATAAATAATTGGTTAATAAGTTGAAAGCAATTCAGCTGTCGCTCATAAATTGTATTTTGGCTTTTGGGTTTTGTGTTTCGACTGCCAGAAGTGCAATGATTTGTAAGCAGCTTATTCATGTCGCAAAATATTCATATTCATATTTTGACATATGTTAAAGTCGTAATTAGCTTTGACATTAACCCGAAAGCATACAGACAATGCAAAAACAAATATTATTTTTTTCGAATAAATAACAAAATTCATTTCAACAAACAAACTAAGCAACAAGTAACCACTGTGCACACTGCACAAATGCGTGCACTTTACAACACTGCCTGATGCACGCATGCATGCTTTTGTTGTGCATTTCGTTGTCTGCTTTTGGGCGCCGGGAGTGCAAGAATGCGTGGAACTGTTGAAATGAAAACAACAACAAGAGAAACCGGGAAGCGAAGCTGCTAATGAAACGGCGCCATAAAAATCGAAAACAAATGTGCAGAAAGGGCTGGCAATAATTTATGCATTTTAATTAATTGGCAGCTTTATAGTATCAGCATTTTAAGTACGTTTTTATGATGTGTCCGGCCATAATCCCGCCAGGCATCGGGCACCGGGCATCGGGCACCGGCACCAGCACCGTGCAACGGGCACCGGGCACTAATCATGTTGTCGTCAGGCGCGGCAATATTTTCATGCATTTTGTCTGCGTCGAGTTTGCAGTTCGTTCGTTTTCGCACAACAAACGAAGTCACTTTGTAGTTAAAAGACCATTCATTAACTGTGTGAATCAAAGCCACACGGAAACGGCACAGAGACAACGGCACCGCCAGCATAAATATCGCATCGCAAAGATAACAACAAATTTAAGCTAGCTGCGAAAAACGAAAAAAAAAGTCACCGCAAAAGCATTTCAAAAACTTTACAAAAAAAAATTTTAATAATAAAAAAGGAAATCAACAAAAGTCGAGCAAGAGAAGACAACAACAATTAACCGACATGCTGTACGACTTAAAGATATCCCGTTTTCAAACCTGAACCAATTAATATTTATGATTATGTAAGGCTTCTTGAAGATGTTAAGGAATATTTGTAAAAAAACACTATTATTAATCCATTTATTTGGCTCTCTGCTTTATTGCAAACGTATCCTTACTCCCGTTGCATACAGTTCCAGGAACTCATTATACCCGTTTCATACACTTTAAATGCTAGGTACAGAAAAAAAGCAAAATAAACAGAAAACAGCAAAGAAATCAACAAAAGCGAACGCGCGCAAACTGCACGCCAATGCGCCGGCGCAGACGCGTCGCAACGCTGCAGATGTATGCGTGTGAGTGTGCGTGAGTAAGTTTGTGCATATATGCATATGCATTCAAGTGTGTGTGTGAGTGTGTGCGTGTACCTTGTGCAAGTTCAAAAACCTGCGAATATGTGTATTGCGAGTCAATCGTTGTTTGCCGTTGCCCCGACAGATAAAGCCGCAGACAGACGTCGTCTCAGTCGCGCAGTCGGTTAAAAATGCCGGCCGGCATTGGCACAGCTTACGTTCAAACAAAAAATAAATAAATATAACAATAAAAACACCAAGATATATGTGTGTAACTTAATAGTCGAGCTGACTATGCAATGCTCTGTCATCGATTAGAAAAGAAAACCATTTGATTGAAAAGCAAGTTAATCTTGTTCAAGTTTTAAGCACACAAAAATTAACTTGAAACAACATCTAGCTGAATTTAGACTTTTACACCACATACCGGCGTGACCAAAAAAAATAAAGTTTAAATGTTTATAACAATTAATAAAATATTCAGCTTGATTTTTGCTGCGAACAGATTATGAAAGACTACAAAAAAAGCAGAAGACCAGCAATGAGAAGTAATAAATGGCAAGTCGAAAACAGAGAAGCGGTCGGACGATGACGCGTCGAAGCTTTTGCGCATGCATGCAAAATGGACCGACGGATGACGGCAGACCGCGCATACGTCAGACGGACAGACGAACTAGCAAACACTGCAAAGCGCATTGGCACGAATACGGCTAATGAATGCGAAGTGGAACAGACAAGAAACGAGGCTAACAAGCTATAGGCAAAGATTAAATGCTCTATGAAATATGAATAATTGTGCAAAGTTTCTTCCAAAGCTATATGATATAAACACACATGTATTCACATATATTATTACTGATACTAATATTATCCAGTTAAGTTTTTTATTCCTATTTTAAATCATGTTTGCATATGTGTAGCATACTTAATGGCAAAGTCTGAATGCCTGCAGTGACGGCAAAGCATAAAAGGAAATGTTCAAAATCGAAGAACGCCGACGCAACCAGCAACGCAAAAACAACATTGATAAATACATATGCACAAATACACAAACACATACATATGTGTGTCTGAAAACGCATGTATGTATTAATGTATGCGAGAGTAAGTCCGAAGTATATTTTGTTGCTGTGCGCCGGCGCAGCGCGCCATTCAAAAAACTACGCTTCGCCATCGATTTTTGCAGCGCCGCCAGTCAATGCGAATGTCTGCTGCGGCTGCTGCGTCTGCTGCTGCTATACTGTTCTTGCTGTTGTTCGCTGCGGTTTGTTGTTGTACGTGATTTGTTTACGAAACTTAACAAAATACTTATGTGTGTACAGCACACAAATGCCTTAAATAACCGCGAAAGTCGTTATTCGTTTAAATATTTTCCAGACACAAAAACATACATATGTAAGTATATGTGTATGTGTATGTGCAACAACAGAACAGCAAAAAAAAAAATCACAGTTTTGTAATTATTATTGCTGTTGCTGTTGCTCCCGCTCCCGTATTATTGCATGTCTGACTATTTGTTTCCGCACAAATCGTTAAGCAAACCTTAAGATGTATTTACATATTCAGGTATCCCTGGTATAACGCGGTACTTCTACACTTCTCACTATTTAAGCGAAATATTGTCGAAGACAGCGACACAGACTAGCGAAAGCACATTGTAAATGATTTGGTTATAATGAATAATACTTTATAGTACAATAGGTAATCGCTATGAACGAGGGACACCTGTGTACTGCAAACGCGTTTTAACAAATTATCGACTAAAATCGAAATATTATATAGATTTAAGCATACTTGCATATTGGAAATACCTTTGAAAACAATGAAGCTTTGTATTGAGAGTTTTCTCTAGCAAAGCTCAACTGTTCTTAATACAATTTGTGAGCACTGAGTCACAGTCATATAAATTACATACATACATACATAGATTTGTACGTTTGTGTGTGTGTGTTTTTACTTGAAGCGTGGGAGCGTATAGTAAGAACAGAGGCAATGGGACAAGCTCGATATGCAGCTTATGGCTTCGATGAGTCACAATTCGCATAATACAACAACAACAACAACTGCAAGAGTATGCATCTACACATACAACACGAACATATCGGGTACATATGAATGAGCAAATGAAACGTAACGGTTTTTGTGCCACGAACACTTAAACACGACACTTTGAACGAACGCACAGAGTACAGAAGTTCAAAAAAACAAAAAAAAGGTACATCAGCTTGATGAGATGATTGAACCACGAAATTGAAAGGATTAAGGAATATAATAAACATAATATTTATTGTCAAAAGTACAAATTGTGTATAGAAAAGGTTTGGTAAGTATTTTTGTATCCAGCATTTCGGACAGTAAAAGATCAAGTTCAAATCACTTGTTAAAATCATATTGAACAATAAGGAAGATTAACTACTTTTTTTTGTCCCTATAAACACTTTGACTATGAACTGGACAACGAAAAAAAGAGCGAGTGGAGCGTATGGGATGACAGTTTGATTGAAGAAAGAGAGAGAGACGAGGCCAATGTACCAACCAACGTGGAAGTTTGACTGAACTTTCAATTAGCATTAGCAATAACTCTGGCATTAAGAACTTGTTAATTGTGGTTATGGTTATACATTTCCGCAGCCCCTTAACTCTCTCATTATGAATGGCCCGTTAACGAGGCAAGATGTGCCGCCACCCAACTAGCTGCGACTTCTCAACTAGGTAGTACAACTCGTACGATTTTAGTATTTATGTATTTCAATTCATATTCAGACAGAGTAATAGTCCAAGTTCAAACACGGAAGTAAAGCTGAAACAGTTAATACATTTTGTGTGAATGACACAGAGAACAACACGTCACACACACACACACACACGCACATCAAAGACGCCAAATCATCAAACACATCAAACATTGAAACGCAAAAAAAAACATGAAACAATAAAAGAAACTGCTAAATTGGTGCAAACCATTTGCATTGATTAATTTAATTTATGTATATATATATATGATTTGCCGCACTAAACACACACACACATACATATACACCTGCTAAAATATATATTAGCATATATACTACAACCTGATCGTTGAAAGCTTTAATAGCCCTATACTACTACTTGGGCTAAGGCTAACGCCTTTTAGTTAAGCTAAGGCGAGGCACCTGTCTCTCTCTCTACGCCGCTCTGCCCCGGCGCTCTGCCTGCACCTGTTGCGATGCGGCTGTTGTGGCACAAAAGCTATACACTAAACGATCCACTAAATATATGCACGAAAGTCGTACGGGCCGGCCCAATGACGGCTTGGAACGTCATTACGAGGCGACAGTTAGAGAACGAGTTTGTTGTGTTTTTTTTTTTTTTGTCTTCGTTAGTTTTTGATATCATTATATATGAGATGATGCCATATTCAAGCTCTATAGAGCCGGGGCAATAAATGTCATGCATTTTTTTTTCTCAAACAACAAAAAATGTTCTCGCTGTCGATACAAAAATCTACCAAAAAAAAAAATACAAGAAAATATATAAAATAATATAATAAACATAAATTGTTAAAAATAATCGTTATGGGCATACATAGAACAAGAAAAAAATGCGCATTAATTAAATTAGTTAAATCGTCATGAGTGTCACATTAAAATTTTTGGGTTTAATTATTTGTTTTTTTTTTGGTTTTCAAAACCGGTTTTTTAATGGAATATTGTAGTATGCATACAAGCTCACCAGATAATATCGCTTCAACAGATTTCATTCTTTGAAGACGAGCCTCTGCGAATTATCTAATGAAATCGTTTAATTACCTTAGCTTAAATCAATATAACTTCAAAAAAAAAAAAAAAATAAATAGAAACAACAACATTTGTGTTGTCATTATTACTATCGAATATCATGCCACGAAACCGCCCCTACACAATAGCAACAACAAATTGGAAAATCCCCGACTTTTTGTTGCTGTTGTTGTTGTTGTTGTGTGATAGGCATACAAATAAATAGTAGAGAATACAACCAGATAACTGGCACGTGCGATTTGAGCCCAACTAATGAGCTACCATACTATTATAAATGAGTAATAACGCAAATTGACATCAAATTACATTTTAAACTTTCATGAATAACAACAGAAATAAAAGAATAAAAAATAAAGTAAAGTGTTTTCTTGGTTATTTAAAATAATATTTGTTTCAAGGTTGTTTAACTTTTGATCTAAATAAGATTGATTGCAGCCCAACTGAACTCTTTGTTCTTCAACGAAGTAGAATCATCTCAGAAATAGTATCTCGAATGATTCAGCTCACAATTGTATATCAGATATATAGACATATCATTGGCCAAGCTTTGAGGCTGTCGTGCTAATGTCGGCGATGTCTCGTCACATTTGAACTCATTTGAGTTACACAAAAGAATTTTATATTTGAAATTGGGTGATGGAGGGACGAAATGGGAAGACGTTAGAAAGAGACAGAGAGAGACGTTGGACATTTCATTGTGTAAGTAGGTGAAATCGACGATAAAAAAAAAACTGACAATACAAAACGAAATTACAGCAACATTTTGAACTAATTCAACTAAACTAGAGCAAAGTTGAAAAGTACCTGCTTAGTTTTTGTGGCAAATGAATATCCATTTAGGTACAGTTTTTAAGCGCAAGGATTAGAGTTTAATGGCGCTGCGCATTATGACGAAATTTAATATCTTTAAAAACCGAAAAATACGACAACGACAAGATCAAGGGCAAAAGGCTTACCCAAAAAATGCCAAGGGACAAAAACAAAAAAAATAAGAAACGCCGAATTATATTTGCATCAAAAGGACGAGCTTTTCCCATTGAATGGCACAAACAAACAAACAAACAAACAAACAAACAACCAAGCAAGCAACAACAATAGTAAATACCTATACTATATATATGAGATGAATACGTTTTGCTTGAACAAAACAAAAAGCAAAAAATCAAAAAAACAAAAAAAAAGGTGGTTGAACTCTATGAGGAGCTAAAGCTTTGTCCGTGAACCATTATTCATTTGCGCGTCCTCGTTTTTTTTTTTGTTTTTACCTGGCAACGAAACATTCAACAGGCAACATTCAACATTCAATGAAACCCAATAAGAATATGAACAAATGCTCAAATTAGATGTCGTCCTTGTTGTGCCTTAAACAAAAGCCTTTCGTTTCACACAAATTAACCAAGGCATATCGACACACAAACAAACAAACATACCTACTACTATATGATTATTCAAGTATAAAGCGCAGTAAATGTTCAGAAAACAAAAAACACGCTTCGAAAATAGTGAGACAATTTTTAAAAGCCCATTAAAAATTGATTAGAAAATGTCCCATTAACTCCGCATGTCGTGTAAAAGCCTTTAATTACTTATTTAACTTTATTTTGTTAAAGTTAAGTTACCAATACGAATACATTTACATTACAATAATACTTGGCAATGATCAAATTTACTTCCTTATGGCTTTTTTTTACATTTGAAGTCATCTTTTATTTTTCGTTGGTTTTTTTTAAATTTGTTCATGTAACTCGTTTGTTAATTTAATTAGTTTTTTGTAGAAGGTTGTTATATTTATTGTAACAAAATTTAAGAAAACATTGTAAAATTCTTTATAACCATTTATTAATGGGTTTTTATTCCATTTAAGCAAATTTCAATTTTACTAAAAACTCTTTAAAAATGTATATGATTGTGTGTGTGTAATATATATTATTTTTATTATAGCAAGTTGGCTGTTGTATGACAAGGCAAATATTGTCTCGGGTTCGGTTCGGTTTGGTCGTCTCGTTTATTCTGTACTATTTACAGTAGACCGCCGTATCGTGTTTGTAGATTATAACAATAAGAAGTATAGACGAAATTGTTTGAACTGTTTGTGAAGTGGCCATCGTGGAAGTGAAACGTGATTTCTGGTTTCTGATTAGAGGAAAACCCATTGACAAGATGTTTTTTATTCTGAAGTTTTTTCTTTCTTTCGAGTTTATGTTGGTTTTATCAAATTTTATTTTTTTAAAGCATTCGACGCTTATCGATATGATCGCGTTGGTCAGCAAATAATACGATACAAAATTGACAGTTTAGTTTATGGTAATGGCAATAAATCAAATTCAATTAAAAAACAAACAAATAATACACTATCAAATGGTTTCTGTTGCTCTGTTCTAATCACAGCTCAAGTATTCCCCCACCAGTGTTATTTAAGAACAAAAAAAACTTGAGATGCTTTCCAAACTTTTCTTATGAGTTCGTGTTATTAAATAAAGTTTAGTAGAATTAAATGCAATGCAAACATTATTTTTTAATTAATAAAATATGTGTGTAAGAGTATTTAACTATCGTTGAACCATTTCTTAAGTAGTTTTTCCGCTTTAATTTCCTATTTATTTTATTACTTAAAAATTAAAAGTTTCAAATAGAGAGACAATATCTTTTAGTGGCTTTTACTTTTTTTCAAGATTCTACTTAATCAATTTAGTAAATATTTAGATGTATGATACATGTAACTCTAATAATTTATTCAACAATTTTTATCAAATATATTATTTACTTGAAATTTTTTGTCAATAATAATAAACGATTCCCATACAAATGTCTTATGCGCATTGAAAAAAAGGCAAATTCGCTCACATCCTGACGAGGGTCAATTATGCGCTTCAATTAAAATGTATTCAACACACAAATTAACAATTAAATATGAATTGATGTTTGAGGGACCAAAAAGTGCGTCGTACCAAGGTAACAAAACAACATAAATAATGTATCCAAACACTTCAAATTAAACCATAACGAAGGGTGGCTCGGAAGTAAGTAAGTAAGTAAAAGGGGTGCCAGCGATCTATCTTCTTAAACAGCTCAAGGATCGGGATCGGAATTGAGATCGGGATCGGGATCGGGATCTGCAAACGACAACAATTACAATCGCATTGCTTATTGAAAAGACGGCGTAAAAAGCCTCATCTGATTAACACACAAAAACGTACACCCTTCGATCGAACAAAAAAAAAAAGACCCTGAATACAACAACAGCCCTAGGCGGCGGTACACATATCAAAGATCAAAGATCGCACCCCATCGCAATATGCTCTTTCTCTCTTACATGTATGTATGTAGTAAGTGGTGGTCTCTGGTGCTACCGCACCCCAATTAAAAAGCAACCAAATAAATTAACACTCAACCATCAGAGCCATCAGTTCTTTTTGGGGAATTGTACGGTAGCCAACTTACTATATATGCATATAGATTACGGTGTTTGGTAGGCCCCATCAAGTTGGGTGGTGCTCAACAAATTTAGACACGTAACAGTGAAAACATAAAAATTGACAAATCTAAAGCTATAAAAGAAAAAAACAATCGAAAGACACACATTAAAAACAACAGGTGTTACAAACTTTCATAGCCGTACCGCCGCAACCATCGATAGTCCATAGACCGACCCCTGGTCGACGTAGTGCGTACGCTTTATGGGTTTTGCGAGCGTTGTCTGGATTACTTGAATTGGTTTTAATTCGCAAGAAGTTTTCTTTGTTGCCTCGTTGAAAGGCACTTGACTTGTCGTTCTGCTTATCTCTTGGCCAACCAAAGCCAACGATTTGTCAACACGTTTGAGCCATCATTGTTATACAAAAAAAAAAAAAAACAAATAAAAAATTCCCAAAGAATGTTGGCCCAGACTGTTGGCTGCGTGGCCCATACTAAAGATTGGCATTAGCATTTGTAGCCACCGATGATTGCGTCATGGCCGCCCAACACATTGCGAGTGTGAACAAAGCTACATATATACATATGTACGTATGTATATACATATATAGTAGTTTATGCGATATGAGGAGTACACCTTGCTTGCTTACTTACTGACAGGAAAACCGGGCTAATGGATTTGCCACGATAATGCAACGCGGTTTTGCGGTTCAGGTCATTAGCAGCAGGCCCATCCATGTCTAGACAGACATTGCGATCAGCAACTGACACGACTTGCCTCAACTCAACTCAACTTAACTCGCCTCAACTCAACTCGACTTGGCACCTTCAACCTGCCCTAGGGGGGGGCTAAACGGCGGACAGGTTGCTCGACGCGGATGATCCCCATATGTTAACCGGTTCGAATTGCTGTCGCCCGGTTGACATTTCAATCAGCTAGTCCCGCATCTATACGTGTGTGCATGTCTTGATGAATGATGATGATGACGATGATAATGATGAATGAACATTAATATCAATTTATAGCTTTATCAGTTAAGCTGTTAGTGTAGCTCTAACTTATGTCTAAAACTTGTTAAAGTTCATCTCTAAAAAGATTGAGACAAAACTTAGAACTTTGTACTTACTTTTCATTCAACGAATTGAAGATTCTAGAGTTTCTAATGATTAGCTTAAACTTTACTTCAGTCTTATCGACGATTTATCTGATTATTTCAAACTGAAAGTTATTCTTTTATTTGAATAAGCCATAAATAGACTTTCGCAAGTTGAATAATTTTGGTTTAGTTTGGGCCGATGTCGCAATTATTTTTAGCTGGCCCTTTAATGGCCAAGAAATATGACAAATAAAAGTTAAGTAGCAAAAAATATGGCGCTTAGAAACAGGCGTTGTTATTATTGTGCCTTGTGCCTGGCGGAAAAAAGTAAAAGTTGGCCGGTTAGTTCTGCAAAATGGTTGAAATGAAAAAACACAACAAAAAAAAAACCAACCGGAAATGTTAACACCATTTCACAAACTGGCCAACGGAGCATGGACGAACTTGTCGTTGCTCAATTAGCAAAATGCCTACGAGCTGGCCTGGCTTTTTTGCTTTGCAATTGCTTTTGCTTTTTTCGAGGCCTCATTGGACATGGACATGGTCATCATTACGCGCATTTGAAGTGTTTAGATAACAACGAAAACATATACAAACAAACAACAACAACAACAAAAAATATTATATTAAAACTGGAAAAGCTAACAACAACAACAACAAAAACTGGCAACAAACAAGCAGCCAAAAAAAAAATCAACTTAGCAACAACAAGACGACAGCCAAAAAAATTGCCTAAAACCTTTTTCTTTTTTTTTGATATTTTATACCACAAACCCTGCAAAAGACAACCCTCTACCATATGCCCCCCCCCCCTGCCACACACAAGCGCACACTCCACTCCACGTGCCCGTTACAATGTTCATTCATTTATAACGAAATTTCAACATTGAAATTTTTTGGGCACAAAAGTTATTTAAGCAGCCTTCTTCGGATCCATGGACCGAAAGACAGAAAGAGGCTTTGCCTGCGGAGAAATAATTCTCACTATTTTTATTATTTAAAAGTTTTTCGTTTTTTTGATGTTAAAGCTTTGAAAAAAAAAAAAACAAATCATCTTCATTCATGTCGTCTGGCTGTCTGTCAGGGCAGCTGCTGTCTAAAAGACATTAGTTCGTAACTTAATTAATGCTTTTGTGTTAATTGCCGCAGCAAAAACAATACAACATGTTTAAATACAACAACAACGTCAACTTATTATAAGCTTAAAAATCTTCAACAAATAATGAAACCTCATGCGTAAGCTAAACTATTGAGAATATTGTTTATGTTTTTGTTTTTGGTTGTGGTTGTGGTTCGGGTTCTGGTAATTCAAACTGATTTCTTAGAATCATTCATATTTCATTCATCAAAAAATAATAATAGCGAAATAATAGTTCATTCAAGAGTTGTTTTATTGTTGTTGTTGTTGTGTAATGAAATCCTTAAAAAAATAATTAGCTTGATTCTCAGATTTCCGATTGATATTGTTTATTTCGAACGTAAAACGTCTGTGAAAATTTCATTTTGTCAATTGATTCAAGTTTCAACGTGCAACGAATTTTGTTTACACACTCTTTTTAGTTCAATGCCAAGGACTTTTAGCTTTTTGAATAAATAAACATTTGTATTGACTTTGCGTATATGGAAAACGGTTAGTTACTAATATTTGAGTTTTGACTTTGGGCCGCCGTTTGTTTGACCGCAAGACATTTCCATGCTATTGATTTAGTTGCAGCCACAAAACTTTGAATATTATTTGCCCAAGTCGATATGCAAACGTTGAATTTCAAATGTTAACCAAAGAGTTGAAATTTTCTCTATATATATATTTACTTAAAATTGACCCTGATGACACAAATACACTTTACTTTGCTGGATTGTCGCACAGATTGCAATAAAAATATTCTCTAATTCTTATTAATAATTTTGCTATAAAAACCACAAACCACAGAGAGAAACACACTCAGAGAGAGAGAGAGCGTAATGACTGTGCAATTTTGTTTGTTGCCAAAATGCAAGCTGGCCTACACACACACACACACACGAACGAGGCAAAAGAGATGAAACAAAAATCAATGCCGCTAACTGAGTGGGCCCCACATTATTGAGCGGGTTGACTGGCAGCCGGCCGGCCGGCCGGCAAAAACCGTTGACGCTGACGCTGACGCTGACGATGACGCCATCTGTTGGTGGGCACGAAATGTTGTCATTGATTCAACATTTTAACATTTAAACATTTTACATATGTTAGCCACCAAAAAGACGACGCATTTGGCAGCTGGCCTGTCTTTATGGCCCGGCAGGTTTTTCCTTGGGAACAAAACAAAAAAAATGCATTAGCATGATTCATGCTCGATGGCAAAGCAAAGCAAAGCAAAACAAATCAAAGCCAAGCCAAGCCAAGCCAAGAACGGACAATTGCATTGCCCTCAATTTGTTGGCCCGACCGAAAATCGATGTTAATTCTTTCAAGTGTTTTTTAGTCATTCTTTCGAAAGTTCAAGTGGCGCTCATATTTAATAATTTTTTTGCTTGCTTTATTGAGCAAATACATACAAACACATATGTATTTACCCGCTTGTACAGAAATAATTATTGTCTAGTCTTTGTTGAATGCCCAAACTAAGAGAAATACTATGTACTTATTTTCAAGAAAATATTATTCTGCTTTGTATTCTAGAATGGCAAAATCATGAATATTCTTCTCGAAAAATCTTTGTCACTTTATTTTTGGCAAAACCTTATCTTTGCTGTCGGCTAGTTGAGTCAACTAAACTATTTAATTATGAGCGAAGTTTGGTTGATATTTTATTTTTTTTTTGACTATTCATTGCTAAACAAAGAAATTTTGCAGATTCATACTATCTGGGTTTTAAGCCCAAAAAATACAAAAAAAAAACGAGTGTTAAATGAACATTTTGATTTTTCTTAACGAAGATTTATATTAATTTTGATACTTTTTTGTTATATTATTTTATTTTAAATTGTTTGGCTATGAAAATATAAATTTAATTAGATTTTTTTGCAGTGTACAGGCTAAAATAATCATATAACAATAATAATATGAGTATTGGAGCTTACTTAAATCAATGTTTTGTCACTTTTACCAAAAAGCGAGGATTTTTAAGTGTTTTAGTTTCCGCTACGAACCGACAGATGGCAGCACAGCAGATATCAACGATTTGAGCACTTCTTGCCAAAATTGTTGTAAAGAGTTGTTTAAAAACAAACAGAAACGAAAGAGAGAAACAACAACCTAAAACATTTTCGAAGAAAAAAAGTCAGATTTGTTTTTGATACGCAACTCTGCACGTATCAAACATGACCAGCTTAAAGGTATGTACATATATCTCACCTCATCCCTGGCAACTAGCATCTAAAGTCTGATGCCCCTCCTCCGCTCTGCTCTTGGCAGTTGCTGCTAAGACCCGTGTTTCTGTAATTCGCAAGCAATTAAAAGCCTGACACGCAACCTCTTGCCAACAAGCTTACAAAATTAGAAACCGAACCTCAGACAGGAACTAAGCGCATACAAACATGTTTGCCTGCTTCTGAATACAACTCACAAGTCATCAACTAACATAGCATACTATATAAAGTACTCATACTTGCAAATACAGAGTCGAGTCGAGTCGAGTTAGAGTCTGGCTTGGATTCATTAGATAGGCCGATAGGCATGGGCATGGGCATGGGTTAGGCCTAGGCCTAGGCCTACATTTAATGTAATTATCAATGATTAATGAATTGCTTAAGCAAACATTGTGTCGCGACTACGCACCGAATTCATTTCGAAACCCAACAAACAAAAAAAAAAATAAAACTAAACCGAACCACACCGAATCCAAAAACCGAAAACTCTAAACCAAGATCAATTGAGAGTCACTGAATCAGCACGTCGCCAAGATACTCTGTTTTTTGTCAAGAAACATAGACAAATATTAACTGGTAACTGCGACGAGAGCAAAAACTTATTGTTATGGCCATGTTAGTTGTACTAGCCAGACTTAAAACTATTCAAGTTCATTTGAGCTGGCCGACAATCAAATTAACACACAAGTCCTCGACGCGTTTGCGCTCCAGTTTCAAATTTAACAGTTTTCACTACTTTTATCACCGTAGTACAATTGTACGGCTGGCTGTTTCTCATTTTATTTTTATTTTGTTTTTGTGTTGGGTTATTACTGCAATTAACATTGAAGGTGGCATTTTTGCTATTGACTCGATAGATAGGTTTTTTTTTGTTGTTGTTGTTGTTGTTTTGTTTTGTTTGTGGCAGGCAGCGCAAATGGCGCTGGAGGCGTGCTTTGTTATTGCCCCTTAAAAAGAATTGTTTCGCCTAATGATTGTAAAAATTGATTGATTTTCATTTATAATTTTATTTTTAGTTGCTACATTCAATTAACCAGCGTGTGAATAGGAGCAAAGTGCGTGCCGCCTTTATTTTCTGCACGCCCTCGAAAAAAAAAATTACAAAAAAAAAAAAAATATATAATACTAAACTCAAGAGCCTTTCTTGGCTTATTTTACAATCTAAAGCTGGTGGCGTCATTGTCAGGGTGGCTTATAGGCTCAGCTCAGCTGGAGGTCAAAATGCCAGCGGCACTAACCAAAAACCCAAAGATGATGATGCTTTTGAGAACAATGCTGAATTTCAGTTCCAATAGTATAATGTGAGGAAATTGTTTTTCCCCCAAACCAAAAATTGGCTAGAGACTAATGAAAAAGTTGTTGTTTGATTTGGCTCTTTTAACACACAATCATATGGCTCATCCAAGGTTTTTAGGAAATACAAGTTGTAATTATTGCTTAAAAATTCCATTCCATTCAAAAACCAAAATAAAACGCTTTATACGTATGTAAAAATAGGCAAAGTAGACGATATAAAAGCCATAAAAAATGTCGCAAAATACAATTTAAATGGTTGCGTATGCGGCAGAAGGTATGTAGAATAAATTATCGCAGCGCCAAAGACGAAATACATGTAATAAAAACTCTATTAAAAATGCCACTTACAATTAACAAAAGGCCGGGTTCAGGGAGGGCCAACGCATAGATACGAATACTGTGAATGTTACAATAGCAATAAAAAAAATGCGTATAACACATATACATGCATACATACATATGGTATTTTTGGTGTATGGGTAAAGGTAAAAATAAAGAACAGAATGTATCTACGCAGCAGTTATATTATAAAAAAAAAAATTTTCGGTACTGAGTTGATTGGCTTTGCCACTGAATGGGGCCCCTCTGTGCCGCTGCCAACAGTTCGACAATAGTATAGCATGACAACAGGCTTGAGGAAGACCTAAGTATTGGCAAATAGTATTCGCGTTAACCAGGCGACAAACTAGTCAATAACCCCAACGCCTAACAACACAAATTACCATGTTCGATGCAAACTATGTTAATGTTACTACTATTTATGATAATAAGCTGATGAATTTTGAATTGCTAATGAATCTAAGATTAAAAAAAAAAAAAACATATTTTTTACTAACTGCCAAACAGCTGTTTTCTTCTATTAAACAACGAAGAAGAACTATCATTGAAGCTCTATTGTTCTGCAATATTTTCTCTATGAATAGACAAGAATTTCACAAGTTACACAAAAACTTAATCACAAGTTCAGTTTGAATCAGTTGAATTTAGTTTTTATGATTTTTGTTGTTGTTGTTGATTTGTCGCCTGTCACAAAATGCCTCGGCACAATGTGTGAATATGAAAAGAATGTGAGTGTTTCTGAGGTGGCTGCAAATACTTACGCATAACACACGCAATTAAATTTATAAATATTTAAAACACCAATTTACATACTCGGCCCACACACACACACACACACACACACAGAGATAACTACAAACTTGTGCCAGGTTCGGGCTGCCGAATTGAGACTTGACGCTGGTTTTTGGTTTTGGCTTTGTGGCTTTGTGGCTTTCTGGCTCTGATTGTCTTACATGACCAAAATTGAAAGGGGAAGTCGTCGTCGTCAACCAAGACAAACATTATTGAAATCCACAATGCGTATGAGAGGTTCTCTTTTTTTTTATTGCTTTTAAATTTTTATTTGGTTTTATTATGCGACTCCACATTGGCTGGCCGTGGAATGTGCCCCAAACTGACAAACTTGATATGACAGATTCGGTTTACGACCGGCCTACCGGCGGCCAGCCAGCCCTGAGCAGGGCTTAATTATATATATTTATTTATTTATTTAATTATAATACAGCCAAATAAAAACAAATGCAAAGCTTTGTTTGAAATCATTACGAATTGGTTTCTGTTTTTTTTTTTTTTTTATTTTTAATTTAGGCTCGAAGGAAATTGAAAGTTATGTGCAGAATAATTTAATTGAAGACAAGCCGTGTTAATAGTTTTTTTTTTTTTTTTTCAAATAACAACCTGTACTTTTGACAATACAAATTTACAATATAATATATATATATTTTTCTACGCTTTCAGATGATTTTTTAGTAAACGTCATTTAAAATTTATTGACTTGACATTCGACGTTTATAGCTATGGAAACTATGACATGACAAGCAAGTTTTGTCAGTTCAAATATTAACATGGGCAAGTTCAAATACAACCAACTCAAATAAAACTGTTGACAAACTGAATTCCACTATTAGGATTATCTATTCATTACTTGAGTTTTTAGCCAAAGCAATGAATGTTAACAAAAGTTTTTTGTATGTAACTTATCGAGCGCGCACTGTACGTACTAACCTTTTGTCTGTCGGCCTATATCAAAACTCAATTGGACTGCTGTTGACATCCAAGTTTCTTACCCTCTGTCTAGCCAGACAATTCGCTTATTTCATCGGTCAATTTCAATTTGAGAGATCCTGTGATCAGAGCATTAATGCCATTCAAAAAAAGAACTGGCATTGAGGTCAGAGATTTCACTGTCGTTTGTTGTAAAAAAAAAACCCCTAAGTTTTAAGAGGCATAATATAGAGAAGTGTAAAGGGGCGGGGGGGTTCTTACAACTCTCGTGTCTGGTTTTATTTATGGCGCTTAATTCCTGGACCCACAAGCATCAACATTAAGATTTCTCGGCCGAAAACTTGAAGGAAACCCATTTCGTTCATTTTTTCGGTTCGGTTTGGTTTGGTTTGGTTCGCGCTCAATGCAAAGTGCTCTTCATTCACAGAACTACACACACACACACACACTTGGCTTGAGCTTGAGTTGGTTTTGGGTTTGGGACGGTTTTTGGGGGCTGAGGCCGGGGGTTTGGGGCCGCCCGTTCCCAGACTTGGCAAAACGACAAAATCGACAACAGTCCAGACCCAGGCACTTCACAGCTACAACAAGAACAACAGCGAACCGAACAGCATTCGCCGTTGCCATCTTCGTATTATTTAGCAAATTAATAACCATAAAAATCTTAATACCAGCGTTAAGAAACGAAATCTTTAGCTTGCCTGCTGAATTTCTTGCGAAAAAAGTTCGCGTAACCAACAAAAACACAAAAAACACACACAAACAACAAGAGACAACTGAGTAGGTTGAAAACACTACAAAAAAAAAAAAAATCAAAATAAATATCAGGCAACAACAACAAAAAAACAAGTGAAAAAACGCTGCAACCGACTGCGGAATACTCTGATACCAGTATATAAAATAAGCGGGAATACCGGTACGGCAGGAATAATAGTTTGATCCCTTACTAGAAACTCATTTCAAAAACTGTGCAAGATATGGGAATTACCGATTTTTAAAGGCGGCAGGGCGATTCGCATCAAATTTGGTGGCTACAGTCTTAAAACTGTGGAAGATATTGGCGTTTCTGAATTCGATATGGTGAGGGCTGGTAGCTCTAGCTATAAGGATTTTCAAATCTCTAGCTAGTCGGACAGACGGACGTTGCACAAATTCAATATACTCCTTACCTTCGATATCAAAGTATATAAAAAGGGTTAAAAACAAAACAAAAAAAAGATAAGCAGAAGTGCCGCCATTTAAATTTATTTACTTACGAGTGTGAACTTTATGCCCATGGCGTTCGACTGGCCCTCTCGCTTACCCATTAAGTTCGGTCTACTCTGTTCCTCTCTGCTCTTGTTGCCCTGCTGCTGCTACAGCCATGAAGCGACGCCACCGTTGTCAATGCCAAATGTGTGACGGTGCCCAGGTCCGAGACCTGGTTTGCCGTTTTGAAACTAAAAGATGCGCGTGAGCTTAACTTATTCTCACATAATCAACCAAGTGCAGTAGTGTTGGGGCTACGGGGGGGGATAACTACGTTTTGAACTCAGGTACTCTGGAAATGGTCAACTATGATATACAAGCCGACCAATTGGTTGAAAAACGGCAACAAAACTAGAAGAAAACCAAACCCAACTCAGAGCAAAAGTCTTGTGGCATTAATTTAGGAACCAACCAAGCAGCCACAACAAACATGCCGAATAGGTATTCATTTGGAAAAGATTTTAGAAATATTTGGCTCCTCGTTTGTTCCATGTTCGATGTTCGTTTTGCCTTTTGCAATTTTTGCGGCGCTTCAAACGCATTTTGCCGACCAAAGTTCATATATGTATAACGTATGATTCGGTTCCTTCCAATTCCAATCCAATTCTTAAGTATAAGGAATAACAATTTGGCAGTGTGCCACTGCTCATTATCATTATCATAATCATCATCATCATCATCGTCGTTCATAATTATCATTGTCGTTGTTCGTTTCGCAACTTGATTCCAGCTAAAATGAAATGAGATCTTCATGACCAAAAAAAAAAAAACTCAACAAACCCCTACACAATTTTTTGGCGTTTCCTTTTGAACTACTCGACGACAGGGCTTTTAGGTCGGTTCCTGGCCGAGTTCCCTTTTCTCACACTTTCACAGCCATATGTATATGTACAGCAAAATAATTTATTCAATATATTATTTGATGACCTTTTTCTTAAAGTATTTTAATTGAATTTCATTCATTCACTCGAATAGTCAATAAATAGTTATGGGGTTCAAGAGATAGGAACAAGTTGGTAGGAAAAAAAGTTTAAAGATTCCTGTTTTGTATTAAGTTTTTGATTGATAATGCTACAAGCATTGGAAATAAGCTCTTAAGTTTTAGTATTTCTTAAGCAATGGTTGCACAATTAATTTCGCTATCTGATGGAAGTTTAAAAAGTAAAAAACAAGTTTATACACTCCCTCTTAAAAGTAATTAAAATTAAATAGTGTTAAAAATTTTGCTTATATAATAATCGTTGCCATAATCGTTGTGAGAATCTTGTGCACATTTTCGAGAGAGCCAAGTCTTTTTTTTTTCCTTATAGTAACTTCTTAGCCAGGCCAACAAATCAGTTGAACGTGCTGCAATTATTTTGAATGTGCAATAAGTGTTCCTTGTCGATTGTTGGGGTTTTTGAATATTCTAGAGACTTGACAATATTAAGTTGTCGCTGTTTTTTTTTTTGTCTTTTAATTAATGCGCTAGCTCAAACAAGTCATTTGCATGCGAAATGTTTGGAGTGGCATTGATTTGACAACGCAGCATGAACCACACACAAAAAAAAAAAAAACTGAAACAAAACAAAATCAAAAGAAACTAGGAAAAAGCAGCACACGCCCAACCGGATCGAACCAATTCATATAGATATGCTATATACATATTATATATATTTATATTTTTTTATCTACATATTAAGTATACATATTTTATCGTTGGACCAACTAATTAATGAAATCCACATCAATATCTAATTCGTGCGATCATTGTTCATTGTTCATTAAAATCAGCTGCGTGCCTTATGCAAATTTTCACAAACAAAAAAAAAATGAGTACCCTATAGTTCTGAAGTTTTAAAAATATGTATATAATTCACAGCTGTTCTAGTCTGCCCCAATCTTAAGAGTAAACGAAGCACAAATTTGAAGAAAATTCCGATTCGGTTCTAAAATGTTTCCCAAACTGAACTCCTAAATGTAAGTAATAATAATAAATCTTTACTGATACTTTGTTTTTAATGGGTATCCAACAGTCTAGCTTCGACTACTAGGCCGAACTATGTTTTTGTTGTTGTTTTTTTTTTGTATTTTGTATTTTGTGGGGAAGTTGATACGCAAAATCATGTGAGGGGCAGCAAATTATGTTAATCTATGAGTGTGAGATGCTGCGAACCAGTTCAATGGAGTTTTACCGACAGTTGGCAACCTGTTGCTTTGTATATGCTAAGCATATGCATTGGCATTCCTTAATTTGCTTAATAATCGACGCTGCAAACTGGCCTGGCAACACAAAATACCATAAATACAACAACAACAAACGGCCAAATACCAATCAACCAACAATCCGCCAAACAAGATGAAAACCTAAAAAGTTGCCACATTAATGCTTAAAACAACAATCGAAATATGTCTCCAATTTTTGTTTGTATTTTATTTTCTTTTCATATATAGTTTTTTTTTCGTTTTTTTGTATTATTTGGGCCATTACTTTATAGTGGACTTTGCGTTTTTTTTTTTTTAGCGAGATTCTGCGTATAGCAATCGCATCGGCCACGCTTGGCAATCAGCCTGATACACACACACACACACACACACACGAAAGTTTTGCCGGCTAGCTGTTTGGTCATGGACAATTGGTTGCCATTTGCCATCTGAGGGGAGTTGTGAGGAGCAATGGCAGTGTCAACAATCGGCCAGCTAATTGTCGCCAGTACTCAAGTCATGTTGGCCACGTTACTTGTGCGTTACTTGTTGTCGCCATAACGAATCACATTAAGCCCAAAAACAAAATATATACACATATATACATAAATATATTCGAGTTTATAACTAGTTAAAACAACTCAGTCTGATTCTTTCAACTGCGCAATACTCTATAACAGCTAAAAGCGTTTGAAAATGTCACAACTTTAGCTTGAACTAAGACAACTTTTACTTTAAGGCATTAACTTAAAGAATGAATTATGAATAGATATTCAAATGAAACTTTGTTTTTGAATTTTATTCTCTACTCCATAATTTACATTAACTTTATGTTTGTGTGTGTCTGCGTAATTTGTTCCAGGTGAAACTGCAAACTGAACGAAACAAAGCGGAAGTATAAATGGCAATAATAATAATAATAATAATAATAATAACTTAAAATGTTTCTTTAATAACCGATACATTTAAAAATCAATGCATGCAAATGTACAAATTTACATACTTAAATTCAAACAATTGAAACGTTGTAGTCGATAGCAAAGCACTGCGCTAGACTCTGATAACTGGTTGAAAAACAGGTAAGTCGAGGGATTGTATTTGATTTTTTTTTTGGGACATGTCAGTGGCTATCTTCTGATTAAGTTTTGTAGCTCTAGTCGTTATGATTATGTGGGGAATATGTGAGAAATATGTGAATTTATCGATTTTCAGTTATCGTTTTCCACGATTTCCCAGCCCATAAATGTGCGTAGAAGCACAAGCTTGACACTTTATCTGTCTTGCCCATTGACAAAGATATTTTCAAAGTTTCAATCTTCTAGCTTTACCGGTGTCTTTTATATATAAGATGGATCTTAAAATTCGTTATTCGAGCATAAAAATTAAAAAAAATTAATTAAATCTTTTCGGACAACAACACTTTTACAAAATTTCATATAAATATGTTTGACAATGAAGTCTCCAATCTTTCTTCTTTTATGTATTTTATTTTTCCCTGGACCCATAAATATTTCTCACTATTTTTTTTTGTTTTTAACTAAAGTAAAACTTTAATTTTTATATTTATAACATTTTTATTATGTAACTGGGCATTATAACTATATTTCTTCTAACAGTTTTCTAAAATTCCTACACTAAATAAATTTAGATTATAATGTTGTTGTTTTTATATCAACATTAGCTTAGTTAAAAAAAAAAAAACTCTCATTGAGTCTGTGTAAGATCTTTTTCGATTAATTTGCGCCTTTAAGGCCTTGCCTTTTTGAAATATTTTGCCTGATGTAGAACGCTGATCGGAATGGCAATGAAAATTGGATTGGAATCCCATTAACCATGCAATACGTAGATGGAATTTAAATTATGTGTGTGTTCGCGAGTGTGCTTGTGTGTGTGTGTGTGTGTGTTTGTTCGCGTCCTTTTCGTGGTAGTCTTTGAAGGTATGTGTGTGTGTGTGTGTGTGTGTTTGTGGTACAAGTGAGCATCAGCGGACGCTCTAAGTGGTTTTCTAACGAAGGATGCTTCGGAGCCACAGCAAACGAGATGCCTTTAACAAAAAAGAACAACAACAACAACAGCAACAAAAAACATTGAAAATGAAGTTGCTTCCACGAATTGAACAACAAGCGGCCTTTTGATATGCCACAAAAGAAAGCTAACGAAAAAAAAAAAAGAGAACAACAACACCAACAACAAAAAATCAGCGAACAGGGAACGAATTTTAAGTCAATGACTCCATTAAGTGCGGTTTTTTGAATTCATAATGCGTTGCAAGGTTTCATTAGGCAACAGGTTGCTATGCTTGCACCACCCGCTTGCATGTGCATGTGCATGTGCACACATACATATATGTTTGTGGCATTCAACACAAGCCAACAATGGCCGATATAACCAAAAAAAAAAAACCGAATCCATGCATAATTGCCAGTGTGTATGTACATATGTATTAATATTAACGAGTCACTTGAAGTCTCTTTTGAATGCATTCACAGGATTCTGCGTTGCCCTAAGCTATTTCATTTTCATTACCACACATTGCCTTCAACTCTAGTGGCTATGCGCATTTGTCGGCGCGCACAGTGGGCTGCATGCATAGCAAACTAAGCCAAAATACAATTAAAATATCTTATATGCATACAGCTTCAACTTAATCACAACTGTTATGGGGTTAATTAGAATACTTAAATAAATCATTTTGACATTTAAGCAAAATAAAATATCTAAACAAAATAAAATGCAAATATCAAGCGAACTAATAAACAATTACTAAACTCTTATTTAAGCTTTAAGCTCAAAAATTAATCTTTAATGCCATGAACTATTTTTCACTACACACACAAAGCTAGTCAAACTTAATTAAAAAGAACATTTAACCGGAATTCAATTATGTACAAAGTTGCTTTGAAACCTAAAATTAGCTTCCATAAAATAGATTTTTTTTTTTCAAATGAAATGGCATCCTTCTGTGAGCAACAAAAAAAAGGAAAGCAAATGAGTTTTCATTTTCAATTTCAAGCGAATTCATTACTGTTAAAGGACACAACGTCAAAAGCATTGAAAATACTAGCTAAAAGTTAATGAATGTTGCATTTTAGTATTTTTTTTTTTTTACATAGAAAAAGCTTCTTTGAGCAAAACGAAAATACCAGGAATGCAATGAATGGAGAGCATTTGTACTGTAATCAACAGCAAATTACTGTAGGAAAAACGTATTTATACGTACGAATATAACTTTGATAAAAGCAAATATTAACTGGCATTTAATGAAGGTTTTCTTTTTTACACATTTGTTGTCAGTGTGCGTGCGCCCATAATTCTCATGTTTAGCTAGCCTGTTTTGCTAATATGACAATTTAACGCTTAAATTACTGACTCATGACCCAGACTCGACCCGAAGCCAACTTATCCGAGGTTTGTACTTCACTCAGAAAAAACACAAATAAATATAAAAAACGGTACACATTTTATGCAAAATTTACTGTGTCAACATTTGTTGTCGCTCTGTGTGTATGTGTGTGTGTGTGTTTGTTAGGGCGACACTGTTTGAGAGGCATTTGAATGCGTTGCATGCAATGCGTTGTTGATTTTGTTGTTGCTGCGGGTGGGGGAGGGGAAAAAGGGCGCAAAGGGCGTGTTGCAAAGTCATGGTGGCTTGTTAGGTAGTTTCACGTGTAAACACACACACACGCACACACTAATACAGATAACACGCGCCGGACTCGAGTGCCATGTCGCGACTCATGGACAGCATGGATAGAATGAAGCCGCGTTCTTTCCGTATCCACTCGTGTCTGGCCAACAACATGGCCCCCACACCACACACCCTCTCCCTGCTGCCTACTAATTCCCCTCTTTCCCACGTGTCTGCATTAGAGTCCTCCTCCTGCTCCTCCCCCGTCTCCACTCGTGCAACCCCATCGAAAGCATATCGTCTCGATCGTGTGCGTCTGTTTTAGTTTTTGTGTGTTGTGCTCTTGTTGCCTCTGCCTCTGCCTCTGCTTCTTCTTTAGCCCCCCGCCCCCCAACACTCTTGCCACAGCCCCCCTGTGCTTTTTTTTTGGTACTTTGTGTGTGTACGCGCGCTGTTGTTGTTGGTTCATTGCCCGCCAAAAATTTTGAAGGCCAAAATAATATGAGATTTTTTTTTTTCGGTTGTCTTTTTTTTTTGTCTTTTTTGCGTTTTCTGTTTAGCTTCTGCTTCTTCAGCGCGCTGCTATTGTATTTATTGTGGTTGTTGTGGTTGTTGTTGTTGGTGTTGTTGTTGCTGTTGTAGTCATTTCAGGTTTTCCCTTTCTGGCAATAGTAGTATGTACGCGCCGGCAAATGCTTGGAGGTGTGTGTGTGTGCGGTTTGGGGCTCGCCAGGCTCTTGAGTAATATGGTAAGGGGGGTGGGGTAAGGGGGTAAGGTAAGTGTGGTTGGAAGGCGTCCCAAAAGTTTCACATACCCATACCCCTACTAGCTATAGCTGCTCTGAATGTACGCAATACGCACACTCGGACACACACACACACTAACACTAACACACCTGTACTCTTTGTATCTGTTCGAGTATCTTTCACAACTATGCAAGACTGTGTATCTGTATCTGTATCACGTCTCTGCTGTGTCGCAAACGATTTACGCACTTTTTATTTGATTTCATATACCCTATTCTCATGTACATCAACAACAAAAAAAAAAGGTACTTCAAAAGCTATAAACTTGATTCTTAAGTCAAATCAGATTCACAGTTTTTTTCAATATTCAGGCTATGGAAAATTTTACCAAAGAGTTTAAAGTTTCATTTGCCTAGAGTCGATTTTATTCGCTAGCAGGGCTGCCATTTAAGCCTATGCTATGTCAGCCCTGGCCGTACACTTGCCAGAAACTCGATTTGCTTAGTTTCCTAAGTTTCCTTGTATTTTCACGTTTTTTTTTTTTACAAAATACCCTATAGAGAGAGAGCTTTGCTATAACAAGAAACTTCAAAAAACAATTTTGGAAAATTCATTTTCTAAACATTTATTTATTTGTAATGCCTTTTTTTCTGGAAACAAGAGTTTCAAACAAGTTAAGGATTGTACTTATTTTTTTGGGTCTTAACCCTTTTATAAGAAAACGTGCAAGTTACAGGGTATTTTATAGTCAAGAACTTTCAATGAGAACACTCTTGAACATTATTTCTTTTCAGTTTTTTTTTTTTTTTGAATTTCGGTTGGCGCTGTAGTTCCAAAAAAAACCTGTCTTTGTGTGTGCCTTTTATTTCATACTTAACATTTTTTTTAATTCAAGAATTTCAGCTTAAGCACACACACACACACACACGCGCACACAGTGAGAGTTATGGAGTGAATGGAGCTCCTTTCTGCGTATTGAATTCGGCGTTGTTCAAAATGGAAACTACTTTGGGGCAACACTTGAACAAACGGCATAAGTTTGGCCATTTTGGCTGATTTAGCAACAACAACAACGAAACCTCAAATCATCGATCGACAGTCAAACTTCCACTTGATAGATCAGTTAATAAAGCTGATAAATGATGGATACGAAAATTTTTTGCTCCAGCTAAACAAAACAACAACAACAAAATGTTACAATAGTTATCTTTGCTTTCTAATTATGTTCAAAAAGCTTTGAAACTCAACGACTTATGGCATATACCCTTACAACAACAACAACAATTTTAAAGTGTATACGAAAATCGATGTGCAAACTCAATTTGCGCGTTTAAGCGGCGTTCAGTGTCAAGAAACGTTCAAGTATAAAAAAAGCACTATAAAGTACTATGTGCGTATGTTAATACATGTATGTATGTGTGTGTGTGTGTGTATGTGTGTCTAATTATATGGTAATATAGGCATACAAATGTACATATAAATTACTCTTATTACAGAGCGACGCCAACACACAAACGACGCGACAAACGACAACAAACAACGCGACAAACGACGACAGATCGACTAATCGACAGACCTCCCATTGATCTATTACGCCATCGCTGTCGTTCCTATATTACGTATACGCAATGTTAATAAGTTGGGATAGTATAAGCATTAAAGGCAACAGCTAGTAGCCACTCTTTCTTTCCTCTGACTGATGACTAATACCGATCTACAATACTATATATGTACACGTTTGATTTATTAACAAAAATTCTTATATCAAATTTGAGAAACTTTGATGACAAATTTCATATTAAATATCCAGTTTTTATATGCAGCCTAGCGTCTAGACAGTTGTTCAAGTTTTATAGTACATCTCATCGTTTCTACGGAAAGACACGAATTTGTTAATTGTTAAGCATTGGGTTGGTTTTGGTTTTGCTATATTTTTTTTTCTATTTCGTTCGTTTTATGTGTTATTTGATTTGATTTATATCATGAAATGTCTAATAAATCTATAAAAATAATTACTTAATTTGGAATGTTTTTGTTTTTTATGTTTTTCTAAAAACTTAAAAAATGTTTTCTTTTTTTTTTAGTTAATGTTTAATGTTTGTTGTCATCATTGTCATAATCATCATCATCATCATCATCACAGTTTGTCGTGTAGACCATATATAAGCCTAAACGCAGCATTTAAATTACGTAAATTGATCTGCCGCTGATATCATTATCATTATCGCTCACACACACACACTCGCACACGCACACAAACAGCTGTATTTCAATCTTGACCGTTGGCGCTGTGCGTGCGGTCCTCCCCCCCCCCGCACCCCACCATTTCTTTAATAATCAAAAAAAAAAACATTTTATTAAATTAAACATTAAAAATCAACAACAAAAAAAAATCGCACAAGTTTACTTTACCTACACAACGGCCTACCCCCCTCCCCCCCCCCACACACACACACACATACTCATACGCACAGCCCCCTCTCGCAATCCATCAAAAACCCGTCACTATTTACACTCTACCCCCCCGCACTGCTCCACCACAACCCCCTCGTAACATTCATTCATCTCGCGTCTAGCGTTTATTTTGATTTCCATTTCGGATTTTGGCATCGGCGGCGGTCTGGTCTCTCATGGCAACGAGCGACAAGCGTCGAAAACGGCGGCAACTTGTTTCTTTGAATAATTTATACGCTTTTTATTTTGATTTGTGCGTTTGGCCTTCTCGAAGGCGCAAACACGTGTGGCCGCCAGCTCAAAATACCCTGTAATAACAAAAAAATGTTGTAACTTACAACAATAATAACAATAAGTTAGGGTTACACATTATTACAGTGATATTTGCATATAGTGAACACTTTATTAATTATTTTCAACAAACAAAAAAGATTCTGTTAATTATATACATGTTAAGCTTGATTAAGTTGTGAGTTCTGCAGCAAAAAGCTTGTTAATTAAATAAATAATAATATTTTTAAAAAATATTTTATCGTCTCTGTTGAAATATTGATCTAATAACATTTAAACTTTTTTGAAAATAATTTTTTATTTAATAGAATTTTAAAATCCTAATGTAGGAAACATTCAAACCTACTTAAAGTGAGACTTGAATGAGTTGAATTAAATAAATGTTTAAAGTACTTTATTGCATACAATTTTTGTATATATAAACATATATGCGGGATATATCTTAGTCGATCTGATATGGAACAAACACAAACAGCTTTATTATTGTTTACAGTCTTCCTTTTTGGAGATGTTTTTTTGATATTGCAGTTGTCTTTGATTTTGATTCAAGCATTCGAATTAGATTCAGTTTAGGTCAGATTTAGTCCAGAGTTAAAGTCAGCTAAACAATTATCTTGCTTTCCCCCCCGCCCACATTTCCGTTCTTTTGCAGTTCTCACTTTTTTATTTAAGATTTTAATCTTTCGCAGGGTCTTCAGTATGTTAGGAACAATGGAACAGCTAAAAAAATGACTTAAAAAAAAAGCAAAAAGTGAAAGTTAACAAAAGCTAAACATAAATAGTTGATTTTCATAAACATTATAAACTTAGTTAAGTCATTTCATTTATTATTGCCTTTTTCTCTTCAAGTTTTTTTGGCGTTGTTCACTTTATTGAGAGTGCACTGTACAGTGTTCGTGTAAATTACAAAACAATTAAAGGGCGCTTATAAACGCTTCGAAGCGAAACTTAACACTCAGCCTCAGATTGCATCCATTTAAAAACTATACACACACACAATAAATAAATAAGCATTAATTCATTCGTGATTCATTCATTCCAATCATATTCATTCATATTCGTATTCACACTGTTGCGACCCAAACAAGTTTCATGCTTTGAAAAACTTTTAACTCCAACTCAAAAAAAATTCTGTTTTTGGTGTTTGTTGTTGTTGTTGTTGTGGGTGATTCTTTTTAATTATAAACCAAACACAAAAACCAAAAACCAAAAAAGAAACTGACGCCCACTGTGATATGCTGCTGTCTATGCGGATCATTAACTTTGCATGCTCCTTTTATGTACTAAAACCCCGCACCCCGCACCCCGAACCCCGAACCCCGACCCCGACCGCCTATCTTTGTTTATTTGTTTTTGGTTGTTGTTGTTGTTGTTGTTGGTGTGGTTGTTGCTGTTGTTGCTGCCCCGCATAGTAAACATTGACAGCATTCACTTTACTACTGCCGCCGACTACTGTGTCGCACACTCATTCACTCATTCATTCATGATTTTCCATATCATTCATTCAACTTTGCATATACATACATATATGCGTGGGCAGCTGCCACACCAAGCTTACTTTCACACAAACACACACAAGCGACAGTTGTTGCAGCTGTTGAATGTTGCAGCCTTAAGATTGTTGCTGTTGTTTTCGCTTATATTTTTTGTGTGCTTATTTTTTTTTTTTAGGTTCAACAAATTTGTCAATTTAACTTAATTGAGTCTCGGTTTTGGGTCTAGTCGCATTTCGCACGCTGCTTATAAACTTTACAATTATTGTTGGCTATTGTTGTTGTTGTTGTTATAGTAGTAGAAACACTTTCACGTGAATTTTCGTATACCCTTTTGTTTTGCGCATTCGCAATTATTCCATTCATTAAGAAATCAAACTATGTTTTTGATGGCAATTTTAATTTGTATTTTTTTTTTTTGAATGCGACGCAATTTCCTTTTGTCAATTGAATGTAGTAGTTACGTCTGCCTATTGAATGGCCTAAAGTAAAACTGCCGCTTGCCACAAATGGCCAACAACTTTAAGCCGGGCCGAGTTGGGCCGGCAATCGCAACCGCATTTGGTATTCGCATTTGGCCTTTCCGTTTCGCCGTTCAATGTGTTGATGCCACACCAGTGTGTTTGTGTGTGTGTGTGTGTGTGTGTGTGTAGTTGGCTTATAGATAATGTGGGCGTAGCAAAAGCAGCGCCTTCTCAATCAATACTTTTGACTGGCTTACAAAGTCAGTTGAAAATCTTCTTTCTTTCTTTTCCCCAATGCAACAATAAATGTCTGAAATGCAACAAAGAAAAAGCAGCCAACAAAAAATAAGTTGATTGATTAAAAAGTCTTATTGACTTGAACACAACAACAAAATCCCATTGATTCCACAAAGTTATTAATTTACTGCGAAAACTTCAGGAGAAATCTTAATTTATTTATTTCCTTGAAAGCAAAGCATTTAAGAATTTTCAAATATTTTTTAATATATATATATAAAGTGTTAACAAATTGATTTTATTTCGATTATTATCGATAAATTTTTTTCTATTCATTTTTGAAGAACCTTAAAATGTTTCATTCGGGGGCTTGACTGTAAATTTGTAGTACTTTCGAGCACTTTCCCAAAACGAAGTTCATGACATAAACATTTAGTTCTTGCCATTCATGCCGTTAAATTCTTGGTTCTTATTAATAAACAAGGTTTTTGGTTCAAGGATTTTATTTCGAAATACTTTTAAATGCAGTCTTAGCCACAATCCACAATCTAAATTAAAGCCAAACAAATCGCGACATTGAAAAAAATCTTAAGTTTATTGATTTGTTGATGAATGATTGAAGTTTGCAATTAAATGCACTTTAACTTCATTATTCTTGTTAGCCAAAAGGTTAACTTCTTGGCATCGTCATCGTCTAAACATTTGCATAATTATATTGACAGCAGACATATATATTTCAGATATTTTTGTTTGTTTATTTTTTAATATTTCTAACACGTTTTGCAATTTGTTCTTTGTAAAGAACTCTTGGCTTAGAGCTTGTAGGCGTCATACATACTTAAGCCAAAGTATATAAATATATACATACATATATATAAATGTAAAAGTAGCTATAAGTATGTATGTTTGTAGTTGTTGTTGTTGTTGAGATTTCTAGCTAAACATCAGCCAGCTGTGAAATGAAAAGGCATGCGTGAAATTCCAAAGATTGTATATATATATCTATATACATACATAGATATATATTGTTAATGACCAAATGATCGGAAATGCCTTGCCATATTAGCTGATTTCCACGAATACTTGTTCCATTAATAGTCCTACTACAACTACAACAACAACAACAACAATTCACAACTAACTGAATGGCGCTACTTTAATTACACATATTTGGTTAATTAGTTAGTTGGCTAGTTAGTTAGTTCGACAGTTGATTGGCAAGAATGTTCAAAATTCGAGCAATTCAAAATAAGAATAAGAATAATATCTGGTTCCGCTAAATTATCATTATACCCTAACAGTATAAGGTATTTATCGATCGATAACTGGTTTAATAAAAATAAAACCAAAACGAAAAAAAAAAATAATTATAGTTCTTGCCCAAAGATATTTAATCGATTTAACAACGATTCATAGTTATTGATCAGATATTGCATGATATCGAATAATTATATACATATATGTATAAGTATGTACAGTGCACGCACGATAAGGTATACCATTCAAAAAAACAACTCAGCGAACTTTATGACTGATTCGTTCGGTTGGCAGAACTTACTATTTCAATCTACTTCATCATACAACACCTTTTTTGTTTGTTTATGCTTTGAGGTTGATTTCAAGAGATTTTCGACTTAAAACTAAGTCTTAGTTTGGGCCTATCTATTATCTGATAAATGTTTATGCTCTTTGAAACAGATTTCTTATCACTGACAATTGACAGTCGCAACACCATATAACGAACTTTCGTACAATGAAGTTTTCTATGGTTTCGTTATATGGAAGTTCGACTGTTTAGCCGAAAAAAGTATGTGTTTGAGAATTGTGAGAAAATCATAGGAATATACATACTATTAAAAGTAAAGCTATATATGCAATCTGTGTTTGATAAGTCATTAAATGAACCACTTTTAAATGCGCAGCCAGTTTTAGTTCGAAAATTTATTTTCGAGTTTTGTTTAGTTTAGTCAAGTTTTGTGGTGCGCCATCGATTGCGTATCTGACAATCGACTGACTTATCGCTCAACGAAACTCAAGGCTCATTTATTTTTTTTTTTCTTCTTTCTTTTTTTTTCTTTCCATTTTATTTATTCTTTCTATTTTTTGCACTGTGATGATGATGATGATGAAACTCGCCCCGAAAAAAAAATAATAATGCGTCGCAAATTATTTTCGCCATAGCATATACATATACATATATATAGTGGGCTAATAAATATATATGTATTTTTTTATGAATATAAATTGTGTTAGTTGTTGTTTTTTTTTTTTTAATAATACGTGTATTAACAAATTGCGTTCTAGTCGCGCTCCGATTTTAAATGCGTTTGTTTTTTTTTTTTGGTTTCTGTTTTGTTTGTTATCAATTATTTTGTTCGCTGGTTTGTGGGTCTGAATTTAACCTGTGTTTCGTTTGTGACCCGTTGATATGGGCTCTAATGAGACTGCAACTGTTTTGGTGGTGGTGTTCAGTGTTGCCCCCATTGCTGGTCAATTTCATGCCGCTCTAAGCCTTCATTGTGCCAACGCGACGAACCATGCACTTTTGGCCACGAGCCACGCATAGAACTTCCTTTTTGGGTTTTGGGTTCTGGGTTCTGGCGTTTAATTGCCGAAGTTAACCCAATGCACATAACACTTTGGCTAATTACCAATAACCGGCAACACACACACACAAACACATACACATCAATGTCTAAACAATAAATATATGATTCATTCCATCGAATTGCCTGAGAAAACTTAATGATTTTAATAAAATGTCAACTATAATTTAGTCAATTGTTAATGTTGATTATTAACTATTTTCACAATCTGCCAGCTTAAAGTTTTTCCCGAAATCAAACCAATTTTTCTTACAGACTACATAACCTTCGCTCCTTCAGATACATTACAGTTTCGCCTGATTTGTTTGTTGTTCTATTCTGCGATTAAATCTGAGAACTACCTAAATACAGGTAGCATCTCTATGGTTTGAATAAAGATCGTTGCAAAGTTACGCTGGACGAGACTGTGGACATTTTGTCAGCGTCATGCCACATAATTGTTGTCACTCATCTCATTTCATTCCATTCCAATATACTACTACATAGTACCTATATCATCTATCGGTGTGTGTGTGTGTGTGTGTATTCAACCATTCATCTGGGTTTTTGAAAATTCCAAGAAACTTTTCCTTAGTAGCTTAGCTTCTACTTTTCTACTACCTGCCAAATCTGCCATTTACGCAGTTCCGCCAAAAACCCAAATTCACTGAGAAACCAAACTGATTTCTTGTTGTTGTTGTTGTTGCTGTTGTTGTTGTTTGCTGTTGCTTTATCTGCATCATTAAGTGCCGCTGCCGCCGCCTGGCTGGCCCAGAAGAGGGGCGTCTACTACTACTACATACTTGTAGCAGTAGTGTAGTGTTTATGTAGTATCTTATCAGCTAGCATTGGCAGGGCCAATTAGCTGCCCCTCCTGCGCCACCACTGCTCCACCCCACTCGCCAATAAAACCGAAAAAAAAAAAAACACAAGTAAATTCTTCTTTTTTTTTGTGTGTTTTTAAATTCAGTTGAAATATCTTTGGTCTTCCTGCTTTTGTCTGTCTGTCTGTCTCACCAGCAGCTCTTATCAGTGGGCATGGCCTGTCTATCCCCCCGCCCCGCCCGCCCTTGCCCCATCGCGCTACAAGTCTTAGTTAGACGTGCGTAGTCGGCGTCCTTGAATAAAGAAATTAAACATATGTTTTATGAGCTAAAACAATAATAAAATACGAATAAAAAAATGTATACAAAATACATTTAAAGCGCCATCAAAAAACGCGTAGAATTACTTATTCAATGCCGCAGTTTGAAATGACAAATTTCTAAATACCCTTACAAAACGCAAACGAAGGTTAAAGTTATACTAAAAAAAAACAAAAATCAATTAAATTATATTAATAGTTTTATATGGCAGCGGAGGCAGTTTTTTCGTTTTTCTTTCGTGTGTTTGTCAAGTTATGTTTGACTGTTTGTCGACAATCTTCGCCAAACCTAACCACT
Organism: Scaptomyza polygonia; assembly: GCA_035044585.1. Classification (NCBI taxonomy): domain Eukaryota; kingdom Metazoa; phylum Arthropoda; class Insecta; order Diptera; family Drosophilidae; genus Scaptomyza; species Scaptomyza polygonia. Next base: position 242,460 of record JAWNNU010000649.1, read on the forward strand.
GCCCAATACCCTTGCTGTATAAGGGCTATCAAAACTTTAACGAACCTTGTCAAAAGTAAGAAACAGCAGAAAACAGGGTTGAGAGTTCATTTGAAGCTGAATAAATATACCAAAATCCATTGTGGAAATAAGAAATATATGTATCTTAAGCAATCATCCAAAAACGTAAGTAAAAGTAAGTTGTTTGGTTAAGTATTTTTAATGTAAACAATTCTTGCATTAACATAAATAAATTTATGTATTTTTTTGTAACCAAATTCGCTTGGCTTTGGGTCATTAAAGTGCATCTGTTTTTAAGGAAAATTCCTAAAAAGAATTTTCGGTTATGGATTGTCAAATAAAAATGCGCAAATATGGATTGGATCAATGCACAGCAAGACCGGGTATTGTAGGGTATTAAACAGGGTAGAAGGAATAGGGGCAGGGCTGTGGAATATGATCCACCGATGTTGGATGGACACTGGCTGATATAGGCAACTCTGGTTCACCTAATTTTATACTACTTAAGCCAAGTACATATGCATTTATGCATAAACGAAAAGTATGTTTGTATAAATATATGTATATATATATATATATATATATTTATGTAGCTGTTGAATGTTGAAAAAGTCAAGTTGCTGTGACGACGTCAAACGAGAATTTCAGCGCTTATCAAACACGGAAGCTTTGACGCAGCTGGCCAACTAAACATACAAAACATGTGCATAAGTTAAGGTTTGTCTTGTTTTTAGCCTTTTGGCCTTATTTCATGTATTCTGCGTTAATATTCTTTCTTTGTGGCTTTCAAATTCAAACAAACGGCCGCTGTGTGTTTGTGGCTTTTATTTGATTTATAAACACGCAAAAAAATATATTTAAAAAAAAAAGGCAACTCATAGATGGATACACTGCCAACTAAATAGGCAACAAGATCATATCTTAAAGAAAAAACAAAACAACAACAGTTAAGTTATATAGTAGGCCTAAATATCAACATTTATTTGTTGCATGTTTTTTTGTCAGCCTATCTTAAACTATTTGGAAAGTTATGACTAAAACAGCGATAAATTCAATGACCGAAATTTTTGCTTTAGATTCTCTCGTACAGATAAAAACAGAGATACATGGATTTTGCTGAAAAAAATCATCAGGTTTAATTTTGAGCATCCCCATCAAACCAAACAAACACACAAAATATATATAACATAAATCAGCCAACATACTATATGAACGCAATTTATTGCCGAAAATAAATCAAATCTGATTAGAAACACAATTAAGTTAAGTTAAATATATGAAAATACACAGAAATCAAATGCGAATAATATCTTTATGTTTATTTTAAATTTCTACATATAACAATTAACGCTTTGAGCTTAAAAATTTGCATTTCTAAAGTTTCAAAGAACTTTCAATACTAGAATTTTGGTTTAATAAGTTTTTAGATTAAAATATTTTAATGATCATTCAATTAATACGATTCCAGCGAAATCAGTTCTCATCTTTACCAACTCCTTTGTTCCTAACTTTGAAGTTCTTTTATTTTTATTTTTTTGCGCCGAACTTTGCCACAAGATATTCGAGCTTCAAGGGCATTCAAACTTCAGTTTAACCATTGAGAGCATCTAGTTTTTTTCGTTTTTTTGTGACGTACTTTCCGTATTGCGTATCTTGCGGATTGCTCAGTTGCTCAGTTGGCTGCCAAGCAGCGATCATTGGGCATTGATCATGGGACGACGACACACCAACACGAACACGAACACACACAGCGATTCTGTTGTATGTAGTAGTGTCTGCCGCCTCATCACCTTCGAAACGCAAAACGGAACAAAAACATAGACAACAACATAAAACACTTTTTACTGATCCGTTTGGCTATAATACTACTTGCTTACTTACTTTGTTTGTAATAGGATATGCCGAGAGCTCTCGGGCTCTATTTTATGGCACACACACAAACACACACACACACACACACACGATTGTGTATTTTTATTTGGGAAGCTACTTGAGCTGTCTGTGAAGTGGCCTGTGCAGGTGTTGAATATACCGTCCGTTCCCACAGGCCAAGAGCTGAAAAGAAAAACGAAAAAAATATGAGGGAAAAACCCGACACGAGATAATAGATAAGCTAACGTAAGCCGAAGTTAGCATACCCTTGCGAAACATATTCAAATTTTAACAAAAATAAAAACTCGACAATTGTGCGATTTTGTAACCAAACTCTTTTTCCATTTAAACAACGAAAAACAAACAAGAAATTGTACATGATTTTCATATAAATCATAAAAAAAATAAAATAAAGGTGTACAAAATGAAACCGGAATCGAATATTCTCATTGGACAAACATATACTTAACTGATTTACAATATGATCCTGTTGCTTATGTTTATGATCCCTTTTGAGAAATGATTGATACACGAACTAATTCCGAGTTTTTTTGTGTTTTGGTTACATAAGTTTGATATCGGATCGGATGAAGCACTTAATAACGTTACTCGTTCGATTTGCTTTCAATTTTCAGCGAATGCTTTGAGGACCTTAAAAACTGAAAAGACAAAATATGCAAAAATATTAAGAAATAGATTTCATTCTTGACATTATTTCAGTTATTGAAATTCCTTGTGAACTAGCCGTAAAAAATATTATGTTAATTTTGCCTTAGGAATATTACGCTAACATTTTTTATTTTAAAGAAATCAATTATTATTTTTTATCTACTATTTTAATAATAAATTTCTTAGAATAATTCGTTAGTTTCGCTTTAGTTTAGGGTTTAATAAACTTTACTTATGTTTAAGAACTTGTTTCATTATCTTTATCGCTAATATGCTTGCAACAAATATTTTAAACTATTCTATATACGATAAATACTATCGCCCGATTCACAGCTAATGCTATTAAATTTTGTACCCTGTGCTTTGTGATTTTTCGTTGTTGTTGTATTATTATTAATGGATTCTGTTCAATTAGAATATGACCGCAACAACCACCGAGAAGTAGAGCCGTCGAATCACTAAAAACGACCACAAGACCATTAAATATGTCAACGAGTGCTCGTAAATTTGATGAATGTGTGTGTGTGTGTGTCTGTGTGTGTTGGTGTGTGTGTGTGTGTGTGTGTGTGTAGAGCTTGGTGTTTGATGGATTGATTGATATATGCTGGTCCAACCCTCCAACAACTGTCGCCCCATATATATCTTTGTGTTTTGTTTTTTTTTTGTAATCAAATGTCAGTCAGGCGGTGAGCAACAGGCTGCAACAGATTGCGGCATCTATGAGCAACGCTGAGACTGAAATTGCGTGTGGGCCAACACGTAACGAAAAACCCGAACGCAAATCTCATAAATGTGCCGGCTAATGAGGCTGCCAAATGGATTTTTGTTTTTTTTTTCTTGTTGTTTGGTTTGGGTTTTGGGTTTTGGGTGCCGTGTAATAGGCACAAAACCTAATAACAGTTCAAAGGCAATTTGCCATTTTTGGGTCGCACATTTCAGCTGTCCAGCTGTACAAAACTAGCTAACCAAAAACACAAAAAGATACATACATACATAGATACATTCGTGCAGATTCGTTGCACAGAAGCTGGACGACAATTATGCAGACACACACACACACATACATATGGCCAAGAGGCTAGCGGATTGTCCAGGCTGCCTGTGACTAAGCCTAAGACAACCCATATCTCTCGCTATCTCACTCGCTCTCTCTCTTCATATCTTGTAGATACATTGCCGGCAAGTCGTTTTTGCTATAAATACGTTGCTTTTTGCTATTTCTGTGCTTTTGCCTGTCTTCTATACAAAACGGCATTTATTTAGTATATGTATATCTCTCTGTGTATTTATATATATATGCGTTTGTGTGCCATTTGTGCTTTTAGCGTTTGCATATCTACAAATGTATCTGCGTATTTCTATTTGATTTTGCATTTGTTGTTACGCTATTTTTGTATCCACACACACACACAGACACACTAGTATTTGCATACGTGCCACAAGTTAGTTAGATGTCAATCGAAGTCGACTCAACCATGCGCTGCAGCTGTATCTTATATAGATACACGATCTATTCTAAAGTCGTCCAAACAAAAATTCGCTTGCAAAACGAACTTTATTAAACTCTTTGCGACTTCCGCTAATAATTTCAAATCTTTCGCAAACATATTTTTTTTTGGTTTGGTTTTGGTTTTTTTTAGAAAATAATTTTTTGTGTGCTTTTTCAAATATCCATGTTTGTTTATATTTATTTATTATGAGTTCGGGATTTTTAATACGCCCATTAAAAAGATGTGATAAAAAAAAAAAAAGAAACAACAAAATTTTATAGATAAATTATAAACAAAAAAAAAAATTAGTATAAGAAACGTAGCCGGAGCGCAGAAGGAAGTAGAAAATCAAAAGGAATGAAACGTGCGTAGCTTTTTTCAAAAAAAATAGGTCAAATCTATTTCGGTTTGCCCATAAAAATAAAATAAGAAGAAAGAACTCAAGAAAACAAAAAAACAAAAACAAAAAACAAAATCAATATAAAAATGAAAAACAGCAAACGGTTTCTTTCTCAGCTTTCCTGCCGGCTCTTTATTTTTATTTATTTTTTGCATTTTTTTTTTTTTTTGCATTCTGTATCTATTTCATTCGTTGGCTCCTGAGTATTTATTTTTGTGTTTTTTTTTTTGGCACCTTTTGTTGTGGAAAATTTTTTGGCGCGCTGATCTCATGCCCGAACATCTCTCTGCCGGTTGCCGGGTTGCCGGTTGTATTATTCGGCCCAGATGCAACCACATAATAATAATAAGCCAATAGATTGCCATGCTATAATTACAGAGTTAACATCCTAACTAATCCTCCAAGCCAATAACCCAAAAATCCCGGAACCTAACTCAAATTCAAATACAAAAAAAAACGCCCTTGATTTAATTGCTCAATGTTCAATGACAAAACCCTCAAATCAACTTCTTGACTAAGAAATTATTTGCGAATTTCACCCAATACATAGATACTTTTGTATCTATGTATATGCATATGTGTATGTGTATGTATGTTTAAGAAGCGGAGGCTCGTCGGCCGTGTGTCAATATGATTAATGGTTGAAACTTTTTGTTTGGCCAAAAGACAACAGCTGTGGGAAAAATTACAATTTTCGTAAATGTTGTAATATCTACTTATATCGTTTATTAAATTAGAAAGCCAATGCTAAATTTATATAACTTATTTATAACTGATTTTTTTGTTTTAGATAGAAAAAACCCAATGCAAAATCAACATTTAAAGGATTTTCGTTTGAATTGAACATTAACGATTGACTTAACACAATAAAAGTTTATACTGATTCGACAATTTCTAACTTTTCAGCTACAAAAATATGTCATTATGAATATATTTTTTTTACTACAATAATGGATAAATTTTAGCTACTCCATCGTTTGGTTCTTTCTTAATCTTTATCAGAAAATCACACCACAAATGTATCTCACTTTAAGTTTGTTGTTGTTGTTGTTGTTGGTTGTCTATTTTGTTTTTATAGTCAAACATGGCGTATTGCATTGCAATTGAACAAGTTGACTTTTATAAATGTTTAGGCAAACAGTTGCCAGTTGAACCGTTGTTGGCTGTTTGCTTTCATTCATTCATTTGTGCAGACAGGATATGCTTTCAAGCCGAATTCCACTTGTCATCCTGTCCGCTTCTCGTGTGCTGACAAATGTTTGGCTCACAATTGAAATACAGTTTGACACACCGGGCCATGACAAATACATACAAACATACATACATGTATGTCGCACTCGTACTAAGAACTACACTAGAAACTGTATAAAAAAAAAAATAAAGGGCCTCTATCTATCGGTCTGTCTGTCAACAGGGACGTCTGTGTGTGTCTGTGTGTGTGTCCTGATTTCAACATTGTGACAAATCGGCTGAGAACTTAAGCTGGGAAAATTGTTAAATCAGTTTGGGGATTTTTTTGATTGTCCGTTGTTTTCCAATTTTGGTAAAAAATAAGATGAAGAAAAAAAGTCCTTTATACAATTTTCTGTTGACTAATTGCTGTCATTAAGACTTCTTAGCATTTCTTTGTTCGGGGAAAACATATTTTTTTTATTTATTTTTTTTTTGAAGCTACCAGTTTGCTGCTTCTAGGTATCGAAAGTGTTTTGTCATGCAAAAGTTTAACAATAAAGAAAGTTAACAATTGAAATTGACCTAAAAATGAATTTGTGTATTTTTAGTTATTAAAAGATACAACAAAAAAAATTTATTCTCATTGTTGAATTTTTACTTCAAACAGATAATTGGAAACTTTGAATCATCGACTTTTCTCTTTTTCTCACATTAAGTGATTTTTTATAAGCTATACTTTGGAAGAATAAATAATAATTCCCTTCAAAAATATGAATATACGTCCCTTTAATCACAAGGCGATCTGATCAAAGTGAACGGAGATCTGAGCTGATGTTTAAATCTTCTCGAAATTTCATTTTGAAAATTGTAACGAATAATCGAACCGATTTTTATCAAATTTTGCAGACTTATAAAGAACATAAAACCAAAAAATTTTTTTGATAAATAAGTAGCCGATTTAAAGCCAACAAAGCATAATTTTTTGGCAGGAAAACTTAACTTTTGTTTTTTCAAAATAAATAAATAAACATCATTTGAATAATTAACTAATCCTTTGATCCCGTTCTTTACAGCTTGGCTGAGATATTGGGGTGTATAATAATAGTATTTAATGAATCCAACATTAAATAATCAAAGGAACCGTTTTTGTATGTTCTTGTACTTATCTTTAGTTTTCTCTCAGTGTAATTGCACAGCCAGTTCATCAAAAACCACTGATCATAAAACTAGGCAAATACTATGTTCGAGCGAGAGAGAGTGAGCCAGGGAGGGAGAGAAAGAAATAGATAGAACCCTTATACATTTAAATGATCCCTGACATCTTCTTCCCTTCTTCAGTTGGCACCTTTATAAGTATTTACAAAGTAGTAGTAGTAGTAGTAGATGCCTGCCTTTCTGGCATCTACTACCTGTTTTCACTTTCAATGCACCTGGCTTTTTTTTATTATTGTTTTATTTGCTAATTAACCAGCAACGCGATTATTGCACTTTTAGCATTATCATCATTATTATTATTATTATATCAACGAAGCTTATTTACGTTTTTTATTTGTATATGTGTAGCTTTAATTAACAACGTTGTTAGTATTGTGTCGGCCGGGAAATTACCAAACTTATCGCAATTTGGCTGACTTAGGAAGCCCCGAACCAAGCCCCCTAACCATCATCATGCCATTATGCAAGTAATATGAGGGTTTTTAGCCCCTTAACCCTTCAACTTCATTTATTTGCTTAGTAAATTTGACTATTTGCATGTTTTTAATTAGTTTTCTCTTTCATAATTGTAGAATTTTAATTTTAAACATTTTTGAATTTTGAAAAAGAAAAGAAAAGACAACCAATTTGCAAAGACTGTCTAATCAAAAATATGTAGTTATTTTTAGGCATTTACTTAGATTATTGTTCGAAAAAGTATTTAATTTTTAACATGTTTTTATTCTCAACTGAAGAAAACTCTATTCGCTAGAAAAATTCATTGTACCATATCGAAGACGGACGGACGATCGGTTTGATTGAAAAAAAAAAAATCAAACCATCAAGAATTATGTTCAAAGTGCAACATTTTCAGTATTGGTTTGCAGAAAATAGATGTGGCTACTTCTCCATATGGAACATGTCCCTAAAAACTGTTTACCAACATATCTGGGCGCTAATCGGCAAGTGTACACCCTGCCGCAACGAGTTCTTTCCCTACATCTTTTGGCTGGTATTGAGTGTGAGCTTCATGGGCGCCTATCGCAGTTTCTGCGAACTTCTCAGCCTTTATTCCGACCACGAATGTCCAATCGAAATGTGGCGACCCCGCAAATTCTTTGTACTGGATATTGAGTTGCTGCGTCGGGCGCGTATCGTGGGTTCCATTATTGGATGCTATGCTTGGCTTATGATGGTTTATGCCCTTATCAATGTGAGTCAAACAAATTCGATACGAAAAATATTTTGACTATTATGTTCCCATAACGGAATTTATACTTTGATCTCGAATTTTAAGCAAAACATGTCAATCTTTTGACAATTTATCGATAGCTATCGATTATAAATGTTTTTGTTGTTGTTGTTTAGATTCAACCATCCTTTATGACACCATGGTTGGTATTGAATACGATAGTGCTTGGCTTGGATATTGTGCTATGGATTGTCGATGTGACCAACTGCCGGCTGCCATTAAGTATGTGCACGATCTATCCGATGTTGAGGCTGTTCTGCACTTTGGCTTTGGTCAACTGTGTCCAGACGGTCTTCGAGAATGCCATCAAACGTCGGATGATCGATGCGTTGAGTATCTTTGGCAATGAATCAATATTTACAAAAGGCAACTGAAAGTCGTCTTTGCAATCATCACCAAATACTGGACTAAGTAATCGCCACCGATCGCTGAACTGAACTGAACGAAATGCAACAATCTAAATGCATCAAGCTGTTGCACCCTTCCTCTTTTCGAGTCAGTGTGTGTCGGTGTGTCCCATTAAATCGAATGGTTATCATTAAAAAAAACAAACCAAAAGAAAAAAGGTGCAAGCACTACATAATTGTATCATTTCTCTCTGTCTCTTTCTACTGTTGTCCTGCTGGTAGCAGTTGCCTGCATTAAGCTCAATTAAGCGGCACGCAGCACATTGACTGACATCCTCGTGCCTCGGACCTTAATCAGTACCCATGTGGCAGGTACAGCTTCAGTTAAACAGCTACAATAGTCTACAGCTTACAGGCACAACAGGGTAGAACAGGGCCCGTGCCTAGTAGCAAGCACCTTGCAACCAAAACCAATCCTTAAAAGTGCCCAGCCCTTATGCACACACAAACACACTCACGCATAAGTATATGTGGGTTATTGTCTTTATATATAGAGGTACACTCAGGTACTTTCACTTTGCTAAGCATCTTGGCACACAGCTTGCACCTTTTGCCAACTGAATCGAATTGACTAAGCAAACAAAGCAGAAAATTCGCAAAATCTATGGGATTTAAGAATACGGATGTATTCGGGTTAGGATTGTTTGTGCAAAATTCCGCAAAAGGTTTGTATTGTGTGTTGTTTTTCTCTTTTCAAGTAATGGAAAACTTTTAGATCCCAATACTTAGGTACTTTTATATATTGTTGGGCTAAGCTTAACCAAAAGATTTTTTTTTAAATTAAAGCTTTGGCGATGAAATACCAGAAAAAAACCTAAAACCTTTATCTTTAAAGTTTCTTGAGAAACATATTTATATGATTTTATTAGCATCTTGAGAGCATACAATATTCGTTGTGTATACGTTATTGAAAGCTTTTGGCGTTACCCCGTTGCCTTTGACTGCCTTTTGACTTAATTCATATTGAGGAATTGCACCTGTCCAACTTGCAAGCTGCAAGTTGCAAGTTGCAAGCTTGCTGCCGAAATCTATACGCAATTAAAATTAAAAAAAAAATTTACTTTAGCTGGCTGGATGTTTGACAAGAGGGTAAAAAGCTGAAAGCTGCTGGGCCAGTTATGTGACATTTGCCGATAAACTAGTACTATACTTAGTAGCTGACGATTTTCAGTGCCAAAGTACAGTACGACCTCGCTTACCGTGTCTTGTTTTGTGTTAGAAATCCAATCATATATTTTTTCTTTTTCTATGCGAATAATGTAAACAATTTATTTTGTGTTTAGCTCTTGGCTTCTTCTTCTTCTTCTTATTTTTATTTACTTTTCTGTCTCTCTCTCTTTATAAACAACATTACAATCTGTGTGTATTTTATATCTTTCATCTTTTTTTAAGGAAATTTTGTATAATGTTTTTTTTTTTTGTTAGTTCTTAGAAACAAATATATACTTTTGATGTATAATAAATGTGTGTGTGTTTTTTTTTTATACATAATATAATTTATTAAACAAATTTTTTTTGTTAAAGCAAACATATATGTATAGTTTATGTTTATTTCATATCATGTCGTGTAACATTTTTTAAGTAAATATTGTTAATCCCTATAAATATTTACAAAATCTCATTATAAATTATTAAATTATTAAATTATTTTTATAAATATGTATTTGAATATATATATATATTTTTATATACATATTATTATTATGTATAAATAACTATTTGAAGCCGCGCTAATTGTATTTTATGTTCTCATTATTAATTTAAGTATTGTTTAAAGCTGTTGTGTATTTTATTTTTATTGGCAACAGACCCAAGATCTGTAGCAATGTATATATATAATTATTTACAAGGTAATGAACAAAATAATAAAAAAAATAACAGCAACAACAAAAATCAAGCTATAAAAACATATATTAAGTATTCGAAAAATAAACTCTGTTTCAACATAATTTTTTATGTCTATTTTGTACTCTTAATTTGCATTGCCTATGTGTGTGTGTGTGTGTGTGTGTGTAGAAAAATCTCCAGAACCAAAGAGCAATTTAGTTAACTAAAATCAAATTTAAGCAATAAATTAACAAATTATGTACGCTTAAACAGTGACAGCAATAAATATATACACACACACACACACACACACAAACATATACTCACTCATCCAAATTTAGCGAAGGCGTTAAAATTTATGAATTTTCAAAAAACCAGACGACAATTCCGCTAAAAAAAATATATATGTATAGCAAAAAGAAAACAAAACCAAAACACATAAAGTGTAAATGCAAAAATAAAACAAAAACAAACGAAAAAAAAAATACTAACAAACGAAACAAAGTTTAACCTAAATGAAATTTAATGACAACGCATCGCTGCAGAGCTGATCGCAGTCACACAGTGATGCGCCAGTCACAGAATAGCTATTTTTTTGAGAAATTTTTATTTTGCCAGCTGCCAAAAAGCATAAGCAATATAAAGTTCACATTAAACTATATATTTTTGCAATTTATTTTTTTTTTGATTTTTTAATATATAAATAAGCTATAAGTCATATAAGGTTTTGTTAAGAGCTGAAGATCTTTAGCTTTTTTTTTTGTACAGCTTTCAAGCTTTCAACTCGGCATATCTGACAACAGATCGTTCTTGTTGTTGTTTAAAAACGATCAGAGCAAAAAGCAGTACAGAATAATAACAGTAGAAGCGAATTCGCAACAACACAGACCGGCAAATGAAATCGAAAAAAAAAAAACAAAGCACAACAACTCACAACCAAAACAAAGATAAACAAAATACGTATATATGTATAAAAAAAACGCAGCAGAGCAGCAACGGAGCGGCGCAGCAGCACTGTCGGGCGTGACCTTCACCCAATAAAGCAAGCGAGAACGCGTCGCGGTCAGAGTGTACAAAATTGTTTTTGCACGTTTTTCTCGTTTCGTCTCTTGTCTCGACTTGGTAACTACTACTACGATTTGTAAAGAAAGATGCAGTTGCACTTCAAATCTTCAAATTTTACATATTTAATGAAACAAAACTTGTATTCAAAACTATTCACAAAAACGACTTTTCATATACATTTTAATAATAAAAAAAAAATTATACAATTTTCTAATCAAAAGTCAAACAAATTTAATAAGGTATTAAATGCAATTAATTATTTTTTTTACTATACCCTGTTAATTTTTTAGAGTATAGAGAGCATATTAGTATAATTCATAAAAAAAACCTTAATTCATATTAAGCAATATTTGCAGGGTATTAACTAGTAGCCGTGCTCGTCTGTCACACAAGGCTTTTTTTTTTGCCTTTGCTTTTGTTTTTGCTGCTTTTTTGTTGTCTCTCGCCGCATTCATTCAGCGACCGGCTTTTCGCGTTGCTGTTGTTGTTGTGTCATTTATTGTATTTGCCGGCAAAACAATTTTTTTGCGCTTTATTGTTGCTGCTGCTGCTGTTGTTGTTGTTCATGCAGGCTGCTGGCGCGACACATAAAAAAAAGTGAAAACAAATGCAAAAGCAGCAACAACAACTGATTGAATTAAACTAAATTTGTTGGGCGCAAAATTGAACACCCAGCGCTTTGGTCAGGGGGGGGGGGGGGAGCGGGGGGCGGTGGTTGACATGCGTAGGCGTGGCGATATCTTATATATATGTATATGTATACATCCATATGTTTGTTAACCTGGGTCGTGCACGAGGCACCACTCCAATGCACTTGATTAGAAACGGCGACAAATCCAATTGGATTCACGCTCTAGGCGAGACAATAACAATACCAACAAACGATTCTAAAGGGTTAAGAGAGGAAGGGAGGGGGGTGGATGACAGCTGTAATCACATTTTGCCATGAATCATTGACCGACGATGACGAATTTGGCGCTGATGTGGCGGCAATCAACTTAAATAGGTTAACTCTAAAAAAAAACTAAAAAAAAAAATATAGATAAAAAATAACAGTAAAATAACATTATTATTTCGACCAGCATCAATAAACCGATGCTGACCGATTTTTCCTATAATAATAACATATATAGTAAACGCATCATTTAAAGATCAGATCAGATTTTATACAGAAATGTGAAAATTTATTTAATTTAATGAAGTTTTGAGGGTTCTTGAGTCGAAATTTGCTAAAGAATTATTGATAATAATTACTCAAAATTTTCAGACGCCCGACTATAGGTTAGGTTAGGTTAGAGCGGTAGTGAGCAGTTTGAGACAAAAAACCCCCCACTCACGTAGGCCATGTATTGGCCCATTGTGATGCCGCGTCGTGGACCTAGTCCACAGATACCGTCTACCCAGACGTAGAGTGTGTTACACCGTTTACGAGGGGCGTGGTCCCAGCCCGAGGCTCGAATAAAGGACAGGATATTTTTCGGTTTAGTGTCCGCCAGTTGAGAGAGGTCCGATAAGAAGAAAGAACCAAGGTATCGCTTTCTGTTTTTGCAGAGAGCTGGACAGTCGCAGAAGAGGTGGGAGACTGTTTCCTCTTCCTCCTCGTCTCGGCAGCTTCTGCAGAAATCATTGAAAGGGGCTAGAAGTCTCGCTGCGTGAGTCCCCACTAGCCAGTGCCCCGTAATGGCCCTGATTACGGCAGCACAACCTAATCTGTTTAAGTGAACAAGGCCTAAGGACCGCTTTTTACAGCGCGTTGGCCAGGTTTGCCTGGCAATCCTACCCGTGGCGGTGGTGAGTTGCCATCTCTTGTTTGCTTCAAGTTCGAAGTGCGATCGGACTCTTAGCTTGCAGCTGGCCATGGGGATACCCATGCTCTCCTTGCCTGTGAGGAGAGGCAAGGTAGTACCATGCCTTGCCAGCTCGTCTGCTTTGTCGTTGCCCTCGATGCCTTTATGTCCGGGCACCCATATATGAGGTGTATTTCGAACTGCTCGGCCATCTCCTTCAGAGATCTGCGGCAGTTTGTGACAGATATCGAGTTAGATGATATCGCTTTGAGAGATTTGATAGCAGCCTGGCTATCAGAAAATATGCAGATTCTGGCTGCAGAGCAATTTATTTCGGATATGCAGGAGAGTGCTTCGTGAATTGCAGCGATTTCAGCTTGAAACACACTGCAATGGTCAGGGAGGCTGAAAGATTTGTTAATGGATAGCTCATCGCAAAAGACGCCGCCCCCTACCCGGTCGTCTAGCTTAGAGCCATCAGTGTAAATTTTTATTGAGTTTGTCGGCCCTGGCGTGCCTGAGCACCAATCGTCCCTGGAGGGGATAAGTGTATGGAATGGAGTTTTGGGGAATTCCTGAGGACGGCAATAGTCCGTGTTTTTGGGAATAAGTGGGTTTCCCACAAGAACCTTGGAGTGTCCGTAAGTCTGTTCGGACCACTGCTTTGTTTCTCTCATGCGTAGGGCAGAGAGAGTTGCTAGTAGCTTCCCCATTTGGTGTCTATTGGTAGAAGATTAAGTATGTTGTCAAGAGCTTCAGTTGGGGTCGTACTGAGGGCTCCTGTTGTGGTCAGTCCAGCGGCACGCTGTACCTTGCCAAGCTTGTGGACTAATTTCTTCTTTGAAAGAGCTGGCCACCATACCGACACTCCGTACAGTAGGATAGGCCTTACGATGGCTGTGTACAGCCAGAGGGTGATGTGAGGTGCCATTCCCCATTTTAATCCAATGGATTTCCTGCATGTATATAGTGCGACTGAAGCCTTCTTCACTCGTTCCTCCGAGTTGAGGTTCCAGTCTAGTTTGCTATCAAGAGTGAGCCCTAGGTATTTGGCTGATTTACTGAAGGAAAGTTCCACCCCATTCAACGACGGCGGCCTGAGGGGGGGAATCTTATACCTCCTAGTGAAGAGGACTAAGTCAGTTTTGGCTGGGTTCAGCCCTAGTCCATTTGATGTGGCCCATGAGGACAATGTTTGAAGTGCAGTGGTCATGCATTCGCACAAGGATTGGGGATACTTGCCCGAGAAGGCTATGATGGCAACGTCATCTGCGTAAGCGATCACCCGACAGCCCCCTCCCTCCATGGAGCGCAGCAGGTTGTTTACCGCTACGTTCCACAGGAGAGGAGAGAGGACACCTCCTTGCGGTGTGCCTCTATTTACAGATCTGGATATGGTTGAGGACCCCAGAGTGGCCCTGACTGTCCTGCTCTTGAGCAGTTGATCAATCAGTCCCACAATGCGGTCCCCCACCCCCAGCTCTGACAATGCTCCAGTGATCGCCCACGGTACGACGTTATTGAAAGCGCCCTCAATGTCTAGAAAGGCTATAAGGCAATACTCCTTGTGGTGGAGTGCTGCTTCTATTGTGGAGACAACAGCATGAAGTGCTGTCTCGGTAGATTTACCTTTTTGGTAGGCATGTTGTGCTTGGGAGAAGTTGTCGGTCTTGATCGTATTTCTAATATGTAAGCCCAGCACCCTTTCTAGTGTCTTGAGTAGGAAGGATGTTAGGCTTATGGGTCGGAAATCTTTGGGGGTCGTGTGTGAGGCTTTTCCCGCCTTGGGAAAATGAAGACAACTTTAGATTCGAGCCATGGCTTGGGGATCGTTCCTGTTGTCAGGGTGTCGGAGAAAATTTTCTGAAGCCAGTTTATGGCGATGTCCCCTGCATGCTGCAGTTGGGCTGGGATAATTTCGTCCGGCCCAGGGGACTTGAAGGGTGAGAAGCTACGAATAGCCCACGAGATGATATCTCTGGAGAATAGGTCGGTGGAAACGTGTTCCTGAAATTCTCTTTGGATAAGGGGTAGTGGTACTTCAACTGAGCATCCGGGAAAGTGGGTTGCCATCAAAAGTTCTAGTGACTCTAGACTGGTCGTTGTCCATGAGTCATCAGGTTTTTTGAGGTAGCCTATGGTTGCTTGAGTACTTGAGAGAACCTTCCTGAGCCTTGCTGCTTCTGCAGTGCTCTCTATTTTGGAGCAAAAGTTTTGCCATGAGGAGCGTTTAGCTTGTCTAAGATTCTTTTTGAAGGTGGATAGGCTGGCTTTGTAGAGACTCCATGATTGGTCGTCTCCCCTCGACTTAGCTCTGTTAAAGAGCTTTCGTGAAGTTTTACGAAGCTCGCCTAATTGCGAGGACCACCATGGTGGTTTTGCTTTGCCTCTTGGTTTGCTCTGGGGGCATGTCATGTTTAGGGCGGACTTGCATGCCTCCGTGAGCTTACTTGTGAGTAACTCTGTGTACTCGGTAGAGGGGGATCCCACTGGGGGATGCTCTGGGATTAGCCTTTCGAGGCATTCTTTGAATCTGGTCCAGTTTGTACGTTTAACGTTTCTGCACCATTTGGGTCTGGGTATGTCAAGACAGAACTCTATGTCGATATACCTATGGTCGGAGAAAGAGTGCTCTACGAGTACCCTCCATTTTGTCAGTTGTTTATAGAGGGAGGTTGTGGCTAGCGTCATGTCTAAGACCTCTTCCCTATTCTTTATGATAAAGGTCGGGTCGTTACCTATATTACAAATGTTCAAGTTTGTTGTTAAGATATAATTGAAGAGTAACTCACCCCGTTCATTTATATCCGAGCTGCCCCACTGATGGTGGTGAGCGTTGGCGTCGCAGCATATAATCAGCTCGGTATGCGTCAATTCGCAGTCAGCGATTAACGCCCGTAGTCGTTGCTGTGGTAGGGGCCCCTGGTGGTCGTGGGCCATGTAGGCGGAGCTAAGTCTGACCTGTCCAGACTTTAGCTCAAGGCATACAGCCGTGTTGTCACCATCGCTGAAATCAGGAAGCAGAAAAATGTCTAGATGTTTTCTTGCTAGAATGCAGGTGCGGACTTTACCTTCGTTGTGGGCTACAAGCAGCTTGTAGTCCTGAGTCCCCAGTCCAGAAACCTTGCCACCACAGACCCAAGGTTCCTGGATCAGGACAATGTCTGCTCCGCATTGGCTTATGCGGAGCAGAAGGGCGGCTGCAGCCGCTTTACAATGGTGGAGGTTGATTTGGAGGAGTGTCAAAGACATCTTCCGTTCTCAACTCCACCACTGTGAGATCAGCCTCGTCATCCGTTTCCTCTTCGAGGCTGATCATTTGAGCCGCGTCGGCGAGTTCGGCGTCACTCGTCTTGGCTGCCGGCGCTTCGCTTATGATTTTACCATTGGCGGTGGTATCATCGGCGACAGCAACCGGCAGTGGCTGCTCCGGGAGTGCGGCAGTGACTTGTGCCTCCGGTGCGTCCTCCAACCCTGACGGCTTGCTGGCTGCGTCCGAGCGGTAAACTTTAATCGTGATAGGCTTGAAGCCATAGTGAGCCGCCCCATTTGTTGCGACCAGAGTCTCAGCCGACTCATCGTTTATCACAAGGATGATTTGTCGGCTGTTGCCTTCAGGCGCCTCGACCTTGGCAATCCTCCAATCCTGAGTAACCAAGTCGGGGTTACTCATCTGAAGGAGCTTGAGGATTCGCTCGGGCTCCTCTGGCTTGACGGAAACCCAAGCTCTCGCTCTGGGCCGACTTGGCACGTCCTTCCAGTCGACCGCCTCGAGCTTCGCCCCGGGGTAGACTTCCCCCAGCAAGGCCACCGCTTTTTTGTAGAGCTCTGCCGATGACTCGTCCTCGCAGGCTATCGCTTTTATGTTGCCCTGATGCCACCCAGCATCAGAGCAACGAGGCGGCGGTCCACCAGACCGCTCCATTAGGTTCAACCACCTTGTCCTGGAGCTCATTCTCAATGGCCCCCCACTGGTTCCGCGGGATATGGCCCTCCTTGTGGCCCCTGTCGAGGACCCCAATTAGAACCTTCCCCTTTGCGGCTTCGGCGAAGGACCGAGTGAGTGGCTGTGGACGCGGTGGCTGCTTTATCCGCTTGGCTTGCGGAGCCTGCTCCTCCACGGAGCGTTGGCGCTTCTGCTTGGCTTTTGCAGAAGCGGCCGGGATTGCTGGCTTAAAATCCGGCAATATTGTCTTGGCCCACTCAACGAGCTTGAGTCCGTCGGGAGACGACTGCTGGCCGCTCAGGTTGAGTTGCAGAATCTCTGCAGCCCGCCTCCGGTCTTGTATAGGCGGTTTATTTGCTGCCGTAGAGGCGGACCCCGGGGCGACCGCCTGCGTCGCGGACCTGGACGCTGGTGCTGCAAACTTGTGTTGCAGCCTCCGAGCTCCAGGAGCCGTTCCAGGTCGGCGTCCGGGGTGTGAGGACGAATGGCTTGTCCGTCCTGCACCAATGCCGCTTGCGGCGTGCGTTACGAGCACCTGCTGGCGTACCAGATGTCGCGGAGGAGGTGCAAGCACCTATAGAGGGATTGGCGTTTCCCACCGGGTTTTTGAGTGTCCCGGACACTGGGTTTGTTTGTTTGTCGGTGTTCATAATTTGGTCCCACGAGTAGACGGGTGTGGACAGTCACCCGCGGCATAGCCCGTGTACCGCGGGAAGCCTTATTAAACTGGAGGTCGGCAGGTATCCAGAGTTCGCAAAGTAACGACTGAGCTCCCCCTCAGCCACGAGTCCCTCGGCACGATGCTGTTCCACCTTGGACTGGGGTAATTTTAAAGAGTTTTCTTCTCTCGCCCGACTACTATTCGTCAGCACCCTTGGCAGAGACATGACCTTACCAAGGGCCTGCTTCCAGCCGCCCTCGCGTGGAGAGTGTAGTCGCACTACCAGTTGTGAGTTCCAAGGACGGCACGCACCGCACAGGCGCGCACTCATAATGGCGATATGAGTGCGTTCCCCCACAGCGCGTGTTATTCCCCTTGTTTCTCCAACTGGCTGACGGCAATTTGCTAAAGAATTATTGATAATAATTACTCAAAATTTTCAGACGCCCGACTATAACTAGCTGCAATTTTGTAATATTATACCGTTACTATGAAAAAATTCGGACGAAATAAATTATCATTTTCAAATAAGTATCTTAATGATATTGCCACAGGGAAACTCTGCATACCAATTTTTCGGAAAAAATAATAATAAAATACCCTTACGTAAAAGTTCGTCCATTCAGGAAACTCAAGACTAAGAAGAAGAAAAATGAAGTACTAAATAAAGGAAACGAAAATAAAAGAAACAAAAATAAAAACACAAACAATAAATTTGATTTTTCTTGGTATGTTCAAATATTTATTATATATATAATTTTTTATAAGCATAAATTTTGAAAAAAATAGTAATTGTAAAACATATTTTTGTTGTTGTTGTTGTTGTATCCATGTTATATAAATATATACACATATGTATACATATATAGCTATACATATACAAATATGCATCTATTATATATACATATACATTTATTAAGCGAAAAATTGCGTTTCAATTAATATATAAGTAACTAAATAACGAGTTATAATTATTAGATATAAGTATATAAGATTTCTATATATATATATATAGATATATATATTTCTTTACATAGTGTGTAGCATGATTTAATATTGTGTATGTATTATTTATATATATAAATCAAGAAAAAAAATATAACATAGTTTATTTGCCAAATCAAAAAAAAAATAATCATATCGAAAAAAAAAAGTTATTTTCCCAAGGATAAATTTAGTTTTTTTTTTCGTTTTATTTCGTAGGTTGTGTTGAATTTTGTTTTTGTTTTTTTTTTTTGGGGGGGAATTTCATTGGTTTTTTTTTCAGTAGGTTTATGTATATCAATTATTTCAACAACGATATAAATATATATTTATGTATTTTGTTTAAACCATACGTTAAATAGTATATATATATATATATGTAATTTGTATATAATAAGTGTATAAAAATTTTAAAATAAAAATGTTTAAACGTAAAAGTGTTTACATATGCAACAAATGCGTGTTGCAAGTTTTTGTTTTTGCTTTTTTTTTGTAATATATATATATATACTCAATATATATATATTTGCGAGGATTTAGAGGTTTTGGTTGTAGTTGTTGTATTTTGTTTTTATTATTTGCGTTTCACTTGGTTTCAAAAAAAAAAATTAATAAAAAAAAAATAAAAACAACAAAGTTACATTCAATTTAAAGTAAGCAAACATTTGTTTAATTACAAAATGCAAAGATTATAGTTTTTTTTTGTAATAGGTTAAATTGCTTTTTGTTCTTCTTTTGTATGTCTTGTTGTTAAATTTTCATTTTTTTTTAAATTATATTTTGCTGTTTTTTTTTTTGTTTTGTTGTTTATTGTTGCAGATAAATTTGTACGGTTTTCAAATTGTATTTAAACTCTGTATTTTGTATTGTATTGTATGTACTATAGAAAACTAGGTGCACTCGTTTTTTGTCTATGTGTGTGTGTGTGTGTGTGTGTGTGTTTGTGTTTTTATCTCTTTTCTTTTATATATATATTTATTAGGGTGTGTGTGTGTGTATGTTTTACAATATTCTGTTGCTTAAGACTATTGCTCTAAGTGGCTTGTTATATTTTATTCCCGGTTTGATTGGTATTATTAACTTTGTATGTATTTTATTTTTCTCTGACTTTTCCAGTGTTGTATAGTGTAAGAAAATATTTGTTATCGTAATTTTTTATTTTTTTTTTTTAATATTTTTTGTGTTTTTTTTTTTTGTAACTAGTATTTAACGAGATTTCTATGAACAGTGGGTTTAAACAACAAACAAAAAATACGTATTATTTTTTTTAATTATATATAAATTTTGTTTTTTTTTTGTATCTAAATTTATTTTGTTTTTGCATAAATCGCTTTATTTAGCAGTTTATATAGTTTTAACAATTTTGTGTTTGTTTTAATATTTTAATATCGCATTAAATAAACTGTAAATATATATATATAAATGTGTACAAATTTTTTTTTATTTCAAAAAAAAAAGAAGAATTTATGCTTGTTTGTATTACAATATACAATATACAATTGTATAATTTTATTTTTTTTGTTTGTGGGTAGGGAGAGATTTATTTTTTCGAGTGCAGCAGCTTAAACACTATTAAGGTTTTTGTTTTTTTTTGTTTTTTTTTATCTATTTACATGCGAGATAAACACGTTTGCAAGCCTTAAGAAAAAAATAAGATGAAAATTGTCCCAGCAATTCTTGTAATGAGAAGAACCCAAAAATTGATCAAGTGCAAAGTGCCTTAGTATACATATATATATAGGTTAGTGTAAGCCAGATATATGTTTATATTTTAAAATATATCAGGCAAAACTTCAAAAAAACTAAATACAAATTATGTGCGCTATATATTTATATAGATATACCGAAAAATATTACAAAAAATCTGTTAAAAAAAAAAAACAATAAAAGCTATTTTTTATAGTTCGCTTATTTTTCGTTGAAACGTAAACGTATACATAACTGTTCATTAATATATATATATTTATTATTTTATATATATATATTTATATAGTTGTATTAGCTTGCTTATAGTATCTAGTAAGTGTGTGTGTGTTTTAGCGTTTTGTTATGTTTTGTCATCGTTTATCATCAAAAAGCCAAGTAAACCTAAATAACATTTTAGTTTTTGTTTAATAGTTTGTTTCGACTTCATTGGTAGTGTTGGAAAACACGAAAAAACGTTTCGCTTTCCAATTATATTGTATCAAACAATGTATGTTTTCATATATATATATGTATGTATATATATTTAACAGTAACTCGATTATTTTCCATTATTTTCAATCATCAATATTTATATAATTGTATGTATATATCTCTTATTAGCAAAATCGACAGTTGAACAGCTGGCAAATTAAGCAGCCTAAAATTTTTTTCCGTTTTGTATTTTTCTTTCATAATTTTTTTCAGTTTTTTTTTTTTTTTGTTTCCGGGTGTTTTCTAACAACAATAATAGTTAATAATATATGTATATATATTTTTATTATCGTTGCGTGTTTTACTATTTTTAATAGTTTTTCTTTTTCATATTCTTTTCTCGATATATATATAGATTTTGCGCATTTCATATGCATAGTTAGAAATTTGTTAAAATATGTGTCCTAAGCATTAGTATTTTTTAATTTGTATACATATATGAAGTAGTAGAAGGGTTAAGTGGCAAAATAAAATATAAAAAAATTAATTCAATTTTATAAATCCTAGTTTTGTGTTACAAAAAAAAAAACATAAAGTTTCAGATATATCAATTATATAAATGTGTCCAAGTTTTTATTTATATTTTTTTGTAATAGCTTTTTGAAATTATATAAAGCCGCATAGTATTTCTAATAGGCAGTAAAAATGGTTTAAGCGCATCTTTTTTTTATGTTTTTTTTTGTTTTTTTTTTTTGTATGTGTTAGAAAAGCTATACACATGGCACCGCTTTTATTAGTGGTGGCGATAACAACATTGCGTGTTATCGTTTTTCAACAGATAATCGGTGCATTTGTAACAGTTTCTGAGTTTTTGTTTCGTCGTCATTATTATTGTGTTCTGCTAGCTAAGATGTTTGGCTGCATATCGAACAAAAAAACCAAAACTAAACTAATTATATATCGACTATATAAATGTGTTTGTGAGTGTTTGTGTGTTGTGTGTGTCTATTTGTGTGTGTATGTGTGTGTTTGTGTCTGTTTGTGTGTGTATGTGTGTGTGTTTGTGTCTATTTGTGTATATCGATAGTTATCGATAGCTATGTAGTAAAATTACATAGTTGATTTTCTTTCTAAACAAAAATGCTTTCAACTATACAGCTAATTGTATATATAAAAAAAGGATGTTATATATATATGTATATATATATCGTTATCTAATTAGGTATTTCTATGTATAAGGTATATAGTAACTTTAAATTACTATTTTATTGTTTTTGTTTTTTTTGTTAGTTTTTGTTGTTTCTTCATTTGGCGCTACTTCAAAAATTGCGCATTTTTAACTTCATCAATTTTCATAACTTTCATATATATGTATATATATCTATATAGTTTGACTCTCAAATTTGCTCTCTGTTTTCTTACAGTGTGATTAAGAGCGCGCTCATCTTATTCCCACCAAATGGCGGCTCTTTCGCTCTCTTTCTTTCTCTAACTCGCTCTGTTTGTTTTTTTTTCTTTCTCCTCTTAGGTAAAACAACAAAATAACTTCGTGTTGTTGTTTGTGTTTTTGTTTTATTTTGAGGTTTTTAGTGGCTCATTCTCGTTGCAACTTTGTCTGTTTTCCGTTTCCGTTATTCATTTTTTGTGTTTCGTTTGTTTGTTTTTGTGTTGTTTTCCTCCATTTGTGTTTGGTTCTTGTCCTGGTTTTTGTTTTTGTTTTTAGTTCAATCCGTGGTTAAGTATAGTAGTAGTAGTAGTAGGTATATGTGTTATAAGTAAAAATGTTTATGTACATATGTACAATAATAAAAAAAAAAAAACGAATTGGGAAAAAATAAAGGCTAAAGGACTAAAGGACTTGCGTATGCGCATTTCATCTCGCTTTTGCGCGCACTTATTCTACGGTTTTTTTTTTGTTATCAACATTCTGTTTTTTAATAGGTTTTGCTCTTCCAACTTGCATTTTGCGTTCTCTCTCTCTTCAAAATCAAATCAAAAAATATCACATTAAAGAAATCCAATTTAAATCACTATGTTATATATATATATATATATATATATATATGTATGTATGTTTATATATGTAGCGTATGTACATAAAGAGCAGAAGAAGAAAAAAAATATATTAAGTTAGTTATATACATTTTTATATAGTATGTATATATGTATGTATTTATAATAAGAAAAAGGTCATTGCCTTAACTATTTCTATCCCGCGATCGTTCGTTCAAATATCGTGTTTAGTATACAATATTGTATTGTATTGAAATGTACAAAAAAAAAAAAAAAAACCAACAAGCAGAATCATCAAAAAACTATTATAATCATAATTATTATCGTTATTATTACTATATTATTATTGAACAAACCAATCGATCGCTTTTCTTTTTTTAATGGCTAATACTAAAAACTGATATTGAAGTTCGGAAAAAAAATAATGCTTACTGTGAAGCCTATGTCAAAATATACTAAAAAATATATATATATGTATATACTACTAATATTAATGTTAAATAAACAAAAAAAAAAAGAAAGAACTTTAGCTGTTCTCTTTTTCTTACATAGTATTATTTCATAACTGTTTTTTAACTGCGCTTGCAAACGTGTTTTTTTTTTATATATCATAAGCTGTTTACACTCTCTCTCTCTCTCTCCGCACATGCTTACCCACCGTTTCATCAAAAACTTACGGCTATCATCATTCGACGCCGGCGTTAGCCATCTTGCTTTGACGCAAACGTGCCAATAGCTCCTGCTGCTGTTTGAGCTTCGCCTTCAGCTGTTGGCGCTTGAGGCTGAGGTTGTGCTCCTCGGCGGTTAGATTCTCGCACAGTTTGGCCGCTTCGCGCAATATGTTGACCTTGGGTGCGCGCTCCTTGTCCCGAATATTGGGTATTTGCTTCTTGAGCGCCTCGAACAGATTCTTGAGTCCAATGCGACGCTGACGCTCCATATCGTTGTGCAGATTACGCTTCTCAATCGTATCGGCCTCTTCCATACCACCACCGCCCTGATGACTCTGACTCGGTTGACGATTCAACAGACTGCTGCTGCCAATAGTGCTGATGGCAATTGTGCTGCCGCTGTTGTTGCTGGTTATAGTGCTGGTAACCGGAATTCTTGGCTTCACATACGATTCATCGAGTAGGCCGCTCAGCGGATAAGCCGAACTCGTGTTCACCACCTTTTTGACACGACTCTTTTTGGCCGCAGCCAAGCTGTAGGATCTGCTGCCAGCAGCACCAGTACCGGCACCCGCACCAGCACCCGCACCCTTGATGGAATAGACACGACCCGACGTTGATGACGTCGATGTACAATCGTTCATGTAGTAACGTTTACGGCTCTTGCAATCAACCATTGTGACCGGTGGCGATGTGCAGCTGCTGCTGCTACTGCTGCTGCTGCTACTACTGCTGCTGCTGCTGCTGTTGCTGCTTTGCGATAGGCTGTCCGGTGAGAAGGATGATACGGCGCCAGCGCTCTGATAGGGTGTACTCGATGGCGAAGGGTAACGTGAATTGACAACCGATTTGACCGGACTGTTGCTGGCCGGTGTATAGGGTAGATCGTATTGTGGTATGCGTGCACCATTCGAGATTTTGTTGGCGACCTTGGTTTGGAGTGCTCGGCGATCACGATCTGACGGATTTGTTGGTAGCTTCTTGTCATTGAGTGAGACAACATCGATTTCCTCATCTACGAAAAAAAAACAAAAAACATGGAATTGAAGAATTTTAATTAGTAACGAGTAGCGAATTATTTAAAGTTTTTATTGTTACAAATTTATAATAGATTCACGTTGTTTAAATTATGTTTGAGATAAAACGGGCGAGTAACGAGTAAAATATAACGAGTGGCGAGTAAAATCTAACGAGTGACGAGTAACAAATTGTTTCATTTTGTATAAACACACACACTTTGTATATACATATATATGTATGCTAAGTAGGTTTTCACATAAAGCCCTGCAACTGTCCAACGAATGTCAACGACAGTTCAATGACTACATAGAAACACGATGATAATAATGATGTCATTGCACGGTGAGGTGCGGTGTTGTTGTGTGTAAGTGTAACAGGTTGTGCCCTACGCAAAGCGGATTAGTGTGTCAACGTTGTGGAGAAGACAAGTGGCTTGACGCCACTTGCAACAGTATCAGAATTCAGGAAGCAATAGATTTGCACACAGACAATAGGCAAACACACAACCACTCTCCATCCCTCCCCTCTTGCAATCTTCAACCAAAACCCAATGAGCACAACACAACCTTAAACTGGCTTTTGACGTCAGGCACAACGAACGGTTGAATGTGGGGTGTTGGATGGGATGAGATGGTATGTGTTGTTGGGTGTGCTTTTATTCGTAAGGAGAACTAAACAAAACAACAGCAACAAAAAGACGTTATAATGCTGCTGATAACGGTTTTAGAAAAGCAACGAAAAAAAACAAAAATATCGTTTTGTGTTTTTAAAGAGAGAAAATAACTAACTACACTAACACCACCCCTCACCCCACCCCACCCTCGTGTCACTCTCTCTCACTCCCCGCGGGCGGCGGATTTTCAGCTTCCGTTGTTAATTTGGCGCTTCCGTTGGCGGCGCGCGCGTCCATTGAACCAAACCAAACCAAACCATACCGAACCGAACCGAACCAAAGTAATGCAAAGTCAAGCAAACCGAAGCGACGCGCGCAGGAAAGCAGCTGTTGCAATCAAATATATGTTAACCCAAGCCCCATTTTTTAATGCTTTTAATCAAATTACACACACACACACACACACACACACACATGCACTAAAAAATTGCCAAAAATTAAATAAGAAACTTTGTGCTTTTTGGCTTATCACAGTAGGCGGTTAGTAAATACACATACATACCCCCAACCCCCAGACCTTCAAACCCTCCCCCGCATACACACATAAAAAAAAAAACCCAATTGGCCCCCAAGCGATATGTATGTATGTATGTATTTGCACAAATGCTGATTATGTTGTGAGCATGCATGTGTGTGTGTGTGTGTGTATATTTCCCTTGTGTTGACAACTGTGCAAACTAGAAGAAGAAGAAGACGAAGGCAGCAGAAGCTTATGTTGAGAAGCTTAATGGAACAACAACAACAACAAAATATGGTGTACATTATAGCAAATTATAGTGTTACATTTTGTTTGGTACATTTGTACCTTACATTGTTGTCATATAACCACCTTTGGCAACATGTTGCATGTGCAAAACAACAAAAAAAACCCACCGAACCACCACCAAAAAACAAAAAGCTTAATAATGATGATGATGCTATAATGCAAAAAAAACATCATCATCATCAAGTGGCTAGACAAGCCGCAGACCGACCTTAGCCGAGACCCCAGAGAACCCAGAAACCAAAGAATGTTGCCCAACGGCCATTTTAAACATTTTCTTTTTTGCACAGCAACACAAGCCAGCCAGCAACAAGCATCGTCTGAAGCTGGAATGCGGCTGCAGCAGCAGCAACAATGTCGATCTTCCTTCCTTTTCTTCTTCTTCACATCATGTTGCTGACGCAGCACAAAAATGTTGCTGTGCAGTTTTTTTTTGTTTTTGTCGGTCAAATGTGCGAGCCGACGACGACAAAGGCGACGACGACCACCATCACAGGTCTAACCGACGCCTCGCCCGCCACGACACACACACACACACATGACGACGACAACGACGACGAAGCTGGCGAAGGGAGATAAAGAAAGAGAATGACGCTGATATTGGTATGATTTGCATTTTATTGTTCTTAGCAACAACAAAAACGAATGGTGCGCTGCTGCTGGCCTCATAAACATTCCAAACGTTGCGCAAATCGATCGAGCGAGAATGCAAATTGTTAACAACTCTGAACACTGTCTCAGCAGCAGCAGTCCCCGGGGGATTTCCTCAAAAATTAATTGCAGTGCTCACAACAACAAAAAAATAGAAGAAAAACAACAAACAATTACAAGCAGCAGACACAAAACAGCAAATGCACAAAATGCAGCTGTAATAGTAATGGGGAGAGGGAGAGGTAGGGGGGTAGACAGGCCAGACCGAGCGGGGGTTGCAGCAGCAACAGCAAAATTTAAGCTCGCAGCTTTGCGAAAAACAACAAAAAAACAAAAAGCAGACAAACTAGTTTTTAGCGCTGCAACACGAAGCAACACAAACTCTTGGCAACTATTGTTGCTAAGCGCGCCAAGATCAAATCAACACACACACACACACACACACATAGCTCAACTAGTAAATGGCAATACACAATAATAATAATAATATTAACGAAATAGAAGAATAAAAATAATAATAATAAGCACAGAGGGTAAATAACAGCTTGTTGTTTTTGTTGTTTTACGTTAATTACAATTGCAAATAAAATTGCATACAAACACAGACACCAAAACATACACACACACACATACATTGAAATAAACACACCAGCAGCAGCACGACTTAAAAAGTTGCGCAACTTTTATGCAGCGCTACCGGTGCGCTGTGGGCGGCGCAAATAAGAAGAAGCAGAAGAAGAAGTAGTAAGAGAAAGAGTAGAAGTGAATGCTTAAACGCAGCAGACAGACGCAGACGTCAGCAGCAGCAGCAGCACAGCAGCAGCAGCAAAACACTTTTGCCCTATAAAAATTTGCATATTGAGTTTAATTGAAAAACGAAAGAAAAAACATGACAAACGGACAGACACGACAGATTCACAGGCGCGAGATGGAAGGAAGGATGGATTGCATAAAAGGGAGGAACGGACAGACTGACTGACTGCAAATGACAAGTGCATTCTGTTCAATTTCTAACTGTAATCAAAGAGTGCCCGCTGCTCATCTCTCGCTCTCTCTCTCACCCACGCAGGGATCAATATGATGACGCCGCCACCACCATCTCCGCCGCCTGCCACTGGCATACATAAATGTTTATAACAGCGCAGCGGGCGACGGCGTCAACAGCAGCGACGACGTCATTGCTGCCCTCGAAGAGACTTAACACAACTTGATAAAAAACAAAAAAAAAAACGAGATAAATCGGAATACATATACATAAATGTATATACAAACACATATATATATACATAAATGATAATAAAGAATCGTGTAGCGGCGAGAGCGTTCCGTATTTATCTTGCTCTTCCACCCACACACACACAGCGTTAGATACAGTTACGATGCCGCTCTTTTAAGAATTGAGCAATGTAAACACACACACACACAAAAAAAATTGTATACAACAAATTTGCAAGACGCGCAAAATGAAATTGAAATTGAAATTTGAACAGCAGTACAAGTAAAAATGGCATATGATGTAATTCTACATGTGGAATTTCGTGCCTAGCAGAATGACGCTCGCACAGTGGTTCGCGTTTTTGAATAAATGTTTAACAAATTTTTTTTATTTTTCGCCCACTGTGCCTAAGCAACAGTCGTAAATATCCAAAACAAAATAATAAAGTTAAACATGCACAATAAAAGTAAATAAAAACACATGCGAAGAAGAAGTAGATCTTGCGACAATTTGGCTACGCCCACGCAACTAGGCAGAGAGGGCGGGGGAAGTGGGAAGTATTTCTTTATTGTTATTGTTATTGTTGTTGCCCATAAATTGTTTAATAACATTTGCCGTGTGATGATGGAATCTTTGGTTCACCAGTGTGTTCCACACATCTCTCATAATTCCAATTTGACAAAATCAACACACCAAAAACGGGAAGCACACAATGCGAACAAGGGTGAAGAAGAAGAAGAAGCAGAAGATGAAGAAAACTTGTTAATTCTTTTGCCACACATTCCAGTTTTATTAGACAGAACATATACAAAGAGAAGTTGGAATTTGAACGGGATTTTTGGCACATAGACAATGATTTCATTTCATTTCATTTTTTATCATATGTATTTCATTTCAAATTCAATTCAATTAATTTCCTGTTTTGTACTAAAAAAAGCTTTGACTTTTACACATTCTGAATTCTTTAAAATGCAATGTGTGCGATAATTATTTGTTATTGTATTGTATTTAACGAGTTCTGCGAAATTTGCCATATTCTTAGAAATTTAGCATGACGACAGCATATTGTATATTTGGTTGGTGTTAGGTATTATCATTTGCATTTTGTTATTTTGCTATTTATTTTATTTTTTTTGTGTGTTATTTGATGGTAAACACACACTGTGCACACAGTGCTTGTCAAACTGCGTTCCCACGCTCGCACACATACACACATACACTCATTGATGACAATCAAGAGTTGGCTGCAAAAATCAAAGCACAAATTGCAAACAAGAAGAAGCACAACAAGAAATAGATAGAAGAAGAGCAGCCGCAGCAGCAGCAGCCAGGCAGACAGCGCATATGCATATGTATATGTATATATACACAACATGTGTTAGCAACATGTCGCTAGCACATCGCCAACGAAACGACAACAACAACTACAATCACACAGTACATAGTTTATAGCTAGGACAGCACAGCAACAAAATTACGACGTTTTGCGGTTTTGCAATTGCAAATGAGCAAAACACAAAATGTTCATTGTGAGAAGTCGCGTCGCGGCGCGTCGCTTCCGCTGCTGCTGCTGCTGCTTCTGTTGCTTTAAGCTGCTGGCAACATTCCCACGCGACGACGACGATTGGATTGCAGCTTGTTGCTGTTGTTGTTGCGTTTCGCTTGACTACAACAAGTGCATCTCAAACTGGCCGTTTTTGGCGCAACTTGTTCCCCCGGCAACAATTTCCTCTTTTTTTTTTCTTTCGTAATTTGATTCGCTTGTCTCGTTTATACCCCGACCCCCCCCCCACCCAATCGAATGACTCATACTTGAAATAACCTAACCCTTTTCAAATGATAAATGTCGCAAAAAACAAAAAAAAACACTAAAAGATAAAAACGAAAAAGCGCAATTACAATAAAAATGTCGTTAAAAGAGTGGTGGGGGTTGGGGGGGGGAGACTGACTGGGTGATGAGGTGGTGAAGTGGCGGCAATTTGTACCGCCCACTGGCAATGGCGCAATGCGCCAACGTCTAATGCTTCAATATGTCCGCACACACACACACATTCACCCAGCATAAATTATGAAAAAGGCAAAAGCAATAAAATGCGTCTGGCAACATTTCACAGCGCAACATAAATTTGGGCGTGCCAACCTTGCGAACAAAAAAAAAAAACAAAACAAAAAACCTTTGGCAACATTCTCTTGTTGCTAATATACATAAATACATAGTAAGGTATACATATATATATATTTACGTGCATGTATATGTATGTACGACGAAGCTAAAGGCAACAACAAAAGGCTCGAGACATCGGCGTCGGCGCCGCCGTTATTGCAAAAATTAACAAAAATAAAAGCATATACAAATAATAATAAAAACGAAGGAAAACAAAATAAAAACAAGGGAACATAATTAAACAATTGTCTATGGAATAATGCCGAAGATGCAATACCCTAGCTAATGAATTTGCATTGCAAATTTATAATAAAAATCAAATGTATATATTATTTCAGTCACACACACAAACTTCATAAGAAAATTCGAATGCCTTTTGCAAGGGTAATTTGGTACACCAATAGTGCGTGTGTAAGAAGAAGAGCGCAATACACGCAGCGACCTTGAGCATAACCAATTTATTGCTTCACGTGTGCGAATAAGCAACACACACACACACACACACACACACACACATACATTAACATACATAGTCCACAAGTGCGAGCGCGAGCGCAAAACCGACGACGAACGAACCAAGAAGAAGGCGAGAGGGAGGGTGAGTGAAAGACACGCACACGCAGTGAGACAAAGACGCGCCTAGCAACAGCACAACGTAAGCAAGCAAGCAGCGCGAACCGAAAAAATACATTTTTTTTCCTCTTTTATGTGTGTATGTGTGTGTGTGTCGTCATCACACATACACAGCCTTTGGACCGTTGTTGTTGTTGGGTGGCGCTGGATTTTTTTTTTGGGTGGGGAGTTGGGCAAATGTTGTAACTTTGGCTCTAAACGTTTGCCAGAGACGCCGCCGCCAGACGCATAAATTTGTTTTTCGTGTGTTGAAAGTAAAAGCAAAAGGAAACAGAATTGGGGGAAACAACAAAACGAAAGAAAAAAAAAGCCAAGAATGGTAATAATAAAAATATGGTTAAAATGGAATGTTGGAATACACCATCCATTCTAGTCTATACACAAGTTGATGTTGTATATATGTATGTGCGTATGTATGTATGTATGTTTGTATCTGCCCACCACAGCACGCATCGTCGCACTATTTTTGGTTAGTTTTTTATTTAATTGGTAACTCAAATACAAAAAAAAAAGCAACAAGAACACACTCGAAAAGCTCTTCTCATAAACATTTGCGTTCATGTTTCGTTTCGTTACGTTTTTTTTTTCTACGCACTTTTTTTTATTATTGTTCGACCTTCATTCAGTTCATTAACATTATTAGTTTTTTTTTTTTGGAAGTGGCTTCGGTAACCGAAAATAAGGCACAGAGCAATAGCACAACTGCGTATCGTTTAGTTCTTGTTGTTGTTGTTGTTGTTATCGTTGTAAAAAGGTGCGAAAATGTCAATAAAAGAAGAAGAACAACAACAACCAGAAGAAGATACTATAGAGGCGCCAACAAACGCTAAACACAGCTGGCTAAAAAAAAATGAGAAGAGACGATTATCTGTAACTTGAGAAATGCAAACAAATTACAAAGCGACATCATTTACATATACATAATTCAACACAAAGCTCATCTAGTTTACAGTTAACAGTTGCTATTCACCTCTATCGCCGTCTCTTACGCTGAATGCCGATCTGTTATACGCACTTGCACTCTGCTCTAGAGAGAGTCACGTCCATTTGGTGGGAACATTGCTCTAACAGATTCCTCCCCCTCCGACACTAAAGACTTGCATTGAGCACCTGTAATCAATACTGGTATAAGAGTATTTCGTAGTCGGTTTGTACCCCCAACTGCAAAGGTTTCATATGTTTTTTTTTTTTGTTGTTGCTATGCGTGTTGTGTGCGTATCAAGTTGATAGATACTACGTTTTCCTCTTAACAAATTATATACATATGCACGCACACATACAAACAAAATGTTACGTTTTTCAATTATCAACGCTGCCCAACGGCCGCTTATCAGGAACAACAACAAAATAAAAGCCAACGCAAAGCAACAACTTTCGCACGTTACGCGTTCTTTTTTAGTTATCGTCTCACGCGCGCGTCTTTTTGACAATCGCATTTGCTAAAATCACACATACACCAACACACGCATACACACATAGTTATGTATAACAAAATCAAGCGACTAGCAGCAGCAGCCGCAGCCAAAAAAAAAAAAAATAAAAGATATTTTATTATGTGGGCGTTTTTCGCTAATAGTTGAACAGACATACATACACACACACATACATACGAGCATAAGACAGGCGGCATCATAGGCGTATATAAAAATGAAAAATAGGCAGCGAATTGAGCGCGCCTAGTAACAGGCAACAACACACAAAACAGCTCCAATAGCAGTAAAACAAACAACAAAAAAACGCCAACAACAGTAACAAGATGAAAACAATAACAAACAAGAACAAGAGACACTAGCTAGTATGAAACTCTTACAAGTCGGAAACTAAACACCCTTTCCTAACTGCAACTTCAATATTCACACACGAGCATTTAACTTTGTGTTACAATAAATTGCACATTTAATGTGAACAAATCTTAATGGCCGCCTTTGAAAGTGTATACGATTAACGGTGCCTGCCTGCAGTTGAGTATCTGTCGCCTGCAATGCGCGCTAGCGCTATATTCAAGTGTGAGTGCACTCGGCACTCAGCACTAACAGCAACCAAGAGAGGGAGAGAGCGATCGAACCGGACGGACGGACGGTCGGACAGACGGGAGTGAGTGAATAACCTACCTGTGCAATATTTGCTAGCTGCGTTGACGCTGACGTCGCCCCGCCGTATTCGACTATCTATTTGTGTGCGTTTGTATGCATGCATGCATGCACGTACGTACGTATGTATGTATTCAGGTATTGTTTTGTTTTCGTTTTTGATATAGCGCGCGCAGAATAAGGTACCAATAACAATAGCAATAGCAATAAAAATAATAACAATAATAATAATGGGCGGGGAGGGGAGTGGGAAGAAATGAGCGCAATAAGTATTTAGATTCGCTCCCACAAATGTACGTTTGTGTGCGTGGGTGTGTGTGATTTGTGTGCATGTGCATGCGGCTCTGCTTGTGAATGAAAGAATCGACGGCAAAAAAGCTTTACGCGCCAAATTGCAATTGTGTTTGTGTACGAGTACAAATAGTAGTAGCATAGTAGAAGTAGTTGTTGTAGTAGTAGTAGTTGTAGTAGTTGTAGTAGTAGTAGTAGTAGTAGTTGTAGTAGTAGTTGTTGTAGTAGTAGTAGTAGTTGTAGTAGTAGTTGTTGTAATCGTAGTAAAATGGCAATGCGAGGCTCGTTCAATATGTTTGTGGGTGGGGAGAGGGAGGGGGTTGGTTTTTGTGTGTGGTGGAAATAGCTTGAGGAAGAAGTAGCAACGGCATTAGCAACAAGACATTGAACCCAAAAAAGCAACAAAAAAAAAACCAAAATAAACTAAATACCAACTAAGCCTGGGCGAAAAAGAGCGGGTGGGTGGTGGGGGGCGGGGGGAGAAGAGGGCAAGGGATGTTTGACGCCAAAAAGGGGCATGAGCGCAGACATCCTTGAAAAATGTGCTGTGACAGCAAAAATGACAGAACGAGAAAGATAGAGAGAGAGAGAGAAATCAGTCGTAAAGAGAACAGAGAGTTCGAGGAAAAACGGCTTTTCTTGTTTTATATATTTTTGTTTGTATTTTATTATTATTATTACTTTTTTGGGCGTAGCACAAACTGCGCAAGACGGCGCTTGGGGATGCTTTTTGAGAGGATGACGCCATGAGAGGCCGGCCGAGCGGGCGGGTGGGTCAAACAATACACGCACACACACACACACACACACACATAGAGAGAACGAGAGAACACATAATGAGCCATGAATGCCACGCGCCATCATCACTTGATGGGGAAATATAGGTGTGGTGGTGGTGGTGGTGGGGAATTGGGTTTGAGGAAAATGCGGGAGAAGCGTAAGAGATGCGACGGTTGGCGCTTTGTGTAATGCGTAGGCAACACGACGCCAAACGAAATGTACATTGTACAATAATGCTAGGAAATGGATAGCGCGGGCAAAGGAGCTGGAGGTGAAGGTGGGGGGGCCGGGCTGGAAAATCAATGAAAGCTTTTTACACAGCCAGAAAGCGAACACCGAACAGCAGCATGTGGGCGTCGCGTATTGTAAATGCGTACAACAGCAACAAAAAACAAAAATAAAAACAAAACACCAAAAGTTTACTACGTTTGCTGTTGACGTAGGCGCGATCGATTTTTTTTTTTTGTTTTTTGTTCTTTGTTGTGTTTGATTTTTTTAGGCGCGTCATCGTTGATTAAAGTCACCACCCACACAATAGCAGCAAGCAGCCAACACTAGTTGAATGTACCGTTAAAAAGGATGATGCACACAAGCGCACACAGACACACACACACACACAGGTGTGTGGGTGGGAGAGTAAGAATGCATTTATGGGAGCAGCGCTGCAATTGATCCGACACAGCAGCGCAGCAGCAGCTATGGTGTGGGTAATAAATTACAACGGTAAATGTCAAGTGTGGGGAATATTGAATAGAACAAAATAGAACAGTATAGAAGCCATGTTGTGTTTCGTGTATTTCATTTAGTATAATAGTATTTAAAGACTCACCAGAATCGGAGGGCGTCTCCAAATTGGTTTCCATTTCGTTGCAACGCGTGTAGCTGTGATCGCTGTGCAACATAAAGAGTCCACCATTGCCATTGCCATCCAAAGATGTCGACGAATCACCCAGCGAGCAATCACCATCATCCGAATCACAATCGGAACTAGTTGCCGTTGTTGCTGGCGGCGACAAACTAGCCACGGCAGCCGAGACATCAACGGATGCGGCCAACTTTTCCATAGCCAATGTTGCTGCAGCTGCTGCTGCCGCTGCAACAAGCGATTGTTGCTTCTGTTGATCACTGTATACCACTTCGAGCACATCGCTTATTTGACTCGATTCGACACGATAGGGCATATCGATGCGCTCCTTGCTCGTATTCTGCAGTTCACGGCTCAAATGATCAATATAGTTGGCATCGGCGCTGCTTGTCAGCGATATATTGTTGCTGCCCATAACACAGGCGGCCAAATCGACATTATGACGAAATTCGTTCATTTCATAGCTTGTCATGCCCGTTACAGTGTTATACGAATAACGTTGCGGCTGCTGCTGCTGCTGTTGTTGCTGTTGTAGTTGTAGCTGGTGTTGCTGCTGCTGTTGATGTTGCTGGCGTATAATGTTCTGTTGCTGTTGCTGTTGTAGCTGTTGCTGTTGCAGGCGCTGTTGTGTGTTGCTTTTGCGCAACAGTGAACCGCCTGGCGGTATATAGGGTTCAACAATTGGTTTGCTATCGGAACGCTGCAATGAGCGTGCGGGTATTGAAACTGTTGTTGTAAATGTTGCTGCTGCTGCTGCGCCTTTAACAGTTGACCGGCAACTGTTGCTATTTTTCTTGTGATAATCATTGTTGTTGTTGTTGTTATCATTTAGGAATTGCTGCTGTTGCTGTTGTATGTCCAATTCATCGATTGGTTCACGTTTAATCATCAAAGTGCTGCCCGAAACAATTGATGGCGGCACAGCGCTACTTTCACTGTAGCTGGATGCAGCCGAATCAGAGTTTGTGTTGTTGTCATTATTTGTGTTTGTTATATTTATGTTGGGACTGATGTTGTTGTTCATGTTGACGGTGCTGCTGCTGTTGCCAAAAACCGACCACATGCAATCCGCGTTGCGTATCTCGGGCTTAATGTCCAGATTTGTTTCGTCCAGCATTGCCAGGCCGCTGATTGTTTGCGAGCCATCGGCATCGAGCTTGGCAATATCGTTCTGTATGCTGGGCAACCTGTTGCCCATATCTGTTATACAGGACATGCCGCCCATGCCCAGGCCCAGGCCAAGAAAATCATTCATATCGATATCGTCAAAGTTCAGCTGTGGACAATATGTGGCATCTTCATAGTCGTAGTCGCAGCTACTCACGATTCCGGCACCGTTACGAACAGACGTCATTTTGATCTAGTTTTTCTGTTTCCTTATTTTTATTTTGAATTCTTTTTGTCCTCAAAACTATATTTTTTTTTAAAGTTCACAAGCTGCAAAAACCAAAATAATTCATTTAAAACAAGTCAAACCATAATTTATAATTATTTTTAATTTTTTTCATTCGATTTTCGATAATAATTGTTTAGTCAAAATATTTATTCCGATTCCAAGATATTTATTTTCTTATTACAAATTATATTTTTTTTACGTACAATTAATTTGACGTAACTTCTTTTCTTTACGTAAGACAAAAAAAAAATGGCGAAGCGTAAAAAAAAATACACTTCGTTTTTACTACCGAAGTTTATCAATTTTAATACATATATAAATAAAGTTAAAAAATAGAGTCATAAAAATTGAGGAAATTTTTAACAACTTATTTCATCTCTTTTCAAAAAAACAAAATAAACCTTAATTTTCCACTTTTGATTTTATAAATCGAATTTCAACATTTGACCAAATTCCACAAAAAAAAAAAAAGTGCGTAGCAATAAAGACTTACAAAATAAGACGCCATTTTGAAAGCAGCAGCAAAGCGTAAAGAATAACATAGAGGACAATTTTATTCATATTCAATTGTTTTTTTTTTTTTATACCTTTTTCTATAGAAAAGTTATCAAAGTAAAGCGCACCGATTTCAATTAATAAATATTTTGATTTCATTTGAATTCCCCCCCGATTCCCAAATATTTGCCTACAAAAGCGCAGACTTGTGTGTATATTTCTTCGAGTCTTCTTTGACTCACGCACACACACACAGACACAAAATCTAATTCTTTTGCATTCGATCTAATAAGCTATCTCGCTTTGTCGCTTCCGCGCGCGCTTGCTATGTGTGTGTGTAATGCAATATATAAAAGCGAAGCAACAAATATATTTTCGCATCTCTTTTGTGCCGTCTTTTCTGGCGGCACTTGTAACAGTAAAAATATATTAGTAGCATAGAGACGCACCATTCTTTCGCTCAACGCAGCACACATAACTGAAAGCGAAAACGCGAAAAATGCTGCAAAAAATGTAATGCAGAGAATTTGTCGTGCACTCATTTATCCGCGTGTGTGTGTGTGTCTGCAGTTTCGCGCTAAACTACAACTCACACAACCTTACAAGAAATACCCGAACTGTTATTTTATTTTAGTGGTTTTCGATGCAGCTTTGCTTTGCTTTCCATTTCACTAATTGCTTTTGATATTTTTTTTTTCTATAACAAATAACAAATTGCAATCTGATCACAACATTTAAATTGCAAAAATTTAAGTTTTTTTTTTTAATTTTTCGGCTCATTTTTTTTCGCTTACCTTAAGTGTGCTGTTCCTTGTTGTAGTATATAAATATATAAAATTTTGTTTATTTATCCAATGTTATAAGTGTTGTTTCTTTTTTTGCTCTGATATATTTTTTTTGATCGTCGTCACAGAACATCCAAAAATTTTAAACAATTTAGAATACGACACCCGAAAAAAAAACAAAACAAATACTAACAGAGAGTCCAAAGCTCAACTGTTAACAACAACAAGAAAAATAAAAAACAAATTTGTTTCACACCAAAAAATTTGTACGTCGAGTTGCGCGCGTCAAGTAATATTTGTTGCTTATCGTCGAGGCTTCTTCTTCTACTTTGGTGCTCGCCGCAGCAAACTGCAAATGAAGAAGCGGCATCTATTGCGCTATGGCGATACTGCTCTTCTCTCCTGCTCTCCTGCTTCTTTTAACACACACACTTGCACACAAAAAGAAGACACAGACAAAATCGGCGTTCAAGGTCCACGATTGTCTACTTCTTGTTGTTGTTGTTGTTGTAGTAGCGGTACTTTATTCGGCTGCTGCAATTCTAGTCGTTTCTATTCCTTTTATTTCTCGTTTTTATTTTTTTGCTTTTACTTCAACTTCACATTCACTTTTTGTTGCCGGAGCACAATTTACAATTCTTCATGCAAATGTCTTGAAAATAGAATTGAACTTTTGTCGCTAGTTCATTTATACAAATTTATGTATTGAATTTTTTTACACTTGTAATTAGTTTCGGCTTTTTGGTATTATTTTTATTTTTTCATAAGCTAAGTGCATCAGGATTTAAATGGTTTTTTGTTTTTATTTTTTTTTTGATTTTTGGTAACTTTTGTTGTAGTTATGTGTTTTAATTAACTGTTGTCGTCTATTGCTTTGCCAAGTTAAGGTATTTATGGTGTATCAGATTATTTTTATTTATTTTAGTTTTTTGTTGGGCGGGAAACAGCCAAAATCTACAAAGACGAAGAGCCAACTACGCGTCGCACGTTCAGCCGTGCCGAAGTCACAAATAAGAGTGCTGTTTTAAACTGCTGCTTTAAATCACCACTTCCATTAGTCCCAAACAGCGAGCCCTATCAGCTGCGGTCTTCACTCTCTGAGCGTGGTGAGATGGTGAGGAGAGCGCGCATTGAGTAGAAATCGTTAGTGTGAGTGGTGTATTTTTCTGCTGCTGCTGTTGTTGTTGTTGTTATTTTTACGAGTTGTTCTTGCTATTCTTGTTGTTGTTGTCGCTGTTCTTGCTTTGCGAGAACGAGCTGTTTGTGCAAAAAGCAAAAAAAAAAAACTACAACAAAAAAGCTATCTTGCAACTTTACAATGGCTCAATGTGAATTTCATTAAACAGCGTAACGAAAGCTATCAGAGTTACTCACGTGTCAAGCTCTCGGCGTAAAGCTGGCGCTCTCTGTTTATTTACCTTTGTTTTTGGGCGCTGCCGGCCGGCCGGCCGGGCCAACTTTTGAGTACATTTGTATATTGAGCGTGATCAAATGAATATGCTGCTGTCTGAGTGCCTTTGTAAGGCTGTGTGTGTGCGTGTAAGTGTATAGGTGTATTGGAGACGTGTTTGTTTTGAGTGGAATTGGCGAATGTCGAGTTTTGTTTACTAAACAAAATGCGTTTGCCTGCCTATTTGTTATTGTTGTACTGAAAATAAACAATAACAATTAAGTGAAAAATTGTGCATATGCAAATGCATGCGCGGTCGAAATTCCGTTATATTTCAATACACAGTTGTACACTTGTATTGTGTATGTGTGTATGTGGTGTATGTAGGTGCTTTTGACACGTTGCGTGCGCCCAAGTAATTTAAGCTGTTCTGTTCGCATTTGTCCCTGACCTCCCCTACACCCTGTCCCACTCCAACAATATAGACAACTCTAATTTCAGTTTGTCAAGTTGATTGAACTCGTGAACTTTGTCACGACGACTAAAAGGAAGAAAGAAACCGCAACTTGAACAAAACACAAAACTTAAAAAAAAAAATAAACAACTTTATATAAAACCTTGAGGTAGGTTTCATAGCTAGTTAGACCAAGCGCCCCAAATGAACTACAAAAAAAAAAAGGGAAAAGAAGCAAAAAAACAACAAAGGCTTAAGGGATATGTACATATGTGTAGGTGTTTGATGAAGGGTGCGGGGTGGCCAACTTGTCACACAGGGTTTGTACTAAGCGGGCATCGAACTCATCTGCATATTGACAGGTACGCAACAGGATTCAAAAAGAGTATGCATACACATACCATATCAAATTACTAACATGTACATACATACATACATGAACTGTTCCAGTTTCATATTGCTGCGACATGAGCACGAGAGAGCGAGTGTGGGGAATTACTAGCAAAATATGTACATATGTATGTATATACACATTGCATGTACATACCTTTAAAGTGTGTAACTTTCAATTTCACACAACGCAATATTTACATATGTATGTACATTTAATATTTTTCAGTTAGAAACGTTAAAAATCGATCAATAGAGAAGTAAAAACTCGAAAAATCAAAGTTATTTTCCGCAAAAAAAAATTTGTCTCAATTACAACTCTAAAATCTAACGGTGCTTTTTTAACAGCTATGTACATATGTTTATAAATAGACCGCAGCTGCGGCCTATCGCTAACTATCCTTTATACTACCATTCTTACGTTTAGCCGAATTTCCACGCAACTTATTTTTTGTCAATACAAACATATGTATGTAGTACATATGCACACACATACATACAAACTTACATATTTACTATCTGTTAATGTTTGTTTTAATTAGTAAAACTTTAATTTTCAGCTTAAACTGAAGTTTTTTATTGTTCTGCTTAATAATAAAATACGCAAGTCGATTGTTCGCGCATTCTAACTTATTGCACCGTAAATGCTAACACACACACACACACTAATGCATATTCAATTTATGTACATGTGTAATGTGCATGTGTGCTGCGCGCCTTGCTTCGGCATTTTTCCGTTATTTTGGTCAGTTTCACTTTCGCATTCGAGTTCGATTTTGTTTCGATTTCGTTTATTTAGCATTTTGCAGTTAAGGCGCGTGAATTTTGTTGCCGTTGCCGTTGTGGCGTCTGCTGCTATTTTTTTTTTTTTTGTAGTTGTGGCTGTTGTTGGCCCTTGGCTTCGTCTATGCCGATTTTTACATCGCTTACGTTACGTATTTGTGTGTATTTTTATTTTAAACACGAATCTTCGAGAAAACTAATGAAATGGGTATATTGACAAATGCAAATCAATACGACAAGTGCTATTAGTTTTGGTTGTTTAACTAGTTTTATTCTCTTTGTTAGACGAATAATCTATAATAATAATCAAAAAAAAGGAAATTTGCCAAATTGAATACAATTTTCCGGCACACTATTTAAAGAAGAGGGTAATTTAAGATGGATCTCGTCTCGTCTAGTTTTTAGTTGCTCTGTTTTGACACTACGTTGCCGACGACGCGACGTCCACGACGCCGGCAGTAGTGACAAAAACAACAACAAAATGCTTTCGTCAGGTTGCCGCGCATTTTGCCAATATAAATATGCCTGCCTTCTTCTTTTCTACTACTCTACTGCGCTTTTGTTTTTTAGTTTCGCTGTACAACTGCGTTGACGCTTGTTGGCTTTGCTTTATTTTTCTTACACTTTTTTTTGTTTTGCGTTCTTGGGCTGAGGCCCCGCTGCTACTGCGCTGCATTTTGTTTTTTTGTTTTTGAAATGTTTGTTTTGTGTTCTGTTGGCTTTTTGCGCAATTATTTGCGTGTAAAAATTGTTACTTGTTTTGCTTTCTGTGGTCGTTGTTGTTGTTGTTGTTGCTGCTGCCTCTGTGCCATTTGCCGTTGCAGTACAAAATGCATTGCGACGAAAGCCAATTGCGTAAATAATATCAACAAGTGGGGCCGAACGGACGTTGGTGCATCGGCATCGGCATCGGCAACAGCCTCAGCTTCTCTTCTTGTTATTAGTAGTAATGCTTGAGTGCAAAACTTATCTAATTTTGTTAATGCAAATTGTAAATAGTCATAAAATATAGCGTAAAATGAATTGGTTTTTATATGTATTTCGTGTTGCTTTGCAGCAACGCTATAACGGTGCATCGATAACACATTCCGTTACAATTGTGCTCTCTCTCGCACGAATTTTCCACTTCCACTCATTGTCTTCCTGCATATTTTAATAGCTTACGCGTGCGGCAACATTGTAGTCGTTTAACGAGACGCTCTCCCTTTCTCTACCTCACTCTCTATCTGAAATGCTATTACACTTTTACTGTTTTACAGTTGATAAGAAGGCGTCGCCGTTGTGTTCTTCTTGTTGTTGTTGTTGGCTAGCAGGTGTTGCTGTTATTGCAATTTAAATGCGTCGCAACAACTGAGACTAAAATGAGTGACAATTGTAACAGAACAACTCGGTCAGTTGGCAATACATACATACAAACATTTACACATATGAATGTACATGTATGTATGTCCATATGTATTTGCATTAGCCAATTTTCCATTTGTTGATAAGCAAAGACATAAGCAGCACTTATTTATGACATCCACTTTTGACAACATTGTTGCCAACTGCGTCGTTACGAACAAATCCCCACTGAGTGTGCATGTGCAATGAACATGTATGTACATATGTACCTATGTACGTATGTATGTGTGCATGAGCGTGCACGCAACGGTATGTAACGGAAATATATTCAACAACCGTTAACTTAGTACTCATTGATGTTTGTGGGTATTTTTAACAAAAGTCATTTTGGTTTATTGATTGATTTCTACTAGGGCAATATTAAATATGTACATAACTAATTAAAATACAATCTGAAAGAGCTCTCGCTTAATTACATATGAAAATACATACATACATACATCTACACACACTTAAAAAAAATTCCCGGAAAATATCAAATTAGAGCATGCATTTTTCGCATTTGGCTTTTGTATTTTATTTTTGTTTTGCTTTGCTCGTTTGTCCATGGCGCCAGTTAGCATTGTTATTATCGTTGTTGTTATTGTTGTTGAGCAAAAAAGTGCAATAGTACAAATGAATTGATGCGAGCTTTTAAAGCTACATTTGGCATGATTCATAACAGTTACATTGCAGCACCAAAAGGCAAAAAAAGGTGGGCTTTGAAGCTTTATTCGAATTTCATTATTCCATGCATTTAAGCTTTCAGCGACTTCTAGCAAAGTCTAAAGATCAGAACGGATGACATAAAATCAAACACAAATTAGAGAGTGAGAGAGAGACAACTTAATTGAACGTCTGTATGTATGTATGTATGTATGTTCACTTTAATATCAATCCGAGTAT
Organism: Scaptomyza polygonia; assembly: GCA_035044585.1. NCBI lineage: Eukaryota > Metazoa > Arthropoda > Insecta > Diptera > Drosophilidae > Scaptomyza > Scaptomyza polygonia. Next base: position 285,117 of record JAWNNU010000649.1, read on the forward strand.
TATTTGTTTACTTATCGTAAAATGCCTGCTATGTGTGGGCGAGATAGAGATAGAGACAGAGAGAGAGATAGAGATAGACATTGACAAGATGATGGAATGCAAATGATGAAATTCGCAAGGATTACGCACAAGTGCAAAATACAAAAAAAAAAAACAAAAAACAGAAAAGGCAACTAAAAACACAAAAGACCGAAACATGACAAGAGAAGCGGCTGCAGCAGCAACAGCGTCGGCCGTCTCAGCATGAGAAGAACAACAACAAGAACAACATCAATAATATGCCTAACACAAGTAAACACAGTCAGAAACAGCAGCAGCTGCAAAAATAACAATACGCAAAGAAGACAGCGACAAAGACAATTGCCGAAGACGCGCTGCCGTTTGTGGTACAGTCGCTTCTTATATATATATACATACACACACTCCTCACATACACAGAGAGATACACAGGCAAATATAAATCCAGCGAGAAAGGAGACAGCAAATGCAGCGTCGAGCTTTATAACGGATTGGACCTGCACACACACACACACACACAAGCACATCAGCATACGCAAACACAAAGAGGGCACACAACGCACGCTTCGTTTGGTATGTTTGGTTTCGTTTAACGAGCAGTGCCAGCGCCGGCAAAGAAAGTGACTCAAAACAAAAACCAAGAACGACAAAGCTTGCCGACTCGCTCTCTCTCTCTCTCCTTCTCTCTGAACAAGAAGCTTTCAAAGAGCGTCAAAAGCAGCAGCAGCGACAACGTCGTTGCCGGATCTTGATTGTTCCTTGCCGGTATTTCACAATGTTTGTATGTATGCATGTAGTATGCATATATCTATGTAGTATGTACATATGTATATATGGCATATTTGTACATATATGTACTTACATTTGCATGTATACATACACATGCATTCATTTGTCTGCGCTATACACGCCAAATTTCGCCAACTATTGAAACAGAAGCAATTAACTAATTATAGAACTCATAGGCCAAGCCATTTATCATTGCGAAAATCGTGAAAAGCGCCAGTCAGTCAGTCAGTCAGTCAGTCAGCCAGCCAGCCAGCCACAGACACTTTGCGAGTGAAACGCCGGCAGCGTGAGCACACCGCATCACAATACACACCACAGTGTGGTGAGCAGGCGGAATGAGAGCACTTGAGCAGCAGACGCAGCGTCGTGAGAGCGAGTGTGAGCGGCATTTGAGTGCAATTTTGGCAATTGATTGGCATCATGTTGCGTCAACATATGAAAGGCAAATGTAGCTACAAAGAGTTAACAACATCAATTCAAGTTAAGACTGGGCGCTGGGCGGCTATAATACGAGGGTGTGTTTCGTACATTTTGGTATGCTTGCTAATCAAGGTCATTTGCACAAAACAAAATTACATTAAAGATTTACTAATGTCTGACGGGCTGTTAAGGTTTGGAAAGGTGGAGGGGAGGGCGGGGGTGGGGTGGGGAAGGCAAAGTGGTAGCTACTCGTGTTGCACTTAACGAAGAAGAAAGTATTATTCCTTATTTTTGTTGTTATTCGGTTTGGCACAAATTTGCACTGGAAGGAAGAAATGGGTGGTGGGCGCGGTGAGGGGGCGAAGGGAAGGGTTGCTGTGTAGGTGGGGCAACGTATGTGTGTCTCGCATTGCTTGCAACAAGAGCAACCAACACACAAAAACTTTGCCAGACAACAAAAAGGAGCAAAAACGACATTAAACTTGAGCGAGAAAAGAGAGAGAGAGAGAGAAAGGGAGAGGGAGCGGGCGGTGGGGGGGTTGGTTTGGATTTTGTGTTTAGGGATAAGCTTTGGGTATAAAATACAAAGATATTTTTACTTCTTTTGCGTACTGCGCAATCAACAGAAAATCTCTAAAGGCTTCTCTCTCTCGCTCTCTCTCTCTCTCTCTCGCGTGTCCTTGTCGGCTCCACGTGCCACGTGAAGGTCACACACACACACACATACATTGATGGCGTGTCTGGGCATTCTTGTGCCTCGCAGCATCCTCGTCTTTCTTCCTATGGGAAATGTGGGCCTGCATCCTGATTGCGGCCATAACAAAGTCGGCGTCTTATTAAAATCGAGTTTAGGTTCCTCGTCGCCCCACCCCCAGCCCGCTCTCTAGTTCTATTGCAAATCGAGTGTGGGACACAAAAGGCATCCAGACAGCTACATCTCCGGCTTCCGAGCGAGACAAGCAGCCAAGGCTCAAGGACACAAAATGGCGGGTCAAATGTTGAAGGTCCCTAAATGAAAGCAACTTAAAGCAGCAAAAAAATAAAAATAAAAAATAAAATAACGGCACTTCAGTTTAACATTTATTATTTGCTTTTGAAATTTAATTTAAATATCATAATTATTATAATAATAATAATTCACAATTTGTTTAATTAAAATTTAAAACTAAAATTAATTTTTTATAAAAGTGAATTAAGATTTCTAAATTACTTAAAAAAATATTAATAATGACATTAATTAAATTAAATCATAATTTTAACTAAATAAATTATTGTTTATTTTAGTTTTAAAATATGTGCGCAAAATCTTTTTTTTTTTTATTTACGCATTAAGATTTTATTTATTTTATTTTAGTTAGTATTAATTAAACTGCTTAAAGCGATTTTATTTAATTTATTTAATTTTTTTTATTATTTTTGTTCATGAAATTGATTTATCGTAACTTAATTAATAAATTTATAATTTGGATTTAAAAATAAGATTTAAACTTTAAGTTAGTAGAATGGGCAAAAGTGTTAAAAAGGTTTTTAAAACCATTCTAATAAACAAATAATTTTTTTATTTTTTTTTATTTCAGAAAAAAATATCGAAAATCTTTTAAGCACATAATTTTTCATTTTTAAATTTATAATTTGATAGAAATACAAAGATTTTAATTGAAGTTTAAGTTTAAGAATTGTTTTTCGGATTTTTCATCCCAAGTATTATTTTGTTTTGAATAATTTAGAAAAAAAAACATAAAATCTTGAAATAATTTTGATAATTATTTTTTTTTAGAAAACATTTTTCAAGCTAGATATTTAAACTTACCTAAAAACGAAAAACTAAAATTTTTCTACACAAAAAAAAAAACAATTTTGCACTAAGAAAAAAAGTTTTATTTTTTTTCTAAAATTTGTGTAAATATAAATATAATTGAGTTAATATAGATGATTAATTGATGTAATTGGCATATCTGATTAATTGATGGGCCCAGCATGTTAGCTAAAATTCAGATGCAACAATTTTCGTATCAAGCGCGTAATACCCTTTGTCTGCAAAGTGGAAACCGAAAAAAACAAAAACAAAAACAAAAAAATAAAAAAAACTCAACAAACGAAAAAGGGCTGAAAAAGTGGCGCACAAGTGCCTCGATAAAGGACCCACTCGAAACGTTAAGAGCAACAGCAACAACAACAACAACAACAAAAAATCCACACACACATTAGAATGCTTATGATCGAACTGTGAATACCCTTTAAGCAGGAGTAAAAAAAAAAAAAGAACAATTTATTTTAATGATTTTATTAATTTTATTTTGGATTTGATTTTGAAATATATTTAATTCTTAAAAATATCAATAAAACTTTTTATATCCTTTCAAAGCAAACAATTAAAATAAATATTTTATGTATTTATTATTTAATAAATTTAAAAATTAAAACTATAATTGTTAACGTATTGGTTGAACTCATTTCATATACCCAATTTACAGGGTATAACATCAACGGCAACAAGCGCAAATGACGACAGCCAACAACAACAAACGATAAACGACCCCCCGCCCCGCAGCAGCAGCAGCAGCAACACCATTGTATGTTTGTATGTGTGTGTGTATGTATGTGTGTACCTTAATTTCTGGTACTCTCACTTCACTGACTCTTTTGGCCCGGGGGCACTTGATTGTTTGTCGGTTCTCTGTGTGTCCTCGTCCAGAAAATAAAAAAAAAAAAAACAAAATGTTGCACTTGAGGTTATCTGTGGAAAATCATTAAACACACACACACAAACACACACACACAAACACACACACATATGTAGATGGCTCACCGATAAGCATTAAAATTCTGAACTTGTTCTGTCTTTTTTTTCCGGCTTTTCACTTTCAATTTCATTTTTTGAATAAAACCTTAAGGAATCTTTAACAAATTTATTATAATAAATATGTATATTAAAACTAAATTACCTAATAAAACTTTAAGTTTTATTTTTGAACCAAATAAAACATAGATTTATAGAAAAAAAAAACAAACATTTTATTGGATAGATTTTGGGATTTAAGTTAATTGCAATTAGTTTCTAATTATTATGAATAACTTTATTTAATGTGAGATTATTGCAAGGCCTTTTTCGATCGAATAAACTCAATATTAAATTAATTATTAATTCCCTTTTCCGTTTATTGGCCCAAAAAAACTAAGTATTTCCGCTGTGAGCCGTGACCTTTTATACGCACAAAACGAATTTCAAGATATACTTACTACAACCAAATAAATTCACACAAAAATAAATCGGTATATATAGTAAATATGTATATGTGTGTGTGTGTGTTTGTCTATTCCCTGATATATTTTTGGCCACCCTTCGAACATTTTGAACAACAACAAATTTAGAATGCAGTTTGTTGGCACGACGACATCTCTCGGATGGGTTTTTAAATTTAGCCCACCTGGGGATCGCTGTCATGTTATTCGGCTAAACGAGAAAGTGAGAGAGAGAGAGAGAGAGGGAGTAGTAATACTCTAAAGGAATCTCAATAGATCTTCATATCGTTTTGGCCTGTGACAGTTGCTATGAGGCCCATTTACCCAAAGTATTTATCACAATACAAAAATAAATTTAATAAAAATAAAAAAAAAAACATAAAACTTTCCACTTTTATTTATTAGTATTATTTAGAGTCTTGATAACATTAGGAAAATTGGATTTTCAGTTATTTTAATTTTAATGTTATTCTCCGATTATTTATGAGCCTACGTTTTTTTTATTTGTAAATTATCGATTGTTATTTATCGATGTGAGAGAGGTGAAAACTTGTATATAAAATATACAATTTGATTTTTGTTTAAAACACATTTTTTTTTTTTTTGTGTTTAATCCCGAGCATCTTATTCTATTTTTTATGCCTTGGAAAGTTTTGTTCTTTGTTCATAACAAAAACGCACCCCTCTTGAAACAGGTGGATTAGGAACGGAACGGTACGGTACGGTACGCTACGGTACGGTACGGGACGGGCGGTTAGTTAGGCACATCTGGTGGTGCGAAATCTTATCTCAAGTGTCACAGCCTTAAGTACTTTAGTATAATTTATTTAAAATACTTAGTCAACTTATTTACTATCAACTTTTTTGTTCATTTCGAAGGTTATTCCATGTTTTTTTTTTATAGTATATTAAAAAGCAAACATATAGTTCTTAGCTATGTATGTGTGTGTGTGTGTATACATACATACTTATCAATCAAGGTCTGCTTCGTGCGATTCTGCAAATATGCGTTGCTAATCTCATCCTACTACTACTACTACACACACACACATACTAACACACAGTCAAACATTCAGCTAAAAAATAAACTTTCTACAACAAACAAAAAGCAAAGCAAGCGCCAGAACTATTAGGAATATTTTGCGGATTTTTATTAAATTTTGTTTGTGGTGTTTCTTTTTGTTGTTTTTGTGAAATTTTTTGATACGCATTTCGCACTACTATTCGTTCGGTTCGGCCTTGAATTATACTATTAATAATGCCAGCGCTGATAATAAAAACATCAATTTATTGCTGGCCCACGTCGAAGGCCAATACAATAGACCATGTCTAGTATTTTTTTATTTCTTTTTTTTGTTACATACATATTTATATATATGCGCAGCTTGTTTTCTTGATTCTATCTACCTTTCGCTGGCAAAGTGAAATTTAATACACTGTGCAAAAACTATAGCAAGATTATACTGGACAACATTTCGAAGAAGTTAACGAAACTTTTGTAGTTTGTAGTGTATTAAAAAAAAATTTGAATATTGTTATAAAAAAATTGAATAAAAATTATTATAAAAAAAAATAATATGAAATTGAAAAAATATTATAAATTAAAAGTGAAAAATGTATAAATAAAATGAACGAATTTAAATATGACAAAAATGAATTTTCCTAAAAATTGTATTATCAAAATAAATAATGATGAAAACGAAAAAAATTTCGTTGAAAAACTTAGTAACTTATTTCAATACGGGCAATAAGGGCTTTAAGAATACTCTATTAATTCGTTAATCTTAAAGAAACCCAGGCAAAAAAAAAACAAAAACCAAAAACAAAACAGCTAATTAGTAAGCTTGTCCGAATATTTTGCATGCAAAAACCAAAAAAAAAAAAATACAAAAATCAAGAATAAAAAAAAAAGAAATATACGAAGAAAAAAAATTATGGCAATATGCTGAAGGCGACGTTTAGAAGTTAATTAAGTAAATTGGAAAAAACAAAAGACACAACAAAGGGTGAAAGAGACAAAGAGAGAGAGAGTGGGAGAGAGAGAGGTGGTCAAAGGGGTGCGCCCAATGGGGGGTTGGCGGCAAACAAAATTACCAGCTAAATGCCAATAAGTTCGCATAACATTTGAATATGCCCAATGCCCAATGCCAATTCTTCCAAATGGAGCCAAAAGATTAATGAACAAAAACCGAATCTCTGGACATGAGAAATAAGCAAAAGATACAAAGCATACTTAAATCGGGCAATAGAATGAAGAAACTATATATGTATATATGACGATATACAAAGAGAATTAAAGACGGGGATCATCTTTTTAGCTCGAAAGATTGCCGCCTGACAACAAACTGGGTCGCCACTGTTCGTTCCACTGTTCGAAAGCGGCGAAGCTTACGGATCGTTGAGCAAAACACAAAGCCTAACAAAACAAACAGAAATACATAGTAAAGCGGAGCTAGCTTAGAAAGGTAGAAGTCGAAATAAAGCAAAATACAAAAACCAAAACAAGAACTATGATAATCAAGCTTGTATATATAATCACACACATGCATGTGTCTGTGTGTGCGTTCTCTAATAAAGAACGCCAAACAAATTAAAATATTACATGGTTGACCCTGAAACTTGGACAACGTTGCGTATGTACATACTTGATACTATCAAGCAGGCACGGCACAGTGGTACAAACGCCATGTATCACAGTTGCAAATACTGTTGAGATACTATACCATATCGTATCAGATTTGTTTAACTTGCTAAGGTTTAAGTAAGACATAGTTAAGAAGTTTCTTAAGAATTATACATATATGATTTTAGTAAAAGCTGGAAACAAGTCCATTTTGCTTATAAGAATTAATTTAAAATTCCTAAATGAATATTCAACATTCAATCTTTAAAACTAGATCAAAAGTATTAAGCTATAAATACACAAAAGTGTGAAAAATCCATTTTCGATAACTATTTAATTTCTTTGTACATATACATATATCGATAAAATATTATTAAAATTCTTAAATATTTTGCTAATTTATTTGGCTTAAATCTAGTAAGAAAAAATCCATGCTAGGAATTTATCGATTTTTAATCAAATCAATATAAATCGATTGATTGCACTGACTAAACTGAACATATACATATCAATAATAAATTATTAAAATTCTTAAATATTTTTCTAATTTATTTGGCTTAAATCTAGTAAAAATAACAAAAAATCCATGCTAGGAATTTATCGATTTTTGATCAAATCAATATTAAACTAAAATTACTTCTATGTGGAAAAGTAAAACTTTGTTTGTTTTAAGCTCATTATTTTTTAGTTGTTTTCAGCCCACTGTGCGAACAATTCACACGTTTTACGCAACGATATCGATTGTTCACACTGGTTCTCTGCTTGCCGTGCTAGAATTTTACATCATAGATTTTCCTCCGAAATATCCCTCCATTGTTAGGCTGCTGACCAAAAGCGACAAGTGTATGGAAATAGCCAGAACAGCAGTGTGGGCCAGCCAAAAGTTCGATTGGCCGGTTTTTTTGGTCGCGTGTGCCAATGGCGAATGAAATTAATTTACAGATCGGTCGAAATGCGACGCGCCGAAGCGGCTCTAAGGGCTGTTAATTTTTTTTTTGGTTAATTTACCACAAAGAGTGGCGAGGGGCAGACGAAGGGGGAAGCTGGTAAAGGCAACGAACGATAAATAACCTGAAGCTGTTCACAACTATTTGCATGCTAATAAATAAATTGTTTGTACACAGCGAACAAAAAACTATGAATATTTTTTTTGGTTATTTTTTAACCAAAGAATTAATTTAGCGAAATCAAAAAATAATATATGTATATGTATAAACTTTATTTATTTTAATTAGGTTTATATACGTTTTTATTCATATTATTTATTCTCGCAGTGTTTTGGTGTTTGCTGGATGTGTCTTTGTGGCACATTCCACAAAGATTTGTCAAATTCATTCGATTCGTCATGCGGCTAGTTTTGCGTGGCCGAAATTCTTTTTTTTAATTAAAATGTCATATACTTTTGTGTACTATATTTAATATTAATATATAATGCTACTATGAAGGAACATATAAAAAGTGCTGTCAAAATGAAATACGATAAAACACAACAAAAAGAATCGCAAGAAACAGTGCTAAACGCTTTGACACTCTGCTCTATGTCTTTTGTTTTGCTTCAGCTTTAGCTTTGGCTTTAGCTTCAGCTTTGGCTTTAGCTTCAGCTTTAGCTATAGTTTTAGCTACTGCCTGAGGGCATTTGGCTCCTCTGCTGCTCGCGTGGGAAAATATCCAAACCACAAAGCTGTTGGCGTTGAATGAGCGAGATAAAAATAAAAAAATGTCCAGCGGCGCGCATTGAGATAACGAATAAAGAAATACACTCATCAAACATAATGCAAATTTAACCGGAAAACCAAAAAGAATAACTTTATTAATATAGATTTATTAATATTGCGAACTTAGCAAAAAAAAAAACCAAATAACATGTAAAAAACTTGGCAAGAATTCAACTCTTTTTCTAATAATTAAATTTTTGATACAATTAATATCATTATCTAATAATATGCGAATGTTATATATGTACATATATAGTTTTGTTTTTGTGGAAGTTCAAGTTGAAGCAATTCAATCTTAAAGTTAAACCCCGTGGAAATTGAAAAGCTTGACACTTTATACCCTTGCAGCGGGTATATTACTATTTTGTTGCGAAACATAAAAAAATCAAAGATGTTGCTGGGCTTTTTTCTAGTGCCATCATCTTTGAAACTACTTAAAAAATGGAAATAAACTATTATTTATTTATTGAAATTTTATTTTTTCTAAGTTTAAAAGTAAGAGTGTTTAGTATTCGCTATCTTTATAAAAATCACAAATGTTTTTGATTTGCAGAATTCTTTGATTCTCATATTCAGATTGTTTTTTTTTTTGTCTTTTTCGGGAATTTATGTAAAAAATTCGACCGTTTATTTTTTGTGTAATTCAAAACGACAAAACAAAAAAAAAACATAAAAAATTTTCAAGTGCACAAATCACGATTTGTAACAAAACAAAAAAAAAAAAATGCTGATGGCGATACTAAGTAGGCAAAAGGTAAGTAAATACAAATATATATATATATATCATACATTAAAATTGACATCGTAATTGTAATTACGTACTTTGATTAACCCGCGCTAATTTGAAACCAACTCGTTCGATGTGCTCAAAACAAAAACCATAATACCATAAGCATAGGCATTGCGTTACGTTACGTTACGTTAGGTTGTTAGAACTATGACAATACGCTGCACTCAAACCGAAACATTAAACTTATTATTATACATATTAAATCAATATTTAGAAAACTATATTGATTTGTGTTACGGTACGATACCGCATCAATATAGTATATATAGTATACATTGGAGTTTATTGAACTCAACTTCCAGTTGAATTTATTTATTAGCAGCATTAGACTTATTAGCTGATTGCTTTCGGCTTTCGAATGGACATTTGCTTCGCTTCATTTAAGCTACAGTACAAACTCGATAGCGTTAATAAACTGAGAGCACAAGTTTATTTTTAGTTAATCAAATAATAAATAAATGGTATTAAATTTTGTTTGATTTTTTTTTTGGAATTAATTTTGTGTCAGTTGGAAAAATATGGAATGGACTATATATATTATATATATTTTCGATATACACATGGAATCGATTACGAAAAAATTTGAAACATTTAAAAATGGGGGCTACTACAATCTGTAACGTTAGAACTTTTCTCAAAGTTTCGTCCAAATCTATTAAGAAACACCGGAGATATCGTATTGAATCGATTGAAGTTAAGTCAGTTTTAAGTTTTGGTTTACATTGATAAGTTATTTTTAATAACTTAGCATACTTTTAGGGCGCAAGGAGCTAAATATTTATTGCTACTGGGCTCAGGGTATCTTCTAGTCGGTGGTTCCCGACTAGAGCCTCCTTACTTGTTTTTTTTTTTTGGTGTGAGCTAAGAAATGCAATAATTTTCCAGCATTATTTTTGCGTTAAATGCATTTAATATTTATTAATAAAGTTAATAACAAAAGTCTAAACAAAATACTGCGTATATGTGCGATTATTGGGCCGCAAGAAGTTAAATAGTCAGCAAATTCGCCAAAAATTTCAGACAACAGTTTTTTTATTTTGGCCAATGGCAATGGCATTGGAAATTGCGACGCGAATTCAACAAACTGTGCATTGAATATCCAACCAGCAGTCAATGGCAATGGCGAAAAGTGCTTCGAAGGGCATTTCGCGTTTCAAGCGCAGGAAATGTCACCTTATACCCTATTGCCAGAGTCTCAAAATCGTTGACGCTGCATACCGAAAAAAAAAAAAAACAAAAACAACAAAAATTCCATAACAATAATAATAATCACAAAAAAAAAAAAAAAATAAAAAAACACAACTTGAAAAAAGCATTTTAAATTTTTGTCGATTTCCATTTTCTTTTGTCGACGATGTCTTTTGCGCAGTTGGTTATTTGATTTTTGTTTTTTATAGCCCGAACGGACATTAAAACATAATTAAAACTATGCAACAACTATTTTCACGTCTCTAGTTTTTTTTATTTATTTTTTTGATATTCAAACTTGATTGAAAGAAAAATCATTGCAGTGCGAATATGTTGATAAAGTTTGAATTCTTTTTCTTTTCTTTCAATAAATCATTTCTATGTTTTTTTTTTGAATACCTGTTTTATCTCACCTTTCTTTCTTTGCCATTCTTTCATCAATTTACATATACATATATGTTGTCTTGTTTATGTTGCTGCTTCCAAGAAATCTAAAATTGTGTTTTATTTTTGTAAATTACCAAATGTAAATGAAATAACAGCGGCACACACAGACACAGACACAGCATAAAGAATGTCAAAAAAAAAGACAACAATTAAAAAATTATTATTAAATCAAGCTGGCTGAAAGATCGACTTATAGGTACTCTGCATATATTTTATTTTTGATTTATCATTTTCCAGAAAGTTATAAGCGTTGGGTTCAAAGTATTTTGATGGAGACTTTGTTGCAACTCAATACAGTTTTGAGTTTAGAATTAAACAGTTCCACTAAAAGTTCAAAAGTTTAAGTTTTGCTAGAGGCAAATTATGTATCTTTCATTAGTTCGATTGGATGTACATTTTTCTTAATGTTACGATGCAGTTTTGATCGCAATTTATTTTTGTTAGCGATGTGTAAATATGCATAACTGTGGCGAATTTATTTAATGCAACGGCTCCAGAGATTTTTCCATGACGTTTTACTTAGGAATTACTATATGTGATTTTCTGTTGTTGTTGTTGATTTATTATTATTATTTTATTTGAACAAAGTTGTAAAAAAAAAGTTTTCAATAAAAATACATATATATTTATTATTGTTTATATTATTTTTTTGTTTTTAAATTTTAAGATATTTTTTATATTGCATAAAAATATTTTATTTATTATTTTAAATCAGTTTACGGAAACAATTGTACAAAAATAAATTTTAATAATTTTTTTTTGTCATTAAAAAATTAAAAAAAAACTTTTTTAAAAGTTGTTAATACTTGTGTTAATTTTAAATACTTTTCATTTGTTTGAAAAGTGCATGGAATGTGTTTTTTATGAACTCTTAAGTAAAGAATAGATTTTTGTGATATATTATAGAAAGAATTTAAGGCATGCAACAAAATGTATCTGCAATTGTGGGAGTATCTAGAAACATTTATAAATGCTTGATGATAGCGCTTTGGAAATGTGACTCCAACACATACATATAGACAGCCCCTGCACACATGCCACAAAGAGTGAGATAGAGATAGCTAGAATGGAGTCCAAAGTGGCATGCAGCATTTTCCATTGCTGGTGTGGTACGCGAGCAAACAGATATCGTACCCAGCCGCCGTTTGGCCATTTAAGCGTTATTTATTTAGTTTCTATGTGTTTTTTTTTTGCTGTTTTTCGCGACATTTTGGCATCATATCAAAAATTCGTACATAAACTATTTTTGAAGAGAGAACGCCAGAGACCCAGACCCGAGTATGCTGCATGCAACCAACGGATTTTCGGTTAGAGACACTCAGCCAACGTTTGTTTTTGGATTTATGCGATTTTGATGGAATCAGTTTTGCCATACAGAGAAAAATAACAAAATAAATGTTGTATAAAACAAACAGCTTACAGTAGCAAGCAAACCAGGAAGCTAAAATAATGCCACAAAGAATAGAAAGCTGACAACAATATTATTATTATTCTTAATGCCAAATGGGCTCTTGAATCTCATAAGTATGTGTGTGTGTATGTGTATGTGTGTATTTAAACAATAGATAGATAAATTCACCGTGCAGCTGTTGAGCCAAACCAGCTAGCAAAGCGACACCCACTGCTCAAAGACATGTGTCCTAAATTTGTCAATTCTAAATTTACCTACTACATAAAATACATATGTACAAACTACACTAAACTTACGTACATACCTACTAATAGTAGTTCACAAGAAAAGTAAAAAGAAGCAAAGAAACCAAACCAAACTGATCTTTAGTTTGTCCAATTTTGGTTTTGAGTGCCCAATCAACTAACCAATCACAATCGTTGTGCAAATATTGAGCATCCATCCATCCATCCAGTTTGAAGCGCAAACATCATCGCATCAACTTCATACCAAAATGAAAAAAAAATGAAGAAAAAAAAACCAATTCTACACCTAAGTACACACACAAACACACACATACACATATGGTCTATGGCTTGGTCTCGTGCTGTTTAAATGTGGTGCTGTCAACATTTGCATATCACTTTCGTTTTGGGTAAGTGATTTAGGCGAACCATATGCGCCTAAATCATTCATAGTACTAACATAAGAAGTGCAAAGTCTTTAATAAGTTAGTAAACTATGTTTTATTTTGAAGAAAAATTCACAAAAGATATTTTCTAAATTCTAAGACTTGACATAAAAATAAAAATTGATTGTATTATTGATATTTACAATTATAAATAAAACCAGTTCAGTTTTGAAATTGTGATCTAAGCATATATTTTTTGATTAAAACAAATTGAATTGTATTTTAAAAGTAAATACTGCCAATATATATATTTCGGGACAATTATTTTATCTTTTGTTTTCATAATTTCCTAATAAAATCTTACAGAAATCACAAAATTTTTAAAATTACGAATTTCCTTTTAGCCTTCAGAAACGATTCAAAAATGCTTCGTATTTGAATGCTGTTTGATGATAATAATCATAAGATCGCACACAGGAAATATTGGTACAACTGTGAATGATTTGTTTCAGGGCTAAGCGGTGATCTTTGAACCATTTTAAACAACGTAATCTATCTAAATACAAGTCGCAAGTTGCGCTTTTTTAAAAGATGATAATTTCTTTTGGTGCTGCTGCTGCTGCTGCTTCTTTACACGTCTTGTGCCGAGTTTTTAGTTTTTTATTTGACGGACGTGAGAATTTTGTGCGCAAACAAATCACACAAATAGACACAGATACACTTGATAACAGAGCATATCTACACACACATACAAGAAGTGGAAAAAATGTTACGTTTTGGTATAGTTTTTTTGTTGTTGTTGTTAGTATATATTTTTTTTTGTGTTTTTTGTATTTTTTTTAACAGCTGATATCACATATACTTTTGATGGCATTCTTATTTGATTTCTTCTATTTGCCCAAAAGGAACACAAGAAGACAAAATAACCCAAGGAAATAAGAATTGGTGTTTGTGTGACTAGACCGACGTTTGAATACTCTCTAATAGAAAAAGTTATACCATTTTATTGAACAACAGTGAAAATGTTTAATCTAAAAAATAAATAAATATAAATATCATAAATCACTTTTTGTAAGGGTATAGGAAGAAAAAAAGAAGTTGTGTGTGAAAAAGTTAGAAAAAGTCGGCCCAGAAGTAAAACAAATGGCTGGAGTCTTATCGCTGACAGGGGAGATACTCGCACATACATATATGTACATATGTACATAGTTTTGTGTACATACATAGTTAGAAATACATATGAAACACTTGACGATCGTCACAGTCGTCTTGCCTCATGGCCCAAGTGTGTGTGTGTGTGTGTGCGCGCTCTAATTTCTTGATTACACTGCGCACCCTGGTTGCTGTCATAAGTTGAAAACCTGCCACCATCGCAACTGGAACTGGAACGAAATGGCGTTTACCCAAGAGATTAGCATTGGCATTTATTGAAACAGTCACTATGTAAGCCCGACTGATAGACGACGACAGACGACGAGGACAGACGACCGACCGACGACGACAGACGATGAATGCAACCGAAATGCATTTCTTAATCATTTCGAGAACCCATCGAGTTATGTAGCTAAACATATATTCATTTTTTTAGACACTCGTCTCTATTGCCAATTGTTAGCTCTATTTCGTGTTGGGGCACACAGCTGCAGCAGATACAACAACAACTTCAGATACACTTACAAAAAGGTATCTATCTATGTACATAATAATATGCTTGCTATGATGATTACACAAGTGCCAAGCATATCAAAAATAAAAGGAAAAGAAATAAAGTTCGTTTTTTTTTTGTTTTTTGTTAAGGAAACGCAAACAACGCAAAGTGTGTAAACAACAATTGATAAAACAAGTAAAAGTGCGCTAGATCTGAGATGAGAGTTCTCAAACAGACAGATACCCTTGATACTTGTCTTTGAAAACATCAGAATTAGACTTAAGAATCTAAAATTTTGTGGAAACAAAGAAAAAAATGTGAAAAGGAAGATCTTTACTTTAAATTACAAAAAAAAAAAAAATACTAATACAGTCGAACTTTCATATAACTTCAGTTTAACGTAGATTTATCTATTACGAATTAATTTCGAGAACCTTGCAATTGGGTTCAATCAAAAACTGATTCTATCTATCGAATTTTATCTATAACGAATTTTTTCTTTTTTAGATTCGTGGAATTTCTATTTGTTTTCTCACTGAATATGGATATGCTTTAATGTTATGTTTAAAGGGTATTGAAAAAAAAAACCAAAAATTAATAAAAAACCGAAATGAAATTAGTAAAGCAAAGTGCTGCGTGGAGGGGAAGTTAACTACGCACACAAAGTGTGGAATGGATACAAAAAAAAAAAGAAAAAAGAAATAAAGTAAAACTAAATTGTAGTTAAATACAATAAATATTAACTCCATACAAACACAAACACACACACTCATATTAACACTGAAAGACATGCCTGTGTGTTTTAAGTATCTTTTTTTTTTTTGTGTTGCAGCAAATCATAAATTGTGCAACAAAGTGCCACAAACCAGAGGCATGACAGGTTTAATGAAATGGCAAAAAAGTGTTGAAGGCGTGCTAAGCTGCAACAGTTAGCTAATTAAGTTCATTATCTTTTAAGCCTTTGAGCCTGATCGGAACAGAGAAAAGAATGCTTTAAACTTATTTAAGCTTCTCGAAAAGAATTTTCGTTGTCAAATTAGCTGCAAATACCAAAGGTACTTTAACACATACACTTACATAACATATAACGATGGGGAACTGATATTCGGTATCGCACATAAATATATATATATGTATACTATATGTTGGCCTAATGCTAGTACTCAACTATATTTAATGATTGATTTGTGCTCGCTATTAAGATTGCGTATCGGGGTGGCAACGACGAAGTGGCACAGTCTTAAAGCCCAAAGCCCCAACCATAAACCATCTAAAGAGCAGTACGGGGTCGATCACAATCATACTTAATACATTTTGTGTGGTTTTCGTTTTCTCATTTTCATTTTCATTCGCGTTTGCGTTCTCGTTCTCGTTTTCGTATTTTTTATTTTGTTTGACAAATTAGTTTTTAATCAATGTAAACATTTCCAATGTTTGAGTTTTGTTACAGAAGTTGCAAGTTCGGAACTACTAGCTGAGTTTTTGTATTTGTTGCACGTTGTTTGTTCTTCGTCGCTGGTTTTGAATCTAATCTAATCGGGAACGCTGCTTACACACAAAGTGTTCACAGTACTTACACTTTAATTTTCATTTCAATGGCCGCCGCGCTTGACCAACTCGATTGTAGTTGTAGTATCTCTGCCACACAATGTAACGAAGATCATAAAAAATTAGACGCATAGACTTATCAATATTTATGGGCATGTTAACTGAATTGTAGACCAAAAGAATGTCGAAGTGCTTCCAAGACATAAATCCAATAAAACTTTGTTAGATTTTCTCTATTTGAATTAGATTAAATTACAGCCCTTTAAGTTGCTCATCTTTATCGATAATGTGGCTTATCGGCCCACAACGTTCAAACTACAAAGCTGAATTTTTAACAGTAGATTTCTTTTATGCTAAAAATAAAGTGCTAAGAAAGGATTTTCAAAAATTAGTTCGAAAAATTAGGTAACTTCGTAAAGATCTTTCAAGAAACTAACTTGTATGGAGTAGTAAAAATTTGATATAAATGAATTAACTCACAATTCACATTTGATTCATTTGGGAAAATTTTTATTCGGTAGAAATAATCAGACAAAGTACAGAGCGAATAAAAGTATCTTAAGTAATGATCAAACTTGTGTTAGACAACCATTTTTAACAGTCGATACAATTGGCCATTAAACCCGAAACTAGCCATTAATGATTCAACTGTCAAATGTCAAGGCATTTGAAAGAAAAAACTATAATAATAGTTAAATATAATTATTATCAATGAAATCCATTGTAAGCCCCATTTCAAAGCATTTCGCACATAATAATAATTAATAATAGTTTCGGCACAAATGCGATAACATTTTCGATCGCAATGAGTCATAAGACCGAAAAGTAAAGTACAAATTTAGTTCTGATGTATAACTCATTTGTCAGGTTTTTTTTGTTGTTATCTTATTACCCGGATTGAACAGGAATTTAGGTGAAATTTAATAAAAAATATTGTCAAATCGGTTGAAAGTTTTACAACAAACAAACTCGTACAATAACTTGTAAGGTCTTGAAATCAGCTGTTGCTTAACATAATTTTTCGCTCAATCGTTTAACAGTTGCTGTTAAGTGATTTTCATAGAGGAATCAGCTGCATTGTTCCGACGCAGCTTTATAAATTATGCTGTTCTTTCAGTTCTACTCGAATCACAAATGCTAGTTGAAAATTTACCGTAGTCAAGATAAGATAGAATGAGAGAGAGAGAGAGAATAACAAATAGATATACGACACTAATCTTCGATTTATTTAAATAAGGCACAGCAACAACAACAACAAAAGCAGCATCAACAGACATTAGGCAATAGGGTCAAAATGTACCTGTTAGCCAGTTTGGGCCAACTCTGTCTGAAAACCCGAATAAAGTCCGGGCGTCATAGCTCAATACTACCACGTTGTATTGTTTATCGATTTGTATTTGTATCTATTAGAAATGCTTCCTCTAGCAAACGTTTAGTGCTTTTGTCTCTGATGATGCTTTACTCATACTACCATACCATAGTATATATCTGTGTGTGTTTGTGTGTATATTTTATTGGTCAACCTTCTTGATTAGTGCTTCTTCGTACCTGTTTTGAGCCACATTCAGCCGTACCGTACGTCTGTCTGTCCGTTTATCCAGGCCGTCCCTTTGCAGGTTTTTTTTGTTTTTTTTTTTTGTTTTTTGTTGTGGTGTTCAAACAAAATTTAGCCGACAATTAATACGGCGCTGAGCTTGGGATTTGGTTTCGGCCAGAACCGATCTGGCGCAGGTTTCGTTATGGCAGGGCGTTATGCTTATGAGCACAGCGCGCAGTTTGCGCATACTTAAAGATACAAAGATACAATAGCTTGGACAGCAACTCGCGTGACTATCTATAGCTCGCTTAGCTAATGTACATATGTGTGTGTTTGTGTGTGTGTGCTTAGTAGTTTTGCATCAAAACGAGGCATATATTAATTTAATGAATGAGTTGATTTTAACATTCGTAGAAATGCCAATAATAAATAAACATCCACATAACGAGATACACATTAGCATAGATACAGATACAGATACAGATACAGATACAGATACAGCTACAGATACAGATACAGATATTGTATGCGTGTAGATCATTGAACTGCGACGTTGACAACAGCTGACGCAAACACTTAAAAATAATTGATGTCCAACAAAATTGTTGCCAAAAGGATTCGATTCGCAGACAAAAAAAAAAAAACTTTCTGTTTATGAATTTTTTTTCTGTGCTTCAATCTTTTGCTTACGTATTTCAGTTCTGTGTACATATGTTTGTGGTCTGCACACACACACACACACACATACAACATCCCTTTATCATTGGTCTCGTTAAGATCGTAAACTTAGACATTAATGTCATTCACACAGACTGTATACAATATAGTATTTTGTATGCCTTTTATGCTCCCCAAATGAAAAAAAAAATATTACGCAAGGTGAAAACCATCGCGTTTCTATTCCAATGTCGAATGCCATGGCACTGTAAATATTTACAAACATGATTTTTGGTTTTAAACTTGGCGAACATTGTGATAATATGGCTTTATCTTTAATGCCAAAAAGATTTTTCAAGCTTCCATATTGGTGTCACATTTTATTGAACATTTAAATCTTAAAAGTAAAATTCACTTTGTTATTAAGTAAGTAAACGTATAAATATATATTATTAAACGATAATAATAATGTTTTTGATTAATGTTTTATTGTGATGACAACTTGGACAACATTTTGCTTTAATAATTAGTTGAGTTTATAGTTAATGCTTATTTGATAGAACAAAGTTCGTTGAATCTTTATAAATATTACAATTGCAATTGCTGAAGCGCAAAAGCTCATAGATGAAATGGAAAACAAATTAGCTTAATTAAAAGATACACTGGGCCCAAGTTCTTACCCTTCAAGATATACCAAAAATACTTTGGGATTTCTTCGGATTTTGTAAACATTTATAAACGATTTTCTTTCTTGTTTTCTAAACCGTTTTGATTAAAATTTTAAGAAATCTTTAAAATTGTAATAATTTATTTAATTTTATTATTCGATAATCGTTTTTACGCTATGCAGGAAAACTATCGACAGCATAAAACTTACTTATTCAAATTCAAAATTTGAATTCTTCAGCTGTTTTTTGTAAATAACTTGGATATTATTATAACACGACTCAAAAGTATTGATTTTATACTTTTCAATAAAATTATTAAACTCTTTTCGTTTTTGTATTAACTAACAATTTCTTTAGACAAATTACAAAATTAATGATCCTAATTTAAAAGTATTTTTTACAAAATATAATTACAGTCAAAAATTTTAACTATAATTTCTAATTCTATAGTTCGTTATGAAATTGTTTCCAAAAACATGCCCGCATGTAAATTATAAAATTATTATGAAATTATGTGTTGAAAAGTTGGTAAATCGTTGTACGTCATGGTTTTTTTTTTTTTGCGCTATAAATAGTGTTATTTATTACTGTGCTGATTTGTGCATAATGCGGCATTAGAAGTGCTATAAATTACAAAAAACAAACACAAAACTCTTTAGCTGATTATGCATACGATAAAAGAGCATGCGGGTTGTCGTTAATATTTCTGGTTCTGACCTTTTGATATGCCAATTGCCCACTGGAGGGTTGTCCAACAGTGAGACACGCTTGTGTGTGTGTTTTTTTTTTATTTTTTCCCCAATTCTGCAGAATAACAACTTACGACGTACGTATATTGATATAACGATAAGCTAATACTAATTTGCAAAAAGTTGATATCGATTGTTATTAGCTTAGATCTTGTTCTTGTCCCCAAAAAAATTTTACATTAACAAACCGAAATCAATATTCGAATTTCATACTAAAAATTAACCTTCGGCAGAGCGTATTGTATTTTCGACATATATTTTTTTAAAGTTTTTTTTAACTTCGTTTCAACTGAATAGTTATTTGCTTTATCAATCTCTTGAATAATTTAATGGCCAATATTTCGTGGAAAAAAATATAACCCTGGGGTGCGATATAAAATGTCAACCAAAAATGTTTATTTACGCTAAGGTCCCAAGAGGGGATTAAAACCAGTGCGAGGCTCTTATCGTAATTAAAGCTTTCTTATTATCAGAATAAAGCGTTTGTTCGTTCGTTCATGACGTGTTTTATTTTTTAACTCCTTCTTCTTCTATAATTTTTTTTTTTTTTAAAGTGCGCAATTCAATGTAGGCGCCTTAAGTATTTCTACCAAAGAAAATATCTGAAAAAAAAATAAAATTTTGTGCGTTGTTTGTTTGTTTGTGTGGGGTCTGCGGTCACAAGTTGGATATATACATTGGCTACCCCCCCCCCCCCACCTCTCGGTCAATTCCCTGCCATCTTGTACCGTACCACAAGCACGATCTTAGGCCCGGTACTGCCCTTATGCGTAACCCCGATTTCCTACATCGCGGTCGCCTCTGCTTGCTATCCATTCAAAAAGCGCTCGCTTCCGCCCATATTTGCAATTACAATTAAAAATAAAAAAAACACAACAAGCAAAGTCGTTTTGGGTTTTGTTTTTGTTTTTTTGTGCTCTCCACGAAACCGAAATACCCTTACCAAAAAAATAACACACACAATTGATCTGGCGTTGTTGCTATTGTCTTTATTGGGCATAGAGTCTTTGTTGTTATTGCTTTTATTGGTTATTATTACATTTATGTAGAAGAGTTCTCTGAAGATTTTTACATCAATTCCATAGCTCCATTCACATAAGAACTAAGTTTGGTTTATTTTATTGTTATTTTTGTTGGTTGGTGCTGTCAATGCCAAAAGTCAAAGTCTGGATTAATCATCAATCAAAAAAAAAAGAAAAAGAAAAAAATAGCAGCATAAATTAATCGCAATACACAAAAGAGCGTTTGCCGGCAATTTCACATACATATACATATGTATATCTATATCTATCTATGTATGCATGTGTATGTGTATTGGTCTTCTGTCCCTTTTCGATCCACCGATCTTTATGCAAAAATTTCTTAATTGGAAAGTTATGAATTTGATGTCAAAAAATTTAGATTTATATCGGTTGTGCCTCCTCTCTCACTCTCTCTTTGTCTGTCTGTCTGTCTCTCTCTTTCGCTTTCTTTGGTTGTGCGTCGATTCTGCGGAAGTACTCGTTTGTCGTTTGTCGTTTGATATAAAAATAGCTAGCGCCGCAGTCCAAGGTTTTTCACTTGCCTTAGATTCCTCCTCATTGCTAATAAGTCAATTGAATGAGTGAAGTGCATTGGCGCTTAGGTTAGCTCCAAGTGAATATACATATATCATACATAGCTTACTTATGCGTTCGATTTCTTACACACACACACACACGTTTCTTTGGGAATTAATAAAGTCGAATAAGTACGATGGGAACTAAGTTTATAAAAGTTGGTCATACAGCTTGACCCGAACTAAATCAGTTATAATAATGTATGCTTGTATAACTTTTATTGTATTTTTTACTAGAATTTTTATAAAGATTTAAATTTTTTGATTTATTTTTCTTAATATTATTATAGGTAAGGTTAATTTTAGTAGTAAAATACTTATTAGAATATTTAACATGAATTAAATTACGAGTTATTTAACGAAAAGCTCAAAGCTTAGCATTTAAATTTATTAAGTTAATTTCTCTAAATTTGTTTTTTCAACTTTGCATATATATCAACTTTACATAAAGATTTTTTGCAATAAAATAATTTCTATAAAAACTCAAAATTTATAGAAAAATCATGGTGCGATTTATGTTTCAATATCATAAAACTATTTTAAAAAAATATTCGTAAAAAATCGACTGAGTAAAAGTTTCGAAAAATATTAAGAAAACATGATGCACATATATCAATTTTACTAACAAACTCGAAAAATGTCAAATTTTGAACTCGGATTGCTCTAAATATATATATACAGGCCCGAGTGGCCATTAAAATCTTTATTAGTTTCTGTTAATAGTCTGTATTTTTAATAGTAATTGCACACTTGTTGGATGATCCTTAAACATGAATGTGTGTGTGTGTGTGTGTGTTGCATGGGAATTGAGCAAAAGATGTTGTCATGCTCGGTTTGGCTCTTCCGCTATCCATAATCATCATCTGGCATTATCATTGACGCATTTAACAGCGCGCTTTATCTCGCATTGTGGGGGAGGGGTTGTGCAATGAGAAAGACAGAAAAGTATATGTATGTATTTTAATGTTTGCTTTATCTGCTAACCTTTGAACAAGGTCGGTCGACCTACTCGAGCTTCCTGTGAGAATGAGCCAGATCGCGACATCTCATTTGAGACTGGGTGTTGATAGTAGTACAACATACAGCGACAACATACAACATACTTCAATGAACTCCAATGGCACTTCGAGATCCCACGAGAGGCAAGTGACACTCACGATTCCCCCGCCTACCCCTTCATAAGCATTTTTTTTTTGTGTAGCTTGGTTTTTGTGGCTTTGCGCAAATTTGCAGCTGTAATTAAAAACAAGCGCAAAATTGCAGTAGGAGCAAAAAAATAAAAGAAGAAGTTGTGTATTCGTGTTCGTGGCTGTGTATTGGTATTATTTTTGAGTTCGCATATATAATTGAAAGGAGTGAAGTGGTTTGTACGTGCGCCACATGCATGCCATATGTCTGGGACTCTTGGGCTCTGGGCTCTGGGCTCTGGGCTCTGTCGACCAAGACCAATTTATTTTAAACAAAATGCAGGTCACGAAATGTTTAACCCGAAAGCACAGCCAAAGGAGGAAGGAAAGGCAATAACAACAAAAACCGCAAAACATGCAGGCAACAAAGACAACAAGCCAGACTCTGAAAAAGAAAGTCAAGTCAAATGGCAAAAATTGCCAATAACTGACACAAACACACACACACACACACACACACATCTAGATACAAATACTTATACATATATCATATGGAGCATGCAGGATTTGGCCCCTATATGACACACACGAAAAAGATAGAAAAAATGCCGAAAAAAAAAAAACGAAAGTAAACAAAAATTAAAAACATAATAAGTAATGCACCCCGAAAATATGAAAACATCCCCTGTTCAGAGAGCCCGCATAGCACAGCGTGTTGTCACATTTCCATTTCCTTAAATTTTTAGTTTGGGCTGTGAAAATTATTAATGAATTGGCAACCTGGTCGATCGAAGATCAACATTTTCATCGTCGTCATAGGGCGTCATAGTCATTATTATCCCATAACTTCACATATGATATTTAGGGTGTGAAACACGTCTACCCCTCTGTATTATACAAAATAATGTCGATGTTGATCTATAATATTTATTGATAAAACTCAAGGGAGTTTTGGGTTTGGCCCAACGAGACACAAGAAGTCATAAGTGTAATGAATTTTATAATTGGATAGTTATTGAATGTTTTTCTAAATAATGTTTAGCATATGTGTTTGTTCAGTCGAAACCGCCATGTAACGCATGTCAAAGGAACAAGAGAAAACCTTGTAAACCGATAATAAAAAAGTTGGGTTTTTGATTGAGGCAAATAGCAAAGTTCTCAAAATTAATCTCTACTTACAATAAAAGCGTTATTTACTACACCAAGTTAATCTTTATTAAGCTTTCATGTTTTTCATATTTTAAGTTTTTATTTTACTTTGTTTAATAGAATTCAAAGTTAAGGTTACTTAGATTTCTTAACATTGAATTTTTAAGTAAAATTTATAAATCCAGCCTCATAGGCTTATTTATTTCTAAATTTCTAAACTGCAAAAGAAGAGCTTGAAATATTATTTTTAAAAAAGCATTTACCATAACTATTAATAAACAAAATTTTTTGATTTTTCAAAATATTTTAATAAAATATCATTTAAGCTAAAACTTTAGATTTATCTTAAAATTGGTTATATTTAATTTGAATTAGCTTTTGTTTAAAGATTAAAATGTAGATATTTTCATTTGATTGTTGAATTGACTTTAGTTAATATTATTATTAATCTCACCGCAAGTTATTTAATGTTTTTTTAGGAATAACTTGGCATTGTTATTAAATGTGTTTTATATATATATTTGTTTAACATGTAGCTTATTTTAATAGTATATTTTTTATATCATTTTAGACTTTACTTAACAATTAATTGATTTTTTTTTTTATTTTAAATTATTTGCACGCAAAAAATTGACAATAGCTTAGCACACTTTTGGGCTGATGTTACCCATTTGAGTGCAGGGTAGTTGATAGTCAGATACCACAACTGCCATTTTTTCAGTATAGCTGTGTGTGTGTGTGTGTGTGTGTGTGTGGCACTCTGTAGGGTGTGTTCGTTGCCCTTCATTTTTATGAGCTATTAAATGCTTGTTATGCTGCAATTTACGTTTTTGCTATTTTACGAGTTTTAAATTTTAACACGCAGACATCACAACAACACTAATGTATATATGTACATACATATATGCATATATGTAGTTCATATTTAAAACCACAAAAACACCCCCCACCCCTCCACCCCTCTCTGTCAGCCCAAAAATATGGGAATGTTTATTGTCGCTTAATTGGCGAAAATGAAACATTTGCCCAAAGTACGTGCATAATTTGTAGTTGTTGTTTTTTTATTTTTTGGCTAATTATGCAGTCACAATTATTACGTAGTAGTATATTGCAGGGCTGTTGATTATTTTAAGTGTTTTTAGTGCTGTGTTCATTACGAGGGTAGGCGGGGTGGGGCATACGAATTGTCGAGTCGTTTTGTCATCAAAATTATTCTAGTCATTTTTTTTTTTTCTAAATTTAAATTTAACCACAAACGCTTTACAGGGTATCTCTGCACACATTTAAAATCACTCATTCTCTATGGATTTATTTAAATGAGCTGTCCGCGTATGATGTGGCCAACACTAATATGGTATATAGTATAGTATATACATATAAACATATTCTCGAGAAGAGGTCTTCGACCCCCAGGGTAGCAAATTAGTCAAAATTTCCATTGGAAAAATGCTCGACTGACATTAAATAGATTGACAAGGCGCAAAAGTAAAGAAACATTTGTCGCGACAACCGAGAGACAACTTACAAAAATAGTCGGGCCAAGACAGAAGGCGCCCACACGCCCACACGCCCACAGGTCAAAGACATAGTATTCTACTGTATATCTAATACTATATATATATATATATATATCAAATATTTTTTGTGTGTGTGTGTGTGTGGGGCACATTACCCAGTCGCACAATGTGCACCCCTTGCAAAGCTCTGCTCATTAAGTAATTTATCATTTTTAAAAAGCCTCAAGTGCAAAACTATATATATATATTTCCCGATTGGCCCGAAACTAAACAATAACAACAAAAACAAACTCAAAGTGATAAAAAACCAGTCAACTTTAAATGAAATGGGCCGACATTCTTGCAGTCGAAGTTGATGATAGCGCCAACTATTGACTACCTAATTACTTATGCGCTCGGTACAAACTCGGAGTACCATCACTATATTGTAGTAGAACTACCCATTACATAGTAGAAGGCCCTGCCTTTCCATGAGTTATGTTATTATAACAAAGGCGCACTTAATTGATTTTTAACGAAAGTGAAATGCCAAACGATGTTAGCTTCAACATTTTATTTTTTACTTTTTATTCGTTTTTTGTTATGTACAGAATAGGGTCGCACCCTACAGGTTCCAAACGTTTGGTTTGTTATATAAAATTATATATTTTCGTTTTATTGAATTATATAATTATTTTGTTAAAACTTAAAATAGTTTCAGCTCATACAAAAATTATATTTGTTTTGTTTTTTTGATTAGTTTTAAAACAAGTGAACTAAGTTTTTATTGAAAAAATATTTATAAAAAAAGTATTTAAAAAAATTCAATTATATTTGCATTGACTAAAAAACTGAATTTTAAATATTAAAATCAATCTTTGAACTTCTTTAAAAAATAAGAAATAAATGTTTGCTGATATAATTATTGCATTTAAGCATATTAATATTATTGTTAGATTTTTTCAGTCCATAAATACAATTTTTTAATAATTTTTCACAATTAAACTATATAATGTCTTTTAATGACCATTGTGAAATAAATAAATGAAGAACTTAATTATTTGAAACAAGCGGAATTCTTGCTAACAATCTTAAGTTTCTTATCAATAAATAATGATCATCGTGAAAACAGAAAACTTTGGATATAATCCGTACATTTTCTTGGCAGGTGATGGAAAAAAAAAAATATTATTCTTATAACGAAACGGAAAGCAAAGAAAATATGTTTGTGTTTCAAATAAGATATAATAACAAGCTAAATTTAAACGAAAGTTATATTTTTTTTTCAGCATTAAAAACTTATTTAATATTTATTTAGTTTTAGTTTCGATGTTTGCTATATAAGCTATAAGTTCGTTGTGTAGGGCAACTGTCGCAACTGTTTGGGCTGATTGAGATACAGAACATACATAACTCATGGCTAATTTTTCCTTGGCATTCGCTATCTTTTTGTTGCTGTTACAGTAAGAAATAATGTGAGAATCAGTTCATTTGTGTCAAAAAAAAAACGAAAGAGACAGAAATATAAATCGCAAGTGAGACAAAAAAAAACATTAAACGAGGCGCACTTATGGTGATAAAAAAAAATATATGTTGTTTGGCTCTTAATAATTTCAGTTAGTATTTGTTGGCCTTTTTTTTTGTTTGTTTCATGTTGGGAATTGTTTGACGTTGAAAGTTCAATGACATTTTGTGGGTGGGTGGAACAGACGACACGGTAAATTAAATCATCATTATCAACGACAAAAAAAATTGACAAAAAAAAACTATAACAAAACATTTGGTTTAGGCTTGCATTTAAGCGCATTTGCTTAGCAGCAGCACAAAACTCATCATAGAGAAATATATATATATAATATGATATGGTCTAAGTATAAATGCCCAACGCAGCCAAAAAGGCAATTAAGTGAAAACAATTTACCAACGCGTCGCGAGCGGCCCCCAAAAAGAAAGTCTGAACCATTTTTGAACTTTGGCCAAGCAACATTTAAATTTGTTGGTTGTCGAAAAAGGGGGTACGGGGTCGTTAGATCATCATTGTCATGGGTTTTTTTTTGTTTTTTTTTTTTGTTTTTTTGTAGATTTGTGTGTTAATGAGCAACTATTGCAACATTCTGATGCATGCTGCCAGCTGAAAAAGAAAAACTGAAAAAACACACGTAAATCAGTGTGTAACAACTTATATACGTTAAGGTTCTGTTCTGTTCAGGTAAGCAGAAATAATTCGGGCCCCCCTACCAGCTTAAGGGCCAACACAAACCTAGGCTAATTACTTGCCTCACACACATGGACACACACACACACACAGCGATTTGCTTGTCATCATTTTGAGTAACACCTTTTGAGCACATTTCTCTTTGCCAAAGCTGACAACTTAAGTATTAGGTCTTTTCACACACAAACACACACACTTACACACCCAAGATAGTCCAGTCAATCAATAGGTATAAAATATATATAGTTACAAGGTTCTCTCTATAGGGGTTGTCCTTGATTCTAGTGCAAACATTCCAATACAAACGCCATAATCCCATTGATCGCAATGTGGCAAGCAGCAGCCGCCGCCGCAGTGGTTTATGCATAAGTAAAACTCTCTGTGTTGCATGATTGATAATATTGTCTTATTGCGGATTATTTGTTGTATTGATTGATGAATGGCTTAGCATACGTTTGCTTGCTGCAGTTGCAGTGACCCTTTAACATATTTATTTGCATTGGTTTTTTGGTTTACCTTACGAAAA
Source organism: Scaptomyza polygonia (assembly GCA_035044585.1). NCBI lineage: Eukaryota > Metazoa > Arthropoda > Insecta > Diptera > Drosophilidae > Scaptomyza > Scaptomyza polygonia. The sequence goes on from JAWNNU010000649.1 coordinate 313,288, forward strand.
GATAAGTTCTTGTTTGGATGCATATATAAATCTTAAGTAAACTTAAACAAATGTCAAACAATCTGTTTTTTTTTTTTTTTGAGTTTATAAACATTGAACCTAAAACTTAAACTTAAAAAAGAGCTTTGTTCCGTGGGTGTTTTTTTTTTGGGGCGAAGATTTTCTTAGTAAGAATTAAGAATTTGTTGTCTCATCTCGACTAGGATCAATTATAGTCATCGCGTGCCACACTTGAGCTGATTTATAAGACTACTTTAGAGACAATCACACAGCCTCCCTTTGGTTTATTAACGGCTTTTTTAAACTAATTATGATTGGATTTACAAAACTATAGTGTGGCGCTGCGCTTTTGAAGTAGGGCTATATACGTATGGTACTTGAGTGAATGATATAGTGGAGACAGGCGGTTGGTTGAGCACACAGCATCGTAGCATCGAGTAGCTGCCACAAACAATAATAATAGCAGACGTGGCAGCCATATGGCGCATGGCGCAGATGACACGCACGTACATTGTTGTTACACTGTGTGGACTGTGGCAAGTCCAAAGCAATTTGCCATCCATCATAATTTTGTATTCTCTCGTTACACGAAACTAATAAGCGACAATCGTTGCCATTGCCATTGCCATTGCCAGCTAACTACATTAACAACTTACACTGTTGTTGTTGTACTTAGTTGGCAACAACTGGCCAACTGGGCTGGATCATTATGCCGCCGGGACAAAGGATCAACAATATAAGACACAAAAACAAAAAAAAAACGAGTTTCTCTCACTGTTGAACCACTTTTGTGAGCTTTCGCGCTCTCTTTGTTTTAATCCCCATAGACAACAACAACAACAACACCGACAGCTTTATGAAAACCGCTTTTAGAGCGCAGACGCAGCGTCTTTTTCAACTGTCTGGGCTGTGGCAACAACAACAGCCATAAGTTAGTAGAAGATGAAGAAGTAGGGCCAAATTACCATCACCCATCACCCATTACCCATATTACTACACCCGGGCTCTCTGTGTATATTTTTGTGCTTTTGTTTTGGTTCTCTTTTCTATACGAGATATTATTATTTTTACGTTTTACTTTTTTTCGCAACTTGAGCCTGAGTCATGCCACACAACAACCGGCAACCGGTAAGGGCAGACCAAGAAAAAAAAATAAAAATAACAAAAATGCAAAGATGAAGACGAAAATCAACAACAACAACAACAAACGCCTGTTGCCTGCTGCTGCCTGTTGCTTAGCTCAACTCAGCTCAACCTCAACTGTACTTGCCGCTGCCGCTATAAATTAAAATTATGTTGTAAGAACACACACACATACACACACACACACTACGACAACAGACGCCGGCATTATCGAAGCTGCAGTGCGGTTCTCCGGTTCAATGTGAAAAGCTAAAGCCAGCAGAACAAAACTTATCACCTAACACAAACCCGAGATGCTCTTTAGCTTTGATCTCTCTCACATAATGTATAAATTATTTAAATAACTAGCAGATAGGATAACAAAGCTTGCTAGCCCTATGACAAAGCGAAAATCCTAAAACTCTTGAATAATAAAATAAAAACTTAAAAGACTTCAATTGAGTGCAGGAAAATGGTTTCGAGCTAAAAGGTATGTAATTAAAATTATAGAAAAAAAATTAAATATTAAAAGTCAAAATCTAAAATCATGTATCATAAAAGAATCTTTAAAGATTGCATTAAAATATGTTTAAAGTAAAAAATAAATATTATTTATTGCAAAAGTCTATAGTTTAAATGGACTTTCGTCGAATAGTAAAAAATACTTATTATATCCTAGTAATCAGTACTCATATAGTACTACATATATTAATAAAATTTGCCATCTAAATTATTAATAAATTATTTGAAAATTGATTTTTTTTATATTTAACAGAAACATATTTTTTTGTGTATTTTTTTATGAAAATATACATATATTAAGTACATAAGACGGCTAGTCTTGTAAATATTATGGAATTCCTCAACTAAATTTTTTTTGTAATGTTTTTACCTCAAAGGTTTTTAGAATGTTATTTAAGAACTGTTTTTCTAAGTGATTTGATTGTTATGACCAAAAATTCTGAAGATTTGAAATGTTAAAGTTTTTAAATAATTTTAAATATTTTAAATTTATTATATTGGGGGTGAATACACCCTCCGAACTATCCCACAAGTTCTTTAGACCAGGATCTTAAATATAAAAGAAAACTTTAGTAGAAAGGGAAAGCTGCTGTCGGAAACTCTATGTGAGTTTCAACTACTAAGTAAGGGTATATAACAATTTAGAGCAAATCGAGTGAAAAGATGACAACTCTGACGCGGACGGCGACGGCGTTGCAAAAAGAAAAAAAATTGCAGCTTGCAACATTAACATGTTTTATGTGAGTCGAAGTCAAACCAAGTCGAGAGCGAAGCTGATTCTGATGATGATGATGATGATGTTGTTGATGATAATGATTATGATAATGGTTATGGTGGTGACGGTGATAATGAGGAGGCCGCTTCCTTTATGCTAAAAAGCTTTTGGCAGACGATCCTCTCGTCGTCTCCTCGTCTGGCTATGAAAAGCAGATTTTTAAGTAAAACTCAAGTCGGCTCATTGTTTCGGCAGTCGGCCGTTTTTGTCCGTGCTTTGTGAAGGAAGTGGTTCGGCCAGCTCCTTGCAAAAGGAAGTTGCGCCCGTTTTATGTTTTTTTTTTTTTTTTCGCTTTGCTTTGCTTTCTGCAGTACAGAACGTCTTCAATTTCAATGGCATAATGGCCAGCCCACTAAGTATATACATATACTCATATGTGCGATGCCAAAGCAAATGCAAATTGTTGTTTTTGAAAATGTTATTGAACTCGGTTGTGCCACTGTGTTAGTACTAACTTAACTTGCTCTCCTTGGTTTTTGTGCAGCAGCAGACGAAAGTCTTTTCAGTGGTGGCAATTCTCTGGGATTCCTCCTCGGTGAGATTCAAAAAACTAAACCATTGCAAATGCCAACGCAGCGACATACTACTAGTTCTTCTTCCCATGTGTTGACAATCACAAATTTTTGTTGTTGTTGTAATTTTCAACGTTTTTCACTTAGTTTTTTTTTCGGACAGGCACGCCTACACGGCCATACTTATGTCAACTCTATCTCTCTCTCTCTTTCAGTCTCTTAGGAATTTAATTACTTCATTTCGGCACGTCGGAACGTAAGCGGAACGATCCTTATTTTTCTTTGCTCTTTTTATTTCAAACAAATGACAGCTTAAAGTGCCTTGTCCAAGTATCCACTTACAGTTAGTTCGTTTTTGTTATTATATATATATTTTTTCTTCTGACTGTGTCAAAAACACTTGAAAATTATTCAGTCACAGATCATTTGGTCTCTGTTCGATGTGTTCGTGTGTGTGTGTGTGCATCGGTGGGGGTCATTATTTAACAATAAATAATAGAATATGTGTCAAAAGTGACAAGTATCAAATGATTCATTCAAAAAACCCATTACAGAAGCTAAAAAGAAATGTTGAAGAAAGTCAATAATAATATTCAAAACGATTGTATCAAAATAATAAAAAAAAATATAAAAATATATATTAATATAAAGATTTTACTATACACTAATTATGTCTCTCACATTGCATTTACATCTTTAAAGTATTATGATAGAACTTTAAGGAAAAAGTTAAGACACTTGGAAATTTTTAAAAAATCAACCGATTATTCGTTCGATTTTACTTAAAATAATAATACAATTTTCATAGCTACTGTTCTGTTGTTTGTTGTTTTTGTTATAACATAAAACTCTAATGAGAAATAATCGTTGAAATTCACATTGCCGCAGCAACACATGTTATATGTTTGTATATATAACGAATCCCCATAATATTCGGTCAATAAAGAATATCGAGTTTCATTTAAAATTAACAAATTTATATGTAAACGGCAAACAACAACACATACATATATGTATGCTTATGTTATAGTATGAGTCAAAAATTTTCCATAAAGAACGTGTGAACGGGAAAGCCCACATAGATACACACTTAGGTAAAAGAATGCAAACAAGCAACACGAAAGCGGCAAGAGGCAGCAACACCGAAAAAAGGCACAGTGGAAAATTGTCAACGCACATAAAATGCAACAGCATAAAGATTCTAATACAGATTTTAAATTTCGGTTCGATTTCAGTTTTAGTTTCGGATATTTGTTTTGTTTTTTGTGTTGGTTTATTTTTTTTTTTGTGGGACAGACGACGAGTCCAGTGATAAGGTGAATCAAGGGATACGTTGCGTCGGCTTATTAACATAAACCAATGAAGTATTGAAAATGTGTGTGTGTGTTTGTGTGTGTGTGTTGTTGTTGTTGTTGTTGTTCATAAGATTACTGAACTGTTACTATCTTAGACGTTGGTGAGCTTACCAGAACTGAGCATAGTTAATACTTGAATGCACTTACGTTAAATTTCCAATCAATCATGTGACCCCCTACCGATGAGAGCGATTTATTTTTCTCTAAGCAACATATGAGAGCCTTAAACACACACAAAGATCGCAGCGAGAGAGAGAGAGAGAGGGAGAGAGAGAGCAAGAGACGATCACAAAGTGTTATTTGAGTAAAATTGGTAGACAATGCAGTCAAGTGAAGTGACAAATTGAAGAGACAAGCACTTTGCTTGGTTGCCTGAACGCACATGAAGCGGTTTACAAATATATATATATATATGTTGGGCAAAGGATAATGCCTAATGCGCATATTAATTGCTGTGAGCAGGAAACCGTTTAGCACTTAATCGTGTTAAACAAAAAAAGACTAAAAACCAAAAAACCGAAAACAAACCAAAAACTTAAAAACCAAAAAAGTCAGGCATACTATTATTCTTATCTGCTGGCACATTAAGTGCCAAAACTTATGGCAAAAGGAAATTCGAGCCCGACAAGGCAACGCACTATCTATCACAAACGCTGTCAGCGTCAATGTCACAATGTGCGAGACGATTCCTGCATACGATAGTACTATGTATAATAAGTAGTTGGACAAGTCATACTTCATACATTTTTAACGATGTGATGGCACTCTAATATTTAGTTCTCATTGCTTGGCACGCATCAACTGGGCACGTACTTTGTGTGGCAAACATTTTTTTTTTGTTTTTTTTTGGCAAATTTCACAAAATTTTGTCGTTAAAGTTTTTATATATTTATTTCATAAGGAAGTAATTGAGTTTGCTTTAATTCGAGGTCTTTCAACATTTAAATGCGACATCCTAAAACCATGCTGCACTTTTAAGTATATTGATGCGCTAAAGTATGCAACAGTTTTTAAATATTGTTAAATATAGTCTAACAAGAAAACAGCATATACATCCAATAAGAATGTAGACGTATATAATCAAAAAGAATTTATTATAATTAATTAATTGATATAAAATCTTATTTATATAAAGAAAAGATATGTGGAATAAAAGGCGGCAGGCAAGAGCGAGCGTGGCATCCACAATTTTGATACTGGTCTTTGTGGAATGTCACCAGCTTTCCTTCGTGCATTTATTCAGTACGGCGAATTGTATCATTCAGTACCAGTGCGATTTTCGCCTCAAAATTTTGGCTGACAAATTATGCCGTGCATAAACTGCAAGTCATTATTTTGCCTGCTTCGCGTGCGAACGATGCGCAACAGCAGACTCGAGCCGCTGGATCTAATCGTTTTGTGTATGTATGCGTTCATATGTGAGCGAGCTCGCAGTCAGTGTGAGCTGTTTGTATGCATGGTGCGTTTGCGGCCGCACTTCTTGTTGATGAGAGAGAGTGCGCGCGGGGGGGTAAGCAACCAACGGGCAAAATGCATTAGTATATGAATACGTGTGCGTTTGTTTTTGTTGGGCTGCTTGCTTTATTTTTCTCTATACCTTGCATTTGCATGTGTGTGTGTTCATGTATGTACATATATCCAGCTCGTTTATGTATGAGTGGTAATTGTTCTGGCAATAACTGACCTGCCGCACTTTTAGGATTTTGGCAATTTATAAACAGGTTTTCTGCTTAGTGCTTCGACCCAATTTATTGACTCAATGCGGGACAGCAAGTGGCGAAAGAGTTAGGTTGCCAGAGGTTATGTTCTTACCAAAATTTGGTAACTCCTGCTGTAAGAATGTGGCAAATAAGTGAATTGATCTATTTTCCAGCAACCTCAAGTTTGGGTTTCTACGTCTGCTGGTCGGCAACAACTTCAAAACAAATTAAGCCATTGTTATATTTAAGTTTAGTTCTTTTAATTCTGGCAGTAACATAAGGTTAGGTCAGTGAAAATACAATATTAATCGGTGTGTTCCTCGGTGTCATTCGAGGTGTTTTCCTCGGTGACTTCCTCGGTCTCTTCCTCGGTCTCTTCCTCGGTGACTTCCTCGGTGACTTCCTCGGTGACTTCCTCGGTCTCTTCCTCGGTCTCTTCCTCGGTCTCTTCATCAGTCGCTGCATCGCTTTCGGTGTCTTCTGGTGCCGAATGAAAACGTTTCGTGAACACAGCGAATGCATGAGCATCAGCGGCTTCTTCCGCAGCTCTCTTCTCTGCACGCCTAGCTACAACTTCAGCTGCGTCATCAGTGCCGCCAGCAGCATCGGCAGCCTCTTCGGGAGCAGCTTCTTCGGGAGCAGCCTCTTCAGGAGCAGTCTCTTCGGGAGCAGCCTCTTCGGAAGCAGCCTCTTCGGGAGCAGCCTCTTCGGGAGCAGCTCGTTCCTTAAACGTGATGGTGTTTAAGTCCGGGTTATAAACAGCGATAGGCCGATTTTGTGGCGAAAGTGCGTCAGCCGCCACGCTGCTCAATTCTTTCAGTTTGTCGGTGAAGTGGAATAGAAGCTTCTCATACCACACACGAAGTCCCCTGAGTTCCAACGGACCTATAATAACCGGGGTTAGGTTGTTAAGCATAGACACGTGAACTACCACAAAGTCTTCTAACATTGCATCTATAACCCGCTTAACGTCAGCGGGAATGTCGCAGCCTTAAAAGCAAAAATTAAGATTTGCCGTTTATTAAGCTATTTTCATTTAAAACGCGTATATTAAAGAAATGATACTTACGATTCATTATTGCCTGAAACACACGAAGTGTGGCATTTACATTCACCAAGTCAGGCATTTTTTATTTTATTTTTTCTCGCAATAACTTTTGTAAGTGAAAAGAAGACGAATTCAATGACGATTCATAGATTTGCGGCTGATCTATCGAACAATCGGTTTTCGATACTACACTTTATCGTTGCGCATAAAAAATTGTTAGATGATGTTTGTCAAGCTAACAACTTTTTATGAGAAGTGATTATGGAAACTTGAACGAAGAAGCAAATATATTTCGATGCAAAATTTTTAAAGACAAAAAATACATTCGTTGTTAATATGCAACGTTTTGCCTATTTCTAGTTTCTTTTATGGAAAAATCAATTGATTCGACTTTAATGAAATAAAACTTGATACGTTATTGTTAAATGGTCAGCAAATTTTAGCGGGTTTACCACATTTCCAACACAATTTGCCAAAACCATTTCTTTGTACACTGCACTAATAGCTTATCGGTCAGTCGAAACAAACGATTTTAGGCATAGATATATTTTATATAGATCGTCTATCTATATATGACTATCTATATAAAAATGGTAATAATGCTGGTTCTTTCTGTTTTTGTTTCGTCATTGAATTGACAAGTTGCAAAGCAGCTAAATGAAAAAAACAAACAAATGCAACACGCAACTCAATAATGTGTAACGAACGGCTTTGGCATTACCTTTACCGTTATTAGGCTCAAGTTGAAGTTTGCCTTGTTGCTTGTTGTACTGCTATTGTACCGCAAGTAGGTCTCACTTACATACAATTTAAAACGTTAAATGGAAATGCATGTGCTTGAATTTGTTTCAAATACGTATCCACTTAATGTCTAAAGCTGTCGATTCGTTGCTAATTAAAACACCATAAGTGTGAGCGAGTGGGAGGTAATGTTAGCTGGTTGGATTAATGGTATGGCACGTTAGTTTAGCATGCCTCTAATTACCATGATCAATCATCACAGCTCCAAATGCTCACACCCTTCATATTAAGTCGTTATGACTGGTTTTTAGCCGTTGTCAATGCTTATCATGCTTATAAAGTTGTTTTATTCATTTGGACATTTAAGCATTTAAGCTCGAGCAATCAAAGTAGTGCTCAAATTAATTAATTGTCACAACAAAAATTGTTGGACTAGTTTCAGAATGACATATCTATACCAAAAAAAAAAGTCTTACTGTTTATTGAAAAATCATCAATTAATTCAGCGATTTGCATTTATAATTTGTGTATTTTTCAAGGGCAAGTTATCGATAGTGCAGCTGAGGGCATCACTAAAAGCGTCCATCTCTATTAATAGCGAGAGAAAAGTCAGTCGATGCCGAAATCTCGTCAAATTCGGTGTCTGTGATGTTTCTGTAAAATTTGGAGTCAATCGGTTGTTTAGTTTTCGAGTCTATAAAACATACACAAATAAACAGAAATTGATTTTTATATATAAGATTCGATCTTCGTTTCTCTCTACATCAACGGAGCTGTGTAGCGTGCACCGACTGTGTATATAAATGTATTTAGTCTTTTTTGAATATTCGATTCTTATCCAAAACGGTATTCAAATAAGAATATTCGATTCTTATCCAAAACGGTATTCGTTTACTAGACGTTGTGGTTGTTTATAAATTTTGTGTCTTTTCATTCCATACAACAACCGTTGATACAGAGACGCTGTCCAGTAACGGTACTCATTTTTAATTATGGTGAAATACAATCTTTTGCTGTGAATTTGATTTTTGTCGTGCCGCGTGTTGTCGGTGCTGCGCTGGGCTGTGCACAACCGATCATATATTTCAATATGTATGTGTATTTTTGTATTAATATCGATTAAAAATAAAACTGCAACACATTGTGAGTAAAACAACAAAACAATGACATTAAGCGTGCTGCAACATGTGAAATACACAATTGCTTAATGTGAAAAACAAATTGAATAACAATTATGAAAAATATTTTTCAATTTTGATTTTTCTCAATTTTAAAACTGAAATATGCCTCCAAAGCGGCAGGCCATTGGTCGAAATACTCGCGCATCAGTTAGAGGGGCAGTTGCACGTGCAAATGAAAGTGAACAGCAACGATTACAACGAAATGAAAGAAATCAATTGCAAACAGAGCAGGCACGTTTAAGTCAAACTAATGAGCAGCGAAATGATCGTTTAAACATCGAACGACGCCGCGCTCAACGTAAACGCGCCAATGAAACCAGTGAACAAAATGTGGCTCGGATTGAAAGTATGCGCATAAGGATGATTGAAACACGTGCAGCCGAAACACCAGAAGCCCATCAAGATCGAAATATAGTTGATCTTGGACGAATTGCACGAAATCGTCAAAATGTTTTCGTACCATACGAACGCATTGCATTCCATTATACACCGGAAATTAATTACACTGAAGATGCATTAGTTGTCATCGGTCCCATGAACGTTGAGAACGGACAATGTCAGTCGGATGTGTGTTTGTGGGGCAGCAAAGCGCACCGGTATAGCTAGTAATGAAATAAAATTTGGAATAAAGTTTGGAATAAAGTATCTTGCGGAAATCTGGGACCACATTTATTTTATTAAAATGTTTGTCACAGGCAGTTGGAAAAATCAGTTTTCCCTCAAAATATAATAATAAGTACAATAATAGTCCGTTATATAAAATGTGTAAATTTTGTTTCCGATTGCGTTCTAATTTATAATTTATTGTTTACCTTTTCTCCCAAAAATTTATATTCAACTTATTTGAGATAGTATAATTGTCTTTAATTTATTCATCTTAACTTAAAACAAAAGCAAAATTAAATAAGATAAAAAATATGAAAAAAATATGCATTAATTGAAGTACATATATGATATTATTATTGATATGCAAAGTAGAGAAAAAAAAAACAACTTCAGTTAGACACCAATATACCCTAACATTGCTACACGTTTCCGACAAACCATTAAGTACTCAGATTTAGTTGAAAAATATGTAAATGCATAATAAGACAACTATTTGTATAGCAAGGGCAAGGTGCAATGGGGCTCGGTAAGACTCGGATTATCCGAGAAGAGTGAAAACGTTTTGGCATTCAAATCGAAGAGACCACAAGCAATTGTTTTGACAACCTCGTCACAACGTCCATTATCTCGCCACACACAGGAACAGCCACCGGTTACATCACCCAACATATTGCGCACATCATGCTCACTAGCCGGCGGCTCATAGGCCCCAAAGGCACGCATGCGTGCCACACTCGATTCCAGCATTAGCTCATTGGCCTGATCCATATGTATGCGTTCGAATCTGTCGAATCGGAATTGCGTAAAGTGAACCAATTTCTGCAAAAACTTATAACTTTAATTGATTTGAAACATACTGATTAGCGTGATAATTGTGAGAGCCCAATGGCACCTCCTTGATGCTTAGATGAGATTCATTCTTTCTATCCGGATTTGGTGCCATTTCCACGTTATAAAACATTTGACGCGGATCGCTGCAAAAACAGAAAGAGCAGTTATCGATTGTTTGTTTTTGTTTTGAAAGGAAAAAATACTCACGCTAGAAATGAAAAGTTTATGGAACAGGCATCGGCAGCACCAACACCGGCATCGGTTAATACCCTAAACGCATCATCCACATTGCTTGTGGCAAGCAAAGCTCGAGTTATAAAATGACGTGCTGACGTGTTTTTTGGGAATTATTGAAATGTTATTATTGTTAGCCTAAAAAAACACAAAACAACTTGCAACTTACGTGTTTTGCTGCTGCGCAACAGCTCAGCGCTAATCGTATTGATGCTAAAGACGAGTCCATGATGATTGTGGCTCATTGTGTAGCCGGGCAGGTGTCCGGCATAGCACAGTGACATAAAATGCTCCTCTTTAACATTATATTTGCCCTGCGGCTTGTCACTTATTACGTGTGCAACAACAAAGTAATAATGATTCAGTGTCTCCGTTAGAGCATCCTCTGTGTGGCCCAGCAAGCGCTAACAATAAACATTTCACCAAGAATTTCAATTGGTATTTAAAATTACTTTTTAATAATTAAATACATACGCAATGTTTCTGATTGACAATGATTGAGGAGCAGCCGGTTGGTTGATTTTTGCTGCGTGGCTGATGCTTGACGGCCTGTGGCAAGATCTCATCCAAGTGCAGCAAAAACAGCTGTGTGGTTCAAAATTAAAAATTGTTTAATTCTTATCAACAGGTTGACGAGAAACAAGTAAGACGGCTCCAGTCGGGAGAGCCCGACTTAGCTTAACGATATCTCCGGTGTTTCTTAACCGATTTGGACGAAATTTTGAGAAAAGTTCTATCGTTACCCATTATTTCAACCCTCGTTTTTATATTTTCTAAATTCGATATTTTTTTGTAATCGATTCCATGTGTATATCGGAAACCAGAATAGTTATTGATAATTGAAAACAAACTTGTTCTGCTCATGGTATAGAAGAACTTATATTCAAAATCTGAAGTCTTCAGGTCTTTTAGTCTCTGAGATCTACCCGTTCATACAGACGGACGGACATCCGGACATGGCTATATCGACTGGGCTTTTGATGCTGATCAAGAATATATATAGTTTATGGGGTCGGAGATGCTTTTAAGTATTTACCAGAATATTTACCAATATATTTACAAATTGTAGTAGGCTGATAAGGTGGTTGTTCTATAGATCGATACACAACCGATGAATGTGAAGGTTGCTTGATCGAGGATCGAGTAGTTATAAGGGATGCGGTAATTATATTGCGCACCCAACTTAATGTACTAAGTAGGTTGTAGAAAGTGTGCCGAATGAAACACAAGATAAATTTGGACAGAAAATAAAACATAGAAATATATTTAAATAATCTGGCCACATAATTTTATTTCGGGTAAAAGTGGGTTGAACGGACTAACCCGCACCCGCCCGCACCCAACCCGAAATATGATTTTTCAGCCCGCACCCACGGTTACCCGCGGGTGCCCACGGGTACCCGATAAAAACCCAGCCCGTGCCCACCTCTAGTTCAGGGTATACAAAAACCAAGTTTTGGTAAATATAAATATGTACATATATGCCGCTTTCAATCATGTTTTTCTAGGGATTTTTTGTATGCAACTTTAACCGAGTCGGTTATATTGTATCATTATTCAATTATTTTTTGGGGCTCTAAAAAATCCATTCTTGATTCATTTTTGAATAAATTCTTTGTACTTAAATTCAAAGGATGTGGGAAAAGAGCTTCTGATATATATATGTATATATATTTGGAATTTAAAGCACGTTTCGATCGCTGACAGAATGATTCATTTAACTTTTGATACAATGATTAATCGCATTTTCTATTGTGTTTGCGCTGTTGTTGTTGTTTGCTGCCATTTAATGGTGCCTTAAATTTGGCAAAACAATTAAATATATAAAAAAAAATCAAATTATATATATGATTAATAATAATAATGAATTAATTGCACGTACATCAGTTCAGGGCGTTCACTTTTGAGAGTTTAAATATATATTTTTTATGGGCTAAAAATAAACATTCACACAGCTACTCAATACTAATAGTTGTTAATAGATTAATTACTTAAGTCGATTGACTTGATAAATAAATAAAAAAAAAAAAGTAAATTTGCATTCTTGGATGCTCTAAATGCGTTTGGCTAGTCAACAATTATGTTTAATCCTGTTTAGCCAGTTAACTAATTATGCAATAGTAGGTATTTGCATTTCCTTGGCATGATTCTTAACGACATTAGTATAAGCTGATAAGCCGACGCGACGCAAAACGTCAACAAAAGCCCCAATGCAGCTGTAGCTGCGGCCAAGGTCCGTATAATTTTGCGTGCACTTAATTGGCCAACTCTTCGAAACGTGAAAATTATAACACTTTATTGGCAGCTGCTGCGCATTTCTTGCAACCGCATATTTTTTTTTTTGTATAAAACTGGCGTTGGCCAACGCTTGACCACGCTGCTAATAAATCGATATTATTGTGTAAACAATTTATTTTTAGCGCATTCAAATGACATTCGCCGAAGAAGCCAAAGCAAAATGTTTACACCTGAAATGTTGTTGTTGTAAAAAATACACATAAAAGAAAAAGAATTTGTTTGTTTGTTTTTTGCCTTCACTTGGCGTCGGGCACAACATATGGTCAAATTGACCAAATACAAAGTAGCCAACGCCAACAAAATGGAACTAGTTCAATGACTGTTCGCCGCACGGCCAATGTTAGATTTTTGTTCTTTCGTTTTTATTTTTCATACTAATAATTGGCCAAGACGATTACTGTGTGTCTAATTACAAAAAAAAAAAAAAAGAGAGCGATAATGTAGAGCATTTTTTTTTTGTTTTCATTCTAAGATAATTCAACATCTGCAGTAATTAAAACATTTACATAAATTGTAAGCCATTAAGAAAAACACACAAATTTTGAGTATACGAAACAAGTTTTTGGAGTTGTTTGTGTGTGTTGTGTGGGAACCTTCTAATTGAAAGCGTTAATATATATATTTAAATTGTAATTTTGTTTAATTAAATTTTAGTTCTACTTGGACTATAACAAGTCAGAATGTTAGTTATTATAGTGTTCACCAAGCTCGTTCTAAACGAGTGCGAATTGTAGTAATTACAGTTACATTGTATGAATGCAATTACGATAATACAACAACAACAACAGCTATTTGTTTACTTATATCGCATTTGGTGTTTTCATTGAATTGACAACTTGCAACACGAGACACGCGCAACGCGCAACGCGCAACACGCAACACGCAATTGTGTGCAACGAACGACTTTGGCATTACCTTTACCGTTAATAAGCTCAAGTTGAAGTTTGCTGCCCCCGCAATCAACTGCTGCTACTTAGTATAATTTAATAATATCAACAATTATACTTGTATTTGTTTTAATGGCCACTTAATTGAACACAGCTGGATAATGGCTAATTGTTCGATTGAAGGGTTTGAATATAGGGGAAACAAAGAGGCTAACTTACCTTATGGAATTCCACTTCGGCACCATCAGCAACACCCTCCAATTCGCGTATGTACTGCGGAAAGCTAAACTTAACCGATTCCAGTGTCTCATTATAGATTTGCCCTAAAAAGAGAAAGAAACAACAACGAAACAAAAAAAAACAAAATATGTAAAAATCAAACAACAAATTATTCACACAAATCACAAATGTGAAGTACTACTTACGGCCTTTTGCGGTGCTATAAAGTGGCAAGTAGGTTTCGTTCAGTGGCTGAGATAAGATCAGAAAGTTCTTAATCATCGAGCCAAAAGTGCGACCCTGGGAAGCAAGTAATTATTATTATTATTATAATTTTTGTTGTTGAAATTTTCGATTTTTGTTATTTTTTTTTGAGTTGGCTTTCTAAATATTTGATTGAAACTCCTTCTATTTTTTATTGTATGCTAATTGACACAAACTACATATTTCTAGTTATGTATGTTTGAATTAAAAAGTATTGTTTTTTGTGTTGTACAACAAAACAAAAAAAAAAAAAAGACCATAATCGATCACGACTGATCGCAATGCAAACAAACAAAACGATTTTGCAAAAAAAATATAAATAAATACATGAATAATAACTTATTGTTAAACGATGTTGTAAGAGAAGAACGTGGCGGGTAGCAGGAGCCAGTGCTTTTGAATAGAGTTATTCATGTTGAAGTTCAACATTTTGGGTGGGCCACCACCAATTGGTCAGCGACTGACTGAAATTGTCAATGACATTGATTCCGGGCCTGCATGCGAATTGTGGTCGAGACTCTCGGCCTTGATATTGTGCAGTTTTCACTACCAATTCCAATTCCGGTTCATACGACACGAAGCGAGCAACTAGTAATTGTAAATAGGTGCGATCATTTGTTTGGATCAAGGTTAAACAGGAACTGGGTCAAGAAATTTTAAGTTATAGTAGGTTCCAGAATGGAAAGTATTCATACACAGCGCCAAAAAAAGTGTTAAAGGGCGAGGGACAAACGAAGAAGCCAAAGAACTAATTGAAATTAAAAACCCTAAAGTAAGGTCTCGTGTATGGATATAAGAAAATAGTATATGTAGGACTTTTTACAGTTTATTAAGGATTTTTATTATATAAAAGTTGACAGGTTTTAAGCTTAATATGCACATTTAAGTATTAAAAAAAAGTTTTTATCCAATGAAAATCTCGAAACTTGGTTTTATACAATATCGCTTAACGCTCTTGCATTGTCATATAAAAATTAAATGATAAATCTTGTTTATTTTCTCACTGTGTACAAGTCATAACTTTGTAATGGTTTTTGGGCGAAAATTTAAGCGTTTTATCTATACACATATATAGTATAATACAATATAAAAGTATATGTACTATGTGCATAGCAGTATATTCACCCTCATTATATGACGTTGTTGTTTGCCAGCGCCTGATAAGAGAGCAGACTTTTGTTTTTGTTTTATAAACACTTGATACTGTGGCAGTCGGTTAAACATGCAGTTCATGCTTTAATTGAAGATTGTGGCTATTTAATTACTCGAATACATACATATGTATATAGATACAATATATGTATAGTATAGGATATTTAATTGAAATTTCACAGCTTATTTGAATTGAAATTTTCTGCTTGAATGCCAATTCGATAATCTGTAAAAAGCCAACAACTTAAATTTCAAATGCAATTCACGTAATTTTTAATGGGTTGTAAATTTAAACAAATTGAACTAAGTAATTGGTGTGTAATACTACATATATAAATGTGTACACTATAGTACAATATTTACACTGCTTTCAGATTCAAAAAAACAAAAAACAAACAAACTATATCATTGATTTTTACTTAAACTTTTATTACACCCTTGAGCCCAGTTTAAACAGTTTCATTATTTTCAAAAAACAAAAACAAGGTATGAGCTTTTAAAAAATTCTAAAAATATTAAATTATTGCTTGCGTGACTTATTCGAATGCAGTTTAAGGGTGACTTTAGAAGGTCAAAGGACACAAAGGAGCAAAACAAGTGACTGCTTACCATATCAAATCCAACCTCGTAGTGAGTGCCACGGGTGTAAAGTACAGGTATCGCCTGACGACGGGGCAATATCTTGCCGGACGACATGCCGCTGGCCATTTGGTGGTCATTGGGGGAGGCGCACATTGCTTACGAGTTGTTTGCTTTCTTTTATTTTCTATGGATGATTACTCGGCTTTCGCAATATTTCTTCCTGGAATCTAAGAACGAAATTGATTAAGTACTAGTACTGTTATGAACGCAATAATAATTTAGTATGGACACAACATTTATGGCAATCTAAAAATATGACAATGACAAAATTGTTTTATATTTTAATTTTAAATTAACGCGAATTAGCGTTACTTCACTAGCAAACCATTCATAAAACAACGAAAATTTTGATATTCGATAAACGTGCAAGAGCAGGTGAGTTAATAATAATTTGTTAAAACAAACTCTTTTTTTTACCAGCACAAACAATTTTTAGTTAGTTCAGAAACAACCAAAAAGAAGCAACCACAAAACAAAACAAAACAAAAAACAAACGTTGAGCCAAGTATTTTTTAACAAATATTGTTCCAAAGCGCTTGAAGGTAGAATTCAAACTGATTCTGCTATGTTTTGGCGGCAGCAATTCGAGGTGCCGAACAACCACCACCCAGCTAAAATGAAAACAACAACCAATAATAACAGACTCAGTGCGCTAGCAACACGAAGACAGCTGACGACGAAGCGCTCGACGTCAGACAATCGCGACGCGATAACGGACCAAGCAACATTCAAACACAAACACACACACACAACAATAGCAATAGCAACCCCCCAGCAACAACAAAGCTGCGACGTTAGCTTTGACTGTGACTGCGACTGCGACGCGGATCCAGAGATGGAAGCCAATGGAGCTCAACAGATCGAATTCATAATATTCGCACGATCTCATCTACCTAATATATGTAAATAATATTTTTTTTTAAATTTTATGTATATCTCAATATAGTCTTAGTGAATAGTCATATGTATTTTTGTGTTTTTGTTTTGCCAATCCTCTTAGCTGAGCTGATTTAAGATTATTTCAATGATTTTTGGATAACATAAAAGTATTTAATATTAAGTTGAAATTCTTATAAATTTAACTACTCTACAAGGTGGTATAGGTAGTATAAGGGCTCATTATATAAATACATATGTATATTGTTGAGTATACCTGGTTCTACTATTTAGCGTTACATCGTTGTTTGTTTCACTTGTTTCTAAGTCGATTAGAGGGCTTATAGGCTTTTACTTTTAGATAATATAGTATATTTGATTTTGCACTTTTTTCTGCTTATTCACCTTTGCTTTGCGTTCACTCTTTTATACCCAGCAAGATAAGTTTTTACTCTTCGGGTATCTTGGTGTTTATTTTTTCTTACAGCAACCGAAATGAGAAACAAAAGAGAAGAGATATGCGAAGTGCACAGATAATAATACACGCTGAAAATCCAGTTCTAGTTAGTAAGTTTCTCCAAAAAAAAAATAAAAACCAAAACAAAAATGCATTTAAATAACCTTTATGTATGCGGAAGCCCTAAAACCAAAGGTTAGCTTTTAGTTGGTAAGTAAGTAAAGTTCACAAAAGTTTGGCTTGGATGAACAAAAATCGTCTCCACAACTTAAAACTGATACAACTAGAGAACGAGAAGATATTCTTAGGTTTGAGTATATTTCCTTTGATTCTTACCTTCTTCTTATTCTCATATCATCATCTTAAAGGTGCAATAAAATATACCTTTATAGTTTTGGATTTGTTTTATCATCATCTTAAAGGTGCAATAAAATATACCTTTATAGTTTTGGATTTGATTTTGATTATTAAATATATATGCAACCGAACAATTTTGTTTCTTCTGTGTGTTTTCTAGCTTTCTTTCAATAACATTACTTTTGCCACTAATTTATTACCTTGTTGGTTTCTTTCTTATTGCATTCTTAAACTTGGCTCGATTTTGCATACAAAGATCAAGAATACGCCAGGTGGGTCGTCTATCAATGAATGCGGTCAATGTCAATTATAACCAGTTAGTACGTTTCTGTCTAAAAACATACTTAATGTTTTATTTTTATTATTGTCATTTCTTGTGCGTAAAAGCGATATCTTTAAGTAATTACCTCAAAGAGTTGACTTTAAGAAGACTTGAAGAAATTGCTCGAATATCTTTATGATATTAAAACAATTTAATGCCTGAAAAGAAAATAATAAATAAAACTATAATATCTAATAAAAAATGGATTCTATTACTAATAGTGAACTTTCTATTTTAAAATAAAAAAACTGGCTACTTTTAATGTTTTTTCTAGGTTGAAATGTGTTCAATGAATTTTTTTATCTAACTTTTATTTGAATTTACCAGTCGTAGAATGTAGTTTTTGGTTATATTATGACTGCTGCACTTGAATCTTTAATTAGAATTAATGTGTTTTTTTTATTAGTAGTCTGTTTAGTGATTCTCTTATGATCAGTGATCACAGCAGTCAAACCGCCAAGATCAGCAGGCATATATGTAAATGTCGGCGACATTTTGGTGTGGAATCGAATCGGGCGATTAATAGTACTACTACTTGGCCAGACTGTCATATGTTTTCGCTGATTTTGTGTGCGTACCAATGAAAATATTGTATGCAAAGCAATATTGGAAAAAGCCCAATCGTGTTAAAGACCGAAAGCAAGCAACGGCGCTAGCCGTCTTAGTGTCTTAGATCATTTTAGCCGCACATAATGTTTCCGTTAATTTTAAATTGCAGTTAGTCACACATGAAAAAGTCAACGAAAACAAGTGATACCAGCGTAAAGAACGGGTGGCAAGAAGTCTGCTTGCAAAGTGCGAGTGTCAGGGCAGCAGAACGCAAGAACGCTGCGGTCGAAGTTACAGTCGTACTTTCATATAGCGAACTTCCGTATAACGAGGTTTTCTATATTAAGAAACCTTCTTCAGAGCCCAGCAATTTGGTTCAGCATTAAATTTGAGTAGATTTTTAGCTTTAGATTTGATCGATTTCCCAGCCCCCCAATAGGCGTAGAAACAAAGTCTTTCTCGCCGATCGACAAAGGTATTTGCAAAGTTTCAAGTTTCTAGCTAAAAGTTACGTTCATACAGACGGAAGAACGGACAGACGGACACCATGATCGACATTGCACAAAACCAATGGGCTCTAAGTATTCGTTAGACTTTTTGAAAATGTTAACGACCTTTCGCCACTACCACAAACTTTCGAACTTCAATGTAAAAACAATATAAACTGCAATGTTCCACGACCGGTTACGATAAAAGTTTCACGGCCTTTTTATTAGTTTGTCAATTGTTTCTGCAGCAATTTGAACAATTTCCAAATTAAATTTCCAATTTACAAATTGATCCCAAATCTTAACAGCCGTCTTAACCTCAAGCGACGTTTGCAGCCTCCATATTATCTTCTTCTTCAGCTGGTTCCACATCCATTACGACCGAAGCATCGGCAGCCGCAGCTCCAGCGGCATTTATCTGGCCGACCTCCTGCGACTGAAGCACTCGCGACACGCGCTGAGTTTTTGGCGTGCGAAACCTTATTCGGTTGCACGTCGGATCATAAATTGGATATGGCCTTTTGTCCGGTGCAAGTGCTTCAGCCGCAACACTGCATATATCATTTAGTTTCCCGCAGAAATGGAACATCCGCTTGGAGTACAATAGCTCCATTTCCTTGACTTCCGCTGGCCTCCAATTGATGAGTTCCTCATTGTTGTACTGGTTGAAGCTAAGATCAACAAAATCGTCGAGCATATCATAAAGTACACTTTTTACATCCTCGGGGAAGGTGCAGCCTTAAAGCAAAAGTTTAGATTTGCCATTTAGTCATATATTTACACATAAAGCACATATGTATTAAAGAAATGATACTTACGATCGAAGACTGCCCTAAATATTAATTTCGTGGCTTCAATGTTAACAACGTTAATGCTCATTTTCTATTTTTTTTCTTTTCCTTGAATATGATATCGTCTCTATTTTTCCTGAGAGTGAATAGCAGCAAATTCAATGCTAGCTATGCCGATAAATAGGTTACCGGCTGAGCTATCGAAATTCAACAATGGGCTTCTGATGTTTGTCAAGTTAGCAACGGCTTATCCATACTTATTATGGATTTTCGAACTTGGATCATGAGTCGGAACCAAACATTCAAGCTATCGTTTGTAAATGTTGTTCGGCATGAAATCAAATAAACTTTGATGCAGAGTTGTAAGGACAAGGAAGAACATTGCTCTTGTTTTGTACCATTTGTTACTCGAAACAATTTATAACGTTGCATCAGCCAAGCCTATTTTGCATTCCACTTTCCTATCGTATATTCTATTTCTTTATAGATCATAATTTATTTCTAATAAGCCGTTGCTAAATTGCCAAACAACATATTTCGTGCTCGAAGATAAATTTGAGTGTTTGATCGTGAGTTCAATTTATTTCGTAAGTGTTTCAATAAAAATATTGTGTGACTTTCCCGAAGATATGAATAATTAGCGAGTACATTGATGCTAACGTAGCGCTTTTAAACAACCTGGAGCAGTTTTACTTAGATCTACTGCAGGGATGGTGGGGGGGGGGGGGCCTGTGGGTGGAATACATTGGAGTGGCTCAAAAATTGCATGATGCAGATTTTTGGGGGTTGTTAAAAGCTATCTTCTCCTCAAATAAGGTAGTGCTAGCTGTAAGAGCGTTTGGAATAGGTGGATTTCTCGATTTTGAGCTATCGAATTTATCGATTTGCCAGCCCCCCAGTTATCGTAGAGCCTTAATCTTGACACTTCAATTTACTATGCCATAGATAAAGACATTTTCACAGTTTCAAGTCTCTAGCTTGAAGGGTGTGGAAAAAAGTTGCGAACATACGGACGGACCTACGGACAGATGATCGAAATATTAGATTGTGTGACAATCATAAGTTTTTTTTTTGGGACCACCATTTGACAAAAAAAAATACAAAAAAAAAATTGTTTCATTACAATTTAATTCCCAAAATATGTGCTTAAAATAATATTCTCTGCGATTGATTTGAATTTATATCAGTTTTTAAAGCCTTCGATATTCCTTATTTGAATAGAAATATCGATATTTCGTAAGAAAATAAATTATTTTTATTCGCGTCGGTAAAATAGCAGCGAATAAAAATCGCTAAAAAGGTATCGAAATAGAAGAAAATACCAAAAATATAAAATTTAAGTATTATTTATAAATTTTTTACGGATTGAGTGGAAGAAATCAACAAGTTTTATTAACTCATATTAAAAACACTTTTGACAATAATAAAAACATTATATGGCTAAGAGCATTCCATTTATATTTCAAAGCAAAAATCAAAAAAGCACTTTTTTGTCAATATATCGCGATACTTATGAATACACATCGTTCACAGGCTATCGATATTAGATATATCGTTAGTGTGCATCCTTCAAAGATGAATGTGTGAAACGAACGATGTGCAGATTTTAGCGCCGCTAAATTGACAACCAGGGCTGCGTCAAATTTGTTGTTGCGCTTGGTTTTGTTTGGTAGCTTATAGTGGACAAAAAAATTATTTTATAAAGTACGCGGCTAAATCGTATTCAAAATAATTGCACATGTTTGCAAATAATGGACGAGCTAGCGATTGTGTTAGCTCCACGAAAACCAATTAAGAATGAGGGCAACAATCCACTGGAGTTTTCTAGTAAGTTGGTTGTTTAAATGGTTGAGCACATTTGAAAGCATTTGGTATTCATAGGAACAATGGCTGCCAAACCGATGCCTCAAGATATCGACGACGAGATCATGGACTTTGCCACAAGTCCTGTTATGCCGACACAATGCAGCGTCAGCGACGATGCGGTCTCCGTTGTCAGCGAAACGCCTGCATACAATCTGGAAACGTATCTGGCTGAACGGAAGCTTATACGGCTGGTGAGCAAGCAGTCGGCCCTTTACAATAGCAAACATCGTCGTTTCACCGACGATGGCCACAAGAATGAACTGTGGCAAAAGATTGCCAGGCAACTGTCGCTCGATATTGGCATGTGCAAAAGTACTTGGGCAAAACTGCGCTATAAATACCAGCGGCATGTGCGACGCTTGCGCAAGTATCGCCGTCAATCGCAGGCTTCTCGCGTATATACACGTCCACGTCCCACAATGCTGTACGAGGAAGATCTGATGTTTCTCTATACGCACGTGTCGCGCTATCCGCAACTGCTGAGCGAGCGTTCTATCGTTACCGGTGTGCCGCCGTCTATGGATGACGATGTGACTATTGTGCCAACGCAACCTGCCGAAATAATAGATCTAGATGAGGATGATTGCGATTATGAGTTTAAAATAACTGCCGAACAGCAGTTACTCATTGAGGCAGTGCGCGCCTATCCACAGCTCTATGATCCGTTCCATGAAAACTATGATAACTATTGTCACCGCGGACTCATTTGGGGCGCCATCTCAAATGAACTGCGCGAGAAGGCGACCAAGCTAATGAAGGTTTGGCTGCAGCTAAAGACGCGCTACGAGTTTGAGCTTATGCAAATGAACGATCTCAACACGCCAGTAATGCAGAAGCTCGGCTTTCTGGCGCCGTACATACGCAACACGCAAGGCACTGTTTACAAAATGTCGCTATATCTACAAAGTGCCTGGGTTGATCACATTGAGCACTTCCGCAGCGTCATGAATTTGATCAATGTGCTGAAGATGTTGCCCGAACTGGGCCAAATGGTCGATGACTCTCAGCACCAAGAACAAAAGCCGGAGCGCTATCATACACTCTGGCTGCGTGTCTCGTCTCAGGTGAACTGTAACCATCAGCGTTGTGAGGTCACCTGGCTGATGTTGCGCAACTTTTACATGGAACTGACAGAGATGCGTAGAGTTGGCTATCAGCTCAAGGACAAATGGTTCTTTGAGAATATCATTAGCTGCCTATATAGGGTGCTCCACAATCGAAATGCGCGACGTGCCGAAAAGCGTGCCGCTCTCAAAAATAGTGATAACGCACCGCCAGCCAAACAGGCGCTGACAATCAAATGCATTAATGTACCAACAACAGGCATTGCCAGGCCGCCAGTCAAGCCAATACAAACGCCAATAGCAACGACAACACATTCTACACCGCTGCCACCGCCGCCGCCGCTACCGCTGGCCATTGTCTATCCGCCACGTGTGACTCTCAGCAATAGCTATCCCGTTCCCATAACCATCGGCGACGCAAGCTCTAACATCTACACCAGGCCCATGACAACCGTTAACAGCGCTATTATCCCGGGCACCAACTATCCCAGAATAACGGCGGCCATCAGTATGATGCCTAGGCCCGTGATCACAACGACACTAGCGCCAACATCGATCATCAGTCCAACTAATAATAGTGTGAAAATAATGACCAGACCGGTGTTGCCAATGCAACCAGCGACAATGCAGCTGACCAATACAATTGGGCAGACAACAACATTGCGCTCTGGCCTTCAGGTGATGGTGCGGCCCAACACTCGCATGCCAATCAATCCACCATATTTACCCCCCGGCTCCATCATACGCCCCATAGCGCCCGGCTCCCTGGGTGTCCAGCTAGGGCCCGGCACAACCATACGGCCACTAGCGCCCGTTCCTGTGAGCATCGGCACAGGCATGGGCATAATTCCCAGCATTGGCATAAGCCACAGCACCACAACCTTCACAACCACCGCTCCACCCACCATTTCGTCCAGTATGATCAACAATTTCGTTGGCACAGCTGCACCAAGTGGCATCGGAGTGCCAAGGGTGATGTTACCAATGCCCAAACTTGTGCCGCTCACCGTTCGTAATGAAAAAGTAACACAGCCATGGATTACATCAACACCAACATCAACATACACATCCATATCGACATCCATATCGACATCGACATCTACATCATCTTCTATAGCCGCATCCGCATCGGTATTAGAATCGCCTGCAATTGCACCGCCGGCATTAATCAGACAGAATCGCAGCGTTTTAACCAGTGGCTATGATGAAATGCGCACACATTTGCCCAATAAAACCAGCACGCCAAAAAGTCGGCCACCCGATTCGTTCACCATTGCCACCCAGTCAATGATGAACATCAAAGTGGAGTTTATCGGCTCAAAGGAATCGGGACGCATACTGTGCGTAACTGGCAAAACAATACCAAAATTGGAAATGAATATGACGCGTGTGAGCGTCTTTATACGCGAGGTTATGGCTATACCGCAACTCCACAGCTGTGATCCCCAGCTGAGTAATCGATGCACCGAACTTTGGTTAAATTTATCGAAAAAGTTACATTTACATCGTACGTATGAAGCATTGAAATTTGCTGTAAATTCCCTTCTAACAATACTTTCATTACTTTTGCAGAAAATATATTACGCGCCATGTGGTCGTTCCTCTCGAACAACATTATTCTGTTTCCGCAAATAGCGCCTATGGCAGAGCTAATGAGACCATTCAAAACTAACATCAAAGTGTGGGAGAAATCGCATCGGCTCTTCAGCAAATTTGATGAAATTGCACGCAAATATCAGTGGATGTATCACAAGGAAAGCTTGCCAGCGCTTATGGAGCATTTCGTGAAGTATGAACATCTGTATTGGGATTTGCGACGCCATGCAACGTTACCGCCACGCCAGTTCACCGAAGAAGAGCGCCAGCAAGTGTGGCGTGTAGCGCGTGAACGTTTTCCGCACAGTAAGTGGACTTATTTAAGTCATTTATACTGCTTTTATATAATCTGTGTATTTGTATTTGTATTTTGCAGTCAATCATCATGATGTTTGGTCCATGTTTAAATTTGCATTTAAAACATACATGGAGGATTTGGAGCGCGGCATTGAGAATCCCTGGCCACAAAATTGGTGGCATGCACTCCAGAAGCTTCGTTTCCTTGTGAATGTACGCTATCATTCCCTTGAGCCATACTATTATATTGTGCACAATAAGTTTATGGAGGAGGTAAAGCGCTGCAGCATGTACGAATCGTTGATGCAGCCAAGTGCACCGGGCTCGAATCCAAAAAAAGATCAAGCTGCCACCGTTCTGGTTATGCCGTGGGAAACGACCAAGCCAACAACGCTTAACGCTGACAATGTAAATTTGTCAAATGCCAATGAGATGCATCCAAATCAAAATCAGAACAAACAACCAGTGTCTATGCAGTCTGATAGTGTGGATCTGACAGAGACGGACGCATATGATGAGGTGATCAATGTGGACGAACTGCCAACGGTTAACGAGCTGGCCACTCATATGGCTAGTCAGCCGTATGGCCGCTATCTACCCAACATTGATAGTTATCAATTGACACGTCTCATGCGCTGCAATCCAAGTACGGTTAGCTTGGCAACAACCTCACAAAAACGCAGCGCTTGGCAAACAGTTGCCAAAAAGTTGAATGCCTCGGGTATATACATATATCACTTGACACAATATTGCATTTTTCGATTCTAACATTCGTCTTCATTCATTTACAGTTAGCGAATGCCGCTATTCGATGCAACATGCGCTGCGCGAGTTGCGCATCTTAAAGATCACGGATCCCTATGGTCAATGCTCGATGTCGCATAAATATTATCGTCACATGCGTTTCATCTACAATCAGGTGAAGGAAGGCTACTACACTGTGTCACCTAATATACATAAGCTGGAACAATTGGTGATGGAGCCCATTGAAAGGGTATTTCCGGAGCGTTTCGTGCCCGAAATCAATATGGCTACCTGCAAGCCCAGTTTGGTTGTCAAAAACTGGGCATATGCGCTCGGCAATTTGCACAATCAGGAAATGATCAAAATACGCGTCATGCAAATCTTTAAGAAATATGCACCGCCTGGCAGCATCGAGTAATCCATTGGACTGTTGGATTATTCGATGTGCACTGAACTGTTGAATTGAACTACTATATTGAATTGAATTGATATCAATATGTATATAGTATAAGTTTACCTATATATTTAAATGTTAATGCCAAAATCGATTTATTAATGAACATAGACACAACTAGCTTATGCCAAGCACGGATTTAGCTTCTCGTCGCATTGAGTCCGCAACGTTTAACATTGTCTTTGCAAGTCTTTTTTCGAAAATTCTATACAACCATTACTGTATTGTAATTTTTAATTAATTGTATACAAACTGTCTATGGCTTCTTAACTTAGACGACAAATGTCTAAGCCTTTTTTTTTTGTGCAACCAGATACATAGTTGTATATATTTTTAAAACAATTGAGACTTCGAATTACTATGCTTTTATGATTGACTAACGATTTGATCACAACTAAAAATAAACAAACCACTGTTAAAAAGTACAAAATAACGCAAATTTGGTTGGGCCAACAAATTGTGTAATGTGTATGTAGTATAATATGTAGTTTACTATATGGTTGGCACATTTGTGTTATGATTATTGTAAGAAGACGCCCACTTTTACGACCTGGTCAGCAACAACATGTTCGAGGTGGAGCAAGACATCAAAGTAAGCCCAAACAAATTGAAGCTTCGGACAATTGGATGATTATTTGATTGCCCAAGGATGCAGTGTTAGGGGGTGTGTTTTTGTCTGTCTTCGAGGTTGTTTGAGAAAAGCAACAATGTAATAAATTGAGCTTAGCAGCAGAAATTGTTGGCGCCCGCACTTTGCCTTAGAAAAACTGAATCCTTGTCATCATCTGATGATTTCTTGCCATCGTTATGTATACTGACTTTTAACTCATAAACGCTGACCGCCAGTTTGTAAAACAAACGCTCCACATTGAGGCCAGTCATGGCGGATGCCTCTATGTACGGTATATTCCGATTTTCGGCAAACAATGCAGCTGCCCGTGGCTGCACCTGACGACTCTCGGCCTCACACTTGTTTCCCACCAGCAGCAGACGCACCCTGCGATTGGCATGCCTTTTGACTTCCTGCAGCCAGTAGTCAATGTGTTGAAAGCTGCGACGATTTGTCAAATCGAAGACGAGCATGATGCCATGTACGTTGCGATAATAGCTTGTCACCATCGAACGGAAACGCTCCTCGCCAGCCGTATCCAAGATATGCAGCTTCACCTGGTTGCCACTGATTTCAATATTGCGCGTTAGCGTTTCCATGCCCACGGTGCAGTTGTATTTGCCCGTATAGCGATTAGTCGTGAAACGTTGCACCAGGCACGTCTTGCCCACATTTGCATCGCCCAGCATCAGCAACTTAAAGGAGTTGCTATTTGGCATTATGCAATTGTTTTTTTGTTTATGTTTACAAATTATTACTTTGACTGACAAAAACCTTTTGACAGCTCAGCTAACAGTTAGTAAGCATATAGTGAAATATATTTACGTATCATGGATTGCTTTATTTATAAGATATTTGTTGTTTAACGCTCAGATAGCAAAGGTAAAGAGTATATTGGGTTTGTGCAATGTCCGCCATAGTGTCTGTCTTTCTATCTGTAAAAGGGCTTGAAACCTTAAAGCCAAAGACTTGAAACTTTGCAAATAGCTTGGGGCACGTCTCCATCAGACAAAGTGTCAATTTGGGAGCGTTACGCTCACTGGGGGCTGGGAAGTTGATAAATAGTGACCAGACCTCAAGTTGCAAATTGATAAAACACACCTATTTCTCAGATATCAACAGGCAGAGTTCCCAACTAGCTAAAGGCGTTCCCTCAAAGATCTGTATCAAACATTTGGATGCCATATAAACCTATACCGAAATTCGTACAGATTCGTCAGATGCTAAGCCGCCAACTTTTTCTTGATGTTCCGAAAATATCTCGAAGTTGTGATAATATAAAATCACGGAATGAAAACACTCAAGAAATAATAGCTTGATTTTTTTCATAAAAGAAACTAGTAATAGGCAAAACGTTGCATATTTACAGCGAATTTATTTTTGGTCTTTAAAAATTTTGCATCAAAATAAAATGTTGTTAGCTTAGCTTTTTTATGCGCAACGATAAAGTGTTGTGTCGAAAGCCGATTGTTCGATAGATCAGCCGCAAATCTATGAATCGGAATAGTTGTCATTAAATTTTGTGAACTATATACTTGCTTGCAAAAGTTAGAGACAATTCTGCCGTGAAAAAAAAAACAATAATAAATGCAGGACGTGCTAGACGTTAATGCCACGCTTCAAGTGTTTCAGGAAGTATTGAATCGTAAGTATCATTTCTTAAACATGCGTTAATAAAGTAAATAAATAAATAAATAAATGGCAAATCTAAACTTTTGCTTTTAAGGCTGCGACGTTCCCGCTGAAGTTAAGGGTTTGCTTAATAACATGATAGAGGATTATCTCGTGGTTCACGGGTCTATGCTCAACAATCTAAAGCCGATTAAATTAGGTCAACTGGAACTAAGAGGTCTACGGGTCTGGTTTGGAATACCACTTCAGTGGCAAGATACGTGCCATACATAAGCAGCGTGGCGGCTGAAGCACTGTCACCAGATAAAAGGCCTATCCCTGTCTCAAGCCCCAACACCAACACCATCTCATTTAAGGAGCGTTTAAGCGTTGCTGACCCAGCTGCTCCCGAAGAGGCTTTCGATGCTGCTGGCGGAACGGATGATGAAGCTGGTATAGCTAGGCGTGCAGAGAAGAGAGCTGCTGATGCTCATGCATTTGCTGTGTTCACGAAGCGTTTTCATTTGGCGCCCGAATCGCCAGAAGAAACACAGCGATACAGCCAGCGATGAAGAGACCGAGGAAGACACCGAGGAAGACACCGAGGAAGACACCGAGGAAGACACCGAGGAAGACACCGAGGAAGACACAGAGGAAGACACCGAGGAAGACACCGCGAAAGACACCGAGGAACAGCTGAAACAAATTGATAGATTCTGGAAAGGATTTCTTCATAAATAAATCTTCGTTATACGGAAGTTATACGGAAGTTCGGTATATGGAAGTACAATGTATCTTTGAACGGGGCGCCGGTTCTGCCGCTCCAGAACATTCACTTAGCAATCTGACTTTTTACCAGCCGGTCCGACTGCAACGATTTGACAAGTTTAAAGTATGCTATACTGTGCAAATTTTTACTTCAACCTGGAGTCTTCAGAATTTGAAAATATATTTTTAAGCTATGATAGGTACGCCCACTTGAGGATAGGAAATCCATGATCAAAATCAATAGCAGCCCATTGCTAAAACCCTTTATTTCGCACAACCTAAAAGTAGGGTCTTTAAATTAAGTCACCTTTCCCTCATAAAGCCCAAAATTTTAGAAATCCAAATCTTCAGAAAGTGTTTGTCATTAAATTATTCGAAAAACCGATATAGAAATCTTAATACATTCAGTTAAAAACGTAAAATATTATAAGAATTGTATTTAGTTTATGTTGTATTTTTTATAAGGAGTGTTTTAAGTTATATGTAGTTGAATTTTTATGTAGGACATTAAACTTTGGGCTAACGACCGTTAAAATAATAATACTTTTGGCCAGCTGGGACCCAAGACACACATCAAATTAACATTCTAATGTGAATCACTTAACGCTGGATGTTTCTTTCTTTTTCCTTCTATAAACTCCATTGCTGCTCGCCCCATCATCGTCATCATTTGGACCAACTAAGACCAACGAACAAAGGTGATGGCAATAATGTTTGCTCCCGGTGATTAACGCAATTAAACAGGTGCTCAAAATGATGTTTCCAGTGGATTAGCCACGTCGCGAGTAGAGATTACGCGATGCAGATATTTTACTACAGTTGGTTGGCTCCACTGGCTCTCCTTCCTCAACGCTTGCCCCAACGCTAATAAGCGCCACATTAGCAACATCCGCCTTCTCTCAAACTTCATCCCCATTGCCATTCTCATCCTTGGCGCACCCATTCCACATTCACATTACCTCAATGTAGATTTTGAGCATCAGCTTAGGCGTTATTGGACAGCACTCACGAGTGGGGAACGAGAGGTTGTGGGTGTGGGTTGTGGGTTGTCCACGACATTTGACGTTAAAATGCCATTAGACTCACAATGGACGATGGTGGTACAAAAGGGAGCCAAGCTATAGCTGTATGCCACTTATGATTTGTAGGTGTTGGGTTTGCCGTGCGATTGAACCTGTAATTCTGTATGTAGTATGTCCTGGCGAGGGCCTCAGCTGTCTGTCGGTGATAAAAGGTGGTCCAGTTCCCAGCTGATGAAAGTTCTTCAAAAACTTTGTGAAAAACCTTTTAAAACATAGCCAGCCACCTTATAATGTAAGCTTGTTGTTAATATGGACGGTAATTTTGTTTTTAACATGTTTTTTTAATCGCGATTTGGCGAGATGGCATTTGAAGACACTTTAGCATGTAAATTTTTTAACAGAAACATAAGTAGTAGAATGTAACTCCTGGCTTACACATGTGAACTAGTTCTCAACAGTTAAGCTAATGACGCTCATTACTTGGGCATTCTTGAGATTAAAAAACAAGTTGAAAGTTGGTCAACAACAATTGTCCGGCGCCTCATTCACAGTTGACAGCTCACATGTTGTTGCAGTTGTGAATTGTGTTTGTTACTTTGAAACTTATTCACATGACCTCCAAATGAATATGAGAAAAAATAAAAATAATAATGAGACAACACTTTTTCACATGGTATTTATGCCCGAAATTCCAAAAGCCAAAAACCATTGTAGTAAGATTATTTTTGTTTTTTGTCCATTAAAGAATCAGAAAATTTAATTGTGAATTTTGTGCAGTAGTCAAACTGTTAATGGAACAGTTTTTGTAATTATACCGATGTTTTATTGCTAATATAATTTAAAAAATTAATATAAAAATATAAGAGAAATGTGGCGAAGCGAACTATGTAATGACAGCTATATACTACATACTATTCTTTGTTAGTAATTAGTGGGAGAAGTGGTGGGGTATGGGGATTATTGTGTGTTGTGTACCTGATTCCAGACGCAGCATAGTTTAATGTTTTGCTTTTGGGGCTGAACAAAGAGTGCGCTTCATTCGAAAAAAAAAACACTTGGCAAGCTGTTGTTGTTATTAATTTTACAATTTCGCAAACAAAGAAAATTTGCGAGTAAGTTCGACAAGAGTAAAATTTGACTAGACTGCAATGATAATGAAGGCATAAGAAAATAAATAAAATGACTACCAAAAAAGTCAACAAATTCTGTGTGCTTCTGAAAGAGAGAGAGAGGGAGCGGATTGCTGGAATTCCTTAAGCTCAACAAGATTTTTGAAAATAATAGAACTCTGAAAAAAGCAAAATAAGAATAACAATGAGCTTATTTGCTAACAACATTTTTTTTTTTCTAAGGTGGAGTTGTTTATCTTAAGATGCTATTCACAGTAACGCTAATGAACGACCTGCGTTATTTCCATAAGCAGGGTTATCAACTGTACTTTATATATTCAAAATATCAACTGATGCTTACAAATTTTTATTGAATTATCGTTTGCTTCTTTAAAATGTATAAATTAAAACCAGCACTTTAAATATAAGTATGTTCTGTATAAAAGATTGTCTTCAATTGTCGTAGCAAAAAGTGAAAATGCAGATAATGAGTTTTATGATCCATAAAACGTCATCAATTTTATACATATGAGTACTATATGTATACATATACTATAAGCCTCTCCGCGCTGACCCACTAAATGTTATCGTGCGTAATCCACACAAAGTAAAGCATGAATCTGGCTTACGACGTGTATTGTTTATTACGCCTAACGAACTTTCTATGCTGGGCCACTTGGCACTTGCATAATTGAACCTTGTCCCCCCGCTGTCGTCCCTTTACACACTTTCCTACGATGACTCTGCATTTAGCGCGTTGCGAGCTAATCAATGTTGAATCTGCTCTGATTGCATCGGGGAAAGCACTAGTAAAAACACAAGTTGTACGAAAAAAAAAGGGTAAGTTTCAAGTATTTGTCACATATGTATGTGGGTACATTTCTTCGAAGTGGTCCAAAATGAAAGTGCAAGTCTTAATTGCATTGTTATTTTTTTTTTAACACATAATAAAGTTAAGTAATAAATATGAAGAACTGTAAATATTTTACTATTTGTTTGCAATTGCTTAAATACGTTTGTTTATTCAAATTATGGCGCGCAAAAGCAATGCAAATAGCACATAAACATCGATAAATAACGATCGGTAAATTAACTCAATGCGATATCACTTGATCACAGCAGCTGCTCTCAGTGCACGTTTTATACATATGATAATAAAAATTCAAATAAAATAAATTATGCACATTTTTAAGTTTTTTATTATGGTTTGTTTTCAACGTTTGTTAAACAAGGTAGTTTTATGCACAACATTATGCATTAAGTTGAATAAGTAGCCGGCTACACAATAACAAGCAATAGCAAAAAACACAATGCATGTAAACATTAAGAATACAATAATTTATTTATACATATGCAAATATCATAAAAAATGTTGTCGCATTCGTTGTTGCGATCAGTGGAAACGAATGTGAATGCGTTTCGTGGTGAATGCTACAGACAGATCACTATATCGATAGCGACAGCGTTGACTGCCTATCGATAGCGGCATCGATTGCCGCTCCAACATTAGTCTGTTGGCGCAATTGAAACGCGAAGATCGTGTCTCTCTCTCGCAGTCTGGTTGAGAAACGGTCGCGAGTTCAAGTTCTACCGGCTAATAGGGAGCGCACATATTTGATTGCGTTTGTTAATCACGCTCATATGATTAAGTACGAAATAATTTTTTGGCTAATCTACCACTTAATAATTGCCTCACACTCGCATCTTAATTGTGCGTATGTTAATCTGTTTGTACACTGGCTGTGTGATTGACGCGAATTTCGGCAACGGATCAAACATTTTATTTTTGTTTTTGTTTACTTATTTATTTTATATAATTTTTTTTTTTGTTCGAAATGTGTCGGAATTTAATGATCAACAATATAATTGTTGTTATTTATGTGCATACATATTTAATTGCTTAAGCAACAACAACAATAACATCAAGAACTGCGACAGCGACAGCTGCCGGAGCAAGTGATCTTCAAAAGAGAGCGACAGTAAAATAAAGTGCGATCCGCGAATTTTGAAGTGAAGTGAGTTCGGAGTGTAGTGAAGTGAAGTGCGTGCAAGTTGGAATTGGAGCAATAAGACGACGGCAACGACAACAACAAATTCTACACATATTCTTTATACACGGTGTATTAGCATAGTAATTGTAAGTGCTTTAAGCTTTAAGCCCAGCATATCCCTGTCCTCTCCTTCCTGTTCCTTTGCGTGTCCACGTTGCACAAGTTCAAGTTCAGCGTATTTTTTACCGGCTTAATGAACAACGGTTGTCGCCCACTACTTGAACTCTCTCTCTCAGTCAGGCTCTCACTTTGCTCTCTCTGATTGCCTGGCTGTTCTCCTGCATTTTGTTGCGTGCATTGCACCTTTTGCCTGTTTCTGCTGTCTCGTTTTGACAGCGAATTGCTAATCGCCGCGGCATTTCGCACGAACGAACATACACATGCACAAACGCCACCCACTCACACTTGCACTTACTGCTTACAGCAGACTGAAGAGATCTCGTCATTGTCGTTCTTTAACTTTTACCTCTCGCTCTCTTAGGCATTCTTTGCTTTTTTGTCACTTCCTTCGCAAAAACAGCAGCAGCAGCAACAGCAATAAAAACTTTGCTAAGATAAACAACACATTTGATAAGTAAATTTTTGTATATGTATATTTTTTTTAAACATTATTATCAGTCGCTATTCGCATGTCGGTTGGCATGCTTTTACTTTTACCTTCGTTACCGTTTTTTTTTTTTTTTTTGCACTGCATTGTTCCTTTACTGAGCGTAAAAGATAAGTCAACGATTTATCGCTTATCTTTCTTCCTTCCCAATGACAATGACAATGGGTAACTGCCCGAAACTTGTTGAGTACCTACCATTCTATTCCTTCAATTAGCTCACTCTGTCTACAGATATGCCTAATCGTATATCCGTATATGTGTACGTACTATGGGCCTAAGTACCTACTCTAAGTACGTACGTATATGGTATATACTGATGTGCTCACGAATGTTTGTTTGAATTTTATGTATCTTCATTATGCCCATTCACATGCAATTTAGCGTCGTTTGATTATTTTTTATTAGCTTTAGATATAGACAAACGCACTGTTATCAGATCGAATCCGCTTCGTCAATCAGGTAGGATTCAGTGTGTTTGTTTAGAGATTTGCGGCCAATACTATGAAACTGGACTACCTAAGCACTATCCAACATGTTATTGATCTTAACTGCTGATTTGAACTCTGTAAAAAAAAAACCACTAGAAAACAAGATTTATTTTTATCATATTATTATTATGCAATTTTCGGTTGAAACTGATTAAATCATTTTCTTGCGAATTAAATTTGAGCTCAAAAAAAAAATGCTAATAGCATAGAAAAGCAAAAAATTAAGCAAATAAAGCAAAACAACAATAACATTTTTTGTAAGAAATACAAAGCTTTCGTTCTTAAATACTTAAAAGATAAGTTTCAGTTCGAAAACAATTCACGCAAAGTTGATCTTCATAACAATAACTGGCTGACACCTTTAGCGTTTTTGTTTTGGTTTGTTTTTGTTTTATTATTATTAAATACCTCTGAACCAGATAACAATCAACTTGACTGTCTCAAGTCTGGGGCTGCTACTCGGCTTTCAATGGATCTCGCATAACTGAGCCAGTAACAAGTTAAGTCGATCAAGATCGTTACGATCAGTGGACCTTACCTTACCTTACCTTAACGAGTGATTTGATAGCATATTGGCGTAAAAAATACCCACCCACTTGAGTTACTCAAATGAATCACTATAAAGTGGCAAATTTGTTGGCCAAAAAAAAAAACGAAAAAGTGTTTTTGTTTTTTTATTGCGATCAGAGCTTGCCGATCTGTTTCACTTTTATGTGGGCAGCAGTCAAATAAAAGAATTGAAAAAAACAACAAAAAATTGTCAGACTCGTTGCTGTATCTTTCTTTTTGTGTATTATTGTTGGTCTCTGTTTACGCTTAACGCTTTTGTTGCCTGCTGCCCAACTGTTTCAATAGAAAGCCGCGCTCCGCTTGAGGCGTGCTCGAGGTCAACCCTGAAGCTGAAGATGATCAAAATGTATAATATCGATCGATCGATGCGATGCGATGATCGTCGATCGTCAGCGTCTAAATATAGATTTCGAC
Source organism: Scaptomyza polygonia (assembly GCA_035044585.1). NCBI lineage: Eukaryota > Metazoa > Arthropoda > Insecta > Diptera > Drosophilidae > Scaptomyza > Scaptomyza polygonia. The sequence continues at coordinate 348,488 of JAWNNU010000649.1, forward strand.
CATATTTGATGATAAATATTGGCAATGAGAGTGGCTGTTAGCAGTAGCAACCGGACCTGCCTCAACCTGCCTCAGCCAGCTAGCAAGTATTGTACACTGAACAAAAGAACCAACCAAAAACAGACAAAAAAATTTTTTCGAGTTCAAATTAATACTACTTATTTTTTTCTTCTGGAAATAAACTCTTTATAATTTTGAAAAAAAAAAAATAATATAAATACTAAAATTGTACTATAAAAATCAATAAATTGATTCAATATTTTTTTTTTTGTTGTAAGTGCATTCGATTTTACTTAAATTTAGAATTTATTTGAAACTAATCTCAAGGGACAGGAAACATCTTCGCTGTAGAGAAAATTCGTTATATAGAATTGGGTTTGTAATTAAACCGAATTACTGGCTGCGAAATATGAATTCGTATCATGCAAAAATTGTTAACATAATTATTTTTGTATATTTGAGATATATTTTTCTAAAAAAAAACGAATTATAATTAGATAAGTTTTTGATTTGAATTTTTCTTAAAGCAAACTAATTTTACTTATATTTTTTTGACGTTTAAGATACTTTTTAAAGGATATTTATAAACCTTTTATTGTTAATATGGAACGCTCTGAAGAAAAAAAATATTTATTTCTCTCTGTGTACAGCTGTAGCTGTTGCTGCGGCTGCACGTGTGTCTCTGTGGTGTGCGGCAAGCCACGCCCAATACCACAGACAGCAGACGGGGCAACATGTCAAACAGCAGCCCCCACGCGACACTCGCGACATTTGCGACATGCCACACATTTTTTTTTTCGTTTTGTTTTTTTGTCTGCTTGCTGCATGCCTTGGCTGCTGCTGCCGTTGCTGCCTGCCTTAATAAGTTGTAATCTATTTGTCAATATTTCCTTGTTTTGTTCCTAAACATTGCACATGTCTATCTGTAAATACATATACATACATATATACACACATACATATATATATATATAGTGTAGTGTATGCATTTGTATCTGTTTCTGCATCTGCATCTGCATTTGTATATTCTATAGTCTGCATATCTTTTGGGCCCACAATGACCGCGTATTCATTAACATAAGCAACTCCGTCTTCGTCTACGTCTACGTCGCTACAACAACTGCAACTCTCCGTTTCTGACTCCTTAGCAGCCGCCACAAGACCGTTGCCACTTTGCCACTAGAACTGCAAACATTGTGCGCTACCCTTACCTTGTTAGCTGCTTAAGTTTTGTCATTCAAGAAAGATTTTTAAATATTCAAAAACAATCTTTCTTTTCTTAACAATATTATAAGGAACCATAATCATATTGAATACCCATTTTTCGATAGAGTTAACTTATTTTTGACGGTTCCTAAAATAACGGCGTTCTCGTTGCATTCGATATCGGGCTGATACATATATGTATATGTATATATATAATTTTATTTAAATATTTTTATTATTTTTATTTTTGATTTTATTATTGATTTATGCAAAGGGTGTTCAATCTTCGGCGTTCGTGTCTTGTCTTGTTTTTATACTCGATACCGAAGGTAAAGAGTATAATGAGTTTGTGTAATGTCCGTCGTGGTGTCTGTCCGTCCGTCCGTCCGTCCGTCCGTCCGTCCGTCCGTCCGTCCGTATGTTCGCAAATTTTTTCCACTGCAGCAACTTGATCAATTTCCAAACTCAATTTCCAAATTGATCCCAAATCCTTACAGCCATCTCAAACGACGTTTGCATCACCTTCTTCAGCGGGTTCCACATCCATTTCGACCGAAGCATCGGCAGCCGCAGCTCCAGCGTCATTTATCTGGCCGACCTCCTGCGACTGAAGCACTCGCGACACGCGCTGAGTTTTTGGCGTGCGAAACCTTATACGGTTGCACGTCGGATCATAAATTGGATATGGCCTTTTGTCCGGTGCCAGTGCTTCAGCCGCAACACTGCTAATTTCGTTTAGCTTGTCGCAAAAATGATACATCCGCTTCGAGTATAATACCTCCATTTCCTTGACTTCCGCTGGCCTCCAGTTTATATTTTCCTCATTGTTATATTGGTTAAAGCTAAGATCAACAAAATCGTCGAGCATATCATAAAGTTCACTTTTTACATCCTCGGGGAAGGTGCAGCCTTAAAGCAAAAGTTTAGATTTGCCATTTATTTATTTATATTTACACATAAAACACATATGTATTAAAGAAATGATACTTACGATCAAAGACTGCCCTAAATATTAATTTCGTGGCTTCAATATTAACAACGTTAATGCTCATTTTCTATTTTTTTCTTTCTTTGAATATAATGTGCCTCAAAATTTTGCAGCAAATGCAATGCCAGCTATGCCGATAAATAGGTTAGTGGCTGAGAGCTATCGATATTCACTTGACGTGATGTTTGTCAAGTTAGCAACACTTTATTGTTGATTTTCGAATTTGGTTCATGACTCGGAACCAATGATCCAAGCTATCGTTTATAAATGTTGTTTGGCATTAAAATCAAATAAACTTTGATGCAGCATTGTTAAGACAAGGAAGAACATTGCTCTTGTTTTGTACCATTTGTTTTGAGAAACAAACGTTGCATTCCACTTTCCTGTCGTATATTCTTTTTCTTACAAGATCATAGTATACCGCATCAAGTATACCGCAGTTGGTTGCGTCCGACTGCAACGTTTCAACTTGTGTTTTTTTCTTTTGTTGATTCAAGCGTTTTGTTTGTCTTGTGTGCTCGTTTCTACTTCCCGCTCCTTACTGCCTTTGGGGGGTTTTTTGTCTTTGTTTTTTCAGTGTCCTGCGCTTTGGCTATGAGCGGCAAATGTTGGCCTTCGTGCAATACTTTCGTCATTGTATTACATATATACTTGCTAGATCTGTTGCACTTGTCTTTACCGCTCTTGTCTTTTTCTCTCTGTCTTTTAGTAGCTGTTTTATGCGTCTTTCTTGTTGTTTGTTTGCTTGTTTTAGTTGCTGTTTTTTCTCGCTGAAAGTAAAAGTTGCATCTTCTGTGTGGCCTTTTCGAGTTGCAAGAACTAGCCAGTTCTTTCTCTCTCCCCTTCCAATTGTCAGAAATACAACAAAAATTGTCAATTTGAATTTAGCATCTTTGAGTTCCATTCAGAAATTCCTTGCCTTATATGTAACACTTTTATGCTTTGCTATTGTTTAATAACAATAAATAAATGTCGCATCAAATATTGGTAGTATATTGATAAATATACCAGTTCTTTAAAGCCTGATTTGAATTCGTTCGGAATGTGTGTCAAAAGTAACCGAAAAACAACAAAACAAAACAGAAACATATCGCCAGCCAATTGGAACACTGACCTTGCGCACTCCGATTTGCATTGTGGCTGTCGTCATAGTAAGACTATCTGAAAGATACTATATTAGCAGGCCCTCAATTGAATGCCAAGCAAAATGAGTGCAAAAGGACACTTGTTGTTGTCGTCGTTGTTGTCGCTGTTATTGATGCGTTATGTACATAACAATTATGGCGAATCGACGCTTATCAAAAAAAAAAAACAATAAACATTTCAATTGATTTATTGAGGCATCAATTGACATCAGAGAGTGCAAAGAATGCGGCGATCAAATCGCCTTGGCGCGACGGCGGACGCACAACAAAAACAAAAAAAAAAATCAAATTCACCTTCAGCCTCAATTTACAGCAGGCGACGGCAACGGCGACGGCAACGGCGACAGCGCTGCACTTTCTTGGCTTATCAAAAAACGTAGAATTCAAGAGTTGTGCCGTTTTTTATCTGGCACAACTCGGGGCTCGACACAAAACAAAGGCGCTGTTTAAGATAAGCAAATTTTATTTATTTATCAGCATTCAAAAAAAAAAAAACAAAAACAGAAAACTAGAAATGTGCGTTTCGTGAATTGTTTGTGTATCTTTAACTGTATCTGTATCTGAAGCCGTGCTTCAGTTTGAGCTGTCAGCTGTTGGCAGCTGTTGTCTTGATATCATAACTGTAACTGTATCTGTATCTGTATCTGTATCTGTGTCTCACGTCTCAAGCTGCCATATTCAATTTATGTCTCAATATTATTTAATTAACTTCAATTTGATGAAGCTTTAACCTCTTTTTCATGTGTGTCTGTCTGTGTCTTTTTTGCGTTTTGTTACCTTAACATCAATATAAACTCCCCGCCCCCCCTCACCACTCCTCCGATATTATTAATAATAAACAATCGTTGAGCATTTTTGAATTTGAAACTCTTGGGTCTAAAACTTTTTGGTGCCACACAAATCTGGCTGTCTCATGTGTCGCTTTTTGCTAATGAGCCGCCCGTCCACAAAAAAAAACAAAACAAAAATTGGGTAAACGTAAACAACAACAGCAACACATCAACAAGACTTGGTTATGTCTTCACCTCCAGCCCGAATATCAAATGCTCTTTGACTAACAAGTATTTAGTTTCGATTTCGAGAGTTTCCTTTGAGGATTTCTAGATTGTTGTTCTTTAATATTTGAAGGAATAATTATTAAACTGATTAAAAAATATTAACTAAATTAAGGGATTGAAAAATATCAAATAATACTTTCAAGTTAAAGGTTCAAGTAAAGAAAGAAATCCAAAAAAAAGTTCATAATTAAATGTTTTTGCTCCGAATTGATCTGGATTCAAAATAGTTCATTTGTTGCATATTAAACCCAATTTTTGGATCGTTTATAAATTCATTCAAAAAAACATTAATTTTAGATTCTGAAAACTAGATAGTTTTTTATTATTTGTTGCATACATATCTATGTTGCACAAAGCAAACACACACACACACACACACACAATTACTATCAATGAATGCGCCTCATGACTAATTCAAAGCACTCCGAACAGTGTGCTAATCATATATATAATAAACAATTTTGTGTATACAAAACAAAGCTTAAATAACTAAAACTCCCGAGACAAAAATCTCATTTCATATGCATTTAAGCTTAAGTAATGAGCTGCGACTGCGCAGCAACAGCGACGCCATGCGACAACATCAGCGTTTTGTTTTTTTTTTATTGTTGCTTTTTGACGCGTTTTTCGTGTCTGTCGTTTTATTTTTTGGGTTACTTGTTTTTTGTTTATACCCTGTAAGTTAAAAGAGATGCCGTATGTTACTTATGAAGCAATTAGAGTTCTATCTGGATATAGTGAACTGAATGAACTGAATGAACGAACAAAACGTTAAGAATGAGCTAGTTTCAACCCAATAAAAGTTCATTATGGTATAAACAAAAGTGCTTAAATTTTGAATTTCATCCTTTGATTGATTTGTTGTGGGACCAATTTCGATTAAAGAGTAACTGCAGGTCGAGCACTTTGAGTCTCAAGCGCATTCTTACTTATATCGAGTACTTAACATTTTTGATGGCCGATCTTAAAGTGCGCGTTTTGTAGCTTTTGTGAATGCATTTCAAGTCGTTGTTGTTGGCTTTTTATTTAATTTTATTTTGTTTTTTTTTTGCCTGTTATCTCAACGTGTAAAATCGCTTGGCACTTCAATTTGCAATTCAACTTCCGTCAACTGAGCTGAGGAATTTTTGAGCCGCACACATTTCTGAGCCAGTTAACTGAAAAAAACGATGCAAAATGATTATAAAAAACATTCAAAAAAAAAGGCCATAATATATAATATGGCATAGCCCCAGACGCACACACTTGTTAAAATTAAGTAAAATGGTTATGTAAATGCAAATGGAAATGAAAATGAAAATGTAATTAATGAGCATAAAATGCGGAAAATTGTGTTGGAGAATATGTGTATGTATGTACGTGAAACAAGTTTTCATTTTTCATGCGTCTCGCGCAGCCAAGGGGCAGCCAGACACACAGAGAGAGCGGGGGACATTAAGACAGACAGGATTTACAGAGATCGTCAAATATCTTGCCAATGTTTGGACAGTGGCAATTGCAATGTTAGCCATGGCGTTTGTATTTTTTTTTTGTTTTTAATTAAACGTACGTCGTATTATCTGCAAGATACATTCACTTTTGATTTAGTTTATTGCTATCGATGCAAGGGTGTCCCCCCCAACCAATGAAACAATCGTCATTTACAGTTGCTAATGATGCCAACATAAAAATCGAAATCGAAATTATTATTTAATGTTCCAATCAATATCGACTTAACTCTGTGTGATATCAAAACCTATAGCAACTCGTTAGGTTTTTCTTATAGCAAAATCATTTGATATGTTTTTAATATTTTGTAAGGAAATCAATACCGATAAATCTATCGAAATTACTCAGGTGAAAGCTAATATATTTTTAAGTGCTTTTTAATTATAGCTTCAAACGCTTGATCAATATTTCACTAAAAAGGATGAATACGAAAAACTATTTTTTAATTAAGTTTAATAGCAAAATTTAGATATTTTTTGAATAATAAAAAAAATCCATAGAAAACTTTTCGCAAATTTGTTTGAAAATGTTTTTAATAAGTAATTTTCTTAATTCCTTAAAAGTACCATCGGTAAAAGTTTTGGATTATTTTCATATTTAGGGCCTATTTCTCAATGTCCGGTTAGCGTAACTATTCCGAGTTAAGTCAAAATTGAGTTTCCCAATGTTCGTTTAGGGCTTAGCGTGCGATAAACTTAACTGATGCCTGAGTGCCGACTAACATTTATCGTTCGTTAAAGGGCCGATATAAATATCGCTAAAACCATCGTTAGGCAATTACCTGATTCAAGCCGACACTTGCATTGTATTTATTTTATTATTATACAAAATATTTTGGTTTGACTTCACAAGAACATTAACTGCATGCTTCTCAGCAACCGAAACGTTTTTTGTACGTTGGCGCTTATATATTTTAGCCGCGCTCAATAAAATTAATGTTTTAAGCATTTGTTTCGAATATGACAGTCACAAAACAAAACAAATACCACGCCAAACAGCTGATTTCCTCGTAATTAGTTGGCAGCACCATTAATGCAATAGTAACTCAACAAATAAGGTTAACTTTGCATTGAGAAAACCAAACTGATTTAGCACGAGCATTAAAGTTATGCCGAGATTAACTAATTGGCACTTTAACTGGACATTGAGAAACCGGCCCTTAGAAGAAAGAATAAAGAATTTGCTTAACATTTTCTTAATTGCGTTTTTGATATTAATTTTTTTGTAATATTCATCTAGAGATTAAAATTTTAACTATTTTTTATATTAACTATTTTCGCTGTGTCCAATTTTTGGTTCAACTTTTGGTTCATCTTTTGGTTCATCTTTAAGTCCATCTTTTGGTTCAACTTCTGATCCAACTATTGGTCAAACTTTTGGTCAAACTTTTGGTTCAACTTTTGGTTTAACTTTTGGTTTAACTTATATTTAATTTAATCAATCCCAGCTTCAAAAAATATCTGTTAACTTGTTTGCTGTTGGTATTTCTGTACAATCTTTGATACAACGCTCACTCTACGCCTATTAACGACCTCAACTCAAGTACCTCTGTAATAACCAAGCTAACTAACTCGTTGTCAATCTTTTGTCCACAGCTGACCAGCACGTTCCAGTCTATATGAATGTCTATGTGTGTGTCTATGTGTGTGTGTGTAGCTCGCTGCCCACCTGCCTGCCACATAAGCAAATCGAGCACGTTAATTAAATGTCAACAGATCGGCAAGTTGAGGAGCGCGCGAGACGCGAAAGGACGCGGAGCTAAAACCGAAATTGAAACCGAAACCGAATCTGAATCTGAAGCCGAGGCGGAGGCAGAAGCAAAAGGCTAAAGCAAATGCGGAGGCTTGAAGAAGTGAAAGACGACAGCAGAATTGAAATTGTACAAAATGTTTGCATGACTGTCAAATAAATCATAAGAAGCGCAACATCAACGAAAAAAACACCAAACAACAAGCAAACAACAAAAACAACATTTCAAAAAAAAAAAAAATGGTTAATGCGGTTATGGATGCCATTGCGGTAAGTCTCCAATGTCCAGTTTGTCCCAGTAACTTCCCCCCCAAAACCCTCGTTTAATTTAATTTACAAATAAATATTATTTTCCATATTTTCCAACGGTTTTTTTCGTTTTTGTTTTCATATACGATTCCTAAATTGAAATTGCAGTCGCGCAGCCAATTGAAGTTTTGTTTGTACTTCAAACAAGAAACTCGGTGATTGTCGTTTACTTTTTTTTGTTCGTTGTTGTTATTGTTGTTGTTGCTGTTGCTTTTTGCGCTGCTTTGCCCACATTTTCAATTTGAATTTGTTTGCTGTGTGGCAATTGCTCAATTGGCTAGCCCGTCTACATTATTGAATGTCTCTGTCTGTGTGTGTGTGTGTCTGTGTGTGTGCCTAAGTGTGTGCTGAACATTATACGCTAATCCATGTGTTTAAGGCCTTTTTGTTGTTGTAGTTGTTGTTCTCCTTTATATATGTTTTTTTAAGCATAAAAACGACACACAGTACTACGCTCTAAACTTTGACTGTGTGCAATGAGGCGTATGCGTGCTATGGTGCAACTTGCACCACGTGTCGCACATTCCACATAAATTAACTGTGAACTGAAACCTGAACAACAACGGAAGCTTAGCCACAGAGTTGAAATAACAAATTTAATGGGTTCATTTTAAAGTGAAAAAAAAACGGTGGAAATTATTTTGAGCGTGGTAAAAGAAATACAAAAAGAAGTTAAAAAATAAGTTAGGATCGTTCAAGTGTGGCTAAAGTTTTGCTATTAATAGCTAGGTTTTTGGTTCATAAAGTCAAACTTCCATATAAAGAATAAAGTATTTTTTTTTTGTTCACTTGGAATTCGTTATAAGAAATTTCGAGTGAAATTTCAATAGTGAATTATTTAATTTATTTTTAAAGTTGTTTTATATGAACTGAATAAATAAGTATTTGTCTGGCTAAATATTCCCGTATGCAGTATATTTTTTTTAAATGCAAAAATAAAAAAATATAAAATGCTTTGTCAGCAGTAACTTGGCCTATAAAAATATGCCCATGTATCGGATTTTTTTGTTTGTTTTTCTTTAAGGCTAAGCAGCGCATTTGCCGTGTCAGGTAAATTGGTTTCAATTCGATTCCACATTTGCACTTCAGTCCGGAGGCACAACAACAAAATTTGCATAGGGAGCTCGGTTTTTTTTTTTGGCCAAAAACAAAAACGGCCAAAAACTTTAAAGAAATATTTATAAATACCAACAACAGCCACATAAAACCAAATATACATATGAACACAAAAAAAAAGCATTGAAATAAATTAACCAAAAAAAAAAAAGACAGCGAAGGCAACAAGAAACCAAAAAAAACAGAAGTGGAACTCAAATTAGCACAGAGCGTGGGAGCTGGTTTGGCGACGTTGCGGCCGACGTCGCTGCTGACGCAGCCGTATAAATTTTTGGCATTAAAAGCGTTGCACGTTGCACATGCAGCTTTTGGTTGCGGCCCCCAATAAACCCGATATTGATTTATTAGCTGCTTTTTTTGTTGTTTTTTTGGTCACATTTGTCGCGTCAGTGTCGCTTTATGATTATTTGAGGCGTTGAAGGCCGCCCCACCTAGCCGATATGCGATTCCTGGCCGGAAGTCAAGACCAGTTCTCCAGGCCAGGTTCAGAAGCGACGTGGCCTGGGCCGGACATTAGCGTAGACTGGACTTGAAATACGAAAAGAACTTGATGTGTGTGTGTGTGTGAGTGTGTCGCTTGAGACATCCGTTCATTGACCCAGAAACCTGACAGATTTGCATAGAACTTGATTACAAATCGTTTCGGATGGCTGTTGCAATACTTCAACACTGCGATTTTATTCTTTGTTCTTGTTTCTTCATCTTTTTATGCATTGAAATGGAATTGAAATTCAATAACGATTCTTATGTAACATGTTTACTTGTTAAAGTAAACGCTCTTAGTTCGAATTTTCCGCTTTTTCTTCAGGCTTCTTATACAAATATTTGTATTAATAATTGTTTCTGTTTTCTATTAAAAAATGTGCTTACAAACAATGGTTTTGTGTTTATTTCCTTGTAAAAAAAAAAACAAGATAGAATTGCAACATTTTCACTGTACAGTGAGCACTTTAATTCAAACAAAGTTTCTTATTTTTTTTCTTAAAAACATATGCGACTTTATTGAAGAGATTTAAAGATTGAAAAGTTTTAAACAAAAAAATATTGTATAAATATATAAATAAAAATAATTACCCCTAAAATTAAATTAAGTATACCCAAAAAAAAAATTAGTGAGAACTGACTTAAAATAAGCCAGAAAAGGGTCGAAAGTGAGTCAATCCGGGAAATTCTTATTTTTAGTAAGAACTTTCTTGATTTTAGGAATTTTCATGTAAGCCAGAATTACTTGATTCAAGTAAGATAATGGATAAATTAAGTAAGTTAAGGATAGATTTAAGGCAAATCTGCCTTAAATTAAACCTTTTTTTACTTAATTTAAAACAGATTTTTTCTGAAATCAATCCCGATTTACTTAATTTAATCTAGACTTTGGCTTAAATCAATCAAAATTTTTCTTGAAACAATCGCAATTTTTGCTTAAATCAATCTAAATTTTTCTAGAGTTAATTCAGATTATTGCTTAAATCAATCAAGAATTTTCTCCAATTAATCCAGAATTTTACTGAAAACAATCCCAAATATTGCTTGAATCAATCCAGTTTTTTACTTAAAACAATCGTGATTGCACTCAAATCAATCCCGATTTTTGTTTGAATCAATCCTGATTGGTCTTGAATCAATCCCGCATTTTGTGAATTCAATCCCGATTCTTACTTATAAACAATTATTATTGCTCTTGAATCAATCCATGTTTTCCTAGAATTAATCCAGATTTTTCTATAAAATCAAGCCAGAATTATATTTAAAACCAGACCGTTTTTTTCTTGAAAATTTTATTTATTATTCTTTTTAATTATATATACTTATATGGTAAAATTAAGGCCTTATTCTAAACCTGTAATTCAATTTAAAATTTAAATATTAAACATACTTAAATCTAACATAAGATTTTCCATTATTTAATGGATAAATGTGTAAAGGAGGACTATCAAATTCGTTGATGTTTTTGATGAAAACTTTTTTTTTTCAAACAACCTATTTCATGTGCGCGAAAATGCATGTCAAAATTTAAAATAGATATTTGGCGACATAAGGTGTAAACTTTCTTATTATATATCAAAAAACTTATGATTTTATACAACTCGAAATAATTCTTATATGTACCTAAATAATAATTTGATTTATATAAAGTTCCCTTAAACTTAATTTCATTACGCATTTGGGTTTTACAAAAATCAATTTCAAGTTCTGTTTTAGTTATCATACCAAAATAATTTTCTTTTGTTAAATCTACAATTTTAAGCAACGAAGCGGAATAAATTGGTTTTTTAATTTAATTTCAATTAACAGTGAAACATTTGAAGTGTTAATATCAAAAGGTGTTGAAATATTAAAAAAATATTTTTGAACAAAAAGCCACGGTTGTTGGCAAGCCTTAGGATATTCTAATGACAAAACTTGATATACTTTAAAACACGCATCAAGACACTCAATAAATGATTGAAAAGAAAGTAAATTATCATTCAAATAGATAAAGAATCTTTCAATTTTTGTATCATCTATACCTTGTGCTATAATAAAGGGCTGTAACGTTAGCCCTGCAGAATAATATTTGTTGACGATTTTCTGAACTTGAATTTTGTAGTCATTTAACGTTGCTAATCGTAGTACAAAGCTTTGCTGGCAATCTAAAATACTTGCTTTTCTGCATCGCTTTCCACCGTCATCCTTGAATCGTACCGCCGATGGCAAAACAGCATTCAATAGAATGGCTATCAAATAGTCCTGCGAATCTGTGGATGTAAAAACGAAATTTTAAAAAAATAAATTAAATTAACTATAAATTGCAATCGAAATTGTACAAAAAATAACCTTTGTCATTGCATGCTTTTGCAATGTTTAAAGTGTTCTTGGAAGAGCTGTTACTTATATTGGCTTCATAAAAAGGCAATATTTTAGTTTTAAAACATTCCCATTTAGAACGTAACAACTCATTTTTTTCGGGGTACAATATCTTGAAATCAATATTAATCTGCAATTAGAGAGTAAAAATATTAAAAACAGTTTAAAAATATAATTGTTTTAAGACATACCAAATCAGAAGCTTGCGGATGTGCAAGTTTTGGCCATGCAGCCAATACATCTTCAATGTGTAGTTCCTTTACATTCCTTTGGCGCAATTGAAAAGTTTTTTTCCACTTTTCGCAAACCTCTACCCAGTCTAAACAGTCTCGATTTAGTGAAGTTTTATAACTTTCTGTAACGGATTCGTCAATTTCAACGATCGTATCTTCACTTTCATCTTTACAGAAAGAGCTCTGTGACGAGCAGCTCAGCTTTATTTGTTTGCTTCGTCGATTTTTATATTTTGAGTAAAGTTTTCCACTTGGTGAACGCTTTCCTGAGCCGGCAATAAAGTAATAGTCCTGTCAAAATAATTTAAACATAATAAGAAATTAAAAAGATTATTTGGCTTACTATGTTTTAGTATTGCTTACCTTCAAGTTATTTTCCCTTGGAAAAAGGAAGCAAATTTCATTTACCAAGTCTGGAAAATCAGGAACCCTTATTTTTAAGCCGTGTTCAAGACTTTCCTGGACAATCAAACTAATAAGAGCATCTCTTAAAGAGGTAGTAAGCGCATTTTTTTTTCGCTTTGCTCTAAGATATTTCTTCCTGTATTTGACTCCGTCAACAAGCTAGCTAAGCTTTTATTTAGCACGCATTTGCCGGTGTATTGCAGCTGCGATGAATTTTTCAGCCAGTTGGTTACCTTAGATGGAGCTGAGAGTGTTTCATCATCGATAGCGAACTGCAAGTTAAAAATATTAAAATATTGAAGATTATGAAATTTAACTAAGTACCAATCGCTTTCTCCATGCAAACAATTGCTCCCTAAATTCCATTCGCAGTTCTATAGGAGGTATTACTTCTTTGATGTCATCTGCATTCATCAATTTTATGCCTTTAAATGTTACGCCAGCAGCTGTTAAGAAAATTAAAAACAACGCAAAAAATTTCTACACAGTTATCGCGTGTCTTTTTGTTGATCTTCTTTGATATTTCTAATTTAAACGGTATAACTTTCACAATGATTTTGCACAGATATGTTTGTTTGTGTCTTCTAATACACTTATGAGTATGTATGCACATGTACAAATGTACATTCATTAGTATATATGTACATACATGCATGTACATATGTACATATTTTTCAGAGAAGGTGCAAAGGAGATCAACAAAAATTATTTTTTTCACTGCAGATTAAGGTTCTTGTTATTTGTTGTAAACGTACATGGGTGTTTAGTTGGTTTAACTACAATTAACACGATTTATTTTTAACCAATATTACTTTCAAAAAATGTTCTCTTTTATATTAAGTATGTATTTGTTGCTTGTACAGTTGTCGCTTGCTTCGCTTTGCATGACGATATATGTATGTATGTATGTACACATGTAAGCATACACACAATACTTGCATGCCTACAAGAAAAAAATTGTGTATATACATACATATGTACATATGTATGTGTCTCCATGCAAAACGAAGCGACCGGCGACTGTACAAATAAAAAAACACGCAAAAACTGAAGTAATTCTACAATACACATTAGTTACGAATGTATTTAAACACCCAATTTAATTTACACGATCATAACCAAAATTAAATGCTGAATATTTTTACTTCACAACACGTCGAAAAAAATGTCAATTCTGTTTTTCTAATTGCTTTACAGATATTAAATTATTAATATTATAATTATTTACACTGCAAATACGGCAGAACACTTTCTAGCTTAAAAGACTTTAGAAGCTCCTCTAATTCATTCTTTGGCGGAATGGCAATTACGTCCAGAGCTTCCTCACTTGCACTCATATTTTATTTTATATTACTTTTTACGCACGTCTGTCGTCTTCAATTGCTTGACTCTCATTGTGCAAGCCACAAAGATGAGCTGAACAAATTTGACCACCACGAAATAGAATTCGCGAATATAACTTTAAATCGAAACACAACGGTAAATAGAACAAGGCACACGAACGAAAAAGACGGGCACGCGACGAGATCAGCACCCAAAATTGCCTGCGATTAGTTGTGCGTATACATATACAGCACTGATCAGAAGTTTACTGACACGACACAACTTGCACTTTTCTTGTGAAAATGTGTATATATAAGTTATTTACATTTATAGTTAACAAATAAACACTTTATTGTTTTTTCTTATTGTTTGATTAAATAAACAATATCGATCTTATCAAAAAAGGAAAGAAATTTGCATAGGTGTCTAAATACTTTTGTCATTCATTGCACACATATGTATATAGTATATATTATATACAAACTCTCTTGGCGAGGCTCGGTTCAAGAAGCGACGCAAAAACGGTGTGTATTTCCATACATACAAACAAAAAGCGTTGTAATAGATTTGTACATACATATAAAAATATGTATGTACATACATTTGAATTTACGCAAACCCATGATAAACCGCACCCATACAACTTTACCCCCATAGGTTAAGCTCGCACCCTGAATGCACCTTTTCAAATATCTTTGATTATGCTTTCAAGGTTTGGGCTAACCTTATAATCAGTCTGTCAAAAAAAAACTGTTTTCTGTATAAATGTGTGTAAACAAACAAACATATGCGTTCGAACAAGTTGAAACATGCATCCAATTTCTTTTTTATTTAAAAATTTTCTTTGTTATTTTAGAAATTTGAGTCTAAGCATTTTTTGCACTAACTTTTAGTAAGATTGGGATTGCAAAACGAACAAGTTAAAACATGCATTAAATTTTTTTTCTCAATTTAAGAATTTTCTTTCTTATTTTTAGAAACTTTCTTATTAGAATTTTTCGCGCTTATTTTCAGTGCGAGTTGGATTGATTTGAGTAATTTTTTACTTTGAGTAAGAAATTTCAGGCTATTTTTGAATGTAAGTACGATTTTACTTGAATCAAGTAAAACATAGTAAAATCGTACTTAAATACACATAGAAATTTTTTGGATTGATTTAAGCCATACAAAATTTCTGGCTACTTTTTTTTGGGTGAAATAGAAATAGAAATCAAAAGATTTTTTGAAGTCTTTTAGTTTTTATTATTTTAACGATATAAATGTTTTTTTTTAGATCCTTTTATATGTCTCTGTAACATTTCCGCATTCCACTGTCAAAAGTCAAATCATATATTTTTATATCGTGTATATATATACATACTGATATTCTGATATTCTAATAATACAACTTCATTACTTACAGCTGCTGAGCTCGTTGGCCAGCGATCTGGATGTGATGCTCAATGATTTGCGTTCAGCGCCAAATCATGGAACAAATACAACAACAACGGCAACAACAGCAGCAGCAACAACAACAACAACAATGACCACAGCAACCATTAACCAGCATCAACATTCGAGGCAATTGCAGCTACAACAATGGCAAAGCATTAGTAACAACAGCAACAACAACAACAACAATAACAACAATAGCAGCTTTAACTACAACAACAAGCAAAGCATTCAACTGCCACGCCCACAATGCCTAAGTGATATCAAATTGAGGCCTGTCAAAGCGGGCAAATTGTTAGCAGCAACAACAACAACATCAACAACAACGCAGTTGCTACAACAACAGCAACAAACGTCGAACGGCTTTCAACGTCGCCAACGTTTGGCAACAACAACCAAACAAACACCATCGCCGCCACAACGTCGTCCCGCCCAGCGACGTTTGCGCAGCGAACAGCAACAGTTGCAGCAGCATCAACGCGCCGAACTGGACACCGATGCCACAGATACGGATGCAAGTGATTTGGCCAATATGACGTCACCGCTGAGTGCGAGCGCTGCTGCCACACGTATCATTGGCCTCTCGCCCGATGTTAAGAAGCTGCAACGGCTGCCACTATGGTGTCGCAACAACAACGGCAGCGCAGCCAGCGGCATAATGGCACATCGTCGATTAACTAATACAACAACAACAACAGCACGGCCAAATCAGCTGCACAATACAATGCATCATAGGTAAGTGCCACACAAAAATGCCTCAAGCCTGAACATGCAAATTGATAAGCTACTAGCTATAATGAAGTGCCCGCAGAATGTGGCAAGAGATATTTATTGTTAACCAAGCAAACTAATACACAACAGCCATCAACAACTGCTCAAAAAAAAATAATAATTAATACATTCGTTTTCTATGCGTGTTTTTGTGTATTGTTAATTATTTTTGCTGAAATCACTGATTAGCCTGCTCGTCCGGCAAAGCATTTGCAACTTCATTGCCTGGCAAGTCCTGCAAGTTGGCGGAAGCACCTTCGGCCACAGTTTCGCCCGCTGCATCGGCAGCCGCAGCTCCAGCGGCATTTATCTGGCCGACCTCCTGCGACTGAAGCACTCGCGATACGCGCTGAGTTTTTGGCGTGCGAAACCTTATACGGTTGCACGTCGGATCATAAATTGGATATGGCCTTTTGTCCGGTGCAAGTGCTTCAGCCGCAACACTGCAGATATCATTTAGTTTCCCGCAGAAATGGAACATCCGCTTGGAGTATAATACCTCCATTTCCTTGACTTCCGCTGGCCTCCAATTGATGAGTTCCTCATTGTTGTACTGGTTAAAGCTAAGATCAACAAAATCGTCGAGCATATCATAAAGTTCACTTTTTACATCCTCGGGGAAGGTGCAGCCTTAAAGCAAAAGTTTAGATTTGCCATTTATTTATTTATATTTACACATAAAACACATATGTATTAAAGAAATGATACTTACGATCGAAGACTGCCCTAAATATTAATTTCGTGGCTTCGATATTAACAACGTTAATGTACATTTTCTATTTTTTTCTTTTCCTTGAATATTATTTCTTCTCAATATTTTGTGAGCGAATAGCAGCAAGTGCAATGCCAGCTATGCCGATAAATAGGTTAGTGGCTGAGAGCTATCGATATTCACTTGACGTGATGTTTGTCAAGTTAGCAACACTTTATTGTTGATTTTCGAATTTGATTCATGAGTCGGAACCAATGATCCAAGCTATCGTTTATAAATGTTGTTCAGCATTAAAATCAAATAAACATTGATGAAGCATTGTTAGGACAAGGAAGAACATTGCTCTTGTTTTGTACCATTTGTTTTGAGAAACAAACGTTGCATCCCCTTTTCATATCGTATATTCTTTTGTTTACAAGATCATAATTATTTTCTAATAAACCTTCGGCTAACATGACAAACATCACATATTTCGTGCTAAAAGATAAACGAATGTTGCATTGGAAAAAACTTCATCGTGTAAAAGGGGTTTAACTGTTTGATCGTATGTACAATTTATTTATGTTGCGGCTGGAGTACTAACACCCAAAACTAGACCCATTCTTAAATATGACCCGGTTACAAATAGAGTTAAGTTTTACACACCAAAAAATGTTGCCAATGCTGGAATAATCTTCTTTAAAACAACCGTAATACACAAAACCACGTTCAAAATATTAATACAATAAACATAAACGTTGGCAAAACAAAAGAATAAACATAAGTACATTTATATGAAAATGCCGAAATCAACAAACAGTGTTAGTGTTAAAAAGTCCTGTACGCTGATGACCGTACAGTGCCCGTACCGTAAAGCGCGTACTTTACGACCGTAACGATAAGTGTTGAAAAATGCACATATTGTGCCGGCAGCTTGATAACACTCTACTAAAAAATCGAAAATACAACTGTGGTTTTTATACTCGATAACGAAGTATAACGGGTTTGTGTCTGTCCGTCTGTCCGTTCGTATGCTCCTCACACCCATCAAGCTAGAGACTTGAAACTTTGCAAATGTCTTTATCTATGGCATAGTAAATTAAAGTGTCAAGATTGGGGTTCTGCGATAACTGGGTGCTGGCAAATCGAGAAATCCACCTATTTCACACGCCCGTACAACTAGAATTACCAAAATTGGGGAGAAAATAGTTACTATTAACCCCCAAAATACTGCATCAAAAATTTTTGAGCCACATGCGTACAGCCGCATGATCTATATGCATATTTAGATTTATGTAGATATATATTATTAAAGAACTTAACATAAATTATTTTTATCTTATTTTCTTCTTTTTGCCAAAATTTCGGATTGTTTTTTTTTTTTGTATATGAAAAAGGTTTTAAGTATGATCCAACTTAATTGTACGTTGCATTTCCGCTTTGTTTGTGTTTTTGGTTTTTTGTTTGTTTGTTATTTAACTTTTCAATGCAAACTTTTTGGCATTGAGGCACTCTTAAATGGAATTAATCAGTTGACCATTGCGGGCCAACTTGTGGATGGGCTTTTGGCCTTGTAGCCGAGCATAGACCCAGGAAGGTGTTGTGTGTGTGTGTGTGTCTGTTTTGCCGTGGGTGTGTCAGCCATGACTCAGATATATGTACATATGTATGTTTATATGTATATCTTTGCAGAGTCACAAAGAGTCACACAGTTCGGCTGCCGAATGGTGTTCATGCATCGTTGAGCGCTTCATGCGAATGGCAAATGCATGAATGCCTATGAGGTGCCTAAATGCCTCTGGCTGCCTGGCTGCCTGCCTGAGTGCCTGAGTGCCTAGCTGCCTATGCCAGTCAGTCTGCAAATTTGCTAAGGGGGAACATATGTACATATTCGAAAGTAAAAACAATTGAGAACAATGAATTTTAGTCATTAAACGTATTTAGTTGAAGTTAAACTGCATCTTGTTTAGAGAAAAGCATTCACTAAACTTCATTAAAATGGGCAAAGATCTTCATTTATATGTACATAAATCCTTCAAAAATGCTTCTCGAAAGGTTTGAAGAATGCATCTGCGTAACCAAAAAGTTGATTAAGTATAGAAGTTCAGAGTACAGAACCGATTTCTCAATGTCCAGTCAAATTCCCAGTTAGTTAAGCTCGGCATAAAATTAATGCTGTGTTTTCTCAACGCAAAGTTAACCTTATTTGTTGAGTTACTATTGCATTAATGGTGCTGCCAACTAATTACGAGGAAATCAGCTGTTTGGCGTGGTATTTGTTTTGTTTTGTGACTGTCAAAATCGAAACAAATGCTTAAAACATTAATTTTATTGAGCGCGGCTAAAATATATAAGCGCCAACGTAAGAAAAACGTTTCGGTTGCTGAGAAGCATGCAGTTAATGTTCTTGTGAAGTCAAACCAAAATATTTTGTATAATAATAAAACATATACAATGCAAGTGTCGGCTTGAATCAGGTAATTGCCTAACGATGGTTTTAGCGATATTTATATCGGCCCTTTAACGAACGATAAATGTAAGTCGGAACTCAGGCATCGGTTAAGTTTATCGCACGCTAAGCCCTAAACGAACATTGAGAAACTCAATTTTGACTAAACATGGGATAGTTACGCTAACCGGACATTGAGAAATCGGCCCTAAGGCTGTTTAATTTTAGTTTGTTTTGTTCGTTCAAATAAAAATATAAATTTTTATGGATTTAATTGAACTTGTATTTCAATGAAAAACAACAAAATACAAACCCCAATTCGTATAGTATAGAGGTTTATATATATATGTATATATTTGAACTGTTACAAAATGGTAACCAGCGACCTTTTCATTAGTTTTGGCTTGTAAAATTTCAAATTCCAATTTTCTGTATGAAAGGTCAAAGGCAAAACTGCATTTGACAGCTCACACAAAACGGTTCTCGTTCAGCGCTTTTGGCCATAAGTTCAAATTCAAAATCTGGTGCTTGCCCCGCTCCCCCCTTTATATATTTTGGTAATCCATTTAAGCGCAAAATGTTTAGCATATAAATTATGAGACCAGTCAACGGCAGACGATTCTGCTGCTGCTGCTGCTGTGGCAAAAAAAAAAACCATAACAAAGAAAAAACTTCAAAACGGACACGCCTACTTAACCCCCCCCCCCCCCCCCACCGCTCCTTGCAACACTCAATGAACCCCCAAAACCTTAAGACCCTCGTCTCTCGCGGTTAGTTGCTGCTACTGCTAGTTGTTGGTTGTTGTTGTTCTTATTTGGTAATAGTAGTAGGCGTCACTTGAATTTGGCTCAAGACATTTGTGCCAAGAAACAAAACAACAACAACAACAACAGCTAACAAATGGGGGGCGGACCCTTGCAAATATGTTAAAATGAAGTGTTATATTTTATGTGGCTGCCCGCAAAAAGCGAATGCGGCCCAAAAACACAACAAACAACGACAACAAGCAATAACAATTTACAGCAAATATCCCTGACAAGAACAAATAGTACGAACAGAGCCATAAACTTAGATAAATATGAATATGGACATGATACTGCTGCTTCTGCTTCTTCAGCCTCTCTCTTTCTCTTTCGCTGTTGACAGCCAGTTTTGCCACTCAACCCGCAACCCTGCCACCAAATAAGATGGTAAGGATTGGGTTAAGGGAAAGCTTGCCGCTACAAAGGGTTGTGACTTTTGTGTCTTTAGCTATTTATTAAATTTGTTTGCCAACAAACAAACAAACACATTCACTCAAGCTATATAAGTATATGCGGGCTTTATAGTATGGGAAAGGGCATGGGCTGGTTGGCTTGGTAGCAGAGAAGAGCAAACAAGACCAGCCAAACATGAGCTGCGTAACTAATTTGCTTAAAGTGCACGATGGCTCATCAGCGACAATCATTGGCACAGTGGTTCAATAACAGTAAGACCTCTTTTACACGATGAACTTTTTGCTTCTGCTGCATTCGGTTGTAGGCAAAGGGGGTAGTGGTGAAACAGCTGCAAGCAATGCTTCATGACATTGGTAGCAATGATTCAATTTTCTCATTTTGCTTTGCCCTATTCCGATTACATGTAAACACAGAGTTGCACAGTGTTCGATGTGAATATTAAAATTATCGATACGAAATATCGCACATGCAACTATTGCCGCAATTAGTAAATACGTTGTTCATTATTGTGGTTTGAAATTATTAATTTAAATGTTTTGGACAAGAGAGTTGATTGAACTGCTGTTAAGTCAATATGAGCAGCACGAACATTTATATAATGTTCGGAGCGATATTTATAAGGACAGGGTAAAGCGCTCCAGCAGTTTGCATTCAATTTGCGAAACGTTGAAGGTGAAAGAGCCCAAAATCCAATGCCTCAACCGCCATACCTTTCGCACTCAAAAGTTCTTTTGCTAAATCCATTTTAATTACTTGTTTCTCTCTCAATCAATAATCATTTGTTAACAAATAAAACAATCGATGGCAACGATTAATGTTTATCGACCATAAATTCAAACCAGAGTTGCATTTACACAGATCACTGCATAAAAAGCCTCATGAAAAAACATCATCGTGTAAATGCGACCACATTTGCGAAGAACTTTTAAAACAGAATGAAAAAATTTCATGGTGCAAAAAGTTCATCGTGTAAAAGGGGTCTAAGAAGAACAAAAAATACAAAAAAAAAAAACAAATAAGAAGGCTCTTATCGGAACCCAGTTGCAATAAATATTTTAATCCCTGCGGCCTAAAAGTATGCTTCAAATTATGATCAATTTAAACAACACTTAAAACTGACTAAACTCGACTATATCTCCGGTGTTCTATCGTTACCCATTACTTCAACCTATATTTTTATATTTTCTAAATGAAAAAGTTTCGATTTGTTTGAGGCACATTGAAATCGAATTTGAATTTAACAGCTTGTGTTTGTATTTCAATGGACTTTGAGCCACTGTAAAGCTCACACACACACAGGCACACATTTAAACTTTATAGCCGCATAAAACTTTTTGCTTCAAAGTGTTTTTGTTGGTTGTTCACATGCAACGAGAGGGAAGACAACGAGGCAATGGAAGGAAGTTGCTTTGCTGCTGTTTTGCCAAAACCAAAATTGATGACGTCTGAGACGAGCTGACAGTTTGGCTCGACTGCGTCATAATCATTATTGTCATTATGATGATCATCATGATTCTCTGAAATTTGCAAGTTTCAAGTTGCTGCTTGCGCCGCCATTCTTCTTTGGCAAGTTCAACGATGCGTATGAGCAACAAATGGATAAAATCCCAATCTAGTCGAGTCGCGTTGCGACAGGTGTTTGCTTTATTAACTGCTCTTGCCCTACCCCCGCCGCCGTGCCACTTTACCCCATAGAATGTGGCATTGTTGAGCTCGTTGACATGTTAACAGATTAACATAATTAATTTATTTGCATTGTTGTTGTTGCTGTTGTTGTTGTTGGCCGGGTCTAATTTAGCAAAAGGTTTATTTTTTGGCTACTTGATGACACTCACTGTTCATTGTTGTTGTTGTTGTCATTGTTAGCAAACTAATTTGAGCTTTTGTTGTTGTCGTTTAATCAAATTAATTAGCGTTGCATGAGCCCATTAATCAAAATGCATGAGTGTAGCGTGTGTGTGCGTGTGTGAGAGTGTACGAGTGTGTGTAAGTGTGTGTGATACTTTGTTGAACAGATTTTTGACAAAATTCTTTGAGCTTTGATGTACTTAAAATTAATCTGAAATATGATAAAGTTACTTAGATTTCAACTTTGAATTAATATAAAAGATTTTGCAAAGAAATTAATATTGCTGAAATGGCTAGAAATGATTAAAATTAAATATGATTTAAAGTAGAGTAATTGGCATTTTTGAAAATAATTTTTTTTCAAATTCGAACATTATGTTTTTTATATTAAATGTCTTATAATTTTCCAAGTTGGAACTTAATTACAACGGAATGCTTTTTCGAGTTCTCGGCTAATCCAGCCAAAAGTCTTTGCTGTCAAAATGTTGTAGCCGGACGGGGGGCATGCAGCACTTGAAAAAACTAAACACTTTTTGACTTTTAATTATGTAAGTGAAGCCTTTTTTTTTTGAGGTCAATTATCAAAACTATTCAATGCCAAGCACACTTTGTGCAAGCAAAAGATTTGAATATGAATTTGATTCAAATCAAAGAGAAAAATAAATAAAAATGCCAATCAATGGTCATAAATAGACACTAAAGCGGCATGATGATATCTAACTATGTGGATTTGTGGCATTAGCAGACAATCGTATCAATCATATTTAGCATACAACTGTCACTCAATCAATGAGTCAAACAGTCCAGTCAGTTAGTCAATTCGTTGCGAGGTTACAACAACTTCACGACTCGAATACTGAAAACTGAACAATTGACAAGTCATTTCGATGTTGTTGAGAAAGCTGCTCAAATTTCGCAATTATGCAATGTTATGGCTAGCTGGTTGTCGGTTGTCGACGAGGGGGAGGGGGCTGTTTGATGGTAACTAGTATATAAAACTGACAGCTGTAAAATTGACAGCCGCCTTTCGGTCAGCAACAGATCAACTGAAGCGTCTCATTACGGCGCTGGCTGGCAAAGTTCTGTCAGCCTTTGAGCTCAATTCATTCAATTCACTCACTCACTGATTCAGTTATTCATTCAGTCATTCACAGCGCCAAATTTCCCCTGACAATAGACCGCAAGAGCCACAAAATAAAAGTAAAAAAAAAAATGACCAAAGACATAAAACTGAAACCAAAGAAACCCAAAGACATTAAAAATGCTACAAAAAAACAAAAAAAACCAGGAAATATGCAAATTGAAAGGACAACCAAGAATAGAAATGCAAAAGGGCGATTCTTGAGAAGAAGAAGACAAAAAAAAAACCATAACACAACTTTGAGCTGACGTAAATTGCATATTAAATTTTACATTTTTCATATTTATGCAGCCAACGATGCTGCGCGCGGCACAGTCATAAAGTGAAAGTGACTCGCTCAAAAGGCAAAAACAACAACAACAACAACAAGAACAACATTTCAATTTAACAAAATATTCATTATGCCCAAGTGTAGACACACAGTGGCAAATGGCGCTAAACGGAAGAAACGGAAACGTGCCAGGCAAAATGTTGACCCCTCCCCTACCTCACTAAAACTTTCAACGCACACACACACACACACAGAGACACTTAAACACTTTTTAGCTAGCCGCCACTCATTTAGCTATTGTCAGGCAACGTCTTCATTGTCGCTGCTCATCCTTGCCGTCGTCCTGTTTCTCCTTTACTGCATTGTGCTAAAACTTTTATAAAGTTATGAAAAGTCATTCAAGTGCGTGGCAAGACACCAACGCAGACATCTAGATAAAGCGAGACAGAGAGAGAGCGAAAGAGAGAGTAGAAGGGAATAGTAGAATAGATAGAGACATTGTTAGTCGACTTGGCTTGACTTTTTGGAGCACTTTGTGCTCATTTTCAACAACGCCTTTTTTGTTTTTTTTTTGGCGCACAAAAAAAAACTAAAGACAAGAACCAATGTAAAAGTGAAGAGGAGTGAAACGCTGGTGGGGGGGTGTTGTTTTTTTTTTTGGTGTTCTTGTTGGCTTTAGAGCTGACAATAAAGACGTCAGGAACGTGCATCGTCGACAAGGATGTTGTGTGTGTCTTTCGAATGTCCTCGTCGTCGTCGTCGTCGTCGACAATCCCAAGTAGTTAGACAATGTAAATAAATATGAAATAATGGCATCAGCACTTTTCAGTTACAGCTTGCATAGAAAGGAACATACATATAAGACCGTTATATATCAAGTTTAGGAACAGTACAAATAATACCAAATAAGAAACTTACATGAACTTTCGAAATATTTTGTCAGTTCTAAAGGATTGATTGGAACTTATAAAGAGATAATGATAGAAACTTCCTGTAAAGAGCTAAGAAACCTTAATTTAGAACCAAAGTAATAGCGCCCTGAGCACAACTGTCTTCATGAGAGAGTTTCTTTCATCACCGATTGCCGATTCAAGCTAAATCCAGATATCAGCAGTTAACTCTAAAATGTTTTTTGTAATGCATAAAGTGCACTTTATCGAGTGTTTACTCTAACTACAAACGCCGGCTGTGTATATCCATTTATTATTATTATAATATGCCATGTAAATAAAGATATATATGCACATGTCTGTGTTTGATTTATATAATACGAAAATGTCTAATCCTTGGGTAAATATAAGAGCATTAAAGTTACTGCGTTTTGCTAAGAATATTGTTTCATTGCTTCTTTTGGCTGGCAGCTTAAGTGAGCATTGCCATTAGGTTTGACTACAGCACAGCTGCTCCCAACTAAAAACGGATGGACGGACTTTGGATTGCCCACCTGTCTGTTGGTGGCAGTTTGGCTGCACTTTGAGTGCTGCTGCCAAAACTCATTAACCACACGCGTGTTGGCCACGTTTAAAGTTTGGTGTTCAGCTCAAGTGGCGCAGCAAAGCTGCTGCTGTTGTTGCTTTTTTGTTGTTGCTGTTGTTTTTGTTGTTGTTGCGTCTGCCATACGATTGTCCCCATCCGACTCGGCTCCACAGCAGGCTGTCGCATTTCATGTGCTCAGTATTGCGTGTGTTTCTCTCGTTCTCTCGACAGCAGTAAATTATTTTGTGCCAAAAGGTTGTTGAAACATTTAATAAAACCAATATAAATCATAACAAACACTTAGCACGACAACAACAACAAAAAGAAGCAGCAGCAGCAGCAGGCAACAAAGCGTAACTAAAATTCCAATGCGTTGCCCATTTTGGCCGCAAAAACTTTTGCTGTCGTTGGGTTGGCATTGCCGCCGCCGCTGCCGCCGCTGCCGCCGCCGTTTGTTCCGTGCACAAAAATGCCGAGCAGGCCTCTCCGTACCGGCAAAATGACAAACGTGTGTGTGTGTGTTTGTGTGTGTGTCGGGTAATGTAAGGCTGTAAGGGGCATCAAAATTCAGCATTGCAACGCATGGAACAACGCACCTTTCCGAGCGGTTTCTCTCTCATTCGGTGTGTGTGTGTGTGTGCACACCCATGCCATTCCATGCTGTGTCGCCTCTTGCATAGTTCCATGTCCATGTCCATGTCCATATCGTCGTCGTCGTCGTCGTCGTCGTTGTCACTGGCAACACCCAGCTTGCCCATGGCAACATTTAGCAGCAGCAGCTAGCTGTTACCCTGCATTTAATTTAATATTCTTACTAGGCTTCTTTAGAAAACAAAAACAAAACGCATTTTTTTTCAACTTTCAAAATATTTTTTTTTTGGATTATGAATGTTAAAAGAACATTTTCACAGTTAAAAGCTAAGCAAAACTATCAAAAATATTTGTTATTAATTTATTTATTTAATATGCCGCAAATTTGTATTTTTTTTTGGAAGAAAGCAAAAGTTTTCTTATAATAAAATGATATGCAATGATAGGTTTACTATATCCTAGAACAGATTTATATAAATATATGTGTATATATTTATTGACACTCGAAATATCACAAATTTGTTCTGCTTACTGTTGCGTATACCCGTTTTTTTGTATTGCTCTCTTTTTGCAGGGCATCAAAATGTGCAAAAAATTAATTGCTGCGCATAAATCAAAAGACTTTTGCTCTCACTCTTACGTCTGTGAGTGTCACTCCCTCTGTCACACACACAAGCACACACACACCAGCACACCATCTTTATATCTTTACATTTCACGACAATTTGGCATTTCTCTCTGCACTTGTTACTATTTCTGTTTTGCCCAAGCATTCATGTTTCGCTCAACTTTGATTCCAGAGAGCCAACTGCAACAGAACAAAAAAAATATATATATACATATAAAGCTAAAATAGGCCTTTTTTTTTGTTTACATTGGTGCAGGCCATCAAGGCCACATTTGATGAGGTTGATGCACACAACTCAACTCATTAAAGCTCATCACAAAGATGCCCCAAACGGCGTTCTGCTGTTGCACAGAAAGAAAAGTAGTAGCATTGATGACGGAAAGTTTTGCCATTAACTCAATTCATTGGCCCTGACAGCTCTGTAAACAGTTGCAAAGTTTAGTCTGTGCCTTTTGATATATGCCATTTTTCATGGCTTCAGTTTGACAAGCATTCAACACTCCACTAAGAAATTGGAAAATTTGTATTAACTGTTTTCATATAAAGACGTAGTTTATATATTTTATAGATTATAAAAAGTATAGGCAGAATTTTTTCTTCCGAAAGAATCAACTTTGAACCTTTCAAGTAATAAATCCAAGCGAAACAAACGAATTAAATAAATTAATAAAAAGCGAAATAATCTTTTTAAAATAGTTTTTATGTATTTAAATATATTTTACCATTTATAAATTGCCGCAAAAAGTTGAAATAACAATTTTCTCCTGCTGCTGTTTTTTCCTCTGACTTATTTCTACCGTTTGCCATTTGTCGCTTTCATAGTTGACTTGAAATTAGTTAATGCATTTCTAATGCATAGCAATAATATTTGTCTTTTGTGTGATTTATTGTTGTTGTTGGCATTTGCCAATGCCGCTTACAAACAAGTGTCCGGTAAGGCTGCGATTGTGACTGGGAAGCGCCATAGCACGCATACGTCATGGTTGCCGGCTATAAAAATATGTAACCATGCATAAAATACATACGTCAAAAGCGAAACAACAAAAGCTAGAAGTAAAATGCTCGTAAATAATGCACAAGCGATTTATCAGCGAGACAGTATGAATTTGCCAAACCCATTCCCGTTCGCGTTACCGTTTGCTGCAAAGTTGCAGTTAGCGTTGCAGCCATCATCAGCTGTGAGCTGTGAGAACCCTCTACCCTCGAACTTCATTCATTCATTTTGTTGAATTCAAATGCAATTTGGCAATAGTTATACTACAATTTGCTGTCAGCGCCTAACAAAAAATAAAACCAAAAATGAAAAATGAAAAGCTGAAAAAACAAAACAAAAAGTAAATCTATGCAGAACCCACATTAGACTGGTCCCAATGCAGGCATTATTTTTTTTTTTTTTGTTGGTTGGTTTTGTTGTGGTTCTCATTGCGGTTGGAGTTTGCGTTTTTGTCTGCATTTTGGGTTTTAGCCCACGCTCGCCGACAGTTTGTTTAGCCAACGTTAAGCCTCACACTAATTACACTTGCGCTTTTTACAACATTTTTCTTAGTCTCGCCACAAAAATACGCAAAAATACCCCAAACAAACGCTAACTACAAAAAACGGTTACAATTTGAGCATATTTTCATTTTCATGGTCAAAATGTCAGTGCAAAATCGGGGGGTGGTGGGGCGCTTGAATACTAGCTTGGGTTTTACGGCAGCGACAAATATGCAAATGCCATGGCTCGCAATTTCCCTTTTTTGTGCCCCAGCTGGCATTTCACTTTTTCCGTTTCCGAACGGTTTTTTGAAGCACGCAAATCTTGATTTAATTTCCGACTATTAAGCTTAAATGCCAGCCAGCCAAAAATATTTGTGGCTTTTTGTGTATACATTCAAAAAGGATTTCAAGGCTTTAGCATGACTTAAAGCTCATTAGTAGTTCCATTAGAATGCATGCAAAAAGTTTATACTTTGGTTCTTGAACTATTTTGTTCGCTGCAATGCCAAACAAAAACACATTAAGCATTCGTAGCAAACAACTTTTTGTTAAGAAACGCTAAGCGACATTAAGCTCATTAGTAAGAAGGTATGTACAAAGTGTTGCCAAACTTCACTTGCTTACAAAATAGATTTCACTTTCATGGCATTTTTCAAAACATTTTTTGTTGCTGTTTAAGTTGCCTATAAGTATGAACAACTCTAGCTTTTATTTATTATGGACATTGTTGCATAACTTTACATTGTCTCATATTTTGAAGAGTTTATGTCTTTGCTTTTTGCTTGTTAAACTTTCAATCCAAATTAAGCACTGTTGTCAAAACTTCTGAGCCACACAGTCAAATTTCCGTATCTTAACTCAACGTCAGCAGCTGCTGTCTTTTAGTGTAAGTCAAGTTGTTTTTTTTTTACACTTCTTGCCAAACTTCTTGCACTAAAAAAACGTTTTACAGTTCATCACTTCCCTTAATTTAACAACAGTTAAGTTGCGTTGTTCACAGCATTGTTGCCAAACTTCATCTATTCGATAGTTGTTTATGAGCCACCAATGAAAATAAAATACACACAACTATTTCTGGGACAAATACCTTTACATAAACACAAATACCATTAATTATTTATGGAATAAACCTATCACCGGTCATTTCTCACGCCCCATTCGAATGGTAACCGCCCACAAATATACGCATGGTGGCGACATTGATTTTGCCGCTCGAACGCTTCCTTTGGTGTGACAAATGAATTTGGGTCAAAAGTTGGGAAAATTAAAACAAGCAACCCTTCACAAATGCTTCAATCGAAGGTGCCAAAGCGAACTATCGAAAAATGAACTCGAACTTGAACCCGCTGCCTGATGATGTTGCTGTTGATGCAGATAATGCCAAAGTTCCCACAAACATTTGCACGTCGCAGGGAGTTGTCTTTGGACGTTCAGAAAATTTGTTACCACGTGACAAAAGGGCTGCTGACCGACGATTCGCAACGCTTTGCCAACTGAATGACATTCAACTGGTCTGCCGAATTGCAATTTTATTTCCGTTTCCGCATCAACGTGCCACATATGCCGCACGTAACAGCTACAAGCAGACCGAACCGAACCGGTCCCTAAACAGGGCCATTCAATTGAACGTTGGCTTTATTTTTTCTTTCTTTCTCCTTTTTTTTTTGTTTTCCTTTTTTGAAGCTCATCTTCAAACCTAGAAACTAACCAAAGCAACCGAAGTAACCAACCAGCCAACCAACCATCTAGCCAACAACAAAAGGGACACTAAAACGTTACAAAAGATTTACGCCGCTTTTGGTTGGCAGTAAAAGCAAACCCCTCTTCAATTTTTGCCAGCTCCTTTTCGAGTTTTGACTCCTTTATTCTCCAGCTTCGACTGGGTCCTGAGACCATTACTTTTGCTCTTGTGGGTTTGAGTAATGGATTAGATTTTTACTCACTTGTTGGTTTTGCTGGCTTTGCTCTATTGGCGCTGGCTCACTCTTTGTCGGTTTTTTAATTTCACACCCGCCTGTGATAGTGGCTTCTTTTTTTTTTTGGTTGTTTAATACTCTAACGATAGGGTGCATATACAAGTAGTATGATTATGTATCTAGTTGAGAAACGTCGAGAGTGAAACATTGTTTAAGCTCACGTTTTTTGTTTTTAGTCTTCAAAGTTTTAAAAAAAAAGCAAAGCCCTGTGAAAGAATGTTTTTTAAAGTGTTTTTCAATACAGAAGCCGGTTGTTAAGAGCATTAAAGCGCGTTTTCTTAAAGTAACTCAACCGATCTGGCAACACATTAACTTGTTAAGTTGGCTGCACCCGCCTGCAATTATGATCTCAAGATAAATAATTCTTAAGTTTTGACAAAGTTTGTTAGCATAATAAGAATTCGTTGCTAGAAACTTTTCTTTTAGGACTTGAAATAGTGTGATAAACTGTTGAGGGCCATGCACCATGGAACCCCTTTTTGACCACAATGCTGCGACATTAAAGCGCATTCCTTTTGGTTTTTTTCCACGTCACAAAGTTTCAAGTGGAATTTTCTTCTTAATGTAAACTCCGATATGAAAAAATGTTTAAATAAGATTTTATCATCATCATATAGTCCAAATTGAACGATGCATCTCTACCGAAAACCAAAAGTTATCAAAAATAACATTAAGAAACTATTTTGCTATTATTTTTGCTTCTGATCATATTTCGATTCTCCCCATTGATTGACCTTCAAGCCTGGTTGACTCAAAGGATTTTATTTAGAGTTTTCCTCACATTGCTTTGGTTCCAAAAATATCTATTTTTTAAACTTGTAAATTGTTTTAGTTTTAGTTTTCCTTCGATCAAAGTAGGTGTTGTGTGTCAGTTAGTTCAGTTTCGTTAGTTCATAACTTGTGTGTCGTCAAAAATAAAAAACAAAATCACACACACACAAAATATAAACAGCACTAGAAAAATTTAATATTTTAACTTGTTTTAGTCCATCCTTTCGGTTATTTTTTATTATAAAAAACTTTACAACATTTAAGTACAATTAGATATCATTGGCTAAGATGTTCACCACATTGACGACACGCACCGCTGCGACCACCGTTGCCATTTACTTTACAAATCGGGCCGGAGTCTGGGGCAATACAGATGTATCCGATAAGCTATATAAGGGCATATCGAAGGGCTTGCAGCCGGTGCGTCAAATGATGCCATTCAAAATGCCCGAAGTGAATAATGAATTGGCGCGCCACTATTACAATCGGGGCGTCGAGGAAGGTTTGCAATTAATGCGTAAATTTCCCAGCTATACGGGTCAACTGCTCGAATTGGCCATGACCATTTTTCTGGAGTTGACCAGCAGCAAGGTAAAGAAGACACCATCTGATGATGATAATGATGATAACGACAACAACAATGCATCCAACTGGCAGCCAAATACAGTTGTCGACGATGATGGTTCGATTAATCGTGCTGCAGTGCCAATGACCAATGCCATCACACAGCAAAAGTAGCAATCGTGCATATACTATAATATATATATGTGCAAATATATATCGGATAGATTATATTTATACATATACATAAGTATATGTTTGTTGGTCTGGACTGGATTATCGTGTTTATTGCAATACCAAAATGATTCAAATATAAATCGTCAATTAGGCAAATTGTAAGGGCAATTTTCAAACTTGTTTTCTCTTTCTTAAAACATTTGTGGGCTTTTGGGGTTTTGAGGTTTTTCTTGCATTAGGAAAATAAGAATAATTCTTTTGTGCGTTGCTAACCATATTTAAATTATTAAACTAAACTTTAGTCCTTGCATATCTGCCCGAGTCTGAGACATTGCTGGACTGCGTTGGGGTTAAGCCCCATCCAGCCAACGATCCTATCGAAACGTCAACTACGTGGTCGCACTTTTTGTCACGCTCTACTTGGTCGCACTTCACCCGCACACACTCATACTGTCAGAGAGAGAGAGAGAGTGGGAGAGAGCTGCGTTAGCCAGACACACTGTAAACACCGACAACATCAACAGTCTATTAAAATGCCAGTCGAGGCATTGCGTAGCAAGCCGTGCGACCTTATCAGTTTCGTGTTCGCAGAAGGATGCGACAATTCCACCCAAAACCTTTAACAAAAAAAACCCCTTCTTTTGCTATAAGCGATTGTTCCAATGTTTTTTTTTTTCCTTTGGTTCTGTTCTGTTTGTATTGATGTTGTTCTGTTGTTGCTTAACATGCGTTTTAATGTGACCCTTGCGGGCTCATAAAATTTCAACGTTTCTTTGATGGTTTTAGGGATTTTTACACTATTCTCTCTCCCTCCCCATTTTTTTCCTAGCCACCTTTCAATTCCTTTCCCTTTTTTGTTTCGAGTTTTACGGTTTTGTGTGAGCTTCGATTGATTTTGATACGGCAAATGACAAACAGGCGAGGGTGGTTAGATGGTTTGGTGGGTAGATTGTGAATTGTTGTGGGTTGGTCCTACAGGTAGTTGATAGCCGGACCTTTTTGCTGTACCACTCGAATGTGTTCGAGAGTTAATGACTTGTAGGATTTTTGTGTGTTTAGATAGGAATTGGGCTCCCAAACAAGGCATTTACAATTAGCCATTAATTGTATGAAGGAACGTTAGGAAACAACAAATATTGCGCATATAAATTAAAGACTTAATAAGCTAAGTAATTGAAACAAAATGATAACTGATTAAGAGTACCTTTGTACGATTTAAAAGTACATAGACACAAGGATTTTGATGTCTGTATGATTCGTTAGATAGGATAATATAGCATTTAGATCGTAGTTTATTAGCTTTGCTTGTATTTTTCCCAATGGATCTAATAGTAAATAAATCAAAGGCAAGGCAACTGGGCTATATGCAAATCAAAAACCTTATAAAAAGAAACGATTCCTAAAAAGTCTTTTATATTTCTTTGATTAAAGGCTTAAAGGAATATTTCTCCTATTGTATTTCCTTCGGGATTGTTTTGTTGTTCGTTGTAAACAACCAACTGAGCTTTGAATACATAAATTCTTACTCTTTGCTTAACATACATATATCATTACTCTAAACACTTTCCACAATCATCACACCAATCAAATGTCAGCTTTGAAAGCTTTTTCTTTTCTTTTCCCACTCTCCCGCTGCAAAAAAAAAAAAAATAAAACACTTTTCACTTTTGTTGTCGAAACATAATCCAAGTTGTATCTATTTAAATATTTATCAGCATTTTGTTGTATTCTTGTTTTTTTTTTTGTTTCTCGTATGGTGGGGGTAGTCTTTGGGTCTACGGCATCATACGTGCCGCATCTTTTGGCTGACTCTTTAAATGCTTATGGGTTAGATTTATAGTCACGGCGTTTTATTTATGTCACTTTGCTGGCGTTGTTCTCTGGCTGCCGCACCATTTTTCTTGCGGTTTTAGCATGCTGTCTTATTGTATGCCACCAGATAGATCCTAATACGAAGCAACGTTGCGACGTCTAACCGTTGCATAAAATCAATTTCCTTGCCTTTTGTTTCTTTTTGGGTTTCGTTCGGCAAGACGACGGCGACGACGACGACGATGATGTTAAGGTAAAAGTGTTGCAAGTTTATGTATTTCGGTCGGAGCTTGCCACAGCTGCCACTAAGGGATGGTTACATCCGCACCGAGGTCGGTCAGGGGTGGCACATTTGGCGCCCAGCCGAGCGCTGTCTTGCATATTTAAGTTAAGTTGCCCCGCCAACTCCAACTCCGGTTTCCAGTTCCATTTGCACGTCCGGTTTCGTTTTTTTTTTTTTGGCTCGACATTTCCGTTGTGTTGTTGTTGCTTGTTAGCCGGGTGCTTCATTAACTGCTCCTATTTACCGTTATCTTGCACCATACATTTATTTCTGCCGCTGCTGCTGCTGCACTCATTTCCGCTCATTTATGCTCTCTCTCTTTCTTGGTGCTTTATGAACTGAACTTAACTAGACTCGATTCGACTCCTTTTTGTTAATGAAGTGGCTTAATGTCTGTTGTCTCTATTTAACTTTATTGCCATCTCTCTACGCTCTTTGAGCCAATTAGCAAAGTGTGTGAAAATATATATATGTATGTATGTATATTCCTTGTTAATTTCCGTTTAATTGTTTAATATGTTGTTTGCATTTTCTATTAGCATCTTTCCGCTGTTTATTGTTCCAACAATTATTGGCTTCATCCGACCCATTCTCCCTCCTTGCTCTGTCTACCCATTTGCTAATTGTATAAAGTGTTACACTCAAGTGGCTGTCAGCTTTTCTCTCGATTGAGTGGCTGAGTAGTGAAGGGTAGGAGGGGCAATAAAGCATTCTTGACTTCCTCGTCTATTTGCCCAGTGCTTAAAGTTAAGCACAAGTAGCTTGAATTAGCTCTGGAACAGGTAGAACGATAGCTTAAGTAGTCAAGTAACTGTTGAACCTAAAAAACAAACTAAGCTCAAAATCATCTCTTGTTGAGCTTCGATTTTAATTGGCTTATTTATTTATTCTATTCGCCAATTGAAATAGTATGAAAAAGTTAATCTCCCTTAGCATTTTATATAAAAACTTAAAACATTCTTTCCTCTTCAAGTACAGAGTATTCATAAGCCAATTATTCTTGTTAGCCAAACTGTTTCAATTGGCATTAACTGTATGCTTTATTCGCTGACGACTGTTTGCCAAGCTCAACAGCTACTTAATTGGCTTAGATGACTCAGTTGCCATCTGTCTGTCTGTCTAAAGGATGAATTACGTGGGTCGAGTTTAAGTCGTTGGTTGTAGCTAATAATACCATACATATTATTACTCGTTGCTTAGCTAATTTAAATCATTTTAATGGCCCCAGCTACCACCTCCCGCTCTGAACTTCGTATAACATATTCGTGAACGCCAACTAATTCCCGCGCCAGTCTTAAGCCCCGATGCAATCATCTCAATCCCAAAATGCCATAAATGTGGCGCTCTTGCCTAAGCTCAGGCTGGCGTCTCAGCTGTGCCGCGCCGTGCCGTGCTGTGGGCGTAGCTGACGACAGACAATTGGCAACCGCATACAGCCAGCCGCAGCAGCAGCTACCGCTCGCTACTTCAACTTGGCCAAGACGCAACTTTTTCAATTGTTTCCTTTTACATTTCAAAGTTGGTGTTGTTGTTGTTGTTGTTTGCAAGTCGTAATAGAATAAAGTTTCGCACCATGGGAATTCCGACTGTTGTTTTTCAAAACGTCGCGCATTCTCCCACCTGACCTAACCGCCAACAGACCTCCCCCCTCCATGCCATGCCATCCCAACCATTTCTTAAGGACAGCAAAATAAAAAGCACATAGATCTTTTCACGTTGGCGTCTTTAGCTTGTTTCTGTGCGTGTAATCCACTCAGCCGCCATGCCTCCCCAACTACCCCCAGCACAGGTCTGGTTTCACCTCTCTACTTGCTCATTGAGATGTTTGAGTGTGTGTGTGTGTGTACATATGACAGTTGGCATGGCCGCCATTTTGCCTAAATTCTTAATCCAATGCAAAAGGCAGAAATATTTATTACTCTTCAGTTTGAAAGCATTATGGAATAATAATATTATTGCTTAACGTTAAAATAAACTTGATATTTAAGTACCTAAAGTCAACTGAGAATATTATAAAATGAAGTTAAAACTTGTATTACTAACAATAAACTTAATGAGTGAAGAAAGTAAACCTTAAAAATATAAGTAAGTTATCAGAAAAGCATTGAGCGAGACTAAAGCAACAGTCAACTACAGTCGGGTCTGGATATTATATTTTATATAAAAGTGTTTATTAGAAATCCTAGACATATTTCAACGTTTGCAAATCAACAAACTTAGATCGTATTACAGTCAACTCTTTCATCATTCATATTTAAATTAATAATTATAGTTTCAAGGGCGTTAATCACACTCATTCAACGCACAAACTTAAACAAAGAAATAAAATATTCTTAAATTAAATCCATCTATTGTATATCTACATACTTTATTTGGGTATGGTATTATGTATATCCATTGCTCACCTACTTTAGACGCCGGCTGTATTCTGCCTTCTGCCGTTTGCCGTCTGCTGTCGACTGCTTATTGCTTTTATTTATTTACTAGACATAAATGCCAGCACTCTCGACATTTTCCTCTTACCCTACCTTCCTTCCATTGTTGCAAGTCGTGCTTTTGATTTGTTGTTGCTGGCGTCGCAGGTGTTGCGACGCTCATTTCTGTGGTGTTTATGTCAAAAAGTGGAATTATATGTGCGCGCTTAAAAGTATGCAAAATGTTTTGTCATCCTTCGTCGCTGTGTGAATTTCTTTTTGTCTTCCTTTTTGCCTGCTGTGTCTTTTAGTTAAGAGTGTTGCCAATTTTGCTTTTTCCTTACATTTAGCTTCTTTTTTATGTCGGCTCGCAGCAAGAGATTGAAACCAGCAGGTTGTAGGACTTTTTGAATGCAGTTCCGATCAAGTTAGTAGTAAAACGGGAGAGAAAGAATATCAATAAAGTCCCAACACAGCACTCACTCTTTTAAGACGAAAGAAGATAGTTTTTTTGTTGAGATTTACGAGAAGATCAAAAATATTAATCAGCCTGATGATTTTTAAGTATTTCAAAAAATCCGACTATTAAAAAAATATTTATATCAAAAAACAAACAAAGCTCTTCAAGTCAACCGCTTCTTTTGCTCATGAAATACTGGCAGCACTGTCTACTGTTTGTCTGGCTGTTTGTCATTTTCCTTGTTGTCTTGTCTTGGCTCATAAAGCAGCGCGCTTAAAAGTAGGCAACACTCATTTTTATCGGCTGGAGCATAAAGTTTTATGTAATATCGCGACGAGGTCGTTGGTTGCTAAGTTGGAGGTTGCCAGAAAAGGGGGCGTGGCAATCAATATGCCAACTGTCCATTGATTGGATTTTGATTTGCTTGGCAGGCGTTGCACACTCTGGCATCGGGCACTGATTAGGAATGTTTTGGGGGAAGCGGAAGGCACCCGGAGCTATAAAACTAATCAAGTTTAAATGCGAGTTTGGGCAACAACGTTAAGCTGCTTTAATGGTGCACCCACAACAAGATGACAACAACCACACACACACACACATTCACAGAATGAGAGAGTCACTAATTAAGTAATTACTTTTCGCTCATTAAACGCGACGCAAGAAATTCAACTCCAATTTGACTTGATGCTGTCTACCCCCAACGCCATTGCGCCCTGCCCATCAAGTGCGCACTTAGTAGATAAAGATAAAGATACACACACACACACACACATAGACACATATACAATTCGCAAGTTTTGCGCATTTTATGCTTTTTGCCGTTGCTTGGCATCGAATCGATTGAATCGACGACGCTTAAATATTAATGATAAAATGTACCAAACGGTGGCAATGAGTGTAACTCCCTTATTTCCTCCTTTCCCCACACTGCAACGCATTTCATAAGCAGCATCAAAAGTTTTGCGCAGTTCCTCGAATGACTCATGCGAACCAAATCGATTCTGTTTGCCGCGATTAGCCAAATTCCCTACACTTGCCAACACAAATTTAGAACATTTTTTGTTCAAAGGTTTAGTTAATGGCAGCTAAAATTCCTTAAACAACTTTTAAGTTCGTAAAAAAGGAAAACTTTAAAAATACAAAACTCAAAAATAAGTAAATTTGCCAAAAGTCTCTTAAATCTACTTAAGCTAACGGATTTGATCTCAATGTTGCTTAGTTTTATTTTTTCTCAGCTCTTCCAGATTTTTAATGTGCTTTCTTCTTAGTTGTTTGCTGTTTTATCTAAGCTTTAATGAGCTTAAAGCTCTTTTTTGTGCTCAAAGCCAATATGCTCCATTAAATTTGAATGTGTAGTAGCGCCAGAGAAACAAAACCTCAACTAAAACACAAATTGCGAAAAGTGTAAGAAAAATATCAGACACCATAATTAACTTGCTCATAACGCATACACAAAACGACGCCGCCATTTCTAACAAGAGCAGAAACAAAAACAAACACGAAGAAGAAGACAAAAAAGACAAGGACGATCTTTGCTTAACTCCGTGCAGTTGTGTTGTAACACACAGAGACGCTGCAAGTAACAAATGCCAGATGCTGCAGCCGCCACCAAAAAATGTTAACAACAACGACAACAACAACAACGTTAAAAGGCCAACTTTTGCTGTGGGCGTGGCACTTACTTGCTACACGGAATAATTTTTTGGCAGTAGATGCGCTTTCGGCAAGGTTTTTTTCTTCTTCTCATTTTTGGCTTTGATAGCAAAGCCTCCCAAGTTCGTGGCGTGGAAAAATTGCAAAAGCCGTGCAGTGAAGTGCTTTAAAAAGATAAAAGCCATTTATCACTCGTGCATAAAACACACACAAGCACAGGCAGCCGCATGCATAGACAGGTGGCGCAGGATATGAAA
This sequence comes from Scaptomyza polygonia, assembly GCA_035044585.1. NCBI lineage: Eukaryota > Metazoa > Arthropoda > Insecta > Diptera > Drosophilidae > Scaptomyza > Scaptomyza polygonia. Next base: position 386,709 of record JAWNNU010000649.1, read on the forward strand.
TCCTGCAACAACCAACCAGACACGCGTGCCGCAACGCGTTTCCATTGAACGGCGTAATCCTTTTCAAAAGAAATTTTTTCCAAAAATAACATAGGTAGACTGTATTTATATAATGAGCTTATAACGGTTGTTAAATGCTCTTTCCGTACAATTTGTTTTTTGCAAATGTTTTTCAAGATAGTTTTTAGCAAAATCTTATTAAAGCTTATTAAAGCGAATAATGTTGCGTTACAAACTGAACGACGTAGTTGTCATACCCACACTAGCCAATTGTATATTTTTTTAATCTAAAGGCGTCGCATTTTGCAAAGTTGAAGCTGCTTATGCCGCCGCTGCCCCCCTTACCCAACACGGCCCACTCTTGCCTCACTCTTGTTGGGCTAAGCCGCTTAAGCGATCAACTTGCCATTAGGCAGAGCACAGGCCATGTTACCGCACCCCAAATACACTAAACACCAACAAAAACCCCCAAACCAAACCCCAAATAGTAAAACAAAAATAATAATCTAAGCAGGCTGATAACTTTCAGCCTAAAAGCATGCAACAGCTTTTTTTGTTTTGAAGTTGCTATAAGTTTTTAGCTTTGCAGTACACGTACCAAAACTTAGCCAGGTCATAAACCAGTTTTTCAATTTGTAATGCAAAAAAGGTTTTATTTTATTTTTTTCGTTTTTTTGCAAAGTGTATTGGAAACTTTGTAGAAATGGGTAGGGGGGGTGTGTGCTTAGAGGGATCGCAGTGTCGTGTCGTAAATAAGCATGCACACAAACAACAACAACAAGAAGAGGGCAGATAGCAGCAGCAGCAGCCACTTTTGCTTATTTTGTTGTTGCAATGTCTGCCACTAAATTTTTGAACGCTGCCGCTGTCGACGTCAGAGCAACCGGCATCGGTTTTTATCGCATTCGCGTGTCTGGCATGCATGCTTCACTAACATACCAATATATCCAACCCTCCACCCACAACAACAATACCACCCTTCCGTTTGTTTGCCCGCCCGCCCACACGCAACAATGCTGAAAATTGCTACTTTGTCGTCGCCGTCGTCGTCGTCGTCGGCGTTGTTGTTGAGTTGAAGAGAAATGTGGAGTACTGGGTTAATATGTCTATCACTTTTATGGCTAGTTGGCTTCGCTAAGCACCTAGCACCTATTAGTAGTTTTGCGAGACTTTTTATATTGTTGCCAAGTGCCAAGTGCTAATTAATGTTGCAACTTTCGTATATTTGTTTATACATAAATTTTTTTTTATTTTGTGGATGTGCCGATCGATGGGCGTGGCGTGGCATGCCAGTTGTGTTGCGCAAGCGACCAAATATTTTGCATTTAAATTAAAAAACAATGTTTTGTAAAACTATTAAAATCGTTATATGCTTTATGCTGTTTGGTTTTAGAAAATTTTTTGAATATTCGATTTTTATTACTACGAATTTTGTTCAGAAATTAAATGTTAAATAAACAAATGTTTTGCCAAACTATTAAAATGGTTTTACACTTAAATTTAATGCATTTCGTTTAAGCTGTTTGGTTTTATAAATTTTTTGATAATTCGATTTTTATTACTACAAGTTTTGTTCAGAAATTAAAATGGCAAACAAATAATTCGAATAGTAATATTTATTTGTTTTGGGTTTTTGCCACAATTGTTGATGTGAGTTGTTTTTGTGTTGCACCATGCAACACTTGGCATTGGCGATTTTTTCTTTTTTGCATACAGAGAGAGAGAGAGATGGAGAGAGTGAGAGATCTTGTTGCAGTTGCCAGTTCTAGTTTCGCTTTAGCTTACGATCAATGTTTCGCTCTCTCTCTCTCTATCTTGCTCTCTCGCTGTTTTTTTATTTCCTAGTAAGACCGCAACGGGTTTCACCTTACCACATGCCTCAGGGCCGTGCTGTTGCACTTGTTGTCAACTATTTTATCACAACAGCAACAGCAACAAACCTTTACGCCTGCTGCTTTCTGTGTGTGTGTGGCACTTTGCTTTGCTTTTATTGGATTATATGCGCTTTCTCTTTCACACATTTCCGCATGCGACTGCATGGTTAGTGCCTCAAGTAGCAAATAAGTATTGTGGCAAGTGGAGGACAAACGCCAATCGCGGAAAAACCAGACTAAACCGGGCAGGCGAAAATCGCTGTGTTAGCTTATTAAGTTAAGGTGGGTTGGCGAAGGGGATGGGGCTGGCGGGGTTGTGGTGGTGGTGGTGGTATACACACCTGAAACTGGAACTAGTATTTCTCTGATGATGATGCGAAATTGCATTTTCCATTAACTGCAAATGCGGCACAGCGGCTAATTAATTAGCATTTTGTTGTTGCTGTTGCTGCCATTCGCTTATCGATTTTGATTGCCACACTGCGACTTAATTGCAGTTGATTGAACCTGCCACCAGTTTTGTGAAGTGACTCAGTTTGTTAATGCTGCTGTTGTTGCCGTAGTGCGGACCAAAAAAAACCACAACACAAAAAGAAGTATAGAATTTAGCCAATTCCAATTTTTCCAATTCAATTCCTCCAGCCTCCTTCCTGCTCGCACGCATGCGGCAATAGCTTTGCGCTTTTACATATATGTATTTACTCTCTCCCTAATTCCAGCATTCACTCGCTTGTGCTCTCTCTCTTTCCTGCTTTCGCTCTGGCTCTCTGTGTTGAGTGCGCAATTGGATCTGAAGGCGCCGCATCAGTTTCAGCTTCAGTCAGTCAACATCTAACTTTCAATGCGAACGGGCGTCGCATCGTTTTCCGTCTTCGTCGTCGGTCGCCTTCGGTCGTCGTCGCAGTCGCAGTCGTTGTTCTTTCCCTAACTTCCAGCCTCTTGCGTTGCTGTTGGGGTCGAAGTGTGTGAACGATTATAAGGTGTGTGTGTGTGTGTATGAGTGTATGTATACTCTCCTTCTACACCAAAACAGATCGTTTGTGATTCATTCAAATCAAACGAAATTCGCCAGTGTCAAACGTTTTGTTCATCTGTAGTTGCTGCTGTTGTTGTTACTTTGTCTTTCTCATTTTTTCGCTCTTATGCTGTAACCTGTAGCCTAGCGGTAACGCTCAAGTGAGCAAACAGCTTAAGAAACAACAACAAAATAAAGCACTAAAGTTTTATTATTGTACTTCTTCATTTTGCTCTTACGACAAACGACAAAAAAAAAACTGAAGAAGCAGCTTTAAGCAACAACAGCAATAAAGTTTAGTAAAATGAAATTCGCAATTTATGTAATGTTTGTTTTATTACTAGTACATAGTATGACTCTGTCTGTCGTTGTTCTCTCTCTTCCTTTTTTTTTTAAGCATTAAAGTTCAGATTAGAGTTCAGATCAGTTTGAACTGTTAATAATGCGAAAATGCTAGAGTTTGAGCTTAAAGCTTTTGTCCTTGAATTGGGTTTTAATGGGCTTTTTCTTTAGAGTAGTAATTGGCTTATTCTAAAGTTGGTTAAAAAGATCAAGCTGTTTGAATAACAATGTTTAAGGGCCACGATCAGAACTTTCTTTCTGCCAATTTCACATTTTACTGATAACTTAGACTTTTTTGATGACAAAGATGGTAATTCCCATAGGGATATAGTCTATATTATAGAACCTACTTTAAACTTTGAGTACTCGAAATGATCCTTCGTCTCTGATTAGTCACTGTAGTAAAGAGCACTCATACACATTAACACATACACATACATTCAAATACTAAATAGTTCTGCCATCGAAAGCATTTTACGTGCGATCAAAAACGCGTACGAAACGCGAACGAAAACGCGCCGTCGCATTACATTATTTTGCAATTATTTGTTTTGTTGTTTACAGTTTTGTTGAAATATATACATAAATATTTTTTTGTTGTTGTTGTTTTAAATTAAGCATTTAATGAAAAGTTTCTCAAAAGAAGCCCATTAAAATATATGTATGTAGAACAAGTTTCTGCAGCGATCAGTGTGTGTGCTTGTGTGTGTGTGTGTGTGGGCGTCGGTTGTGCATTGTGAATAATCGTTAATATAGTATATATACATATTTGTGGTGTATATGTATATATAAAGTCAGATTAGTTTAATTAAAGCGTATTTTCAATTGCATTGTGCGCAGTTTTGCAGCACAACATTTCCTGCGACTTACACACACACACACATACACACACACATACACACAAAGGCTGAAAAGTCAATAAGCTCAAAAAGTGCGGTTAAGTGATCTTGTTCTTCTTCCTTATTTCACTTCTTCGTTGGGCGCCAGTACGACAGCAAAAACAAAAACAACAACAACAATAAAAAAATGACAACAACCAGCCTGGGACGACATTTTCTGGAAAAGTTCTTTCCATTTCGGTAAGTCCCCAGAGATAGAGAGCGTAAGAAACTATCATTAAAAACAAAATGCAAGCAAATTCCAATGCCAAAAATAAATATGGGTCAGGCGACGCGCAATGCAAGGCAAAAAAGATCGACAAAAACGACAATGCTGCGCCTACTGCAACTTAATGCAACGTGTGGCAACTTGATGCGACTGCCAAAGAACTTCATCTTGGTAGCAAGTCACAAGTCGCAAGTCGCCTGATTGCTATTTTTGTCAAGTCACAATGTTGCACTTGCCGCAAATTGCAGGAAATGGTTGCAACATGAGCGACAACACGATCGATCGATTGCCAACTCTGAAAACCAACCCCTCCCTCCCCACGCCAATAACAGGAACTTTTACTTGCTGCAATCTTTCCTAGACAAAGATTAATGAAATTAACAATAATTTTCCATTAGGTTGAGGAATGCAATGATTTCCAGATTGTAACTCAAACGCTTAAAAAAAAATATTTATAAAAATGTTTATAAAGAATTCCCATGAAAAAGTCGTCTGACGTTATATAAGGCAGAAAGCATCTCAGATTTCGTTTTATTTTAAATATTTTTTAAGAAGTATTAGGTTCGTCTTTCGGTACAGACACGCGGATCTCCGCGAATGACTCAGAAATAAAATAAATAACTTTGTTTGAGTTCAAATTATGCTTCGTAGATATAAGACTATAGGCTATCGATAAGAATCGATTATTATTGATGACAATACAAATGATATTCAGGCATTCGTCTAAGACATTTTCATTAGAATTTAGTAGGATTAAAAAAAACGCATAAGATAAACGTTTATTGAAAAGAACTAAAGGATATTTGCCTTGTCGATAATTATCGATTCGGGCATATTCCTATTTATTTCTTTATTGTTTTAGTTTTAACTTTGAATCGATCAATTTTTAAAATTAAAAGAGTGCATTCGATTTGTTATGGCTAGAAATCAATTAATAATCTAGATTTCAAACGAGATTCATTTATCTTCAAGTTGTTCTGTGTTCTGGTTTAAAGTTAATTAAATGTGATAAATTGATTTCTCAATACTTTTACTATAACCGGGCAAAAAGAAGCTTTAATATGATGGATGACATTTTGAAGCAGTTGCATAGTTGCATGCCGCATGGTGCATGCTGCATGTCGACTTGTCATTTGACATTTGTCATATGTTATTAGTGTTGGTGTTGGTTCGATCGAGAGTTGCTGTTGCTTGCCACTGAACTGATCAGCCCACTCCACCTGCCTGCCACATTGCCACTCGCTGGCTGTTTACACAAATGTTGTGGCATGCATCTTGTGTTTGGCTAAACAAATAAATACATTTCAATCGCTTTGGCTTTTGATCGCAACGCACAGCAATGCAAAGCACTAGAATATGAAGCATAAATATGGCCAAAAGGTCGCAGCTGTTGCCAATTGCTTCAAAATGCTACAAAGTCGTTATCCTTTCTTTTTTCCATTTTCATTTTCATTTTCTTTTTTGCCCGTAATTTTTCGAGTTTCGAGTGTGGGAGGCTAATAAACATATTTTCTCATTTTGACTCCGGGCTCATTATGTAGCATTTTTATCGCTTGCTATAATTGTCTGCATAACAATAACACTTTTGGCATTAACAACCAACAGCAAAACCAGCTAAAACCAACAATCATTATAACAACAACAACAACAATTGTCATAATTTTGCACAATAAAAAGCGTTTTTCTTGATTAAATGGCGCATAAGGGCGACAAAGACAAAGACAAATAAGAACGAGAGACAGTGAAAGAGGAGAGGGAGGAGAGTTGCAAAGGTTCGGTACGAGGTTAGGGCGTATAGCCAACTAAAACTTGAGGTCAAAGATGCAAAGATGAAAAACCAAAAAACCAAAAAACCGAAAAAAAAGAAAATACATTAAAACTTTAGCGAAATTTGCGAGCTGTTTACATTTTCTCTTGCAAAGAGTGTTTTCTTTTTAAGCCCAAGACGCTTTCTCAGTGTGGAAATACCAAAAATGGCATTGCCCATAATTATACGCCACAATACCAAAGACAAAAGAGTATATTGGTGTTGTGCAATGTGCGTCAGGGTATTCGGCAGTCGGTATGAAAGTAAGAGAGACTTGAAACTTTGCAAAAATATCTTTTTCCACTAGTCGGACAGTTGAAGTGTCAAGATTGGGTTCTACTGGAGAGAAATTGATTAAAATCGATAACTGCAATTCGATAAATCCACATATTTGCCACATCCTGACAGCTAGAGCTACCAATTTGAATGGATAAAGATAGCTACTAATGTTCCTCAAAAAATTGCATTGCAACTTTATATGGCCAACCCCCCAATCACTCCTTTGATACACGTATATCTGCCACAGATTTTGACCTAGAGTTACAAAAATTGGTAGAAAAAAAAGCTGGGGGCAACACCCAATGAACTGCATCAAACTACTCCTTTTTTGCATTCAGGCCTCTCTTGGTTGCAGAGTATACCGCAGTCGGTTGCTTTCGATTGCAAAGTTTTCACTTGTTTTATTGCTTTCGTTTGTTCAAGCAACAAGCGGATATTATTGTTGGGGGGAATGGTAAGACGCAAATTGTAGGGTGTCAAGCGGGTTAAAAGGGCGGCATGAGGCGAACGCTCTGGGGAGGCGCCACAAAAATTGCTACAAAAGCGTTATGTCGCTTGTCAAACAGTCAAAGTAAACATAATCACACACATACGAACACACATGTGTGTGTGTGTGTCAGGGCTAAAAAGTTGAAATGATGTGGCAACGCTTTGAAGCCTTAACTTAAGATTACTTTACTTTTGCGTATTAAGTTTATTTGCTAGAAATAAGTTTTTACAACGCTTAGATGGGTTAATTTATTTGCTAATTATTATTATTAAGTTCCCAAAAACATTATAAAATATTATTTATTTGCAATTTTCGTTATTGCAAATAAAATTATATATTTCTTGAAAATTAACTTTGTGTTATTTCAAATCTAGACTTTTTTCACAAAGACTTTCTTAATAAAATAAAGCTTTTTAATCTTATATTGATTATTATATTTGTATATATACAGTGCAACTACCATATAACGAATCTCAAGAGGACATGACTTCGTTATAAAGGATATAATATATATACAATATAAAATCGATTTTTGATTTAAAATAAAAATAAATTGCCTTGCTTTGGAAATAAATTTGTAATAAAAAAAAACTTCGTTACATCGATATTTGATTGCATTTGTGCTCAACACTTTGAAGACAGTCCATCCCTGGTTTGCGTTCTCTATTGATTTATATAGCGTAGCATTGTCGCACTTCGATGTGCGCAATGTGTGCACAAATTTGATTGGAGAAAGTCCAAATTGTAATTGCCATTTTTGCCATATTTGATCATTTCTAAAGTTGCTTGCAACACAACCCATCCATAAAAATATACTCACATGCCACATAAATGAATCTGTAAGGCTGGGCTCCTTTAAAGAGAAAGAGAGAAAAGGAGAGAGTAATTCGATTTATTTTGTATGAAAAAAAAAACTTTCTATCTGCTGTAAGAGCATTTCATATTCGTGTTCTTTTTGTTTTTTTTTAATCAAGGAAGCTTTCATTTATTTATTATTTTTGTTTATAATTCTATGGTTATTTTTTTGTTTGTTTGCATTTTAGGGCTTTGTTTGTTATTTGTTTATTTGTTGCGCTGTCTTCCTGCCCTCTCTCTCTCTCTCAGTCTCTCTTCTTTTTGACCCTGTGGCAGCTTTCGCTTGAAAATTTATTAATTTATCCTAGGGGAGCAATAGTTTCGCGTGTGTTGCATGCTACTCCTAGCAACACCACCCCCAACCCCCTCCACTTCCACACATTTCGTACTTCATTTTTATGCTGTTGTTTTTTGGGTTCTTTTTTCTAGCCAGACAGCAAACAGCTATCCACTCCCGCCCCACCAACCACCCCTTACACCACTCGAACGCAACTTGCTTCAAATGGCGCCGCATGCCGTTAAGATACTTTTGTATCATTTTGTTGTTGCTGCTGCTGCTGCTGTTGCACGGAAGTGGAGTTGGGGCATTATTTAATTACAGGCTACAGTTGTCCTGTGCTGTCCAAGTTCAGGTCTATCAAAACCCCATACCCCCGCCCCCTTCCTCACCCCCCTATACATACGCCTTGGGGCCTCCATTCTTATTCAATGTTCTTTGGGGTCTTTATTGTAAAAAAAAATATATTTTTTTCAAGCTGCTTGCAAGTTGTCGGGATGAGTAGCTTTTATTGAAGTTGATGGACCGGGGGGCATTTCCCTTTGGAATGCCCCAATCTGTTGACCCCGTCAATGGCCTTAAAAGAATTTTCCAAAAAAAAAAAAAATTGTTGCCTCAAACTTTTTAATTATTTTACGCAACCGAATTGTGTTTAACTTTAATTTTTTAAAATTGTTTTGTTGAACTAATGTCGATTTTTTATTTATTTTCTTATTTTGCAGGTGAGTTCAACATACATCTTTAAACTTCCTTAGATTGTATCTACTGTAAGTACAACAAATGTATCTTTATCTGTATCTAAGTCAACTGTCAACAGATACGGTTTGCCCAAACCCATCAGAAATTGTGCTCTGTTCCTGTCATGTTCTCTTCAATTGACTTACACAAATCCCCAAAAAACCAAATCCAAATCCAAAAAAAAAGAGAAAAAACAAATCCCATCAGCATCAGTTTTACTCATCTACAGTTTTATAGTCATATATGCCACAGGCAGCTGCTGCAGCAAGTAGCAACAAATAAAATCATTTCTGAATTTTTCCCATTTTCGTTTTAGTTTTGTGCCCCAATCTCTTCTTCTACTTTCTTGAATTGACAGCTTGTTTACAGTATGGCCGTGTGTGCATGAGTGTGTGTGTGTGTGTGTTGGTGTTGAGATATATAGATTGTCTGCATACGATATGCTTCTTCTTCTACTTACCAATACTTCTACTCGTGGGTGGTTCCTGTCAAACTAAACTACCCAATTATGTCAAAAGTAACTCAAATGCAGAAAAGCACAACAACAACAACAAAATAAAAAGAAGCAAAAAAAAGCTGACAAAAAATTGTTCCGGTCTTTCAGTACCTTTTCAAAATACTTTAAAAAATATACTTTTCTAGTTTTAACTTAATAAGCCATTGTCATCATCAAGTTAGTTTCTTAATTGCAATCCCATCCAAAATGTTAAGAAAAGTTTAACTTAATCGGGGCAATTTGAAAGGGTTTTCACGCTAGGAACCTCAATAAAGTGAGAGTACTGCAGGCAACGGTAGTCCCATGGTACGTCCGTACTTAGAGAGAGCAAGACCTAAATGAAGATACCATGTAGTACCATTAACGTTTTGAAAGTCAAGAAGCAAGAAGACTCCTTAGGCAACCCTCTAGAAGGTTGCATCCCACGAACTACCCAACAGGGTCGTAGCATTAATATTCAGAATAAAGCCAGCGTACTTAAATTTTATACATAATATAAGTTGATTGTTTATGGGTTTTAAATTGTTATTTAAAATGTTGAAAATTATAATAACAGCAAAATTAAAATAAAAAATAATAATTCCCAACCGGTTTAAGTCCAATTATTATTATTAAAAATTTGCCGCTACAAGTGGCTAGCGATTCGAAAGTCCTTTGTCTACACACAAAAATATATATATATGTATATATATACATAACGATCTGTCAAGAAATGTTTAGCGGTTTTGTTGCCTTGTTGTTGTTGCTGTTGTTGTTAGCCAGGCATTTTATGGCCATTAAAATAATTTGTGGTCGACAAATGTTGTTGTTGGCAGTTGCCTGTTGTTGCCTGAACTTATTGTTTTTGGCCGAATTGTTGCCTTGTTAAATAATTAATCATTTGGCCTTAAATGGCAGCAAAACGCAACAACAACCAGAAATATGCACATTATGTGGCCAAGCAGCCGCAATTGGAAGGCCCACAACCGAATTCTATGTGTTTTTCACAGGATGTGCGTAAGCCAATGAACTGAACCAACAAGAGAGAGAGCGGGAGCTGGGGAGAGGGGAGTGAAAGAGAATAAATTCAAACCGAAACCGATATAAATTGCATTATGGGCAAATTAATTGTTTTTACCGTTGCGATGGGGGCAAACATTAATGGGCCAACATCAACCCACCAGCCCACTAGACCAACCCAAGGACATTAATATGGCCCAAAGGATGTGGTGACATTAATTGCGCGACGTTCGAGACAAAACGTTATACAGAGGAGGAGGGGAGGGGATTAAGAAATTGAGAGAGGGCAGAGGCAAGGCAGGGACAGTGTCATTACATTTCCATATAAATATTTATGGCATGTGATAATGCCACACACAAACACACACGGACTTAGACAGGATTCGGACCCGTTGTTTTAGGTCTTCTGGCTGCTGTGGCTGTGGCATGTCAATAGTTTTTCAATTTGTGTAATATATGCATAGAGAGAGAGAGAGAGAGAGAGAGAGAGAGAGAGAGAGAGAGAGAGGGAGAGAGAGAGCAGGACAACCAACTTATGCAATTGTGAGCACATGTTGTCGTCCCCCCGTCGTCCCCCCAACTCTCGGCGCCACAGGCTTTGCATATGTAATTAAAGGGCCAAAATCCCTATCGCAAAATGGCTAAGAAATGTGTGTGTGTGTGCTGCAAGCATTATGGCCCGATGGTTCCGTTGGTGCTTAAAGCTTTCCTAAACGCCACATTAATTACTTTAATTAATAATTGTGTGGCATTAATTTTGATTTATCTGTACATATAAACGTACGTATATATTTTGCGGTTACATTACTCTCTCCCTTTTCCCCCTCTTTCACTAGGGCAATTTATCAAATTTGTCTGATTTCAGGCAACTCGGTCTCGCTCTCTTTTGTGCTGCAGTAGTCAAAACAAAGCAACAGCTGGTCGAACGTTTACGCTCGCTTGATCGGTCGAGGCCACCGTAACAACAACAATAACAACGGCCAAAACAATGGCAGCAATAACAAGAACAAAATCTTGGCGAAGGGCCCTCCCGCGTTCAAGTTGCCATGACAATGCTTAAAACACACACACACACTCTAACACACATGTTCCACTTCCTTAGCAGCCGATCTTCATTGGCTCCCACTCTCTAGCAAGCTCTCGCTCTCTCGCTGTGGCTGGCGGCTACGGTGCTCTTGCTGCTGCTTCTCACGCTTCGCTGAGCTTTTTGGCCAGCGGCAGCGACGTCAGCAGAATTGGGCGCGTTTTTTACACAGCCCAACAAAATGTATGTTGTTTTATTGAACTCATTATTTATGCACATATATTGTAATTGATAGCAGTATTATCACTAGCGGCCTTAAGCTCGCCTAAGTTCGAAGAGGCTAATAATGAAATTGAAAAACTCAAAAGCTTTAATTCTCAAGTCCTTGTGTGACAGTGTTACATACTTACATTTCTTTATGTAAATGCGCACACATGTTAAAGTATGTATATGTTTGTGTGTTGATGGGGAGTCTGGGGAAGAGCGGACGGCGACACTTACTTGTGTGCACAGTGCACACAGAGTGCAGTGGGGCCTTTAAAATAGTTTTTGTAATTTTTTGCCCGCATGTGTGTTGAAAACAAAAATAAAACGCACGCGTTTTATGCGCGTCTGCAATGCGGTTGACCAAAAACAATGTGAACGCATTGTTTGTTATTTGTTGCTGTTGTGTCTGTTGTTGTTTCGCTATTTGTTGATTTTGATCACACGACCTGCAATGCGTTCCAAATTGTCAGTTGTATAAAGTTGCCAGTTGAATACAGCTAAGTGTGCTTACGCATATGGCACGCATACGCAATCAACGCCCAGCGATCTGCAGCTATTTAAAAACGCATGCGATTTGCGCAATTTACTTGCATGCAGTAGCCGCAGCAGCAGCGAAAACAACAACAACAACAACAATTACTCTTAGCTGTAACTTCAATGTGGGCAGCGCAGCAGCTGCCAACGCAGCGACAACGACTGTGATGAACGCCAACTCGGGCAACTCGTTCCACACACATTCGTTCGCTTTTACACAGCATCAACTTAAAAGCACCAACAAAAATGCGCACATTGTCACCAAAGTAATTAAATTTGAAATAAATTTGGCTGTTAAGTTACATGATGTATAGAAAATTCTATCACTCTATACCAAATCAAAAGTAAACTCAACTTTAATATAATTTGATTTTGTTAAAACTTTTCTAAAAACAAAACAATTTAATGGCATTTGAATAACGCTTATAAGTAGCTCATAAACATAAAAAGGGTATAATGTTTACTTACTAAAAATTATTTAATTAAGGTTTTATTATAAGCATTTATTTATTTTTTTGTTTTTCATTCTCAAAAAAGTGTATAATTATTTTTAGCCCACATTAAATAAAATTAGTTACATCGAGCACTGCAATTTGCCATTGATAGTCAAAAGAGCACAGTGTGCATTGGGGTTTGCATGTTTTGTGTGTGAGTGGAGTACTAAGGTGAGCAGCGGGTGGGTGGCAGCGCAGAAGAGCGCACGAGCACAAGCACGAGCTTCGCTGTCGACGTCGCTGCGGCTGTTGCTGCTGCTGGCGTCGGCCGGCTATAGCCGGCTTCGTCGGTTTGCTCAGTTGTGTTTTGCGTTCCACAGGCGACGGACGAATGTTTTGTAAGCGGCATCGGTGCGGTTGCTCATATTTTTTATTTTGTTGTTTTTCTTGTTGTTGTAGCTGTAGTGTGTGCGTGTGTTGGCGATTCGATCAAAATTAACGTTTGTGTGCAAAGCAAACAATAAACATAAAACGAAGAAATGAAAAGAAAAAAAACTAAAACTAAAAGACAAAACCCAAATACGATTTGTTACAAATTGCTCTGCGTTTTAGCAACTGTTTTTAATTACGTTTATTTGACACTTATTATTTGTGCTGTTTTTTAATTAGTGTGGACAACTATCAAATGTTATATAATGCTATAATATAATAACTAACTAAAATAATCTAAGAAGCCCAAAAAGAAAAACAAAAGGGAACGCATTGCCGTTGCCATTGCTCTAGAAGAGTAGTTGTTGTTGTTATTGTTGTTGGCAATGCTGCTGGTGTGCTGTTTGTTTGTTTTTGCTAGCAGCCGCATTTTGCGTTTTACGCTTTGCCTTTGCCGCCGGCTGCGCTGCCACGGCCGCTGCCCGAATTTGTTGTTTTGTTTGTGTTTGGTGTGTGTGTTCGTTCGTGCTGAATTGTGTTTTTCTTTCGTTTTGTGTTCTGTTTTGTTTTGTTTCTTGCAATAAATGCAAAATTGATTGCAGCAAATAAAACTTCAAGTTTTTTTCTTGTAAATTTTAATATTTAAATTACTTTTACAACTGCCAACTTCCATGTGGTGGAACTTGCCTAGTTTTTTTTTTTGATATGTGGAACGCGCTGCACTGAACGCAGTCGAGCGGATCACAAACTGAAAGAGAGACATTTGGACATTTGGACGGACGGATAGAGTTACTGAGTCACGTCATTTAACTCGTTTGGTTTCGTCCGTCGGTCGCATGGTATCTCCCCGAACGAATTCAAGTTTTGACTCAGACACAAAATTCTTGAACATTATCAATTATCAGGCGAAATGATTAAGAGATTGGGGGGCAATTGAATGCATTTAACAATCAATCAACAAATTTTATTAAACATTTATGAGAGATCTAGCATTGTGGATCCATTCTGTGTCGAACTTATTCTGTGTACAAAAATATCACATTGAAAACTAACTAAAAGGCATTTCTTCAACAACTTGTTTGATAAATTATGTTCAACTACATTTGACAGATAATTATCTCGAAACATTTTCTATTTTACTACTTTTAGTACTTAAAAGCTGTTGTTGTTGCTATACATTCGTTCCACACTTAAGATCTACTTTTAAGATCTTTCTAAATGCAGAAAACAAAGTGCTCCCAACATGTGATTAACTTTCTAAAAATAAGTGAAACAACCACACAGCGTGTGCGTTGTTCAATAGGCTCAACGATATAATATCTCTTCGTGGTGTGTCTTAACACATACAAATGTATGTCTTAGTATTTATCCTATCCTCTATCTTTCTAATATTCTCTCGTATCGCTTACCCTTTTTGTTTTGGCACAACATAAATGCGCCATCTCCAAATCATTAGCAAATCAATTAAACCAACAAATGTGACAACAGAAAAACAACATCAATGAATTTGCTGTAAAAAGGCGGGGAAAGCGAAGAGCAAGAAATACATAGCTGTAAATCTTGACACTTGCATAAGGCGCACTTTACATACAGGCACCGTTAAGCGGCCATTGCGGTTAATATTTAATAATAACGGTTAAATGCAGCAAAAAAAATTACAATACAGCTGAAGAGCGATAGCGGCGAGAGAATACCCTGTGTTTTTTTTGTGGAAATGGTTGAAAATACAGATTTAATCAGGAAAAATTAATATCAGTCATGTCTGGCTATTGTGAACTTGTTTTTTTGCAAGACCCGTTCACTGTATCAGTTTAGGCATTTTTTTTTATAATAATAAATAATACTAAAATATTACATTTTTAAATAATTATCAAATTTTAACGCCTGAAAATCATTTAAATATTAAAACTCTCTTTGATTTGAAATTAAAATCTTGATAACGTTAAATTTTTCCGTTATTTTTTTTAACGAAAAATATCTTGGACTCTTCATTTTTAATTGTTCCATTTTTTCCCAATTTGTTTTCTTTTAGCAACACAATCTAAATCTCTACTCTAAAACAAACCATGTCGATTTCGCATCGTAAAAACTTAACAAAAATTTTTTATATAGTTTTTTCTGAAATTTTTTTTGCATTCTATTTGTTTTGCATTGAACGCTCTGGTAAATTTGAGTTTTATTTACATTTGCATATATGCTTAAACAAAAAAAAAAACTGGGATTACAGTGTGTTGGGTGGGTGTCTGTCTGTCTGGGGCGGGGAGGGTGTAGAAAAGAGGGGAGTGTAGAAAACAGCTGCCATGACAGCAGCTTGAGCGAGTTGTTAAATGAACGAATGAATGAATGAGTGGATGGAATGGCTGAATGAGCGCTTGAGTGCATTATGCAAATGCCGACAAACAACAAACAACAACAATTTAACATTAAAAACATTTAAAATCCGCAACGCAAAATTAAATGAAATTAACGCGTTTATTTTTTTTTTAATTTTAAAACCACAAACGTATTTAACGAATTCTTATTCACATGCGATTACGAATGAATATACATATATATTTATATGTTTGTTTTTTTTTTTTTTATACCAAAGCCAGCGCTATGAAAATGCATCAGCAACAAATTGCAAATTTATGCACCGAGTTGCATTTTAAATAAATTTTCAACAAAACGTCAACGAACTGTCAACAAAAATAAAATAAATTAAATTAATATCAGCAACAAAAAGTCAAACTGTGACACAAAACAGAAACAGAGATAGAACGAGTGTGTGCAACAGAGAACGAAGAAATTTATACAAAATTTGCATAGCTTGCAACAAACAAAAATCACGAGAAAACTGTTTTTTTTTGCAACATTGCTCACGTAAGTAAAATAAAAGAAAAGCAAAAAAACCGCTTACCAAGTAAAATAATAATAAAATTTGATGCTACCAACAAAATTTGAGGAAAATCCAACAAAAACAAAAAAAAAAAACAATTTCTTTCAAAGAATTTGTCATTATATCATTTTGTGGGAGGGCTTAAACGGCGGCACTTAATAATAAAAAGTGAAATTGATAGAGTCAAAAGCAGCCAGTCATTATTATTATTATTGTGTAATGAAAACTCATGGGAATTACTTAAAAACAATTTAAAATTTTCATCATAACGGTGTTTTAAATGCCATCAATTTGGGAAATGGGAAATCTTTGATGAAATTGTTTCACTTGGAAAGCGAATGAAAAATTTTGACAAACAAAAGAATCTTTGTAGAAGTTAGGAATATTAAAATAAACTTTTTCTCCAAACAAATCGGGAAGAAAAATATGGCCAGAACTGTTTTAAACATTTCTCAGAAAAATCTTTTAGGATTAGCTTTTTCAAACTATTTGAATCAAATATTATTAAATGTAAATTTAAAATAAAATCAAAAAATAGCTTAGAAAAAACTTCTTTAATACAAGAATTAATTTTTCAAGAAGAATCTTCCGTTAATCTTTTAGACAAAATTATTTCTTTGAATTTTTTAAAGATATTTTTATGCCAAGATTGT
Organism: Scaptomyza polygonia; assembly: GCA_035044585.1. Taxonomy (NCBI): domain Eukaryota; kingdom Metazoa; phylum Arthropoda; class Insecta; order Diptera; family Drosophilidae; genus Scaptomyza; species Scaptomyza polygonia. Next base: position 403,207 of record JAWNNU010000649.1, read on the forward strand.
TATCTTACTCTATTATTGAATCACTTAGCTAGCGATTGTTGCAAGTGCAAAAGTGCCATCAGATACTAGTTGAATAATCGAAAATAGTTAATGCCACTTCTTTGTCTAGTTTTGGAGCCTAGACACAGTTAGTTTCAGCACATTCGAAATGTATCTTTCTTATCAGCTCCGAACTTAGAACTCACGAAACTTCCCAACAAAAAATAAGAAGGAAAACACATTTATTGACAGTTTGGAGTTCAGTGTTTTGGCTTTGGCCAATGACCCATGTGACCGACCGACCCATGGGCTGCCACCTGCCATGAATGTTGCCCCTTAAAGTTCCCCAAAAAAAAGCAAGATAACCGAACACAAAACGTAATGTAAGAAAAGTTTTGTTTATTTTCTCAATCGACACAAACGACAATTTGTTTGTAATTTGTTTGTCTATAGACCAGTGCCCCCAAAATATGCAATACACCCCACACCAACCCCCACCCCTTGTTTATCTCGGCGATGTAGAAAAATTTGTATCGACACACAAATCGCTGAGCAAACAGCGTCAAACGAAATCGATTGCCGCCGGCGGCCGCACACAAAAAGCAAACAACAACAACAACAACTAAATTGCCAGCAAATGCAACACAAATAGGTGCCCCCAGTCACCCCACACTTCGCCGCTGCCCCCCCAAAAAAAGGAAAAAAAAAAGTTTTTATCAGCCGCAGGCAACTTGAATTGAGACTTTCGTTTTCGTTATTTCTTTTCTCTCGGTTGAGCTCTCTGTCTTGCACCTGCCTTATCAAAGCTTGTGCTACACTCCGAGCCCCCCCCTTGCACCACTCTCCACTTGAAACTATTTGGTAACCGATTACAAAAGTGTTTTTTTCGGCTCAACACGATGTCAATTGAGTCGTTTATCATTGCAGATGGAGCAAAGGAAAGAGTCAGAGAGAGATAGCTGTCTTTAATGTATTTGTAATAATGATTGAATGATTATATTGACAAATTTTGTTGACCCTATTGATTGTTTTTGCAATATTTATTGCTATTATATGTGAAACGATTATTAAACCATTCGAATCGCAAAGCTTTTAAGCGTTAAAGGGCCAATTTCTCAATGTTCGGTGAGATTAACTAACCTTAGTTTAGTCAAAGTACCGTTTAACATTTTACTGCCGATATAAATATCGCTCAAATCATCGTTAGGCAAACAGCTGACTCGAAAAATACAACAACAAAAAACCAGCTGATTAGCTCGTTGGGTCTGGCAACGCCATTCATGCGATAGTCAAGCTTAACTTTGCATTGAGTTAACCAAAAATTGTTTTAACTCCGGTTAAACTAATGCACTATAGTTTTAAACCGAGTTTAACTAACTGCGGCTATAACCGGACATTTGGGACAGTTCCGAACTTTTGTGGCACTTCTGAAAATCTAGCGATAACCAATATATGTATACTCAGCATTTTCCAGCACTTTTAAGATTGTTTTTTGGCCAACTTCCAATTGGTTTTAATTGGCTAAAACTGTCTGCACTTCAGCAATAATAATAGTTCCTGATACTAGATATATGATTATGTTGCATGCCCCACTTGGCATTCGCCCAAAACCCATTTCGCCATTCACCTGACCCAAAATGAGCAATGGGACAACAGCAACAACGAAGGCAATAGCAACATGTTGCTGTCAACAGCAGCAGCAGCAGCAGCGACAGCAGCAACATGGCATCAGAACGAGTTAAGAGAGCGAAATATCGCTTCTAATGGCCAAAAAAAAAAACCAGTTAATATATATTATAATGTTAATAACTCTATATATAGACACCTGTTGTTGTTGTTGTTGTTGGCGTGGGCGTGCGGCTATTCGCTGTCAATGCCACACAGAGCAACATCTGCAGATAGATGCAGGTGCATTGTTGTTGTTGTTGTTCCTTTGAGAGCACACAACGCCAACACTTTTAACTAAAACATAAACAAATACACATAAAAAAACAACAAAAACAACATACTTCTTGCCATAAATCTTGTTTCGGCGCCCCCGGAAAAATGCGGCCAACATTGAAATGTATCCGTGTTGGTGTGCTGTGTGTGTATCTTATAGATACTTCTATCTATGAACTATCATTAGCATCGCGAACAACAAACACTTTGCTTTGTTTTTAGCTGTGGAACTTCCTTTTACATGCCCCCTCGCCCCACACCCTATTGGCGGCATCTTCCACTTGGCTTCTTGGCTTGATTAAATGTTGCCAACGACAAAGACGAAGACGAAGACGAACTTGAAGCTCAATCAGTTTTGCTGTCTGAGACAGTTCAAATATGAAAGAGCTGCCACTCCCCCCAATTCATCTCTCTCTCTCTCTCTCTCTCTCTCTCTCTCTCTAGGCAACCGCAATTGCTTTAGCCCCATCATCATTGTTGTTGTCTATAAGAAAGAAAAATTACGCGAAATTTCGCGACCGGAAGTGCGGCCCAAAAATAAAAATAAAAATCACAAAGAAGCACAAAAAAACTCAAAATCCATTGACTTTTTAAGCGTTGCCAGATCAGCGCAAAATGTTGAGCCACTTTGCATATTAGATTGGATAAAATCTCTTATTAAAATTGAATATTTTTGTATTTAACACTTTTAATAATATTAGATTAACTTTAGATTGAATTTATGTTTTTTGTTTTAATCAATTATTTAAGATTAAAATTACAATAAATAAAGCACTTAAAAAAAATAATAATAATGCATTTATTCTTAAGAATTCGAGGACTGTGAAATTTCTCGATTCGTTAAATTGGACACAAAATGTTAATTGCCGTATAATTTAACAAATTGCATTTAAAAGTGTTTTTTGTTTTTTTTTTGGGGCAGACTAAACATTAAATTGAGGGAAGGGCAGAGAAATGGGCGATGATTCCATTAACTTGCCGCAACATAAAAATGCTAAATAAATATTAAAATTGATTATGTCGCGGGCTCTCAAATTGAATGTTAAACGAGGGAACCCCAAAAAAAAAACCAAAGAAAAAAGTGAGAAAATTATTTATATTTGAAAAATCAGGCAACAAACCAAAGACAAACACAAAAAATCAGAAATGTCAAAGAAAGAAATTAGAGAGGGGTAGCGGGGAGACAGAGACAGAGAGAGAGAGAGAGAGAGAGAGAGAGAGGGGTGTGGCATCTGCGGGTTGTGTGCCCGGCAATCAAAGTTGAAAATTAGGCAATAAAATTAAACGCACAGCAACGAAACGAGGCGATTAAGGAATAAAACCAAAAAAAAAAGTCTAAGTAGAAGCAGTTGAAGGGAGGACCTGTGATGGGTGCTGGGAGGGGGGGGGGTGTGTGTGAAGTAAGGGTAGAATGGGAGAAGGTTATAGGAAAAGGGCGTTGTGCTAAACAAAAAAAATTAAAAAATAAAACGAAAATCAAAAGAATAAAATAACCAAAGAAAATTGCCGCAAATGGTGGCAACAATGACAGGCGGCGGAGCACGGCCCATATGGGACAACAACAACAACAACAATTGTAGCAGCCATTCGCTGTGTTGCCACACTTCACTTCTGCTATTGTATAGTATATTATTATTATGTGGAGTGTATTATGCAGCCATGAATTATGCCACACGAAGCGAAACAAAGTCCCATTTGGGTCATTACAGCGATTGATTTGCCCCACCACCGTCCCCTCTCAACTCGATTCTTATGTTTTGGTGGTTGGGTGGCAAGTACATAATGGCGTAACCTGGCAACAGTTGGTTTTGGCCAGACACACACACAGTTGGTGTTTTGGTTAAAGCCAAGTCAATAAATAAACATAGGGCCTCCAGGACTTCAGCTTGGGCCATTAAATTTATGCTTAACGTTGATGGTTTCGACGTGTGTGCTTTATTTTTTGTACCGTTTCAGTGTTGCATAATACAGCAAAAGAAAAAAATATTGCCAAATGCCAAAGATTTTTCTTAAATGTAGTACTCGTACAAGTTCTTAATATGTTGACCAGTACTAAAAGTCCCTAATATAATAAGTGCCTGGCTGAAGTTTATAGTAATTTATTTCAGTGTTGGGCAATTTGAGCTTGCGGCCATTCTAAGCGCTTTAGCTGTCATACCTATGAATTCTCAAATTCCCAATTGCAAAACGAGCTGATTTTCATTTAGAAACAAATTTGGGATCTGTTTCAGGAGCACGCGTTTTGATCATTAACCATAAACCTCGGCTCGTTTTGCTGCGCTCTAAATGACCGCAAAAGTTTGTTGCAAGTTGCTGCTGCTCCAGTTTTTGTATTTGCAAATTGCGGCACTAACAAAACCAAATAAAAAACAATTTGAGTTTTTTTTCTTTTTGCGCCTAATAATCAGCTAAATGCAGCATTACTGGAGCCGAGCCGAGTTAAGCAGAGTGTGCCTCAAGAGAAATTGTCGATGGAACGCAGTTTGTTGCAATTACAACACCATACACACACACACACACCCTCATGCCACGACGTGTAGGAGGCGGAAATAGGGAATGGTGCGGCTGCTCCTCATTAAAATTTGTGCTCTCTTTGCAAAATAAAGTGGCGTCGCTGCACTGCTGACGTCGACAGCGACGGCAACGGCGACGGCGACTGCACTGATGTTATGCTCTGCAAACTCATAAAATAACTGTAATTGTCGTAGTTTATGCTTTGCCCGAAACACTGTTGCCGCTTTTCATCCATCACAGGAGCTGATGCGCGAAGCTTTTACTTGTTGCCAGTCACGTTTTCATCTCGTTTTTGTTGTTGGCTATCGCAAATCTTTGCCAGCAGCTCTTGCACATCTTCACCACCTCCTCTTACTCTCTCTCTCTCTCACTCTCTACATTGCCAGACAAAGCCAATGTGGATGACAAAAACAAAGACCGCCGAGACAAACAGAGACAGCGATAGGGAGTATGATAGAATTATGTGAAAGAAAAGATGAGTTTTTTGTGGGGGGTGGGGGCAGAGAGTCAAAAAACTCCAGCACCTGTTTCGACCGTCCGTTTTGTCCACTGTCCACCTGGACCGGACTCGGGTCATTTTTTTTTTCTTCTTGAGTTTTTTTTTTATGTGATGCGGCGGCCACAGCACGAACGAATCTCGGCACAAAGCAACATTTTCTGGTTCATTGCAAGCATTCAAAATGTAATCAGATACCCGAGCATCAGTCAACCAATCCCTCCCCATCCCTCCCACCCTCTTTTGGCATCGTCTCTTGTGCAATGTTCAACCTGCAACCGCCCCCGTAAACGTCAATGTTAAAGGCATAACTGTAACTGGCCCACGGCTTGGTGTTTGAGCGTGAGTGGATCTTGTGGATTCTGTGTGCATACCTTAAAGCCAGGTGGCTTTGTGGCTGAGTTAGTTAATAAAGTGCCAATTACTAGTTTTGGGGCTTGGATAACTCTTGTTCTTAAGTGATTAGTTTGTGTAAAATAGTAATTAAAAATAATAAACAATGTTTGTTATCAACGTATTGATCTCAGTGAAATATTCAGTTGATATTTCAGCTTCTTCTTTAGCATTGATCTGCTGAACTACACGGTTAACGGTTAAACGCTGCTCACCAGCTAAGAGCGCAACAACTGTTTTAAAGTAACGAAATGGGGGGCGGCGGTGGCAACTGACCCAACGACACCCATTTTTTGTTGTTGTTTCGAATGCAAAACGAAGTGCGCGAGAGCAGAGAGCAAACGGATCATGCCAACAAAAGAGAACAAGATTGAGATAGCATATGCTAAACAAAGAGAGTGAGAGCGGGAATGGGAACGTGCTCTCGCACATTCCACACGCAGCATTGGCATTGCAAATGAGTAACTTCGGGCGGCGCTGTCGACGTTTACGTTGTCGTCGTCGTCGTCGTCGTCGTCGTCTTCAGATATTTGTGTTGAACTTTTACAGTTGCGTTGGGCTAAGCAACCGTCAAAGGCATGGTAGTGCGGTTGTTGATGGTGGGCGGGAGGGTGAGGGAGCTGTATTAGTATTAGTGGATCTTGGGTCTGGGGGTCTTGATAATTATTGCAACATTGCCCGTCCGTCCGCAGCATTAAGTAGCAGCAGCTGTGTGTGGATTGTATCTATGTGTGGTGGATCCATGTGTATCTTGTTCTGTGCGTGCGTGTGTGTGTGTGTGTGTGCATCATATTTCTTTCAAATGGCCTTTTATGCTCGTCGTTGTCGATGATTCAACAAGTCCAAGGCGTTAAAATAACAACAACTGCGCTTTTATTTAAAGCTCTGTAAAAACACTTAAAAAAAATATAGTAATAAAAAAATTTTATGTAAACGCTTGCCAACGATTGAAACAAAAAGTTTTTATTTTTATATCTCGACCGATTTACAAGAAACGTCTACAACCAATTTTTTATTATTATTTTGTTTATGTTTTATTTTTTTGTTTTCCCTCCCCAATTCTTTGGTTTGTTTGTTTATTCAAATTGAAAGCATTTTAATATCGTTTCATAAGGTAGAACGCTTCAGATAGCGAGAAGCATGCCAGAAGCTGCCGGAGCCGGCAGGTAAGCAGCGCTGAGTGGAGGAGGGAAAGCGGCTAACGGTACAGCAACTTGACCGAGCCGAGCAACAAATAAAATAAAAATTGATGTTTGACTAAGATTGATTAAAAAATCACATTTAATTCGAAAAAAAATATACTCTTATAAAGTACTTAAAATCAAAAATAATTTATTGCATCTTTAGCAATAATAAGCTCTTTCGCTTTATGTCTTATGCCAGCTAATATACCCGCTTGAATGAAAGCTTCTCTCACTACAGTGGAAACTAAATAAGCGTCAATCAAGCGATTATGCTAATTTTTATTGTATTTTTCTTTTGAATGTTATTCATATGCAAATCGAACAACACGAAAGCATCAATTGATTATTGTTATTGTTCGGATCATAAATATTCTTTACATTCTTATTATACTTTTATAATGAAGTTGATAAATGATCTTTCTTTATGCTGCTGAACACTTATATTTAATAGAGCAAATTAAACAGTTGCTCCTCTCTTCAGCTGCTCTCTCTTTCTGCTCTCTTTGATGGTATGTATTTTTATGACAATTTATTGTTGTTTCTCCCTTTTTGACGCGATTGCTGGAAGCTTTTCGGTTACAGCTCTAATTAGAACTATGTTGTTGACACACACACTTACACACCCATCTGTCTATCCTCCTCTAACAAAGCTTATGATGTCAGCTCTTCTACTTCGTCTTCTTTATGTTACACTTATTGGTCTATTAATTAGCCGCTGGAAGCGAAACCGTTTCGAGTTCTCTCTGCCTCTTTTCAACCACATGTTAATTTTGCATTCGTTGTTGTTGTTGTTGTTGTAGCTTTTGCATTGGATCGCTGCATTTTGTTGTTGTTGGTTTTTGGTGCTTTGGGTGTGGGGGTACCGTTGTACTGTTTTACTGCAGCTGTCGCTCTCGCGCCATCGCCAAATACCATCCACGGCATCCACAATGCGTTCCACTTAAAAAGTTGCTCAGCAGGTTTTGTTTTGTTTCTGCTGTATTGCGCTTTTTGATTGTTGTTACTATAGTTGCTGCTGCTGCTGCTGCTGCTGCACTTTCATATTTTGTTGTTGTTGTTGTTGTTGGTGGTTGTGCTGCTGTTGTTGTAGTTTTTGCAGCTTTTTGTTTTCCATTGCTGCTCCAACAACAGCTCACAAAAAGAAACGAACAAGATTAAAACGAAAAAATAAACGAAATAGAAATAGTTTGCTGCATTTTGTAGCTGACTTTTATCATAAATATTTCAACGCCTCTGTTTTAGATGTTGCTGCTGCTGTTGCGCCTTTCACCACTAGGCAAAATGGCCAAAATATGTCAGTTAGTGTATGTACGTAGAAGAAGGGAGGGAATTGTGTAAGCACTTCCGTGAGGCAACACAACAAGTCAGAACAGCCAGCCGCCCACTTTTGGCATACATACATACATAGATACATACATAGGTAGAAACCAAAATGTAGCTAGCAGATACATTTGTATCTCAGGGCCACTTAAAAAATGTTGCAGTTGCGGCAAATTTTAAATTCATATAATAAACTAAAAAACCAAAATAAAATATATATAACAATAAAAATACAACACAGAAAGCCCTTAAATAATCAAATACAACAACAACAAAATGAGATTTACATTTACACAATTTATGGAAATATTCATAAACACATACACACACATATGTACACATACATATATGTATTTATTTCGATAGCTATGCTTATCGTTATAATTGTTGTTCTTGTTGTTGCTGTTGTTGTTGTTGTTCTGTAAACGCCGCGACGTCTGGCGTTTTTTTATTTATTTTTTGTATGTGGGCGAAGCATGTTGCTAGAGGGGGAGGTGAGGACGTGTGCGCGGGCCTTGAGTTATTTCGTCGTTGTCACAGATGCGGGGGGATGTGGATGCTGCCTCAATGCCAACAGCAACAACAACAACTAGTTCTCAATGGCCATTGAAAGTCTGAGGAAATCAATTTGCTAATGTTGTCACCACGGCCAAAGCCCAGTAAAAGGCAAAGCCATAGCAGCTTTTGGTTCAGATGGATCGTGTTGAATGCTGCCTCCCTGGCGGCCAATTACAAAAGCCAAAGAGCAAAAACTCAAATGTTAAGCGTGGCACGCAGCAATCGCATTCATTGTGCAACAGCAACAACAACAGCAACAGCAACAGCAATGCGAATTCAATTACAGTAAAGCAAGCCCAACGCCCCCGCCCCCGCCCCAACGTGTGGGTGGCACTGGTTATAGCTTAAAGAGTCGTTCGTGCAGGGGGGGATGGGGAACTTGAGAGTGCCACGCGCACGTGCCACGCGCAACGCCAATAATTTGTAGTAACAAGCAAACAGCATAAACAGCAACCACCGAAAGGTCCACCATAGCCTCCTTTACCCTCCCCCCCCTCCTCCCATCACCACAATTTGTTGTAAGTAACGGTCACACGGCAGAATTGAAAAATTACTAAAACACTGAAAATGGCAAAGCATAAACCACACATACATACACATATATACATATGCATGTGAATATGGGTAGAGCTTAAAAGCCACCCTAGAGGCATCAAAAAAAAAAAAAATTCGACTGGAAAATACCCTGTACGCTTATCTTTTTACTATTTTCATATGCAATATTCACAATATATTAGGCTAACAGTTAAATATGTATATTGTTATCGTTAATCGATTTATTCAGAGAAAAATTATCGATAAACTGAAACCGAAAACTGACGACTTATAAAAAGATGAATTTAATACAAAATAAGCAATTTTTCTATTCAATTTTTATTCAAGCTGCTTTCCAATAAAAAGACAAAAATGGCGATAAAAAATAAATAAAGAAAATGTGAAGAAAAAAAATATGTAAATATATTTTCAACTTTCGAGCGCATAACTTTGGGTCGCCTTAGCAAAGCTCGAAAGTTTATTGCATTCCACATATTCAGCTCTCTCAGACAACAGCAAAAGAAAAAAGTAAGAGAGAGAGAGAGAGAGAGAGAGAGAAAGGTGAGCTTAGAGCATGAAAGTCATTTGGGTATAAACCGATTCGATGTTCGAAGCTCGAAGTTTGCATGTAAATTCGAAACGATAAACATGCATTAATCATTCATACTGCGAAAAGAAAAATAGTCTATTCAAAACTAAACTATGCTAATAATTTACTCTCAAATGATAAAACACTTTACTTTGAAGTTTAATTGAATTTATCTGAATTACTATTAACATATTATTTACACTCTCTTTTTAATTCTACATAAATTATGCTTTCAATCTTATACTGCTGCGTTGGCTATTTAGTATAAAAAAAATATATATTCACTGTAAAGCAGCTAATTGTGCTAATTTATGGGTGCATCCATTAGGCTCCATAAGTTTGTTGCCCATTGTCGGCATATTGTTGTTGTTACTTTTTGGCCTTGAAATCGAACGCTATCAACTACAACACAAACAACAATAAAGCGGGGCAACACCACCATATATCTATCCATTCATTCGCTTAAATACTATTGTTGTTGTTGGTTTTGCCATAACTGAAATGCGATTTGCCATTTCGCTGCCCGAAACTAAACCCAACAACAACGTTCAGCTAGCTTGAGCCCCTCTAGCCAAGAGAGTTTCGTTGACAATTTGTTGACAATTGCGTTTCACACTTTGCATAATAATCAGGCAAACGCACACACACACACACACACACAAATCGTCTACTCTTCAAAAAAAAAAAAGCAAACTATTACCATTACAGTGAGTCTGAAATGTTTGCGCATTTAAGCAGAGCAACAATAGGCATATTGTCGCATTGACAGAAAACCCAATGGCAATATTGAGTTGAAAATCGTTTAAAGTCAATCTGAATATTGAATCGTATGTTTGAATAAAGTCAATAAACTTGGGCATGACCTAAAGTCTTACTAAAGTTTTTACTTAGTTCAAGAAATAATTCGAAAGAACCAAATGTTGAAATTGAAATACATAAACTTCTAAACTTGATCAATTCGATTCAAAACTAATGTTTATCTAACGATTTGGTTTAACTTAATTTATGGTGTATTTCGACCTCAGGACAAAGAATATCATAAATTCGTTATTAATTAATAAATTAAGTACATACTTAAATTATTTTTGTGTTAAATTCATTATATCATTTCAATGCTTAGCTTTGACAATCGCAAAAAACAACTTCAAAGTAAACTTCTTTTTTTTCAAGAAAAAAAGTTGTTCAAAATTCTGCTCAAATGTCAAACTAAAGTAAAAAAAAAATTTAAGAAAAGAAAAAAAAAATAAACGAAACAATATTTATGCGGAATTCTGTCTCCCACGAAATACTTGCAAGCAAAATGAATCATGTTTAGAATGCGAATGAATATATTTTGAAATCGATTCGAATGGATCGAATGTCTAGAAACACACCTCCAAATAGATTCATAATACATACTACATACCATAAATACATTATACTTATAAGTACATATGAACATATATTTATTTATTTATACATATCGAGCACGAACATATTGCATTTGATTGCAAATTGCAAATTGTAATTGGGTTTTGGAATTGGAATTGCAATTGTTGTAATTGTATTCAGTCGCTGTTGTTGTTGTGGTTGGCGAATCAAGTTATAGCAACAACAGCAACAGCAACAACGCGGCGACATTAATTGCAAAATGCTCGCGATATTTTCATGTCGCGTCTCAATTTCACGTCGCACTCTTCATCACCTCTCGCTCTCTCTCGAGCACAAACTTACAAAAAAATTGCCAATGCACGACGACAAAAGCAACAACAACAAATATAGCAACAAAAACATTAAAGAGTCGTGAAAGTTACGAAACTGCGGCAAATGATAAGAAAATTGAAAATTGAGCACGTGCGATGATTCGTTGGTTGTTTGGTCAAAAAGTTGTGGGAGACAGACAGACAAACCGACAAGGTGACGACGAGAGGGGGTTGGGAGGGGGTTTAGAGAGCGGGCATTTTTACCTTTGAATCATTAAATCGCTCAAACTGAACCAAAAAATGCATGAATAATGCCTATAAAATGTTTAAACAAAAATAAAAATAATAATGCAATGCAAAGGAATGTTGGGAAATAAAACAAGAGAGAAAAACTATGTGTAATTCCAAAGTTTTGTAAATAAATATGTTCAAAAAAACATAAACAAATATATAAATATATTTTGTATTAACATGCTTAATGCTATTTTGTAATATATTTCAATATAAATTAATAAATTTGTTTTAACATGGCTGACGGAAAAGTTTTCTATCCAAAGTGCCTTTAATACCAAATACTTAAAAAGGGTTTTAGAAAAACTCGTAGTTAAAAAAATATTTGTTTTATACTAATCGATAAGATTCATATCCATTTACAATATTTTTTCAAGCCATTTTACGCAAGGAAAAGTTTCCTATCCAAAGTTCCTTATATTCTAAAGTGAATACTATGAAAGGATTTGAGAACATTTTTTAGGGAAAAAATATTTTTTATACCAATCAATAAGGTTCATATCCATTTACAATATTTTCAAGCCAATTCAAGCTCATTTCTATATTAAAATGGATAAAACTTTTAAGGAAAACTGACAATTTTTGAACAATTATTGTTAGAATTTTTTAGACTTGAAAGAATAAGATTCAATTAAATTCACCAACAATTCGCATCGAGTATTTTCAAATATATTGGAGCACAATATCTGAGTGAAAGAAGATGCTGTCTATAAAACTCTGTTTTATTTTAAAGACATCAATACTGGCTGTATCCAATCACCATAATGTGGCACACTTCTACTATATATCTTTATATATGATTCGTATTTCATTGGAATTTCAATTTCAATGACGAATACATTCGTAGTACCAACAACAACATACGCATATATGCATTTCGATTTATTGCCTATGAACGGACGAACTTTAATGATAAGCGGCGTAAACAGAAGCTGCAAAAAGTTCGAACACAAGCAAAATTCTGATAAACTTGTGACGAAATATGCACACACCCACACATACATACATGTATTGTGTCGTATAAATAAATTAAAAAATTCAGTGAAGCACAACGAGGCAAAATGAAATGTACTTTGGTCTCCGCCTCGGCCTTCAAGATGACGCTCCATCATTTTTTATTTCATTTGTATATATTTTGTTGGGGTTTCTTTTCAATTTCTTTTGATGTCAAAATATATATATTGTAAGTAGTAGAAAAGAACAACAAAATATGTATATACATATATAAAACAAGTGGCAAATGTTTATAATTGCTTATCACTGGATGGATGATATCGGTGTGTACAATATATATTTATGTGGCTGTGTTTATGATTTTATATGTGGGCCATTCAAAACCTAAGCACACACACAGACCCACAAATACATGAACGCTTCAACTTCCTTTTTGGGTAATTCAAATGATGTCCGTGCCTATAAAAAGACGCACTTTAGCCTAAAAAGAAAACCAACAAAAAAATAATATTTTGTTTCTCATAATTTCAACAAAATGAAATGGATATGCCTGCCGCCGCAACGCACTCGCCACACACACACACAAGCGTTGCGTTGTAGCAAACAGAATTGTTGTTAAAAGTCAGTAAAGCCAAACATAAACATCAACAACAAATTGCAAAGCATTACAACAATGCCAAAACAACGAACTTAAATTGCTCTAACATAAAATAAAAATAACAACAACAAAAATTAAAAATAGTTTTGTGCATTCATAAGAAATGAACTCAGATTTAAAAATTATAGATTCATTTGGGGAATTTAGGAAAGATTTTTGTTAATAAAAAAAACAGAGAAAGTAAAAATTTACAAAAAAAACAATGTTTTATTCTTAAATAAAAGCTGAAATGATTAAAACTTGATTTGGAATTAAGCATATGACAAACTTACCGACAAAGTGACAATGCCTCATACTGAACTACACGCACACATAATCATAGCTATCAGCACCATACCCGCTCCGCATCCCTGGGCAAGGCGGCGATTTTGGGGCGGGCAATTCAGTTCGTCAGGCAAGGCAAGGCAAGGCAGGTGTTGCCTGCCATTTGGGCGCTGGAATCTATATATAATAAAAGCTTTAGACTAAGAGTAGAGCAGAGAGTAAGCGTTACATAATAAGCATAATGCGTTATGACTGGCTGTCTTTCAACCCTCACCCCTGCCGCCTCCTCCACTTTGTTCCTTCGTTCATCGTTTTTTTTTTTCTTTTATTAGTAATAACATTTTGAAAGCCTCAACATGGTCGTTAAATTGAAATGCATGCATCGAGAGTGTTGCGAGTGGTCGGATATGCGAAATGTGATATCCAAGCAGTGGCAGTGGCAGTGGCAGGCGGGGGCACTGCCAGTGGCACGTTGTTTAGGGCGTGACAAAATGATAAGCAACCAAACAAGCTGGGTTTGTGTGTTGTTGCATTGCGTATTAAATATCGGAACTTAATAATGAAAGACACAACACAACAAAATAAAAACTGATTCGACACATGTCACGTGTGTGGCAAGTTGCAAGCTGCATTTTGTTGGTAGCATCAAGTATTTTTGTTTTTTTTTGTTTCTTGTTGAAATTTATATAACATATGGACACGTTTTGTGCCAGGTGTGTATCATCGAACCTTTTTGCAGCATGACGCAGGAGCTAACAAATCAATCTGTGGCTGCTGCCATGGCGGAGACGACATCCAAAGTGGAGGTCATTGTGTACACAACCAAATCGGACAAGACGCTCAAACAGAACATGAACGCCAAGGATGAGACATTGAGAAAGCGCACCTCATTGATCATCGTGCCACAGCAGGTGGATGACATTATCGATGACACCAGCAACGACACGGTGGTGCAAGAACAATTGGACAAACAAAAAGCAACACAAACACAACAGCACATTGAGAATGGCAATGGCAATCGCAATCGCAATTCGATAGCCAGCATAGATAGCTGCCTCTCGACAAACACCAGCCAAAGTAATCAGTCCACATCGAGTTCCAGCTCCAGTTCCAGCTCCAGCAGCAGCAGCAGCAGTTCCGAGGATGCTCATGCTGCCTATCAGGATCTACAGAATGGCAATGATCATCATGATCATGATCATGTTGATCATAAGCAAAAACAACATAATTTGGCATCTGTTATGCATTCACCCAGCTGCTCAACCACATCCGAATCCACCGAATCCTGTTGCAGTTCCGTTGATTATTCGTTGCGCGAACAGCTTGAAAACTTTGCCAATCGCACCGAGGAGCAATTGAAATGTGTCAATGATGTGCCACAGTTGCTCAAAGTCATGCCGACTTTGCCAATTGAACAGGCGGCTGCTGCTGCTACTGCTGCAGCACCAACCCAACAACAGCACTGTGATGCCTTGCTTAGTCCACAGGAAGTGCCATTGGGTCGTCGTTATGCCGAAGTCGCACAATTCAAAGCTCACGGCAAGGCGAGGTGAGTTTGGCGTTTCTCAACGGTTCACCATTCGAGTTCTATTTTGCTTTGGTGATTTCAAGTTACTTGAAACTTTTGCCATTTTACTTATTGTCTCTTGTTAAACTGTCATTAATGCAGTTTTATTTATTCTAAAAAAAAATTCCAGTGACATGATGTTTGTCAGGAATGAACTCAAAAACTAGTGATCCAATTTTGTTTTTAAACATTTGTTTTATTCCAATTTAAGTTATAGAATAGTTTAATATCTCAATTTATAAAATATTAGTTGTTGGTTGACTGGATTGAGTAAGTATCCAATAGGTGGCGCTATGTTACAAGTGCTAACGAGGATATCATTGTGTTCTACGTGATCCTTGTCATTATTTTAGAATTTTTTAATCTGGTATTTTTTTTTTTGCATTGAAACTTCCTAAATTTAAAGAGCGCCTAAGGAAACTTTCCCACTTTGTTCTAGTCAAGAAAGATTTTATTTTGCTTCTTGAGAAAGATTTCTTTATATAAAAATGAAAATATTTTTTTTCCCAAAATTAGGCCCCAAACTTCTTAGGTTTATTTAAAATATATCGCATTCATTATTTTCAACAAGCAAACCTTACTTTCAAAAGTTACCATACGAGTAATTAGTAAGTTCATATATTTCCTTTGTTAGTCTCTCTCCCTTTTCTGTTCTCCTCATTAGGAGCTTATCGGACGACTTTCTAATCAACCTTAGACAACTTCATGCCATTTTTTTATTAATCAACTGTACAAGGTGCAATCTTTTAAATCAGTTTCGTCCCTTGTCTGTGATATGTACATCCTCGCTCTGTCTCTCTCTCTTGCCCACTCGAATCTCTTTTATGTTGCACCCAAAACTCCCACGGGCTAAGGATTGTGCTCGCACTTTGCTGGCGAACGAACAAACTGTATTGTTTCGGAATCCCCTTAAAACATATTCTTGAACTAAACGATGTCAAATGCTCACTCGACTTGAGAGCGGCACGGCACAACCAAACCACAAGTTGTCGATTCCCCTATTTTAACTAACTGCCACACAGACTCAAACTTTTTACTATGGCGTTTTGTGGCCTGCAGCCGTTTTCGTGTTGCACGTCACTTCACTTCCTTCATCTTGGCTGCACATGCATAATACACAACTTAATTAGTATTACTACTTTATAGCACTCTCGACGAAGACGACGATGCTGTAAATTTGCTCTGTGCCTGACTGCCACCCCATCTATCAATCCAACAACCCCCTTAATCCCTTATAGAACCCACACACAGAGAGAGAGAGCTGAAAATCTAATAATGGCACATTCCATACACGCTTTCCCATTTGCCATATTACCATATCAAAAACGACTACGGCTTGCATGCCCCACGGGCACAGACTAACCCCCATTCAGCCCCAACCACACTCGGGCATAACTCAAAAATGCAACGGGGCTTTAGATATATACATATACATACGAAGTGTGTTGTTTATGAACTTTGAACGTTTTTGAACTCGCACTCTGTCAAAAGCTCTCTCGCTCTCTCTCTCTGTCTACAGAAGCTGCAGGAGGTTGCATGAATGGTACTCAATGGATTAGTATGGCACTCAGAGGGAAACCCCCAACCTCTTCTCTTCACTCTGTGCTATCGACAACTATGTTGAACTTTTTGAAAGCTGTCACAACTAATTTGCATAGATTCGCACCCACACACGCACATCAAATCGTAGCAGTAACCACCGAAACTTCATTTCTTTGTTGTTGTTGTTGTTGTTGTTACAACAGCAACAAAGAAGAATCCTTGTCCTATGTTCCATATTTGTTTTTTTGCCTGCTGGACTCTGATTTGATCCCAAACAAAATATTCATTGTTCGACAAAAAAAAGCATGGGATTTTGTTTTGTGAACAACTTTGATTTCTTTTTTGGGGATTTCGTTGAAGTGTTCGTCCATCCGACTATTAAGCTCTTGAAAGGTTGAATTTTCGACAGTTTCAATGAATGTTGATTCATGTTTACAAATTTTTTGGTTTTCTTCCTATCTTTGAGGCATTTATTATCCAACTGACGGCCGTTTTGCGGCAATGCCTCAATGTCTAGACTATTGAGAAAAATACTTTCTTCTCGTGCTTTGTCATATCTCAAAAAAGAACAAACAAAAAACCATAACCTAACTTCGCTAGCCTCTTGACCTAGGGCCCCAGCACTTATTCGCCTATTCGCAACGTTATGCTAATCTCTTAATAATCACGTTTACCCTCTATTAAACACACACACGCGCACATTTTGAGTTTGTCCAGCACTTTGGCAACATTTTATCTTAATTGCCATGCGTTGGCAATTTACATGCGGCGCCACAAACTACGATATCCACTTGGCAAACAAACAGTTCTCAGACAGCGTACGCAATGTCCTTCAACTTTCAACATATACTCTATAAATATGCGGGTAGATGTGCTACATAAACACTTTTTTCCATTAACATATCACCTAAGATTCGATTTCGGGATATTCCTTTCAAATGTTAAACAACGCAACTTTATATTATTTGAGTATCATAACTTAATTAACGAAACTGTAGAGTATCTTTTAGTGGATACTCTTTAAACTTATTCTAAGTTTTTATTTTTGTTTTGTTAAATATTTCTCACACTTTGTTTGCCTTTCGAAAGAAGAAAAACTCAGAAGGCACGCTTGTTCCTGATGTTCTATCTCAAAAAATTTATTGTTTGCCTTTTTTTTATAGGGTATTATGTTTTTTTTTGATAAATGTTAAACAGAAGTGAACCCAAAATGGTTTTTCATATGTTTTCCTTATGTTGTTTTATTGAAAGGGTATTTAAACCTGCACGATTATTATTTCTTGTTGTCCTTAGGCTTTCATAAATTCATAAAGCGCCATGACTAATTCCTTTAACTGTTTTATCATCCTTTTTTTTGTTGTTGTTGCTGTTGCTTGTTTGTGTTAATTTGACATGATTATGTCAGAATGTTTGACAACTTGTCATATGGCGCAGAAAAAGGAAAAAAAAATGCTTGCTTGACTTTCTTGTCTTGATAGAGAACCACCCACTAACACCGTTACACTCCCTGCCCTCACTACCTCCCTTGAAGACATAGCCCAGCCGTTTATGCTTTTGAGCTCAAGGCGTCCTTGAACGGAAACGGAAGCACATGCCACATGCCAAAAAGTTTTACTTCCCATTTTTTTTTTTTTTTTCGTTTTATATATTCGTTTTTCTTCTCGATTCTTTATGCTTTATTCTTGCGGCAAATTCATTAATAACATTTGTTCGCCAACATTATATTACCCTTGTCTTGTCCATCTTTCTTGTCTAGAAATATTGTTAAAATGGCGTAAAATTGCCAGCAATTCGGGGCGTCAATTTTGTGACACGCTTCGTGGGCGTCTTTGCAGACACTTTGGCGGCACAGGGGCGATTGTCAAAAAAAAAATAAAAATATATATATAAAAATACGATGATGATGGGAAAAAATTTGTGTCGCAAATTAACCTTTTGACAGCGGAGCCTTGAGACGTTTATGATAAATGAACTGGGCAAAGACGCAATACAGTCAACTTGCCCCAAATAGATTTTAAGCAATTTCTCAATTCTCATTCTAATATATATGTATTTCTTTTATCTATTTCCTTTTGCAGAACAAGTGAACAAACTGCTGCAGCTGCTGGCGGTGGTGGTGGTGTTGCAGGCGCTGGCGCTGTTGCCACGCCCCAAACTGAGAAAACAGAGGCCGTTGTTGTCACGGCAATTGGCAACAACAACAACAACAACAACATAAACGCTGCACAACAGTCACAAAAATCTCAGCTGCTGCAACAACAAAATCATCAACAGCAATCGAACAACATTAACAACAACAACAACATCAGCAACATCTGCAACAAATTAAATGGCCAATCAAATCTCAACAACAAGAACAACAACAACAACAGCAACAACATGACACCAAACAGCCAGCAATTGGATGTCGGCAAAAACATTGACAGTCGACGCAGCAGCAGCCTCGAACCCGATGATGCCGACGATAATGTCGATTTGGCCCATGGTGGCGCCTTCGATGACGATATGCAGGCGCTGTTGCCGAAATGCACACGCCGTTCGAGAGATGAGCTCAGTCAGGTGAGTTTCGATCGGACTATAAAGTATATATATTAAACATTTAATCTGAACATTGAGCCTCAGATGAAACAAAAATATAGATTTAACCCTTTGGAACTTAGTTTATCCCAAAAGCTAATCGATGGTTTTTGTTGAATTCTTTAAAAGACATTTTGTTTTAGACACGAAAACCCTAGATTGATATATTAGACATATTATGTCTAAATGTCAATATATCTTAATCTTTTCTGTTGATTTTCATTTCAAAGCAAGAACTATTAAATTGTAATTACTTTTTATAACTTTCGCTTATAACTTGTTCAACATTAGTTTAGACCAAAGATTGAAAATTTTTTTATTATTCGATTGGAATTAACTGTTGAGCATTTCGATGAGATGAGACGTAATGAAACCGTTGAGACCCAATCAGAGCAAAGCTAGCAAAGCAAAGGCGCACAAAGTCAGCATTGAATGTGTGTGTCTGCCACAGTAAGTGGCAATTACGCAAGCTGCCACAGGGCCATCAGCAGCAGCAGGAGCCAAGTTAGTTGCTCCTTTTGTCATACGTTTTTTTTTTTTTTTTGTATTGTATATGTGGCACTTATTCATTCATAATTTGCTACGTGTTGCCATGCCAGCCGACATAATCATAATGCCTCTGCTGGTTCTGTTGGCTGTTGGCTGGCCATAAACAGTGCATCAAATGATTCCCCATTCATTCAACACAAATACAAATTACAAAACACGTTCTTTTTACTCACACGTTGTTGTTGTTGTGTTTTCCCTCTTTGACAATTCTTTTACCTCCCATTACCCTAGCCCTCAACTCCATTATGCCATCATTATTTTCATGCATTCGTGCGTGCTGTTTCTGTGTTGGCATTCTTCATTAATAACTCCAAATCCTTTTTGTCGCCCTGCCCTGTCATCAACATCATCATTAAAAGGCGACGCTACTTTCTAATGTCTGAGAAGACAGGAAATTACAGAGAAGGCGGCTCGGCTCGGCGCCTCGCCTGCCTGCCTGCCTTTTACCATATGAATAATGAGAAACACTTTGCACAAAACTCTTTTTGACAAGTCAATTTACTAGTTAATTTGATATGCCAACCCAATCGAGGCATACCATTCAACATAAAATCCACAAACCAAAACGCGTTCATGCGTTCAGTTTTGTTGCATGCTGCATACTGTGTCTATAATTGCTTAATAATGCGTTGAGACAGCCAAATACGTTTGCAACGTGGCCAATTTGCATATGACGATATAAGATACTTCTTTCTGTAAGTAAAAGGAAACCTTGTTGCCAATTTTCTACTTTAATAATGCACCACTAAATAGACAACATTATGAAATGTCTGAAAACAGAGAACATACAAATTTTCATATTTATTTGATATGCCAACATTTTCGATGGTTTCTTGTAGGACTTCATGTGTACATCTACCCTTATTTGAGTCGCTGCCAAATTGCTGCACATAACTTAGCAACGTTGCCAAAATGCATGAGCTGCAAAGTAGGCAGCACTTTTCCATTTCTTTGGCAAAGCTTGTTTGCAAATTATTTAGCTCTTTGTCTTTGCTTGTCTATGCTGGCTCGCTCGATTGCCGTTGTCCAAGTTCAAAGTCAAAAACCAAATGAGAACTTACACGCTATCAAGTTTCCATACATATGTATATACGAATGTCCTGTGGCCGGTTTGGGTAAAGCAGTGTAAGAAGCAAAGGAAGTGCATAAAACCGAACTGGGCAAACCACAAACGAGTGGGCTGTCTGGACCACTTTGCAAATGCAAAAACCCCAACAAACTCAAACACATGTTCACATTTTAATTTGTGTTGCATTTCCTGTTGCATTTGGCTAACGGCAAGCCGACACACAGGCTGCACGGCCGAACAGGACACTGAAAGGATGCCAGCTCGATGCCAGGAGAAACATCTTCGTTGTCTCGACATCGGCATAAAATATTGATTTCAATGGGCTTCTACAGCTGCTGTTGACCAGTTGTTGTTCTTGCCACACACAGTGGCACACAGCTGTAGCCAACAATTTCCTTTTGGCGCATTTCGGCCATTTATGAATATTCAATAAAAATAAAAAACAACAACAACAACAAAATAGCTTAAAGCAACAACAACAACAACAACAATTGTTGAACGATAAAAGTGTCTGCTGTAAACTGTGCTGTGATGCTTGCCGTGCGGCGTTGCCATAACCACAGACAGCTACAATACATGCGAGCCTTGCTGCAAGTGCCACACACACATTGCCACTGACTGTCTGGGCAGTGGAAAGTTTTTATCGCCAGGCGATTCGATGATCAGCACAGAGTTTGAGTGCCGTTTGGCTATGTGCTCAACTTTATTACTTTCATTATGCTTCAACCCTGCTGGCATTTTGCCCATTCTACAGCCCAAAAAGTCCATAAACAACTTTCGAGTCTAATCTGCAGCCACACGGCCCATGTCCATGTCCATGTTCATGTCCAAGTCCAGGTGCACGTGTACTAATTGCAGCGGTATTAGTGGCGCTTTGTCAGCGGCTTATAGTCATGGCAGCCGTAAACCCTAACCCCTAACCCCTAACCCTTTCTCTTCCTTGTCTTTGGTCAGCTTTTAGTTGAGCTTGTCATGTCAGTTGTCGCACATGTATGTATGTACTACAAATCCTTTGAAAGACTGACTTCGGGCGTCCTTTTGCTTCTTTTTTTTTTAATTTTGTTGTTGTTGTTTTTTTTATTATTGCTGTCCTGCCAACAACAATGTTTGCTGATGCCAGCCGCACGATATGAAACTGAAGCAGACAGGACGCAAAAAAATACCGCAGGATGCTGATGTGACACAGCTTTAAAGTCGCTCTAATGAAGTGCATGTATGCGTGTGTGTGTGTGTGTTAACCCTCAACAACAAAAAAAGACAGGAGATTGTGTGTGCTGTTCATTTCCAGTTTGCCAATGTCCCGAGCTAACTCTTAAGTTTGTCACTCCTCATTGGAACTTGTTTGGTGGCGAGTGACTGGCATTAGTTAGTGAGGCGTCCTTTGAACCCAACACTTTTTAGCCCAAAAACAACCGCCCAGCTCCTCCTTGTCGTGATTGTCGCACATCCTTGATGCGCCTAATGGCTGTGACTTTTTGACAGCCATATCCAAGTGTCCTGTCCTTTGCTAGCCATATCCTGTGTCTTGTGTCCTTTCTAGCCCCAACATACAACATTTGTCTGTGTCTCGCCGGTGGCCAGTTGCCATTTTTATGGCCATAGATTTTATGTGCAGCTAATAAGCTTTGGCCTTAGTCGTCAATGGTTGCTTGTACTATTTGCTGGGATAAATATTTTTATTGCTAGATTACTGTTATAGTTTTTATAGTATGTATATTTATTTGTTGTTTTTTTTTCTCTCCAAATTCATCTTTTGCAGCTGCAGTCTATGTAAATTGTTATGCGTATTGTGTTGCCAAACTTCATGCAGCAGCGTTGCCAATTTTCACCATTTTGACGAACCATTGCAACTGCTGTTTGAGTTTAAAGTGCAAAGTTGCTACACCAAAACGCTGTTAATTATGCATTCATAGTGCATTTGGCCACATAACAAATCGACAGCATGTCAACATCACGCTTCAATTAGCCAGCATCCAGCATCACAGCCTTTTTGAGCCTCTTTCTTCTCTTTGTCTCTCTTCATAACTGCCTTCTCTTTTGTATTGCCCACTCTGGTCACACTACCAAAAAAAACACGCAGACAGACCGAACGCAATGTAAATGCCCAAAACTGAAGGCACAAGGCCCACATGTGTCGCCATCAAGCAAATGTTTCACTGTCTGTCCTCAGTTTTCAAATACATACTATGCTTGATATTTATGTAGTTGCTGCTGTTGTTGTTGTTGCTTTTGTTGCTTTTGTCGCAGTTGTTGGCAATGCGGTTATTTTGGCTGCCGCTGTTGCCTGTCATTAAATGTAATTCTCTGTGGTTTTTATGGTTTTTTTTTTTAAAACATTCAACAGCATTTTACGTGGCTGCTATTTATCTTTTATTTCGGCACTCACTTCAGTGGTTCGTCCCCCTTGCCCTCGCCTCTGCAAAGTTTTGTTTTGGCTCCTGCTTGTGTCATGTCCCTTGCCGTGTCGCCTCGCACGTTCTATGTACATGAAGTATTTGTTGTTGTTGCTGTCGTTGCGTCAGGCAATAATTCAGTCTCGAGTGCAATTTGGCTGCTGCACACACACACACACAAACACACACATGGAGACGCACGTGCGACGCTTTTGAAGCTTATCTCGCTCACCTTTTGTCAAACTATTAGCGCAACGGCTGCAAAAGCTCCACAAAGCACAATGATCTTAAATTGTCAGAAAGACCACTTAAAATGTATAATATGCCTTTATTTATCATTTTCTTTTTAATATTTCAAATAACGGCTTTTATTTCAAAGAAAGGACAAATTTGTTTTCCGATTGAAGTACAAAAACAAGATTTACAAGTGCCTAAAAGGTTTTTTGTCTGTTGCTCTGAAAAGTCTGTTCGTAATTGCCTTAAATTAATTGCCAAGATTTGCTGAAAAAGTTGCTCTCAAGAGTTAAATTATAAGAATTAATTATCAAGTCGCGGTAAGATTGAGTATCTTGGGAATGAGTTCAATCGTTCACAGTGCGCTCCTCTATCATTCTTAACTGTTTCAGCTACCAATCTCAATTTCAATTGTCTCTACTCCTTTTGTCCCTTCTTTTTTGTGCTCGCTTTATTTGACATTTGTCGCATTTGAAATATTTCATTGCATACTTTTGTGCGGTCGCACTTTATTCCCCCAAATATTGCGCATTGCAATTTGTTGTGCAATTTATTATATGGGCGGGGCTGTTGCCTTAGCCATGGCCAGGTAAATGCATTGTAGTTAGTCTAGCGAGTGTTTCTAGTTTGGCTGGGAATTTTTATATTGCCATTGAATTTCGTTGTTGAGCCAAATAGTTGCCAATATTGGAAAACACTGGCAGCAGCAGTAGCAGGAACACACATAGACTAATATTTAACAAAAGGTGCACTAGTTTGTAAGGGAAGATGGTTAGAGAGTAGTTGGTGATTTTCATTTTCAGCCGCCTGAAACGGAAGTCAACTTACTTTCGTTGTCTGTGCTTGCAACAACAACAGCAACAGCAGCAACGTCTGCAACTTATGTGTCTCTCTCTCTGTCTGCTGCTTCCTGACCCTGAAATGTCTGCAAAAGAAAGATTCACTGCTTTCAACTGTTCCGGTTGTTCCAGCTGCTGCTGCGTCTACTTCAGCTGCTGTTTGTCTGGCCGTGCCGCTTGGCTGGCCATTGTGTTGTTGTTCAGTGGCAGACTCTTATGTTTAAGCTGCGCCATTTTAAAGTCGTCTCGCGACTGTTGTTTGCCTAACATTAAGCGCACATCCTGCCTGTGCTGCTGCTACTGCTTTTGGCCAAAATCAAACACAATTTTGCTGGCACACATGCGACCACCAGGAACAGCAGCAACCCCCAACGGCACTTGAAAATGCAGTCGAAGCTACTTATAAAGCTCTTTGCCGAGTATTTTACTTTTTCTCTAAACTGCCAGGGGTTGCTACCGCCATTATGTATGTGTGTGTGTTTCTGTGTGTGTGTTGACGCAAATCTGTAAACAAATGAGAGACTGGCTAACTTAATAAGCAACGCATTATTGCTAGCTGCCATCACTCCACAATAGTTTTCTCACAAGTAGCACAAAAACAGCTAAAAGCTAACAAAAAAAAAGTGAACAAAAAGGACTCGTCGAGCGCCTTAATAAGCAATACTTAAGACTTAATGCAGGGCATAAAATATGCGCAGCATTTACCTCACAGCTCCAACTTGGCGCTTCACTTGACTGACGCTGGGGGGGTTTTGGCGGGTTTTGAGGCACATAAGGGTTGTACCGGTTCGCAACCGCAACCCTGGCAACTGTTTTGCTTTGGTTTTCTGGTTTTTTGTTTATTTTTTTTTCATTCTGTGCTGTGCTGTGCTGTGATTTTTGATTTAAGCATAATTTTGCAACATTCTCTCGACACTGTGGACTTGGCGGGACGTCCTGCGTTTACTATCCTGGCAGTGTCCTGCTGTGCTCGGCTTTGAAATATTTCAAACATTTCTTCAAGGGATTGGAGCAATTTTCCCTTTTTTCTTTATGTATTCGCCATTCGCCATTTTCTATTTGATTTTATTTTTATTCAGTCTGTCTTTTTTTTTGCATTTAAATGCTTGGCAAATAAACAGGCAACCAATTTTTTTTTTCCATTTCCATTTGCATTTCTATTCCATTGCGTTTCGTTGTCTTGAGACTTTTTATTTCTCAACTCCAATTTCCGACGCTTGACAACGCTGCGTATGATTAATGCCAGGCAAAAAAGGTCATCAAAGAAGACAAAAACGAAAAAGAAGAAGATGTCAAACAAAAAAATAAAAATCCCGTTTAATAAATGATATCAAAAATTAAAACTCGCTGCTGGCGTGTAAATCAAATTTCTATTTACACACACAGAGAAACCAAAGATACACAACGCAATGGGTACACATAAAGGTGTGTGTGTGTGTGTGTGTGTGTGTGCCAGGGCAACCTAATTTTACAGTCGGCCAGAAATAACTCAATTAGTGACGCGCACCCTTTTGGGGCCAAGCTACAAGCTATAAGTTTGAACACGACCCAAGAAAAAAATCAAATATATATATATAAGTAAAAAAAAAACGTACAACCCTATCCATGACACTGTTGTTAGCGGTAACGAGCGAACGAGTGGGTTGAGCTTGGAGCTTGTGGCATGAGGCAACTTGTAGCCGGCCACTTGACTCTTGCAGCCTCGTTATTTTTGACTTTGCCCTACCAAAAAAAACACAACAACATTTATTTACTTTCTAGTAATAAATGCGATATTATCAGATTAAAAAACTAATTGTTAAACTGTTAAAGGTTTGGTTTTGTTGGAGGGAAAATGTTATCTAAAAAAGCAAAAAAAAAAAGTATCTTTAAGGGTAAATATACATAGTATATACATATATTTGTGTTTGCATTTGCATTTGTATTTGTTTGTACAATATTGAAAATCTATTTATTTTTTTCTCTGCATTTACATAAGCTGTGAGTCGCTGTGTTGCTGTTGCCATGGCATCAATTTGGCATCACTTACAGTTGGCAAACATCCATCAACAGCGCTGGCATCATTACGCATCAAATGAGGGTGCATACTCAACCCCTTAAACACCCCTTTCTCTCACTGTCTCTGTCTCTGTCTCTTTCTCCGCCATACTTCGCCATAAAGCTCATCACCCTGTTGGCTGCACTTTTGGATCGGGGTATTGAAGCGGGCGCATAAAAGTATGCTATGGCAATATAAGAGGCCTCGACATGAATGTGTTGTTGTTGCCAGCCAACAAAAAAGCAAAAAAAAAGTGAAGACTCGAACTTCAAAAGGCCGCCAACGGCAATTTTCAATTAAAAACGCCTACGCGAGTGCTGTGCGGAAATTTTTTGGTTTTGTTTGGGCAAAAATGTGTAAGAATGCTGCTGGGTAGATGATACACACATACATACATATATAGATAAATACAAGTAGAGGTATGAATGGTTGGATGGTTCACTCGTTGGTTGAATGTTTGCTGGAATGATGTTGCTTGCGGGCACTTTTAAAGTTGTACCCAAAAAATTTTGTGTTGATGGCATGACATGAGATTGCACTCAAGATTTGACAATGTATGCGTGTGTGTGTGTTGGTGTCCGTGGAAAAGCGGCCATAATATGGCCAAGAGCTATATGTCAAACAGGCGGACAGCCAACAGCAGCCAGTTACACTCCTGCGTATATGTAAAGTGTCATACAGAACAGAAGTAGCGAATATTCTAGCTTCAAATCTTTCTTTGACAGCCAACAACAATTTGAGCAGTGCTTGAAACTGCAGCTTAATGCGATCGAGTTTTAAAGATATTCTTAAATTAAAGCTTTACAATGCTGACTTAAAAAAAAAAAGATAAAACTAGAAAATTATATTTGTTTTTATCTCTTTCTTTCCCCCAAAAACTGTTTTTATAATGTCAAGATACGTATCTTAAGTTACAATCAACTTGGCTTCCAGCCAAAAAAAAAACCATGCATTTACATATTTACACTATTAATTATAAGTTATATAAAACGATAGATATGCAGATACCAAATACTAATTTAATACGTTTTGTTGTTTTTTGCTTGGTTTTTATCTGATCCTTGCAGTCACGCACATCTCTTGTCTCCAGTTCGGAGGGCGGCATACTTGCCGAGGGCGAAACGTCGAGCGAGGAGAGCTCTCGCGATTCCAGCGACAATTCGCCGCCATGTGATTTGGGCCTGATGGAACGATTGTTGTTAACGCATCCAATGTGGTTTTTGCCTGGCATTCAGCGTTCGGGTGCCGTTCATTTGCTGCAGGGCAAGGAGGAAGGGGTGAGTCGTGTTGATAATTATGCATAAAAAATATTGATATCATTAAATGAGACACAATTGTGCTAACGTCTGCATGCAATCTATATAAATAAACAAATGCAGCTGCCGCTGAATTAAATCAGCAAACACAACTCTGACCACAAAATTTGCACACAATTTGCAACCAATAGCAAAAAAAGTGTTGCATACCAACGTGCGCATTTGCATATACAAATTGCAATCAATTAACGTAAATCTGAAATGTGAGTAGACAAAGTGTAAGCGAGGGGGGTGGAGAGAGGGAGGTGGTTTGAATGGGCGAATAGGGATTTGTGGTGCGTGTCGTGTCGTGTCGTGTCGTATCGTGTACAAATACATGTACACAGATTCATTAATATATGACGACGGCAGCGACAACAATGCCAAGCCCTTTTAATTGTAAATGTATATAAAGATAAACAAAGAAATGTTGCTGGCAACAAGGATGGCGCTCAAAAGGACTCGCTGGCAAAATTCATTGAAATTTATCTGAAGCGCCAGCAAAAAGCAGACAACAGACTACAGCGGGGAGGGGCGGGTGCAAAACGGCACATGACAAAAGCGACGAGAGACAAAAGCCATCGAAATGGAATTCACATTTACGTGCAGCATTTGGGTTGGTGAGTGCTGGTCATTTTGCGTAGATTCAAGGCGCTTTGCATAAACAATTGAAATTACAACGGCGATAGAAACACGCCCAACAAATTGAACACAGATTCAATAAGTTCACCAAGCCCCAGAACGTACTGTCCAAGTCAACGGTTGGCTTGCTAACTGCTTATTGTCCTTCTCTCAGCAATTATCACAGTGGACACAGACACAGACACAGACAGATAGACAAATGGACTTTAAGCCAGACAGAAGAGGCTAAGAGGCTGGCTAGCGCTGGATAAGGGACAATGTATATACATAGATTGAATGAATCGAATCGCTCGAATGCCAACTAAATTGCTAGCCATTTATTTACTTCCCGAAGAAGGCACCTCAAACTGGAGGGGGGGGCGGAAGCTGCCACAAATGCATCACAAATTGAATATAATATTGTCATATGTTTTTATTAGGGGTAGAAAAGTCTTGAACAATAGATTTCATCAATGTTTTCAATAATATAAGGCATAAACTCAAATCAAGCCAAAGTCAGAATTCTCATTATTCAATTCCATATTTCAACAGCAAACCCAAATCATAATTATATTCGAAATTCTGTCAAACGCAAAGCAAAGTTAAGTTTCTATAACCAAATCAATTCAAATGTAAAAAGGTTTTTTTAATTTAATAACAAGATTTGCGTAAGAACTTTTATGTATTGTATGCATATTGCATGCCAAATTAAAGCCAGTTCGTAAATCATATGCAACGGCAAACTTCAATTACAAACTTTTTGCAAGTTTTGACGGCGAATGGGAAAACTTTAAAATTTTGTCAAGCACTCTGAATATTGAACATGGCACGCGACGACAAAGTCCTGAGACGGGGGCGGGGTTGGGGGTTAGCAGGTAAAGCAAAGTGAAAAGCGTTTTTCAGCTCGGCAATTTTCAATTGTCGAACGCGTCGCAACAATGGGCGCATTGATTGCAGCAGGTGGGTCGGGTCGCTTCGTTGAAGGGCCGAAAAACTTTTGTACTTTTTGCCAACTGTGCTTTGACTTCAGTCTGCCTCCCTCTCTCCCTCCCTGCCTTTCTTACCATTCATTCTTTAACTTTATCACTCTCATTTTTTGCCTATTGAAACGCTAATTGCATCGACGTCGGCAATTACACGCGCCACCCACTATAAATACCCCCCCTAACCGCTTCCCCAGTTACTCCCCTATCGTTGAACCATTTAGTGGCATTGATTGCAGTAGCAGGATTATTTCTTTCTTTTTGTTTCTTTTTGTTTCGTACGCATTTGTTGATGCGTTTAATAAAAATGTATTTGCATAATTGAAATGGAAATTGAAATTGAAGCAGCCGTTTCAAGTGGCTCCACAACCACCACCATTCCGCACCGCTCCAACCTCCAACCCCGCCTCAAATCTACCCCGGAGTCCATTGAAATTGTTGACCCTCGGTTTAAACTGCATTGGTAAATGTTTGTAATTAAAAATCAATCAATATGTTTGAGCTACGAATGCGGCTACGTTGCCAGCCCATTTGTGGCAACACATGTGGCTGCAACAACAACATTCGTCGATGCCACGTTTTTTGCTTTGGTCCATTTGCCTGCCTGGTATTTTAATTACTTGTTTTGCCAGCTATCCTGCGTTTCCATCTGTCGATTTCCTTCTTACTTTCCATGTTTTTTTTTTTTTTGCTCCATCAATCATAAACTGTTGGGGGCATGAGAGTGGAAGTGGGAGTTGCAAACTGAAACCAGAGTACTGCCTGGATCTGGTCACATATGCGTGCAGCTTGTTGTTTTTGTCGTTATGCTGCTCATATCCTGTTCGTATGCCCGATGAATGGACAACAACAACAACAAAAAGCAAATGTACTAAAAGTATACAAAACATTTTTCATACTCTACCTCAATTGAATGCGGCTCATTCCGAATACAGTAAAGACTTTAAAGTACAACCATTTTGTTTGTCCTTTAGTCAAATGCTGAACTTTTTAACCTGCATCCTTAATCCCAAAGTGTCTCAATTCAAGTCTTAAATTACTTTTTATTGAACTACTTTTCTCTCTATCTTTCTTTACAAAATTATCTGTATTCAACAAAGGGTATCTATTCGTCGTACTCTATAAAGTATTTGTAACTGTATTTTGTTTTGCTTTTTTCTGGCACCATTTGGCGTCAGGGACTTGTTATGCTGACCACAAAATGTAATTAGCAGCAAATGTTGAATGGTAAATGATGTTCATGTTGATAAAGGTGTTCGTTTCATGTATGTACATGTATGTGTGTGTGTGTGTGTATCCTTGAATTGAAGTTTTTCGATCATTCACATTTGTGATTGAAACTTGTTCACAAAAAAAATACTACACAAAATAACTGTTTTCATCTGTTTGTTTTGTGGTTAATGCCAAAACTCGCTGTGTTTTTTTGGCGCACCACATGACGTATGCGCAATATTGAACTATTTTATTTGTGATCTCTTTGGAGTGCATTTGATTTATGCGGCTGCCGCTTCAATTCCAAATGCCCAAAATGAACTTGTTAAATGCATGGCCAACAATTCTCACTCCTGCACTTTTGGCATTCAGGGGGGGGAGGGGGGGCGCTGCTTAAATGGCCAATAGACAAGCGGACAAAGCAATCAAATTGAATTTATTTTGTTTTTTTCCATTTTTTCTTTTAGCTATTGACCAGGTCTATGGCATTTTTGTTGGGCTTTGTGTCCGTTTTAGCCATGTGTGTTCAATGTCAAGCAAAGGGTGTGTGCGTGTGTGTGTGTAAGGGAAGCGGGCAAGTGGCGGGCGCTAGTCAGCTTACATGGCAAAAAGTCAGTATTTGGCTAACAACAGAAAAAAGCAGCGGCAGCAGCAGCAGCAGCTGAAAGAAACAGTAACAGTAGCAGCAACAGCAGCCACCACATAGGCGCAGACAGTTTTTATTTATCACCCGCAGTGCAGAGGGGGGCGAGGCAAAATGGAATGGGTTGGGTTGGGTTGGGTTGGGCGAAGCCAAGAATGGTTCGAGTATGCCATCAACAACAGGCGTTGGAACACACAGAGTCACACAGCCACAGCTGATGAACGATAAGGCCGCAGACAGCTGCAGTGTGGGTGTGTGTGTATGTGTATGTGCGTATGTGTGTGTGTGTGTGTGTAAGAAGAGACATTCAAACATAAGGGGGTAAGTCTAGATGACAACCAAAAGCCATAAAGGGGTGGCTACAAAACGCGACACCATTGAAACACAAAACAGAACAGAACGAAACCGAAACAGATCGAGGCAATATGTAAAAGTAGGGAGCTCTCAATATATATACATATATATATATATATAAGTTGGATAGTTAACATACCATAAACACTGCTGGATAGTTGCCAACATAACGTTCATGTTCACTGAGCGTAAGCTAAAACCATTTCATAGAGTGAGACAATGTGGCATGACTTCTATATATAAAGAATGAGCAACAATAACAACTCAACTTGCCTAACATCGAATACTCGATGCACTGATGCTGAGAAGTGAACTTCTGAGAAGTGAAAAGCTGTATTAAAGCTTAAACTCGAGCAAGTCCTTCACGGCTTTATAATGCAGAATTGATATTGATTGATTAGCTTTAAAATGCGTTGTACATACTTTAAACTATTTAAACTTAAAACAGTTTTGCACGCAGCTTGAAAATTTGCATTTGAACATTTCGAATGTGCTTTCAATTGCTTAAATGCTTGCCACACGTGGCGTATGCGCAACGTGACACATGCACTGAGCGAGATAGAGATGGGGGGAAAACTGTCTGAATGCATTTTGGCTATGCTCGTTTAATAATAACAACAACAGCAACATTGGCGACACATTGTGCTAATGAATTATTAACAAAAATTATAATTGAAAGCCGTTTGGCAAATGAGTTTAATGCACTTTGCCAGCATTGTCCATAACAAAGCAACCAGCAATGTGTGCGGGTGTGCGTGTGCGTGTGCGTCTGACGTTGCCAATGTGATGAAAAGGCAAAATTAAAAACCGAAAGCCCCACTGAACGTAAACGAACGGAAATCAAGGGAAATCAGCTTAAGGCAATGGGGATACATTCATCCATTCATACTACTACTTATCAAGGGAATGAGGGAGGGAACATGAACTGGCTGACTCTTGAACTGAGCAACGAAAGCCGCTTAGTGGCCACTGCAACGATATAAGGGTGCCAGCACTGCGGTAAAGGAACGAGAGAGAAAAGGTCAACCAAGCGGCCAATACAGAGAACAGAGTACAAAGCGGAAGGCAACTATTTAAGCCAAGTGACAACAGAAAGCTGAGAAGATGAAGAACATAAAAGAGAGAGAAAGAGGGAGATTGGGTAGGTAAGGTAAGGAGGTAATAGAGAGTAACGGTATCTATGGTTGTTCATTGTTAGGTTTTGGCTTCAAATTCAATTTGCTATGCAAAGAAAGCGAAACGCAAGTAAAACAAAAAAAAATAAAAAATAAAGGAATGAATGTCAATGCAAATGCAAATGCGAATGCTAAAATGGCGTTAGGGTTGACAATCACTGAACAAGCCACCCCTTGCCACCCTCGCCCACCGAAACCAACCCGAGACGTGAAACACAAATCGCCATTCGCGCTGCTCACATTACCAATTTGAATAAAATATGAGATTTTTATTATACCTATAATGAAGGTTAGAGGGGTAGTAGTGTCCTTTTCTTAATGCTCGGCATCTGGGTTGCGGTCGCCTTTCATTTTTTTTTTTGTTTTTTGTTTTTTGTTGTTTTTAATGGCTGGCCAATGGCTTGATAATAGAGGTCCAGTTGGTTTGTTTGGCACAGTTGGTTTGTTTCGCTACTTGGCATAATTTCATTACATTTATGCAGTTTGTGTTTGATGTCGTTGCTTGACTCTAATCCTATTGCTCCCTTTTGATGCCTAACCACACAAACCGCCGACACTCATTAGGCGGCTGCGTGTCTCCCTTGGGCCTGGCACTGTCTGGTGTTAAATTGCTGCGTAGAGAGCACCATCAGCAGCATACCCCTCTCCCCCAGCCCTTTTTCCTTCTTAGTTTGAGTTTCAAATTTTGTTCAAACTGGACACATTGAGCGCTGTTAGCTGTTTGCTTGGACGCCCACTTAAGCAACGCGCCTTAATTCAGGCAACACTTTTTATTCAATTAAGTTTACTTCGTACATAGTATATGTATGTAGCAGTCAGCCTTTAACATAATGCAAAACGTCTATTATCAAACCTGAATACAACAAATAGAAAAGCCTTGAATGGTCAATTACGATATATAATTGTTTTCTAACTTTAACATTTTAATTAGGAATTTTCTCCTATTTATTCGTATCCTGAATCGAACAGCTGTCATTGTTAAAGCTTATCTTAGCCACATTGATAAGGGTGCAAGATTGAAATTGCGTTGGGGTGTTTTTCTCAACCAACTCGAAAAGTAAACTGCAGCAAATGTAGAAATCAATTTGTGTCCATCTCGCTACAAATTGCAAACTGTCTTCCTTTCACACAGACATACACAAAACAAACCTGGCCAACTGATAAGCCTTGCAGCAATCGCTTGGAATGTTTTAGTTGGTCGCTTCATTGCAACCGGAGGCCATTAAGTTGTCAAGATTTGATGTCAAGCATTTTGATGTGATAGACAGCAAGCAAGTGAATAAAAGAGGGAGGGGTGAGAGACAGAGAAGGGAGAAACAAGTAGATGCCGTGCCAACAAAATGTTCATGTGTATAAAGTACAACTCTTGAAGCATGATTTGATGATTATAGACTAGACTTGGCGCTCGAACGAGCGCAACGAGTCTATTTGCGGGCCAAAACTTGATTACGACATTCCAATAGTCGCCATTTGTAGACCAGACCTGACCGGGTGCCCAAAAGGGGATGCACTTTCGATTCGATGGCGAGAGACCGCAAATTTAGCCAGGCAGACAGCAGCAGCTGCGACACGTAATGCGCATAGTGTAGGATAACAACAACTACAACAACAACAACAGCAAAACATTTTTGAACCCTGCGGCCTACTGCAGGGTTCTGCCAAAAAAATAAAATCAAAAGGGGTGACCCTGCGGACATTTCAGCGGCAAGGAGAGACAGAGAGAGAGAGAGAGGGGCAGAAAATAGTCGAGAAATGGAAACCGGAAATGTTGTTATGTAGTATTTCCCCCCACCCCCCTCCTCACTTATCGCACCCCTAAAGCAGAACTGTAGAAAAGTGCATTTGCTGCCGGAAATGGGTGAAAATGTGACAACAACAACAAGGACAAGGACGTTGACAGGGTGGGCAAGAGTGGAATAGTGGAAAGGGAGTGAGGGGAGTGATTTGTGTGTGTGTGTGTGTGTGATTTGTGTGCTCTATGCAATAATTTACATGCAATTAAATGCAAAAGCACAAAGCAACCAACGAATCACTTTCACCATCGCATTATGCCATTGACAGGGTGCAATTGTTATACATTTAAGAATTGTGTAAAAAATTCTGTCTAAAAATGTTGGTCAATCGATATATCCTATAAACATGTTCTAAAAACTTCAAACTCGAATAAGAAGTGTAATTGCATATCGATAACTCATAGCAGTTTCGATATTTATCGATTCCCGATAAGTATAAAAATCCACAATTATCATTTTATGATTGTCATTTGTCCGAAACACGAAAGCAGATCGAATATTGGAAAGTGTATCTATATCAAAACTGTACGAAAATAAATGTTGACTCCGAAGAGTTTTCGAAAAGAAATTGTTTTTTGGAACACATTTCGTTCGAGAAATGTCAAATGCTAAATGCGACACAAACACAGGCACAGACTGAATAGACAAGTTGGCATTTGAAATGCTTGTTTGTTTCTCGCTGTCACATGCAAAACGTTTTAATTTACGAGACATGACCACGCCCACCGACCACTGACCACATTTAACCGTTAAACGACGTCCCGCTCTCTCTCTCTCGCTCTTTTTCTCCTTCAGACTGAATTCCTTGTGTCGAGTGTCGAGGAGAGCTGTTAAAAGTGCAAGTGAAATGAGTTTATTTTGCAAGATTTTTGTGTGGACGAAAGAATGGTTGGGGGGCTGGGGGTAGAGGGTAGAAGGTTTGCGGAAAAGGGGTAGGGTTAATGGGAACAGCAGACGACAGTCAACGAACTGTTAAGTGAAAATGCATTTGGAATTGCAATGCAAAGTTAAATGCATTTCTAGGGTTTCCTTTTTCGTCTGAGCGCTTAAAAGCCATTGCACCTGTGTTTAAGTGTGTGTGTGTGTGTGTGTGTGTGTTTGCAAACATGTCAATGCAATAAAGTGGGCGAACTGGCACGCCTACTTTGAACAATATGGCTGTAGCCAAAAGCCAATTGATTGCAACTATTGTTTGAGCTGCTGCTGAACAATGCCATTGATTTACATATCAGCATATATATATAAATATATATTTACAGACATGTACAAATATGTGTGTGTGTGTGTGTGTACATGAAAGGATATGTAAAACATACACATAAACATACCCTATAAGTAGACTCAACCAAAAACATTCATTTTGAATCAGTTTTCCGTTACTTTTTATCCTTTAATCAAGTTAAATTTAATCTCCCTTTGCATTGTTCTGCATTGCGTACAGGGTATATATTCTTATTTTTATGTTTTTCTATACATATAACGAAATGCATGCGGCGTCTGTGTGCTGTTGGTTATCTTTTAAAATGCCGTTACGCCATTTTATTGTTAGCCATATTCGCTTAAATTTGTCAAGGCATCAATAAAATGCAGACAAACATACACATACTTTTTCCCTTTCTCTTTGCGCTGCGCTCTTTGGCTCCATCCTTTGTGCATTATCCTTGGCTTGTCGCTTGTTAAGACATTTTTACGCTCGTTTTTGTCCTTCGCAAATTGCATTTCCGTGACGGGTCAGCACAATTGCTCCATCTACCCCCTCTCCCCCTCCTCCACTGATGATGACCACATTAAATTGAATCAGTGTATAATGTGCTCTTTCACTCTGTGTGTGTGTGTCTCTATGTGTGTGTGTGTGTGTGTGAAGCACACCACCTTTCAACTTACCCGCCTTGCTTCGACATATAACAGTTTTTCGTCTGCTTCTAATAAAATCAACAGCCGCAAAGTATTCTTTAAAAAAATGTTGAAATGCAGCCAAATCAAATAAACATACAAGATATTTACCCTTGGCCTTCTGCAGCTGCTGCGACTACCACCAAGTCATACATCTAGTCATCCCCATGTCCCCAATTTTTAAACCTCATCATATCAAGCAGTGTTTGTGTGTGTGTGTTTTTATTTTCTTTCTTTTCTGTTCTGTTATCTTCTTGATGCTGCTTTTAGCTTTCAACTGCTTATTGAAAATTGTGCACAGAGCTGCTTGCACAGAGAAATCATAAACAACGCCGCGGGGTGTCCATATTCGTTTCTAAAATTCCAACCCAAACCTAAATACTCATAGTAGTACTTGCTCTTCTATTCTAAAGCCAACAAATGCCGGGCCCCAACCGCCTCAGTTGGCATTTATTGAAATCTGAAAAAATATAATTGCATGCTTTTAGGGTTGCTGAGCAAAATTGAAACCCATACAATATACATAAACGCAAACACACGCACAAAATATAATATAATGTATACACATATGTATGTATGTATGTGTATGTGTGCATACATTTTATAAAGAGAAAAGAGAAGAAAGAAAACATTCAAGTTTCCTTAAATCACACTCACCTACCAACAAAGGAGCCAAAATTGTAAAATAATCTACAGTATTACCTTGGTAAATTGCTGGTAATTTCAAGGACTCGAAATTTATATGAGAATATGATATAATATCTTATTGTAGTACAGCTTAAAAAAATTATCTAGTATGGATAGAAGATAAAGTATATTGAGATTTTTATCAATCTTCTTAACAATAATAATAATTGATTATCAAATCGTATCAAATTGATGGCATTATTTCAAAATTGATCTGATTAATGGGAAACCTTACGTTTTCTTTATGGTGAAAACGTTTTGTGGAACAGCGACAAAGTAATTTATTGTGCGTGACTTTAAGTAAAACGCTCATTATGAAAACTTTTCGCTTTGGCGATTAACAATCAGAAAAGAAAAAAAAGTGAAAATAAATGGAAGGAAATTGCAAAGAATGTCCTGGCGGCTCCGTGTGGACACCGCTGCTCCTTTGCACACTTGACCAGATCGGGGTCTGAGTGCTTTGAAGGCACTTGCCACACGACTTGGCTGTGCTTTGTCGCAGCGTCTGCAAAGTTTTCTCAGCCCTACTCATCGACTGCCCCACCACCGCTCCAAACAAAAGGACGACAGACAGGCGAAGGAATGGGTTTGGGTATGATGATGCTAAGGCATTGCATACTTGCAGGCGCCGCGGCGTATGGAATACCAATTTATCATCTATCATTGTTTTTGGCGCTTTTAAACGCCAATGGAAATGGCAAAATATTTGATAGAACGGGAAATTTATGCGAACGCATTTTTAACGCAACATTTAACGCGATGTGAAAGCGGCGGGAGTCGCAGGAAGTTGATGTCAAAAATGGCATCAGCTCGCTGATTTACGTGCCAGGCATTATGACAACAGAGACAAGTAACAAGAAAGGAGGAGACGAGGATTGAAAGAGCTCGCCGGGGAGATGCCCTAATCCATAGTCTTTACTTAGAGAATGTTTAATAGTCTATATACTGCAAACGATAAAATAAAATATTCTTTGATTGGATTGTTAAAGTTATCGATTAAAATGATACTCAATATCAAAATGTATAAAGATAGGGCTTAAGCACTAGATCAATAAAGTCTTTTGACAGCATTTACTTACTTGCCAGTTGTGGTCCTAACAGGCAAAGTTTCCTAAGGACCAAAATGTTCCTATCAATTATTATTGCTAAATTGATCAGTCCATTGCATCTTAAGGAATATTTTAGCTACTTTGTCAATCATCTGATTAAAGCTTTTGATTTTTTGGTGAAATCCTCCGAGGAGTCGAATGATATTTTCTTCTTGATTTAAGCCTTTTTACATATTTTAGATTCGTCGAATTGCTGCTTTTACTTATGCTATCTCTTTCTCGTTTTAGACGTTCATTGTGCGTGGCTCGAGTCAGCCGAATACGATGGCCGTATCGGTTCGTCTGCCACAGGATACGGGTCCATATATCGAACACTATCTGATCCAATCGATGGACAATATACTCAGTTTGGAGAGTTCCCGTTTCAAGTTTGGCTCAATACCGGCGCTAATTGCCCACTATGCCCAGTGTTGCGATGAGCTGCCGGTGCAACTGATGCTGCCCCGAGTGCTGCGTGAGGCAAACAATCGCAAGAAGCTCTCCTCGCTGGCGCTGCTCGGTCAGGAGTTCTGGAGCTATGCCAGCAGTCCAGCAGTGCTGGGACCGCCCATTGTCAAGACAATAACGACCGTTGAGCAGCAGCTGCTGGATGCCAAATCACCATTATCTTTGACGGAGACCAGTGGACTGGGCACTGCAACATTTTTCAGCGATGCCCCCGGTTGCATTGTCGGCACCAAGCCACCGGCTGTCGCCCCACCGCAACCGAACGCAACGCTGTTCAGTCCAACGGGCAGCGGTCAACTTTTGGGTTTCTTTAGCCAGGCGGGAACACCCTCGGATACGAATTCGAGCATGAGCTCCTTCTCGACCAGCGGTGGTCAGCACATGCAGCTTTTGAGTCCCAATTCGGTGGACTCGGTCATTTTGACAATGTCACCGGTTGATGCGCATGGCTATTTGCCAAATGGCTCTGGCTTAGCAGCCATGGACCAGCACCATCAACAGCAGCAACAGCAACAACAGCAACAGTCACAATTGCAGCCGGGCAGCAATAATTTGAGCACATTCAAAACGAATTCTGCTAGCAACACGGAATTGGAACTGGTGCGTCCGCAGCGACCCAAGCCGCCGAATACATTGAATCTCAAGCCGCCAGCGCCACCAATGCGCTGGTCTAAGCCCCATTCACCGGATCAGCTGGCCAACAATTTTACAGTTACCACAACCGTCACATTTTCCATGGAGAACAACAACAACAATGGAAGCAACAATGTTAGCAATAAAGCATCAAATCCCGCACAGTTTGTGGAGGTAACAACGCCAGCGTCAAGCAATCCTTTCAACGCCCTGCTCAATTCACAGCCCAGCACCAGTACGTTCCAGACCTTCGCGAAACGTATGTCGCCCGAGGGTGAATGCAAGGATACGCTCTCATCCCAAGGCTCCTCATCCAATGATAGCCGCTGGCAATCACAGCCACAATCACAATCCCAATCACAATCACAATCTCAATCCAGCCGAGACTCAAGTCACAGCCAGCGCAAGATGCTCTCGCCAATGACGCCGAACGGCGTTGCCGGCATTCTGCCAAACAGCAGCAGCAGCAGCAAATCTCGAAAAGCTCGCATACGCAAGGAATCCAAACACTATCAGGAATCGGACATACTGGAGAGTCCGCCGGCACAGTATTGTGCCAGTGCTCTAAGCGATAAGATAAGCGACTATGAAGATGTCTGGTCGCATGATCCCAGCGATCGTGCCAGTCTGCTGACCAGCTTCAAACCGGGACTCGACGGTGGCGTACTCAATCGACGGCCCGATCTACTGGCCGAGACACGTGAGTACTCGAGCAAGCGAAAGCTTGGAGTCTTAAGGGTTCGACTAGTGCTGCAATAACAGTTGATTGACTATCGAAAACGATCACATATTGCCAATATTCGATCAATATCAGGCCATCGATTATTTCGATAGTGTATCGATTGTTTTTGCAGTTGAGTCGAACTGCTCGAACGAACAATCGATCAATAAACCATTCTTTATTATGCATTCGATTGATTTGATACTTTTTTTTGGGTTTTCCTCAACTGCAGCTAGCACACCCATACAGCAACTGCTGTCGCCCTGCGAGCTGGAGGAGATCGAGCTTAATAGCGCTGGGCATGAATGCAGCAGCCAGCAGCTGATGCAGTTCTCTGGCGATGCACCGCCACGCTCTCGCGCCGGACTACTCTTGCCGAACTTGGGCATTGCTGGTACTGCTGCAGCTGGTGCATCGGCTATGACGCAGTCGCTAACGGAACCGAATGGCAGTGGCAATGATGACGATGGGGGAGACACAACGCCGACAGCAGCGGAGACGCCTGGGTCGCGTAGCAAACAGGGCAGTCCGTTCTATGCTGAGCCAGCAGATGCACTGCGTCAGGCTGGCCTGACCAATGCGGCGGCGGCAATTTTGCGGCGACAGCAGCGCAGCCAGCTGCTGCCAGCCAATCAGCGGCACTCGGAGCCTCTCAAGGGCGGTCTGGCAACGAATACGGCACCACTGCTGCTGCCCGCCGATCTAGAGAAGTTAGCTGGCAGCCTCGATGAGCTGAAGCAGAAGCCGAAGCAGCCCAATAATCCATTGGCACAGCCGCAACAGCCAGCCAAACGTGGACGCAATCGCATCGAACATTGGCAGCTGGACAGCAGCTGGGAGTTTATGCCCAAGCAGGACACAAACGGTGGTATTGGGGATTATGACAATACCGGCGAGTGGCAGGAGAAGGAAAATTCATTGGGTCGCGACAAAGATGCGGCTGCTGGCAACAAAAAGCGTCCCCTAACCGTACACCAGATCATTGCCAAGCGTCTGCCCGATCTCAATCTGCCAGAGCTGGTACGTTGCTCCACTCCGCCACAGATACATATGGCAACAACAACAACAACAATAACAACGGGGACAACGACATCGATAGCACCGTTGTTGGTGGATAAGTCAAATGCCGGCGATGGCAGCCAAAAGTCATTCCAAAGCCAAAACGGTTGTCGTCTCAGCTCCTACGACAATGTCGAGCGCAATTGTGGCGCATTCTGTCAGACATATTATGGAGGGATCGATTCATCGGCACATTCCGATGACGGCACCGTCTTCTCCGAGCCCTGGGATTCGTCGCAATGGGACTCATTTTTGCCCATGCAAGATGGTAAGTAGAAATAAATAGATATATAGAGACAAAAAGTGAGTTTAAATTTGATGTGTTTAAAGATGCCACCACTAATTCGGACACAATACATTTGTCCAAGTGTCGACCCGCAATTTCGGAGGATGATACAATCATTGAGGAATTTAGCAGCACCAAAGATGGCAGCAACGATAGCTGCAACCAGGATACGCTCAAGGCAAACAAAAATGGCAACGGCGCCGGCGCTGGCGCTGGCAGCAGCAGCAATAACAATAACAATTGCAACAAGGCAATGCGACCAAAAGTTGCAACCATATTACGTAATCCAAGCATGAGGGATCGTGAGATATTATGTGAGTTTCGGTTATTTTTTTTAAACAAGTTCGCGAAAAAAATAGCATTAGTTAGCCTAATAACAGGATAAGCCAATGGGCATTTAGAACTCGTTTCAATGAAACATATCGATTGATTGATTGATCGTAACGATTTTTCTTTTGCTACTTTTATAATCTTCAATAGTTAGTTGATGCTCGATTGGATTATGTCAATGTCATCCAGCCACTAGTACTCCTCATTTAGCATTCCTTCCTTTTTCAATTGCAATCGTTTGTTATTGTTGCATCATACTACGCTTCATGGCCTCCATAGACAACAGCAGCAGTAACAACAACAACAAACGTTATCATTATCTCGTCTTCGTCACAGTACCGCATATTGACTGATTGATTGATTGATTGAGCGCACGAGTTACCCATTAGCTCTAATAACAACAAAACAACAGAAGAAGAAAACAAAAAAAAAAAACTTCGATTCATCAAAACTAGTATAAACTAGTGGTAATCCCCCTACTAGAAGTAGTAGTAGCTACATAGAGATCTGTGTGTGTTTTTTTTGTTTTTGCATTTGATTAGTCGTCGGCTTATGCTTATCTACGTCGCGACGCATTGTCGTACTTACTTAGTAGTATGTAGTTGCAAATAGTCTGGATGGATGGATGGATGCAGCGATCTGCAGACTACAAAGCCTTTGCCGAAACTCTTATCTGGCGCGCAACGCTGCCGCCGCCGCCGCCGCATTCACTTACACTATTCATTGGGTTGCATCTCTTCGTTTTGCCTTGCCTTCGTATGAAATGCATACGTCGCAGTTAGAGCCCAGCTAAACAAATTTGATAAGTTTGGAGCAACGAGCCGAGCGAGTTTCTCTACATTCAATATTGGCACAGTCGCCGCCGGCGTCGACGCCTCGTGCACTTTGGAATGTAAACCGACGACGGCGCTGGCTGCATTTTTATCAGCGCGTGCGCCTTGCGTCGCGTCGAGTCGCATCGTGTCTCGGGATGCGTAATTTGCTCAAGCTCAATCAAAAAATAGTACTTAGACAAACAAAATTTTTAAGTTCTTCAAACCAGACAAGAAACGCTAAAATGATGCTATTTTAGGTCAGCGCAGTGCCGTTGAGCAAACTTTGCATTTTCGGCTGATGTAATGCAAATATCATTTTTGTATTATTTTTAGAAGTTGAAATTCTTTGAATTTGAGTTTGGGTCCCCAGCCACAGCAAATAAACACTTGCCGTTAACTGTTTTCGCTCTGTTGTTAGGGCAAACAACTAAATCATAAAACAAATGCAATTAGCAACATTTTTTTACTTCGTTTGTAGTTATCAAGCCATTTGTTGATAAGCAACAAATCTGGTTAAGCAAAAAGCGGCTAAAATGTTCAAGGGAATCTGAAGAACTTTTAAGTAAATTCGATTTCTTAGATGTTTTTCTATTCACGAATCATTAAGCATGGATCATAGATCATCATAGAATCATACAGATTTTGTACTTCAATCTAATAATCAAAAGATTTCAATGCACTTGAGAATATCCCCCAATAGAGCTATATTTAGAATTTTGCATTCATTCACATCATAAATAATGATCATGAACATTTCCTGTTTTCATCAAAGGAACCTTTCGAAATTGCGCAGCCGATTTTGCCCAAGTTTATTGAGTTTAGGACTTGCTTATAAAGCTGATGCAATCATAAGGTGCAATTTCAATAGAACGTCATCTATACATATATTTGTCTCAGTCTCACTCCAATGATTTTCTATGCATTTGTATTTGTGTCCATAGATCATATTGCAGTTTGATTAGGAATCTTTCTTTTGTTGTCTTCAATCCATTTGATTGATGGCGTCATCGTGTGTGTGTCAACATTAGACTGTTTGTCTTTAATCTTAAATCTCTCTCTCGCTCGCTCACTCTCACTGTTTTTAAATATGTCTGCCTGCCTTTTGCCTACAATCGAATGAACTGCAGTTTAACTCCAGCTCTCATTTCTAGCTAGGCTTTGCTGTGTTGGCTATGAATCAACTCATTATCTCGAACAGCCTTGCACCGCTCTCTATTTCTCTATTTTGGTTTTTTGTAGCTCTCTCGTTTTCTTAAGCCCAGCGAAAAGCCCAAGCTTAATCTCCCTTTTCGCAGTGGTTTTTTCATCGAAACATCGAACCTTTCTAGCTACCTGATAATACTTAGAATAACTGAGTACCTAAACACACGCGTGCTGTTTGCGTACTGAAAACCTAGAGTTATTGTAGGTCTCTCTGAGTATTAGCTGATAGCAATTGATTCAGTTGCAGCTTCCTGCCCCTGCCTAGTGCCTAGTTGTTCGCTCTGACTCATTGGCAATTTCCTCTTGACACAGTTTTCGGTTTTCGCTTGATAATAATAACTTGACTCGGATTTGCGCAAATATCTACAAACGGGTGCAGACGGCAAAACGACGGGCAGGTAACAAGATCATCCGAATATTAATCGCGCGTAAATTCCCAAGATCAAACAAAAGATCTCCCAACTCTTACGGCTTGCAACCACCAACAGCAGCCACCCACCCATCCGTCTACCTGTCTGTCAGTCTTGAAAATCTATTGCAGGCATTTGTGTTTTATTATGCTTAGGCAAATGAGGTCGCTGCGCTTCGCAATTTAGGACGCAGCTGTGGCTGGCGTTGACGCTAACGTCGACGGCGACGTCGCCAGCAGTGTAGAGCTAGTTGCTATCGTTTCTTTTTTTTTGTGTTTTGTGTTTTATTGAGAGTCATTCGACGTCGACGTTGACGTCGGCGTCATTGCCGCTGTTACAGTCTTATAAACTAATGCGTATGAAGTTCAGCATTAGTTTTGCATTGGCCGCGTTTAGAGCAACAACACACTCACACACACACACAACAAAAACGCGCTGCAACGCAACAGCAGTAAAAGCAACAACTTAATTACGATAAGAACACGATCTGTGCCGATCGTTAACAGCTGCCGCCTGTGCCGATGAGAAACTTGCGTTTTCGCCAATTCGTTTTAGCTGGCAAAAATCGTTACAGAATCCATCATGAGCTGGTTCAGAAGATCGTCGCGCGCAAATGTCGCGAACCCCCCGCATACAACAAATTCAACGAATAATAATAATAATAATACGAATACGAGTAATAATAAT
Organism: Scaptomyza polygonia; assembly: GCA_035044585.1. Classification (NCBI taxonomy): domain Eukaryota; kingdom Metazoa; phylum Arthropoda; class Insecta; order Diptera; family Drosophilidae; genus Scaptomyza; species Scaptomyza polygonia. The sequence continues at coordinate 447,728 of JAWNNU010000649.1, forward strand.
AATAACACTAATAATTTGGATATGTCAAAATCGTTGAGCAGCTTGGATGAGGATCGCATTGAGCGTCTCGAACCGGAGGAGTTCTTTCACGATCCGGTTCATGTGCAACACTACAGGGAGGAGGCAATGTTTCTAAGTTTCATGGCCGAATGGGAAATCGTCGAGCATCCGCAGCAGGAGAACTATTTCTCAGCCGATTTCGAAGAGGAGCTGCTGCAACAGCGCACCACAACACCCAGCAACACCCAAAGCAACACCCAGCTGCAGCAGGAGCACAAAACAATCGATGCAGCTGCACCCACCCCAAAGATGGGACGTCGCAAACGCAAATTCCTCGAACTATTGTTCGTTGACAATATACAAACGGGCATTGCACTGCCCAATACCAACATGTCGAATGGCAATCAACAGCAGCAACAGTTGCTCTGCAAGAAAACCAAATATGCCAGCAAGAGTTTATCCTCCAGTTTGGGCTCGATGACAACGCTGGCGACCTGTCCGCAAAAGGTGTTCAAAGACTGCCGCATCAATCGCAAACAACTGAAGACTGAAGCACTGGCCGGATCCATAATGGGCGCCATTGGCAAATGCCCTAATCCAAATACAGAGTTGAGCACCAATGGCTCCAATGATACAATGCTCGGTGGTACGGGCGATGTTTGCCATCCGCGCGGGGAGCGCAACACCTGCGATCATTATGACATCAAGCAGTTCTTTCATCTCGATGAACAGGGCAACATATTGCTAAATATGACGCACATTATTGAATGCCAGGCACTTGGCTTGGCGCTCCAGGCACAATCTCGTCGTCTCTATCGTCGCTATAGACGCGACTGCGAGTGTGCCAATGAGTGGCGCGCTCAAAGCCAGCATGGCTGCTGTGCACCCTTCGTTTGTTTGCTACAACTCATCCAAAGGCTGTTATGTGGTAAGAATAGTGTGTTGGGGGGGCGAATACTAGGATCGAAGATTTTTAGCAAATAGGAAATCGGAATTATGCAACTAACTAGTTTACTATCTATCTATCTCTGTCTATTTCGTATACACTTACTCATAGTTCTTTCTTTCTCTATTGTAGGCCATCCCCGCAACAAGATAAACATACAGAGCGCTGGACCCGGTGATTCATTGCGCGCCTATACACTGCAATTGGCCCAAGATCCAAGCTCAACATTTGCCCGCAACATCGAGAACTTTATTAGCTGTACGAAGGAGTCGCGCGAGGCAGCGCCCCAAGTGGTTATGCGCAACATGCGTCAGTTTATGAGCGGCATGAAAAACTATCTGGTTAAGCATGGTGAGGGCAAGTTCCATGCCGAGCTCGAGTCGTCGCGTTCGCGTCTCAAATCCGATGAGTTCCTCAATCTCGATGCCATGCTCGAGACGGTGATGCATCAGTTGGTGGTGTTGCCATTGCGCGAGCATCTCTATGGCATATTCGTGGACTATTATAAGCGCAGCGAGGATATTCAGTTGTTGGCACAAAATGTGCGCTATGCTTACGAACGGGATGCCACCGATTTTGGTATACGTGCCACAGTGACGCCGCCATCGCAGTCAGCTTTGCGACTCATTGCCAATCTGCTGTGGCGTTTGCAGGAGGCAGAGCTGCCGCTCGACAAACTGGAGCTCTTCCTATGCATCATTTCGACCGTGTTCGAAGCGACGGGCTGTCCGCGTGGCCAACAGCTGGGTGCCGATGATTTTTTGCCCGTGCTGGTTTATGTGGTGGCCAAATGTGGTTTCGTTGGCGCTGAAATCGAGGCGGAGTTCATGTGGGGTCTGTTGCATCCGACGCTGCTTAATGGCGAACCGGGCTACTATCTAACCGCCCTTTGCAGCGCCGTTCAGGTGCTCAAAACGTTCATGGCATCGGAGGGTGAAAGCGGCAGTGGCTCCCTTGATGTAAGTTTTAATATGTCTGACAAAACCCCCTTTAACTTATTTTATGTTTAATTGTAGTGGCGCTCTAGCTGCTTGCCGGCCTGCTCAAGCGTGCTGCGCGTCATCATACCGGACGAATGCAATGGATCGCTGCAGACGCGTACATTGCCGGTGCGGCCGCATACGACAACTCGTGAGGTTTGCCGGATTATAGCGCATAAGGCTCGCATCACAAATCCGCAGGACTATGCCCTGTTTAAGCTCGTCGATGGCGAGGAGACGCTGCTCAGCGATGCCGAATGTCCGCAGGATGCACGTCTTGCGGCCAAGGGCAAACACTGCATGTTGGCCTACAAGCGTATCGATGCCAAAATCGCATGGCCCACAACAGCAACACAAGCGAGCGCTAATTAATTGAGATCCTTCCTTCTCTCGCACACTCGGTTTTTTTTTTTATTTTTCCTCGCCCAAACACAACAACAAAAATGCCCCCATTCTTGCTCACTAACAAGCATATTTGATTAATAATTTATTATTATTACATTAAAATATACTTAGTAGCCTGTAAGTAAAGCTAATTAACGCTAATACATCTAATGTGTACTAAAAAAAAACAAAAACAAAAACAAAAAACAACAACAGTATTGAGTTAAGAGCGATTTTTTTTTTTGTCTCATCATTATGCACCAATATTATAATTGTCATCAAAATCATTATAAAATAATCAAAAGTTGTTGTCTTTACTTGTGCAACCTTTTTTTTTTTTGCTTATAATTAAATAAACAAAAATAAACATATATATAATATAAACAAACATATTGAATCATATAAACTATGTATAACAACTATAAATATCTATGTAGGATATGCATATACATTTATAAACTTATAGCGTAGTGGGCCAAAAGTTTAGCATAAGGCCATTTTTGTCTAAAGGATACACCTAAATATTTACACACACAGAGCCACCACACACAAACACACACACAAAATACATATTGCACTCTATTTTAAGGCAGTTGCAATCGATTCAAAATATTATATAAACATATATGCATGTATACAATCTATAAACCATATATACCATACTATATGTAGTATATCAACCTAAGACCAAATGCAGCAACAACAAAACAATCACAAATTTTAATAAAGAAACAGAAAAAAAATACACACTCACACACACACACACTATAAGGCATTTACAACAATGTTTTTTTTTTAAAACTGGTAGGGCTATAATCAAGATAAAGAAACACAAAGTCTAACACACATTTACAAAATAAAACGTATTAATATTAACGTTTAACTTTAATATTTATGTACAACTAAAACCAACAAAACTGCTATTGAAAAACCTATTTTTTTTGTAATATTTTTTTTTTAATGTATACTTTGTAAAATATAGCAAACCACAAGGCAATTATTTAATTATTATAAATAAACAATTATAATGGAAAAATTAAGAAATATGTTTTATGATTTTGTCATAGTGTTAAACTAGCTTATTATATACAAGGAATCGTTAAATAAGACTGTCCAACGGACCTGGCCTGGCCCTTCAAATATCCACTCGCAATTTCGAAGCACTTGTTTAACATGTTACCTTGACGTCATCATCATCATTTTATTCGAATTCCTCGCAACAGCTTTTTTACCCAAAGAACTGCCTAATTCGAGCCAAAGTACCAGGCGAACAGCAGCCAGCAGCAGGTGATTTTGTTGAGTGAGAACAACCAAACGTACGTTGCTGAAATTAGAGCGCAAGAGAAGAGCACAAGAGAAGAGCGCAATAGAAGAGCGCACAGCTGCGCGTTCGCTTAAGGGCATGCCGATTTTTGAGTTATATTTTAACATGCATTAGCTCCACCTGTATGTATGCATGTGTGAACGTATGTTGGTATGTGTGTACCCTTCAGTACAGCCGAACGACGCAAAATGAATGAAGCGCTGACGACTCTCTGACAATGTGTTCGATGTCTGCTCAATACGTTAACGGATCTCCTAGAAAGCTAGGTTGACGCAATGTCATGGAGAGAAGCGACATTAACTACGCTCGTGCGTATAACAAAAAATCACATTACACGAATTATGCGAATATCACAAATTTATTTATTACTAAATAAAGTGTAGGTGGATTTTACATTGGATGCTAATTGTTTTTCAGCCTTCCGTTTTTATGATTATCATTTAAAATAATTCTTCTTTTTTTGCCAAAATAGCAAAACACAGCTCCTGTTTCACATCGATACAACTCGTCTCCGGAATTGAGTCTGGAAAAATATAGAAAAACAAATATAAATTTAAAAAATTGTTTAAACAATATTTGTATAGCTATAATACCGAAAATACTAAAGCTAAAAAAATTAAGGAGCCCTAGTGTCACGGATGTGGCGTAACTTCGTCTGTAAATAGGCAATATGATCTGCAATTAGGCCTCCTAGACGATCCCCCTCTGCCTTAATCTCTTCCAGCTCTTTTTTAGCCAATTCTGGAAAAATGCATAATATGTTAATCATAAAAAAATTCGTGAATACTGTTTTTATTTACCATATTCTTCAACAAAACGGCGCATTTGAAATGGAATGTCCAAATCGTTTTCTTCTGTAATTGAGCAATTGGAAAAAATGTTAAAATATATAAAATTACAATTAATGTTTTTTGATATACTTACCCAGTGGATCAGCAGAACTATTATCTTTTGGGCTTGACATTTTTTCTTCTTCTGCTTTTTAAGTTGATCCTTTAGTAATAGCTTTTCCGAAAAGGTGGAGAATTTTTTGTTAGAGCAAAATGGTATTGTTATTAAAATTTATAGCAGTGGAGTAATGGCATTAGCAGTTCTTTGATTTTGAGTCTAAGGCTGTCGAGTTACCATACAAACACTAATTTTTTTCAAAGACGCACTTTTGCCCTAAATATTCGTTAGTGTGATGACCATGTTTTTTGAAAAACAGCAAGGATTTGGCCAAGTTAAGACTAAATTACCTAAAGTTTTTTGTCCATAACTCAGTCATGTTCTTAAGGATATCAAAAGGACACATATTTTTGAGCTCACTGAAGAGAGGTCTAACAATCGGCATTCAAGGATTTTGGAAATTCGACAAAAATATTTTGCCTAAAATGTATCAAGGGGGTAGGTCAGAAAATTTATGAAAAATCACAAAATCCTTTGTAGCTCGTCCGTTTAAAGGACTAGCCGGTTGTCCTTTGGTCAAAAAATAGTCCTTGGCCTGCCAATTCATTTAAGCTAATCAAAAGGATGAAAGTCCTTCAAACAGCTGAAATATAAGGACTTTTTTTAAAACGGAAAATCATGTTTTACTCAGCCATATCCTTGCCGATCCTGTCGAAACTTATGTCTAAAAATTTGTATTTTTAAGGGCTATCAACTGTCCAAAGGACATCCAAATCTATCTTGCAGTTCTCGAGAAAACAAGGATTTTGTGATTTCAACTCAAATTTCTTTGCCTTCCGATGAAATTTTCTAAGTGTTTGGTTCTTAGAGTACCCCATAATCCTTGAATGCAGTTCGATAGATTTAGTCCTTGCGATGCCAATGCACTATGTCCTTTGAAAATCATCAAGGATTCGGCCGAGTCAGAACTAATTTTCTTAGGACAGACGTTTTTTGTTCTCTGCTCTGTCACATCCTTGAGCTGGTCATAGCGGTGCCACCGCGCCATTCTAAAAGTATGCTATAAAATTTTGAATTTACAACATCTTAAAAACAGCCCTTTTTCGATTGTTTATTGTTAATCAGCAAGGACTACAGCTAATTTCCGTTTTAAGTGCGCCCACATTCAAGTTTTCACCCCGTAATAATTTTGTTAGTTCAATTCTGCATGTCATCTTGCATTTCATGCGCACGTGCACCATGCGAAGCAAGATCGCGCGCACTCACTTCTTGCTCGCTGGGGTGCTCCGCTGCATTTACTTTGCCTTATAAATATTAAAGACGCTCCCGCTCTACTGCTTTCAAGCACCACATTTGCCAATCTCTCAACCTGTTATTTCAATAATAACACTTTTTTGCAATTTTTAATAAAAGTAAAACCACTTACCCTCACAAATTGTTTGACAAATATAACTCAGTCAAAAGCCGATAATAGGCAAACTAAAAGAACAAGCACTATCGATGTTATTTCTATACTCTCTTGACTTGGCACTAATTAGCTATCGATGAAAGCAGAAATACACAACATTTTGAACTAACTATCGGTGAAAGTAGATATGCACTACATTTTGCATTAACTATCGATTAAAGTAGATATGCACTACAACTCGATATATCGCATTTCATTAAAACAAAAACGACATTCCCGGCATAAATATCACATACATTTTGTATAATAAATCAGCTTTTTTTTTTTTGTGTTTTGGGGATAAAAATTTATTTAATAAATTTTAAATAGATAACCACATATTTAGCATTTGTGAAGTAGCTTTAACATTTCACAGTATTGCATACAATTTAATTTCAAAAGGGTAACATCCCTTATGGCTTACAACTATTTAAACCATCTGATTTAGATAGTTAATAAACAAATTGTTTTAATGGCACTAAGAGTTTATATACAGTTAAGCAACCTTTTTTATATTCTAGCTTATTGATTGATGTGATGAAAGAGTTCTCTGAAAGCGTATAAAAATCTTGTAGAATGAAACATATGTAAAATTTTGAATTTTGATTTGGCAGTAGCGTCGAATTGTATTATATACACATTGATCCACATGTTTAAAGTAAACGTGAAGTAAAAAGAGGATGAGGTAAAAAAAAAATGTTTATATATAGTATTATATATAGTATTGTATTCAGTTTAACAATGTTAAAATTAAGCATGCAGTCGCTAATCTTAGCTAGGCAACATTATTTTCCTATAAAATTGTATAAATAAAATAGCTCATTTGCTCATAGAATATCGCAGCAGTTAAAAGGTATGCGTTTTGCATGTAGACGATGTCGAGTCAAAGCGATCGATTTGTGACAATCAATATTAACAAACTATTGTTGGGGTAGTCCTTCATTGTTGTTGCCTTCGAATGTGAGTGTAATTATATTGCAACGGCTATTCACGCGAGACTGGTAGAAGCGACATGGTAGCACGTTTGTTTGTGCCAAACACATTACTTAAGCGCCAATGCTCGAATGTTAGCGGCTTGCTGAGGTTAGTGTCACGCTTTTTGTAATACTCATTGAAATCCAGACGAGTGGCGAACAATTGCAAATTGTGGTCGTCGCTGGAGTTTAGCGCCAGTAGAAAATCGCCAACAGCTTTTCCGTAAGACAGAGAAAAGGTTTCAAAAGATCGACAGGAGGCAATAATTTTTTGTTCAAATATCTTGCGTTCCTGGTCGCGTTCCATTTTTTGCTCAGTGGTCAAACCGAAGCTTCCAGTCTTTTCAGAATCGGCAATTGCTTTGGCCATTCTTTGGCGTGCGGCCAACTCGGTAAAACAGTCTTTGTAAAAACTATACTGCCAGTTTTCCAGAAGTATAATATTTTCGTACACCTCTTCCAGATAGTTTTCCATGCCCGTTGGTGAGTCCACAAAGCAGCCAAGGCATATAGCATTCAGAAATACTGCATGAGCATCGAGAATATCGTCTAAGGCAGTAGCTTGTTGCACGCGCTTGTGCAATTCCACCCAGTTGCATTCAATGACTTCAAATAGCACATAGTACTGCATCTGGTGAACAAAGTGCATAACTTCTGATGTGAACAGGTTCAACCTGTATGTGACTTTGTTGATTTCGCTACTCATCGAGCGCAGTGCCTAAAAAAAACAAAAGAGACGATATATATTTAGTTTCAAATTGAGCGGCACTATCGATAACAATAACAGTGGACAGTAACATTAAATCGAACAATCGAATAGAATTTATAGACTGACTGCGAAACATCTGCATTATCAAGCCCTGCCTGCTGCCTGCTCCGTTTTCAAAATGGCAATGTCAATTTTCAAAGATTTACCCGAAGAACATCCGCGCCATTTGATACCAGCTCTGTGCGGGCAATTCTATCATCTGGGCTGGGTGACCGGCACTGGTGGCGGCATGAGCATTAAATACAAGCAAGTGTTATAACCACCACAACAAAAATATGCTAAAATAATGTTTACCAAATTTCTAACAGCAATGAAATCTATATCGCACCTTCGGGTGTACAAAAGGAACGCATGCAGCCAGAGGATCTATTTGTGCAGGACATTGATGGCAAGAATTTGCAATTGCCTCCTGAGATCAAGGGCCTTAGCAAGAGTCAGTGCACGCCGCTTTTTATGTTAGCCTACAAACACCGGAATGCCGGCGCCGTAATTCACACGCATTCCCAGCACGCTGTTATGGCTACGTTGCTTTGGCCCGGCAAGACATTCCGTTGCACCCATTTGGAAATGATTAAGGTTTGAAAGGAGCCATTCAAACATGCAAATCTAAGACAATACGGAGCTTGTTATCATTTTGGTAATCGGTCTTATCATGCAGGGTGTCTATGATGAAGCGGATGAACGCTATCTGCGTTACGACGAGCAGCTAATTGTGCCAATTATAGAAAACACGCCTTTCGAACGTGACCTGGCAGATAGCATGTATGCGGCTATGATGGAATACCCCGGATGCAGTGCAATTCTTGTCCGTCGCCATGGTGTCTACGTATGGGGCAAGACTTGGGAAAAGACTAAAACAATGTAAGTAAATTGTTAGCTAAACCTTCACATAGTGCTAGTTGGCTTCAAGCTTATGATTGATTACAGGTCGGAATGTTATGATTACTTGTTTTCCATTGCCGTCGAGATGAAGAAGGCCGGACTCAACCCAGAAAAGTTTGAAAAACCTTCGCCGGCATAATCTAACTAAGACTAATTTCACATTTATGTACATACAATACAAATGATTAAATCATTTATAAGGTGCATAATAAATAAAAACATGCTGATAAAGAACGTTTTTTATAAGCACATAGTATAGTATACTCTAAACAGCTGTCGGTACAAATGAACTTATATGTTTTTTGGTAACAATTGGTTGTTCGAGTCAATCCTCTAATCCGCAGTACGCTTCATATCGTTATCGTTATCTTAATTCCTCATTTATTATTAACTTAATTTGTTAGTGCACTTTGCACAGTGGGGATACAGGGCATACAACTTTGCTCATGTTATGATTACAGAACCAGAGCAGTGAGAGCGAGAGAGCTGTTGTGAGAGTGCAAACTTCAATAACCGATGTTGGCATTGTGCTTCCATAATACAACAAACTTATCGATTTTTTTTGTGTGCGTGTGTGTGTGTGTTTGTGTAGCATGTGTGGTGCGATAGTTCGCACGACGAAGGTTTGAGCAAAGCAGAACGTGCAAAAGAAAAAGACTACATAAATATTGACATCGGCCGCTTTTACATTATTTGTCGTACTTCTGTTCAGGTGTAAGCATTAAAGCAAGCGATAATAAAATATTGCATGATTCGACTGAACATAAATGAATAACGTAGAATTAATTATTTTAATTGATTTTAATCACAGATTCAACAAACAAAAGTTATAATGGCACTACAGTCAGACGCCGTGTTCCAGAAAATCATTGATGGCGTTAAGGAAAATGCTGCCAAGGCAAAGGCTGTTAACGGTGTGTTCCTCTACAAGATAACCAAGGACGGCAAGGTGGCCAAAGAATGGAGTAAGTAAATGTGCCTGTTTCTGTCACCTGTTTTCAACAACGCGTGTGTCGCAATTAATGATTCACGGTGTAAAGTTCAAAGTGCAGTTAACTCACGTACGAATGCCGATTATAGCTAATTGTTGTACAATTTAATGAACAGCTCTGGACTGCAAAAACGCAAATGTTTATGAGGGACCACCAAAGGGCATCAAAGTTGACACCACATTAACCGTCGCCGATGAGGATATGGTTGATATCGCTTTGGGCAAACTGAATCCCCAGGCTGCGTTTATGAAGGGCAAGTTGAAAATTGCCGGCAACATTATGCTGACACAAAAGCTGGCGCCTCTTCTCAAGACGGACGCCAAGTTGTAAACTAATTATTGGTGGCATCACTTCCATAACTTTCCACACGGCGCGCGTACATCACCGAAACCACACACAGTTTGCGTTTCTATGTTTTTTTTTTCAATTTGCGACACCATTATTACGTTACATTTCAACATTTACTTGCACAATGTGTATGGTTTTTTTTTTTTTTTGTCGTTGATGTTTATACTATGTGTAATTACAAAATAATACATCCCAAAAAGGAATATGTGCGTGATTATTTTTTTTGTTGGGCAATAATTTGAAAACGATCGGAAACATGTTCTTCGTACCTTCGCCCTGATACCGATAGGTGGACCTCGTACCAGGGCTGGCATAAGCACAAATGTACAAGGTAAAATGCTTTTATTTTTTATATTTTCCTTAGTGCTATGGATTAGATTATGTGCGCTTATCTTATCCAGCAATTAGCAAATCCTTACATTCAAATTCGTAACAGGGAGTCCAAAGTCAATTCAATCGGATTGTTAGAATATTTTTACGACAAAAATGATCTGCAACGCTTGCATTTAACAAATAATAAATCTCTTTTTGATTCAATTTATGTTGGCTAAAGAGAAAAATATTTAATAATGGTGCAATGATCGCAGGAGTTTGAATATTGGAAGCTGAAGCAATTAAAAAATTTAAGTAAACGAGCAAATAATCAACAGGGAATTAAGGCCAGCCAGCTAAAGAAAAAAAACGCACTTTAAAGACACATTTAAGAAAGAAAACTAAGCCACTTTAATTCTGTCTTTTTGAGATTTTGCAGATTGAAGTTATCTGTAGAAACAGGCCATAATTTTAGTTTTGTCTACAATAACCCACAAAATTTCTTTTCGTTTTTATGGGCTACCAAATAAGAGAAGTATTTGTAAGTTTTAATAATTTCAAAAAGCCTTCATGGCAAACAGGTTAAATGCATTTTTGTTTTGGGCCAATTGATAATCATTTAACCGAAGCTTATCAGTAGTAGCTACTATAATCGCACTATACAAATACTAGATAGATTAATAATAAACTTACCTTGGCATTTTCCATTTGCAATTTCCATATTTTTGTGGATAATAGAAAGTCCATGTGCTTAATACGCCAGAGTGGCTTAAATAAAGATTTGTATGTGGGCATGGCGGGCTCCAGCATTGTCGCCAATGGTCCACGCACCGTGTATTGCAATGAGATGACATCCCAGCCGCAGTCACCCGGAAATGACGTCTTAACCACAACATCCAAATGATTAAGGATATCCGCCTCGTCGTACTGGGCATTGGTGCAACGCAGTGCAGCGTCCAGCATGCAGGACAGATCGTGCGAGTTAATTTCGATGCCAGGTTTCTCCAGCTCATCTCTGCAATAATGCAAACAAACAATGATGAAACGAACGACGTTTAAATCTAAAAATATACGCACTTTACGTGCTCAATGAATATGGTGACAAAGTCGCCTTGGCCGAGCAAAAGATAGCGTCGCATGCCGAGCAGATGATCTAGCAACTTGTGCGGTCCAACCATAATGTCCAGCACATGCTTCGATGTTTGTGTATAGCAGGTGTCAAGGGCTGCATGCCAAACCGTGTCCGACACATACGAAAATATGCAAGCAACTGTGAAAGAAAATAAGTTATACATGAACTGCTAACAAATTTATGAGTTTGTGTATATTTACCATTATTATCGATTGTATCCTTGAGAGTTTGTCTACCCTCGACCGCACCCTCCTCTTTGCATATTTCGCGCAAAAAGTTAATGCTCTTGCCGGTTTTGAGTATTTTGTCGGCGAGCTCGGGTGTTACAAATTTGGGTATCATGGCAGGTCTAAGGCGGAACTTGTCATGCCAGAGTCGATCGACACCGACATCGGCGAGAGATTCGACAAAGAATTCACCATGGCCATCTTCAATGCCGCCTTCGAGCATCCATTTTGAGATCATACGCACCAATGGGCCACAGCAGGCGGTCAACATATCAGCGGTCAAATCGTTGACGTCCGGATCACCGTGTTCCAGGAAATCATACAGCACTGATGCCAGCTCGCCGCCCTTTTTTAACAAACAGGCAGTTGATATTTTTGTCAGCCACTGCATGCGAGCTAACGGTTCAACATACCAATCGAGCAGCCTTATCAGGGTGAGCTTTGGTTTATTGGGCCCCAAGGAAGCTTGGCCATGCGAATAATAGTGCATGAGCGCTTGGCGTTGCTGATTAATTTCATCTTGCAATTGGGATACCTTGCCGTGAAAATTACTCAACTCCTCCTTTAGTTTAGACATGAATGCTTGGCCCATGCTGCCCATGGCATTGTAGCCGGTTGATGTATTTGAGAATTTTGCCACACGATCATGATAATAACCGATTTCGGACAGGCGAATAAGCATGCCGCACTGCGGCAGTGTTAGGTTTTTCTTTGTGGCCGGATCTAGCTTAAAGCGGCCCGTAACCACATCCTTTCTAAGATACTTGCCCTGTATTCCAATAAATGAGTATACCGCATTCTGAACAACATCATTAGCCTCATCAACGTTCTTTTGCTTAAATAGCTCCGCCATATAGTTGGGCGGTGGATAGAAGCCAACGCCCATGCTTGTCTGCGATGAGTTATAACTGTAGGGTTGTACGGGTCCGACAAGTTTATTGTGAGATGAGCTGTTAGTATTAGTATTACTATTCATAGATCCAATAGACATAGCCGAGGTATAATTGCCGCTCGAGCTTCTGCTGAGGGGATAGTCGTTAGATTGGGCTTGAATCAGCATCCTCACATCTTCGCCCTCGGTGACGTTTGGTTCGTAACTTTGTAGATCACGTTCAAGATTGAATAAAATAAGAGATGAAATTAGGTCCCGTTGACGCTGATTCTTGACCTGCAAATCCAAAAAAAAAAAGGGTAATGTGTGTGTGTTTTCAATGCATTTTAAATTTAGAATTTAGCACCACTCACATCACAAGAGGCCCTCATGAACTGCTCAAGGAATGGGGCTGTAATATTATGCATGTTATTTATCTTAAACAAAGCCGCAATTCTGCACATGCAAAATTTCTCGGATGTCGGAGGTGCTTCACTTGAGTCAACGGGAACATAATTCGAGGAAAGCTTCACAACGTTATCTAGGAGCTTAGAGCGATTAATATTTGGCATAGATTGGTGCTTAAGATGGTTAATATACCAAACAATTCCTGAGTTTCCTTGGAGTCTGCGCCAGCCAGAATATGGCATATCAGTTTTTTGCATTCTGCACCAATGCGATCTACCACCTCGTTGCGCTTTAGGGTGTGCATTTTGTTAGCTGCAGTACAAATTTGCGATAAACGTATTTTTAGAAATTAGTGGCTCTTAATTTCTTTACTGATGTAAAAAGCTGATGCTTTGATGATAACAATCTGTTAGAAGAAACTGATGCTTTGTTAAGGAATGTTTTAATATAAACGGTTGCTCGCAAGGAATGCGCGTTTGCATTAAAAATGGCTGAAGGACCAAAACCAGCTGCTAAGCAAATGTTCGAATAACACCGGCGATCTAGCTTAGTTTGCGATTGCACGTTAATTTAGATGTTTTACTCGCCTAATTAAACATCAAATGCAAATTTGTTATGTTAATTGTGCCGTTTTAAATGCTATTTGTTAAAAATCGAAGAATTTGAGCGCGTTTTAAATTTGTTTGCTTCCAAACAATCAAGCAAATACGAGGGATGCAACGAGCTTACCAACTGAACAAAATAAATGGTTCACCATAGCTGGTTCGCAAGTTCGGGCTGAAATGTTAAGGGCTGGCCTATCTATACGTCACAGACGAACCAAAATATAGAGTGAAAGCCACAACTCTTATGTTAAGGTGCTGTAAACATTTGCGCAAGTTGGATTTGAATGCAAGTAACGAATATAGGCCTCAACCCTTTTAAAAACCAACAGCTATTTCTATTTTGATTATTGCTTCATTTGTGACATTCCTGTCTGCCACCATACTTGAGTGCATTGCATTGCATTGCCGCTAAGATAATTTGTTTTTATAAATTATTTTGAGTTACTTTCTCATTTAAATGTGTTATTTTAAATAAAATCATACTAATAATTAAATTCAATTGTGTTTTATAATAATACAGGTCTCTTCCAGATAAAATCCTCGTTGCGTGATTTGACTTATTTTGCTTAACAATTTATTTGTTTTTCTTTTTTGATCGCACTTAAAAATACAGGAAAATAAAAAAAGCCTTGAATAGATACACAAAAATATTTATTGCATCCGGAAAATCATCCTTTCATTAAAATAATAAATATTTTGATAAGTTAAGTTTTACATATAAATGAATAGGTTAGGCAAAAATTTATGCTTAAAAAATTGAACTCAAATAGTTCATGAAATAGTCCTATCCAGCTGGTAGCTCGTACATGAACTGAACTACTGCGCAACAAAATGCTGGCTGATATGGCGTTATTGTTAAGCATATGTTAATAACAGAACAGCTGACTCGATAGCTGCTTCCAATTAACTTTTTACCAGGATAAATGAATTGCCCGAGTTGTAAGATATGGGGATAAGGCCACAATTTTCTTGTTGTTTTACCGTTTTATCTAATGGCAGCCGCTGACTTTGTAGTGCAGCCACCGCTACCTCATTAAGCAGTTGCTCGCCATTAAGCAGTTGCACTTCTAGTTCGACCAACTCTTCCAGTTTAACAGGCGCAGCATCCAGCTGCTTATCGGATATGTCCTCCAGCACTTTCTTATAGCTATCACCAAATTGGTCAAAGCTCTTCTCGAACGGTATTTGTAGCGCCTGTGTGGATGAAAGGACATCTCTGGGACGCAGTTCGATTTATTAGAGCATGAGCAATATTTGATCAGCCAAACTGATTTTGTTCCTTGACGCTGCCAGGCTTCAAAACGCCCACGAGAAACGATTCAATGAAAGTCCGTTTGCAATTGTAAGCACATTGAACACGGTAATCAGGCCTTCTATGAACTGCAGCAAAACAGAGAGAGAAATGGAGAGATGAGAAGCGATGCTGTGAAAAACTGCCAAAGGGGCTTACTCACAATCTGCTTTGTCCATGTACCAGCCGCCGCCAACACATACTCCAAGCTTACATATTGAGTTTTGCTTGAAAAACTGCCAAAGGGGCTTTCTCACAATCTGCTTTGTCCATGTACCAGCCGCCGCCAACACATACTCCAAGCTTACATATTGAGTTTTGCTTTTTCAGCACAATGGTCTTGACATTCAAGTCAAGCAGCTTATCAAATACCGTATTGAAGTGCTCCAGCGAGTTTATTTTCGTAGCCTTCATTAATTGCAGTACGCCCTGATGTCCAGCAGCTTATACGCACGCTGCACATACGTCCTATGCAGATGGCTGTCGCCGTTCAGATAGAGCAGACCAAAGACAACGAAGCTGGAACGTCAGCTCGCCCTTTTCGCAACAGAACATGCTGCGTTTTCCAAATTTTCCTATCATCATCGCGAATAATTGAAACCATGCCCAGAAGCAAAAGTCTTCGCAATATAGGTGTCACTGTTCCACGCTTATATTGCGGAGTATGCTTTAAACTTAGCTCCTTCCGGAAACCTTTCGCACAAATTAGGACGTATTTGTTGAAAGCGGTTACTGCCGCTGGTGGTGACATTACTAGGTAGCATTGTCAGCGATTTCTTGTTATCCCTATGCAGCTTACAAATGTCAGATGCGTGCATCACTTGCACATGTCATCAGCCAAAGAATGAAGCATTGCGTGTTTGCGGTGCGTGTTTTGTTCCATTTTCATCATTCAAAAATATTGATAGCCAGCTCACACCGATAGCATGGCATACATTTGATTTTTGCGTACCAGGCGTGCAAATAATCGATAGTTTCTATTTCAGATTGTCCAAATATTGATGTCGATAGCATTCGCAGCCCTTCATATGTTCGTCAGCTGTCACTTCGGGTATCACAATTATTTCGTTTTTAACTTGCCGCAATGAACGACTTATCTCTGCGCCTAGCAGCAGTTAAGTTGTCCGGGCCACCAAAGCGGCATTCCGAAATGAGTGAATCAATTGTTAAACTGCCAGCGAAATGGACCAATTGTAAGTACCATCTTAAAACTAATATAAATGGGCCACCTAAAATATTTTTAACTAAACGCCATTTTGTGTCGTCTTAAAAAGCCCAATCTGAATACGTGCTGAAATTTGCGGCCGCTGCAAATTTGTCTCAGCAAATGATAATTGTGAAAAATATTTTCACGCACACCGAAGCCTTACCTTTTCTGACTGATTTGCTTTTCGGAACCCCCCTGAAGCATCCAATTCGCAATGTATTGACCAGGTTAGTGTTTTATTTTATCGAAACTTTTCGTGCTTCACAACCATCCAATCAAATTTGTTTTTGTTATTTTTTTGAAGACTTTTTTCACCTAAGGAGAACTTAAAAAATGGCGAACAAACGCACTCAAAAGAAAGACTAGTAAACGCATTGCGCGAAGCGCTACGTTATTTGCAATCGACAGTCGGTGACTTTGAAGGCGGCGCTGTAACCGCCGGATCCGTAAACAATGTGCTTGTCTCGGCTACCGGCTGCTTGCAAAATTTTGCTTATGGCCGCGATGCACTCGCCCATGAGATCAAAGCTTTTATACCTATAAAGGCTAAGGCATTGAACCTATACTGGACGACTATCAAGTAAGTAGAAAAAAAGGTTTTATTTGGCAACGTTATGCTTTTTGCTGGTGAGACCAAATAATTGTAAGCTGAGCCATGTTACAAGCTATTTAATCATAAGCTGTGCAAGCGAGACGAACATATGTACATGCGCACGTGTGTGTAGAGTTTGGGTTAGTGGAAAAATGTCCGAGTCATCTTGTGTTGTTGTTGAATGGTTAAAACGACCAGTGTTGTTTATTTCCTCACGGCACGTGTAGAAAAATTAAACTGGATGTCCCCTTATTGCCACTTATACTATAAGTAATTATTGCAATGTCTTTTTCTCTTTGAATTTTGCAGTGGAGATCAGCGCGAAGATCTATCGCCAACGGGACGTAACGAGATTTATATGTACATACAAACGCTGTTGCGTTTTTATGTCAACGTCACCAATGAGTACAAATTGGATATGGATATCGAATACGCGAATGAGTTACGAACAATCAACTCGTTGGCCACAATGGTAGCTGTACACACGGATACACCATGGGATGTACGCTCAATAGCCGGCCTGGCAATTGGTAACAGTGCTCGTTTAAACGGTCAGTTTAGTGAATATCTAAAAAAATGCCAAGATATTGAAAATTTCGAAGAGCTGCCCATTAAGGCAGCTGCATTGTTGGTGCTCAAAAAGAGTGACTACAACTCGTATGGAGAGGATGTATTCAAAATATTGAAACTAGTACTTAATGAGACCGAAAAGAATCGCAACATATCCAATATGCTGGTCTATATGTGCAAGCATTTGCATACTTATTCCAAATCGCTGTCACATGTTAAGCTCACGCCGGAGTCGGCGGTCTTTTATAAAAAGATATTGGTTGATCTGGTATGCTTTAGCATTGAGCACATCACCAGCCTGATTGATACAATTCGTCACATGTGTGCCAATATAATGAGGCAAGTGTTGCAGCATTCCAAGGTCGTTGGAGAGCCACAGGTCATGGCCGAGCTATATGCTAATTACAACGTACCCGGCATACCAATCTCCTCCGCCTGCCTCATGCTGCAACAGATTGTCGAGGTATATGGCGCCGAGGAGGTTATTCAGAGTTGCCCCAAACTCTATGATTTGCTGTTTTACAAACATTTGGGACGCGAAGAGTGCGTAAATAGCTTATTCAAGTGTAAGTTAAAATGGATTTATTTTTACACAACATGAAATAATTTTTTTTGTTGTTTTTTGATTAGGCATGATGACAATGGCACACAAAGAAAGATGCTTTCCCGACCGGAGCAGCGCATGGTGCAAGCATATTGTGATCGCAGCCAATCAGTATAACAA
Source organism: Scaptomyza polygonia (assembly GCA_035044585.1). Taxonomy (NCBI): domain Eukaryota; kingdom Metazoa; phylum Arthropoda; class Insecta; order Diptera; family Drosophilidae; genus Scaptomyza; species Scaptomyza polygonia. The sequence continues at coordinate 465,601 of JAWNNU010000649.1, forward strand.
TCAAGCCAAAGGCATTGAAGACGTAATAGAAACAGCCGTTAAGCTAGAACCAAATATTGTGAGCATGCTGCTCGATGATCGTTCTGTGCCATTGATATGCAAATTGATGGCAATGACCGTGGCACGTCGCAATAATATACCGATTAAAAAGGTCCATACACACATACGTTTGGCCGCTGTCAATCGGAGTGATGATTTACGCCTAACCGCTATTATTTTTGTGGTGGATACGCCACGCTTGAGTGAGCCATATACGGAATTTGATTTGAAATCGATAGTTACGTTTTTGGATCACAATGCCAACAATCCGAAGGCACATTTTCGCCAGCGTACTTACGCAATAATGCAAAAGATGTGCAAGCGTTTGGAACTCAATCTTGCCCAACAGATCAGAGATAACAAAGCCATCAAAGAGGACGGTGATTTGGCTGAATTTTTAAACGAAATATTTCGTTTGTTGGCAATGAATTTGTTTTATACCGCCAACTATGGCCGTCGCTGGCTTTCGATGCGTTTGCTGCGCGATCTAATTGCTATGATGGAACGTTTGGGTCAGCCGTGGCGCAATCGATTGCCATCACAGGTGTATCCCTATTTGGAGAACTGTTTGGCTGACAGTTACGAGCATAACAAAGAATTTGCTGCCAATCTCTTAACCAAATTGCAGAAGTTCTCAACCTTTGAGCCAGAAGCAATGATACAAAAATTGATGTCGTTGCGTCCACCAGAATCGGCTACGGGCGCTTATCAGCTGCTGGTTTATTGCCAGGCAGCCAAGGTTCAATTTACAATGGAGCAGCCCGGCAAAATGATGCCCAATAACTATCGACGCTTCTATCTGGCCCTAGATCAATGCCTGTCCAATTTACAAACTGGCCTCATGATCGCCACAGATGATCTGTTGGTGGCAGCACAAGTGAATCCGTTGTATGGCCTGCTCGCGGCCATTCGACTACTGTTGCTGCGTCTCGATTTGAAGCAGCTGACTGATGAGCAATTGTGGCGTCGTTTCATCGAACGATTGCTAATTGTTAGCTGGGGCATTATTGATTTGATGTTGCCAATAGTGGGCAGCGAAGCGCCCGAAGGACAAATGCCTCCGCCGGGCGTCGCTTTAACGAAACTTGTACTCGAACCGGAAATGCAAGAAGAAGAGTCGGCGCTGGACGAAGCTGAAGAGGAGGCAACAAATGGTGCAACCATGCCAATCGTTGACAAGCCCAAAAAGGAGCACAAATATGAACAAGTTGTGCTTTTGTGCGCATGGCGCAGCATCAAGGAGATATCGCTTCTAATGGGCGACTTGTCGGAGCGTGCTCCAATCGAGCCGGAAAACAATCAACATTATCTGCTTAGTCGCAAGCAGTTGCAGTCCATCGGTGATCGTTTTGTGCAATTGCTTGGCGAGATCAAGCATCGCGGTGCCTACGAGCAGGCCTATGTGGGCTTTGCCAAATACTGTTATCGCTATTGGCTTAGCGATGCACTTGAACTGAACCGACAGCCGCCCATTTGGCTGGAGGAGACGTTGCGTCTGCCCTTTGGCAAGGGTGGCTTTGTTGCCTGCCAATCGATCATCTGCACCGAACTCAAACTGGGCACACACAAAATGTTTACCAAAACGATGAAGCGAATGCTGAAGGAGTGCGAGTGTCGTGAACAAACCGATAATGCCATTGTTGCTCGCACTCACGCATTTAACATAATGCGTGCTCTGTTCCGTTGCAGCGAACTTGGCAATCTGGTCGATGAGTACGTTGGGCGCGGCATTAAATGCGCCTTCGATAGTCTAGCCAGTGGCAATTATACCGAATGCAATGCAGCTAGCCTGATGCTATCCGCATTGATGATACGCATCTTTGGTGTGGAGCGTGCACGCGCGGTTGATGGTGAGCTGCATAAGCGTAATCGCATGACCGGACGCATATTTTTTACATGCTATCCCAAGCTGTTTGACTATCTGCATGATGCGCTGGCCAAAGCTGCTGACCATGTCAGCAAGACAAAAGGTGGCCAAACATTGCAATTGGAGGCTATTTTATTGCTGCTCAGTCGTCTCTATCCATCGAATTTGGAAGGCGCCGAATCCAGTTTGAATGTAAGTTTCTTGTTAAGCATATTTTTTTTTTATTTTGTATTTCATTTTGTTGTTTTATTTCACAGCTCGAAATGTTTGTGCCATTCCTAAGCCAAATCTGTTATGTTCATGACAAGATGTCGCGTCGACGCGCCTGCAAAGTGCTAGCCAATTTTCTGACGTCCGAACAGGCCCTAACACATTTAAGGAATCTTTGCATGGCTCTCTGCACTTTGAAAAAGTTTCTTGAGCAAGTAAGACTGACTGCAACTGCAAACATTTTACATACTAAGTAGATAAAAATTGAATTATTTCGTGTTTTTGGAATCGTTTGCAGGAGAATCCAACATGGGATAATAATGCGGTGCACGGTCACATGGGATTGGCATTGGAACTAATACGCGTTGTACGTTGGAGGGATTTAAATGTGACGCATAGCCTAAGTGTTGTGCTTGCATCAGTTGCTGTCAAACTATATAACAATGGCGGCGATATATTCATATTCAAGGACATTATAATTTTGATAGTCGACATTATTCAGGATTCGAAAAGGACGGAGTTCTATGATATGGATTTGATCACAGCCCTAATCGCCGTCTATCAGCTGGATCACAAGTCAATTTATAAACGCTGTGTCGCGGCTGGCATCTCGTCGATTTTCTTTTTCTTATTTGTGTTGCACTTGCAACGCTTGACGGTGCAACCGGATAATCTCTTGTCGCACATTATCAGGATGTCGGTGGACCCGGAACCGGATATTTTGCCAACGGACTTGCATCAGTTTAAAATTGATCTCTTCCTATATATAGTCATGCAAAATGATAGTGAAGTGATGCCCTTGAGACGCTTTCCCAGCTACGAAATGAAATACTTTACGTTTCCCTTAACTTTGCGCATCTATTACAAGTCCTTGACAAAGAAGCAACGCGAAGTATTAGCAGCACAAATATGCGAACATAATGTTTTGCGTCAGCATGTTATGACACTTGCCACAAAAGTGGAACGCGGCTCCAAATGGTCTCCAGAGATGCTAAGCAGCTTGTACACTTTGATGGCCTTCTTGATTAAGCTCGAGCTAACCACCGAAGAGCTGCTGAACCTCAAAATCGTCATCAATGATGCCGAACCAGGCATGGCGCTGTGCATCTTCCGACAAGTCAGTGAACATAATACGTGGGAACATATTGAGCCCATATGCTTGCGTTTGTTACGCTATTGTGTGGTTATAAGCGCACCCACTGAGAACATCTATTTGCGCTTTAAGGCTGCCCGTTTGATTGATCGCCTCTGCGACCATGCATTGGAGATACTTCATTCAAATAATGTCCAGCTAATTGGCACCTTTATACGCGTTTTGCTACAGCTGTTGGTTGATGAGGCTGATATGGTGCGCAATACAACATCCGAAATTGTAACTTCATGCACTGTCAACATTATGAAAACTGGAGATAGTACAACACAATTTGAAGATTGCTATGGGTTTTTACCCCTGGTCGCTGAGGATTGCTTTATAACGACTATACTTCGTAACTTGGAGATGTATAAAAAAAATGATGACTTCCTTATCGAGCTGTTCAATCTTATTGTGTCACCGTTTGTTGGTGAAGTGCTGGAGAATCGCCGTGTTAGGGATAAGCCAAAGCATTCGACAAATGCCAACGAGCTTGACGATGATGATAATGATGTTTTTGATAAGCATGAGATCAATCTCTACTGTGAGGGCATGCGCGTTTTGGTGGTAGTGGCCAGAGCATTTAAGGCCGAGTTTGCATGCAATCAACAATTGTTGGCCACTGTCGATGCCATTTTGAATATGTGCGATACATGATTTTCATGGCACGCTACAAAATTCAATCCACAAGAGGCTATATTTGTATAGCAACAACAAAAACTAGTAATTAATATAAAGAACTGAGCACACATTTGCATTTAATAACGACTCTTATCAACGTAGTTGATAACAGTCGAAATCGAAAACAAAAAGTTACTTTTGTACTTTAATAAAAAACTTTTCAACTTTACCAAATATTATGTTTCTTTTTATTTCGCATATAGTGCTTTAAAAACATGTCACAGGTGTAAAGTAAATTGACTACACTTAACTAATTTTGAAAATTAAAAAATTGTGTAAAGCTAATAAGAATTGTACAGAATGTAACAGCACAATAAGAATCTGTATGTTGTGCTCGATAGTTTAGTTAATAGATATTCTATCGATTGGTGCACTCACATCACTACAAATTATCAGCTTACACGATTGGCGATACATCGATGTGCTTAGCCATCCCTATAGAGAGCGCCAGTCTGATAAGATGCTCGTGAGCGTGTGCGTCGAGCGTCCGTGCAAAAAAATACTTTTCGCTGCGTGTGCGTGTGCTTTGGCAACGGCAGCTGCTGCGGTTGTTCGTTTTTGTTTTTTTTTGTCTTGTTTGTTGAATCTGAATGTGAATGTGCATTTTAACATTAAAAGCAGTCAGATAGACTACAATGTAATTAATTTCCAATAGGAGCGCCACTGCGTCCAAATTTTGTGTACGCAAGCGGGCGGGCGTTCGCCCCAATGCTTGTATTGTATACATGCATATACATATATATATATATATTTAGTGTGTGTGCGTGTAATGTTGTTGTTGTTGTCAACTTGGGAAAAACATAGATTCAAATTTATAAAATTTGATAAATGAAAATTAAAACAAAGCGCTCACATTCGAATTGAGCATATTGGTTGCATCAATGTGCATCTTCATTTGTTAGTTTAATGTTTATTTTGTTGATGTTGTTTTAGCAATGTGAGCAATGCCCAATGTGCGTGTGTGTGTGTGTGTGTGTGGTATGTATATGCGTTTGTCAACGTGAGTATACTACGTACAGCGTTGCCATATCGTCGCAAATGAGAGAGCGTAAACAAAATCTTGTAATTTTGTATTTTACATGCATGCCCATGTGCTCGTGTGTGTTAGTAAGCAGCGTCTGTGTCTATTGTGTGTGTGTGTGTGTGTGTGTGCTCGTTAGTGCTGTCGCAAACGCTGCAATGCGAAAAGCGTGCACATTGTGTTTTTTGTTTATGTTCCATGAATGATTAAGAAATTGTATTGCATATTTTATAGGCTAAGAAAGCGCAAGAGCACTACTAAAAAACAAACAAACAAACAACAGCAACAAATCAAAAGACAGCCTCAATCAACAATAACAAATAAGCAATAACAATAACAAACGGCAAACAAGGCTGCGCCAGGCGGCAGGCCCATCAAACAAATGGCGCTACTGCTGCCAATGCCGAGGAATGGCTTTGGCTTAAACTCTTACTGGTGGTATTCCCAGCTAACCTAAAAAAAACAAACAAAAACAACAACAAAAACCAACAACTTCAACTGCGAGTGCCAGCGAGCGAGCGAGAGCTTAAGGTATTTATACTGTATATACAGTTAAGTTTTCTTATAACAAAGCTTTAGCGCTTGACTTACGCAGGTTCTTTTTATATGTGTGTGTGTTTGTGTTTGTATGTAAATCTGCTGGTGTAAAACAGTTTTTGGCCATAAGCGATGCATTTGCAAAAAAAGTTTGGGTTCCAACAAAGTTTTAGCCAACTCGAACATAGTTTTTGGTTTTCTAGGTTTTTCAATTTGAATGCTGTATAAATTTTTCATTAAATAAAACATAAACAAAGATGGAAAGATTGTCCAAAAGATTGCCAAAAGTTTCGAATGTTATTTTTCTATATACATATATATATATATCATGTTAAACTTTCAGAAATTCAAAAAACGGTCCTTTAACGCAAATTCCGTTCTAGGGGTTGGGTTGGTTTTGCTGTCTGATTTAATGAATAGAGAGGGGGGGGGCTAAGAAAAACTTCAACGGCATTTTGCATTGTTTGTCACGCGCCGGCACTTGAACCAAAAATAAAAATATGTAATAGAAAAAGCCAAGAAAAAAAAACGAGAAAAGCGAAGTGGAAAGCGACTCTTCACTGACTTCTCAGCCGCTTCCTTTGACATACATAATAATAAAAGGAAAAAAAGTGCATAAAATTCATAATAAATATTTAGCACATAGTATTATTACTAAGTACTACAGTCAAACTTTAATAAAGCGAATTTCAAGGGGTCAAAGAAAAAACACAATATCGTTATAAAGAAAATTTTGGATTATTTGGTTGGATTATTGGATTATTTTGATAGAATCAAATTGCAGTGTTTGCGAAATGAATTCGTTATGTAGAAAGCTTTGTTGTAGAGAAGTTTCACTGTATAAGCTTATTGAGTTTTGACTTAAACTATTTTACTTAGGAAAAAAAACGTAAGAAAAACGTTTGAAGTTAGAAATCTTGAATTATGATTATTATTTTTGAAAAAAACTCATAGCTCCAATTTTTTATTTTTTACCAAGTATTGTTTATTTAATTTCTGTGTAAAATTAAAGTTGTCCTTAAATTCTTTAACTGATCTGGCTTAAACTATCGAAGAAAAACTTCTTGAAATCTTTATTTTTAAATGGTTTTTTTTAAAAATGTTTTTAATATAAAAGTTTTGCGTATAACAAAGTTTTCTATATTACGAATTCATTATCGAAAACCCATTCGATATTACAAAAATGTTTCCCATTCCTTTCTTATGTCGTTGAGATTTGTTACAGTGTAGTTTGAGTCTATGATTGTTTATAGAATGGTTTCATAGTATAAACGTGAAGCTTGAATTTCAAATTGGTACCGGCTTGCAACCATTAATTCAATTCTATAGATTCTGTTTAATCTTATTTTTAGTATATCATTCATTCTCCATTCTCTTCCCCTTTGCGCCGTTTCTTTAGTCTCTTGCCAGCTGAGCAACGCACACGAAATGGGCCCGAAGAAGCGTGCCACAGTCGCTGAGCGATTGCAGCGCTCCGCAACAGCAACAACAACAGCGACAACAGCAACAGCTGCTGCGGGAACAACGGGGACGACAAGCGCACCGCCAACATCGACGGCAAAGAAACGCAGCGGTGGCAAGCAGCAAAAGTTAACAGATGAGCCGGATGAAAAGAAGTGCGCCAAATCGGAGACAGCAACAACAACAACAACGGCAGCAACAACAGCAACAACAGCAACATCATTAGCAACAATGGATAAAGCAGAGAAAGCCGCTGGCTCCAATCAATTGAAACTTTCGGCCGAAGAGCGCCAAGAAGATGGCAAAGCGCGTGCAATAAATAAAATGCTCAAAAGTCTGGATATAAAGATCCATGGCTTTGACAATCTGCTGCCGAGCGGCGAGGAGCGCCTCAGCGAGGGTCTCAAGTCATCCATATCCGAAAATGTTAAGACCAAATCGCGTGCCGCTGCCGTCAAGGTGATAGCCAGCCTCAATCCGGGCAAGCCGTTCACGGTTAAGCGTCAGCGCGTCGACAATGATGCCGCCAACAAGGACAAAGATAAGGACCAGACCAGGGACGATGGTCATGGTGATGGGGGGAAAGAATCTCAGGGGGGCAACAAAGCTGCTAAATCGGCAGCCAAAAAATGTAAACTCGAGGGGCCACCAACGCCAGCAATAACAAACAAAACAGCGAACAACAAAAAGCCAACAACAGCAACAGTTGCCGATGTCGCCGCCGCTGCAAAGAAAGACAAAACCAGGGCTGGCAAAAAAAGCCAAACAGCAACAACAACAAAGGAATCGGATGCTGTTGTTGTCGTTGAGAAAACGCAACGAAAACTTGATTCCAACACGGAATCGGTGCAGATGGAAATGGAGGAAATCCAAGGCGGCACGCTGCCAACGGCAACGTCAACGCCCATAGCGACGCCAGCAGCGACGCCAACGCCTGTTGAGGCAACACCAACAGGCAGCGGCATTGCAGCAACAACAACAACAAGCACATCAACAGCGGCGCCCTCAAAGCAGCGTCCAACAAAAAATAAATATAGCAAAACATCGGCGGCAAAGGCGCGACTGCAGCAGGCCTGCAGTAAAACCAAAACGTCGCTAAGCTCACTCAAGGACGCTGCCAAGGAGGATATCTATGATTTTAAGTCCGGTTCCGAGGATGAGGAGCCTATCAAAATGGTGTTGCCCATGTTGAAGGAGTTGCGTGAGTTTTCCGACGAGGACAATAAGCCGCTCAAGCAGCTCGAAGAGCTGCTGCATAAGGATGAAAAAACCTTAAGCCTTAAACAGGAGCAAACAGGAGCAACTGTTGCTGCTGTTGCTGCTGCCAGCGTGGAACAACAACAGCAGCCGGAAATGCCAGCCAAAGTTGTTGTTGGGAAAAAGCAAACGAAACGTAAGCTTAACACGCCAACACCACCAACAGCAACAACAACAACGGCAACAACAGCAACTGTTGCTGCCGGCAAAAAAACTAAAGCAATATTAAAAAGCAAACAACAACAACAATTGGCAGCGCCACAAGCCGCAGGCAGCAGCGATTATAGTTCGCCGACGGAGAGCAGCGATTCGGAGGATGAGAAAAAGCTGAGCATTATGTACGGCGCGAAGCGACATCGCATGGCCTCCTTGAACGCATTGGCCAAGGTGCAATGCCTCTACGAAAACGAATCTCGAACGGCCCACGAATTGGGCTTGTCCAAGGCAACGCAACAGCCGCCAAGGATACGAACGCTCGATGGCAGCGACGATGACAACAATCGCAGCGAATTGCCGCCCGACAAGGAACGTGATCGGGACAGGGACAGGGACAAAGACAAGGATCGCGACAAGGAGAAAGAAAAGGAACGCGATAAAGTTGCGGCCGAGGTGGAGCCGCGCCGTGAATTGCGCTATGTGCCGGGTGGACGGGGTGTGGGCAAGCATTGGGAATTCGATAGCGATAGTGAGGCGGAGGAATTGCAATTGCAGCGACTGCAGCAACAGAAGCAAAAGAAGAAATTGCAAAAGAAAATGTTGGCCAAGAAACAGCAACAACAACAGCTCGACAAAAAGAGCCATCACAAAAAGCTGCAACCGACAACGGAGGACAGCGATGGCGATGCCACCGAACAGGCAAGCGATGAAAAAACGCCAAAAGCAACACCAACAATGCCCAAACAATTGCCCAAAAAACGTAAAACTGTCTTCACCGAGGAACTAATTGGCGACTATAAAGGCATTTTGGCGCGCAAACGCATGGCCAGCCTGAATGCCAGCGCCATTGTGGCGGCCACCTATGAGGTGGAGCGACATTTGGACAAGAATTTGGACAGCGATTGCAGCAGTTTCGAAAGCTACGACGAGCTAGAAATGATGTCCAAAACAACAACAACATCGGTAGCGGCAACAACAAAGGCCATACCAACGGCAACATTGACAAAAGCAGCGGCAAACAAAGCCAAAGCTGAACTCTTGCACATCAAGAAGGAGGCGAAGGAGTTGAGGGAACGCGAATTGCGTGAGGCGCGAGAGCTCAAGGATAAGCCGCAGAGCAATATGATCGAAGAGAGCAACGATTCCAAATATTCGAAGGAAACAAAGGAAACAAATACGGATACAACGATAACGACAACAACAACCGGCTATCGTGGCGGTGACTCGAGCAGCGGCACCAAGGATGCCAAGGACTGCAGTCGTCCAACCTCATCGAGTGTTGTCATCGTTCAGGACACCGATGTCACAATAACGGGCGTCTATGTGAACGCGAGCAATGGTGCCGCCCAAGAGGCGTACTGTAAAATGCAATATCGTGTCCAGTCCAGTGTTACCGAGGAGCGTCTCTTGCGTCCCGGCTCGGTGGAGCCACCTAAATCCTATACACCACTTAGCGCCCTATCCAGCATGTTGCCACCCGGTGCCAGTTCAGGTCTCAGCGAGGGTAAGTTCTCACTTTGTGATACTAAATTTAATTTAAAATCAATTTCGATACGAAACGTCATCGATAACAAATTAAATGTTATCGATAACAACTTTAATTGTATCGATAACAAATTAACTGTTATCGATAGCGATTGAAATGTTATTGTTGGCAAATTAAAAGTTATCGATAACGATTGAAATTTCATTGTTAACAAATTAAATGTTATCGATAACAAATTAAATGTCACCGATAACAAATTAAATTTTATCGATAATAAGTTAAATGTTATCGATAACAATTAAAATGGTTATTTTGTTTAAAATATGTTATTGTTATCAAAAGAACTAAATAAAATAATTAATTTTCCATATTCTTATAAATTACTCTTTGACCGAAAAACAGCTCACAGCTCACCGCCGTTGCCCGTACAACCGCCGGCGCCACATAGTATGCCACATTTGATGTTGCCGTGCGAACCGTTGAGTGCGGGCATGTATCATGCCCCGGATTTGGGACTGCATACGGAGCATATGCCACCGGATCATCATGGCCCGCCGCCGCCATCGTATGCAGCTGCTGCGGCTGCTGCAGCGGCCGCCGCTGCCGCTTATCATGCGCATCAGTTGGCGCCCGCTGGCAGCGGCATGCTGCACATGCACCATCAGCATCAGTATGCGGCCGCTCATGCCGCCCATGCGGCACACGCTCATCACTACCAGCAGGCGGCCGAGTATCATGGCGGGCCAACGCATGCGCATCCATCACTGCTGCCGCCGCCACCGCAGCTGTCGCATCACTATGGCGGTCCGCCGCCACATCAGGCACATCATTATGGTGCGCCAGCCGTTGGTCCCGGTGTACCCGGTGGTCCTGTGCCCACGGTGCAGCCGCCGCCGCCGCCGCCGGATCGTTGCGATGTTGGCTCACCGCCGCCATCTTATAGGGCCAGCGCCTATGCGCAGGGGCCGCCGCCACCAACTGCTGGTCCAGCGCCAACATTGGGCGGTGGCTCCAGTGCATTTTGTGCACCCAATCCACATCATCATCATCATCATCATCAGCAGCAGCAGCAGCAGCAACAACATCATCAGCATCTGCAACAGCAGCAGCTGCAACATCAGCAACAACATCCGCAACAGCTGCCACCCCATCATGATCCCAGCGGTAAGTCTCGTATCGTCTCTCAAAGTGACCCAAAACTATTTTACATAATAATACAAAACTTTTACCATGCTTGATTTTGTTGCCCTTTCTTGTGTGTGTGGGTTTCGGGAAAGGGTATTTGCATTCGGGATATTTACAAAAACTCAAACAATTCGTAAATTTTTTCAAACGTAAAATTTAGTGTTAAATAAAATACTAAACCTATTTTTAAATGAAATCAAAAATAAACCAAAATACTTGAATTATAGTTTTTTAAGAGTTTTTAATTCTTAAATTGTTAAAAATGTTCAAATTTTTTATAGAAGCGTCGAGAAATGAAATTCAATTCGCTGAAATTGAGTTAAAGCGAATTTTCAATGAATTTTTTATTGGCACAGGGCCAGAAAAAACACACACACACACACCCGCACACACAGTGAGCAAAGTTAAGGCAGTGCCATTTTGGGGGCATGCCACGCCCCTTTTAACACGTCAACACCCGCGCGTTGCAGCACCATCATTGATTTCAGTTATCAGCAAACAATGAGCGGCAATTTCTAGTTTCCCAAAAACTTTTCAACGCATCACACACACACACAGACAGACACACACACGAACACGCATACAAAGTAAGTTGGCCAATGATGCCTGCCAGGCAATGCCCACTCTGATTAGTTATTAAAGAGGTTGCCAAAGCTGCAAACTTCAAGATGTGTCTGTGTGTGCCTCAGTTTCTAAGGGCTGGATAGCAAAAAGGATGAGAAAAAAAAAACTGCATTGCATACATTTAGGCGCGCGCATAGAAACTTTTAGTGTGTGTGAGTGTGAGTGTGTTGGCCCAAAGCCGGAAACTGTAAGCAGGCAAGCAGCAAACGGAAACCAAGACCGAGACCAGAATAAATAAAAAAAAAAGTAAACACGCCGCTGTTGAAGTTGGCGTCGCTGTTGCCGTCGCCGTTAGCAGCGCAGCGCAGCGCTGCGAAGCCAGCGACTGAGGAGCTAGCCAACCTCCATTGATGTCATTTACCTTTTGGTACAGACACACACACACACATATATCTTTATGAATATGTATAAACATATGTATATGTATAGACACAGACAGGCGAGTGTTGCACACAGACAAACTAATACGAATGCAAGAATTGTGGCAGAAAGTTGCGTTTACAGGCGCCTGAAAAGTGTGCTACATGTAGTAGCTAACTGCTTTTGGCTGGCATATGAGCTGATGACAGGGCAGGGACAGGACACGAAACGACATGACATGACATGATATGATATGACAGACCCCTTTCTACAAGGTTAACAATAGAATCATTCAATCAATCAACACCATCTATCGATAACTTTGAGAATATAAAAAGTTTATTTTTTGTATATTCAATAATGTTTAGTTCATACACTCGAAGATGTCTAAGAGACTTAATCGATAACACGATAACCGATTACTTATCGATTTAAATGTTTAACAGCTACACATTTGATATTTTTATAGACATCTGTTGGTTTTGAGGCCTTTTTTACCCAATCGATAGCCTAGTGTAAATATCGATAAGTTATCGATTTACTTATTTCACTTTCGTGAGAGTCGAAATGTCTGCACTGAGTCGATAACTTCTTTTCGAGTGTTATCGATAAACTTGTGTTGTTTTTGTTGTTGCATCTAATAAGAAATCACGTCATATCGACGACTGCGGACATCAAACACAAAAGCTTACCAGTTTACTTATGGTGTCAATCGGCTTAATAATCGATTTATGGCACACCTTTCACACTCGCTCAGTAGTCATGCAGTGTTCCATTCATTAAGCTGTTATTTATACACATATGTACATAAATATGCCGTCGATTGCACACCTTGCTCTCTTACTCCTCACCTCGCTTTCTTTGTATTAAGTAGGCTACCATTGGGGATTGTCCCACATAACAGACCGATATGAGAGTGTAGTTTTATGTTGTATATGTATTTCTTTTGTATTGTTTTGTCCTTGCCAATTCATTTATCCTTGTCCATGCGTTTACGTATGTATGTGTGTGCCGTGAGTGTTTGCATTTAACGCTGTGCCGACAGTTGATAATTCATTAGCACATGTTCTATTTGACGTTCGTTCATCCATGTTAAATCGCACACACACACACACACACACAAAGGAAACACACACACAGCACATAAACGTATACTACTTCTATAAGTCAAAATGAGAGCTCGCTGCGCTGCCGTTTGCCCTACCTACTGCTCCGCCCTCCACCTCCTCCTTTCACTTCATAAGCTAGTGCTGCTGCGTCTCTGTTACAAGCTGCTGATAAGCGCCAGCAGCGAAAGAGAGGGAGAGAAAGAGAGCGAACACACACACACACACACACACACACACACACACACAGAGAGTGCAGCAGTAAGGATAGTGTTTATTGTTGTTGGGGTTTTATTTTTTTTTTTAAATATATTTTACTGCATCTGGTTTTTTTTTTGCGTTTTGCGTGTTTGACGTTGCCTAGCCGGCTAGCCGGCATCGTTGTCGTTGTCGTCGAGTTACGTTTTAGTGCTCATTTAGACGTCGGGACGACAACGTAACGTAACGAATCGGCGATGGCAATGACGACAATGCCCACGACGTTTGTGGTTAGAACACGAAGATGATAATGATGATGATGATAGTGTTTGTTTATGACGTTGTGACGGTGATGATGATTACAATAATAATGATAATGATAACGATTTCAACGTTTATTATATCGCTATGAATGTGTGAGCGGGCGACAATAATGGCGAACCGTTGAATCGCATATAGCGTATACGTTACGTGTAACGCGCGTGCTGTTAATAGATAATTTGTTGTCGGCATTTATTTTTTGTTTTGTTATTTTGTTATTGTGTCGTCGTCGTGTTGTTATTGTCGGCATTTTGCATGTTGTTTGTCAGCAGCCAAACAGCAGCTCACAACAAGCGGCAATTATTGTCTCATGCGATTGCAATTGTTGCAACTGCCATTTATTGCTAATTGTTATTTAACAAATGTGCCACAACGTAAATGACAACAAAACACCACCCCACCCAAGCTCAAATGATTCAAGTGCCGGCTGGTTTTGTGTTTCGCGTTTCGTGTTCAGTGTTCCCCGTTCCGTTTTCCGTATGCCGCCGCGTGTGCCATAATGACGCCGTCAAATTCCGTCAATCCCTGGTCCAGCCGTTCAGACATCGAATGAATGCTGTATATCTAATTAGCGTTGCATTTTCCAACTTAATTTTAATTGAAAATGATTTATGAAAAACGCTATTTTTCGTTCCTATTACTCTTTCTCTTCACGTCTCTCTCTCTCTCTCTATCTCTCTTTCGTCGCTGCTTCTTTCTCTTCGCATTCATTCGTTTTGTTGCTACTGACGGCTTTTTTTCGTGTGTGTGTTGTTGTTGTTGTTGTGTTTTCCTTTTATTCTTCTATTCTATCAAAAAAAAAAAAAGCATGCAAAAGCATCCGGCTAGCGACGTTTTAGCGAATGGGCTACAAAATTCTCTTCGTGAATGTTGCACAGGCGACAACAGTGTCGCCAGCGTTCTAAATGCTATATGTATTTTGTGATTTAAGTGTTTTTTATATTGATTTTAACATTTATTTCAAGTTGTTTTATTTGTTGTATTATTTATAACATGTATATATACATATATAACGCACTACTTGGAAAAAGTATGCATTTTAACCAACCAAAAAAAAAACAAATTTCAACATAACCACAACAATTACTCATTACGCAGTACAGACAGATTCTAAAAAAGAAGAATTAAAATTAAAGACAAACATTAAGTGAGCTGTGTTAAATCGCTTGCGAAACTTTTGTCAGTTGAGTTTTGTGACTTTTGTACACTGCATGCAGTCTGTCTTCTTTGCGCTGAGCGCTGCAGCAGAAAACAGAAGCAAAAGCAGCGAACGCTAAGTCGCGCCTTTTGCACTGCACTCTCCAATCCAATCCATACCATGCCATACCGTTTGCCATCAGGCCAGGCGCGCGCTCTCTTTCTCTATTTTAACATACCGTACGTTTCAATGCTCTCTCGATATCTCTTGCTTTTTATCTTGCTTGCACTCTCTCTGCTGGGACTCTCGAGACGTTGAGCTTTACACAGTGCGCCACATATAAAAAGCTAACGGCAGAAAATCGCATCGCTTTCGTCGTTTATTTTAGTTTTTTGTTGTTGCAGTTGCTGCTGCTGCTGCTGCTTTTTTGCTAATTTCTTTTAAGAATTTTCTTGAACAATTTTCCTGCTGCGTCGCACATTGGATTCGTCGTTGTTGTTGCCCCGGTTTTTATTCCAAGTCGTTGGCAGCGACGGCAACTAGTTCGAGATTTTTTGTTTGAAACGTTTGTTGTTGTTGCTGCTGCTGCTGCTGCTGCTGCGTTTGCTGCCTGCAAATGCTTTTTGTGCTGAGACTGTCACCGTTTAACGGTGCTTTTCGGTCAAGCTGGTGAGTGTGTGTGTGTGTGTTAGTATTAGAGAGTCGTTGGAGCAAGCTTGCATAAAACTTTTGCCAGTGGGCGGTGGCTTTTGCCTGCTTTTCTGTTCGTCTTTCGATCATCTTCTTTTTTTTTTTTTGGGGTGCATTCGCCTCTCTGTTAGCTCTTAACTGTTATCAGCTATCAGCACACACAGACACGTCGTGCTCTATACAAATCGACATACAAAGCTTTAACATTTTACACAAAAGCTCATGAAGGATCGAAGAAGAAAGCAAAGGAGAAGAAAAATGTAAACAGATTCATTGAGGCAACTGAGGCGCTGAAACATTGCAACAAGCGTGTGCAGCCCTTTTCACTAAACAGCTTGTCCCCCTCCCCCTGTGACTGCATTTAGGCCACAAAAATGCCAAAACACTGGCACAATGTCCAAAAAACTCATGCACACGAAATTACAACAACAACACCACCGAAAAAATGCCCCTATGCCAAAAACATGAAAATCAGCGTCCGAGGAATGTGAATGCGAAGAGGGCGGGGAGCTATGCGAGGGGATCGGTAAGGGGGGGGGATTGCATATTTTTACACGTATATCGAAAAAATACAAATCGTACACCTACCGCCCCCCCACCCCTCCCCCGAACACCAACAAAGTTTCCCCACACGCAGCCAATGTTCGACAAATAAATTTCGAGAATTTTGCGTTGAAAATAACTCAACGTGGCACATAAAAAAAAAGATTGTGGATTTGCCATGCCACAGATTAGAAGTTAGCCAAAAAAAAAAACCAACCAAAAAAAAGGGCTGGCTAGTAGGAAAAAGCAGTCCAAACAAAGTGCCGACCTGGTCCAAAGTAGATTGGCCAATTTGTTCTGAAGAAAGTGAAAATAAAAACATGAACTAAAATATTGCTTTTGTTATATGTGTGTGTGTGTGTGTATTTTGTTTATAAAATATTCAAGTTTTAAACTTAAAGGTTTTCGTAAGGTTCAAAGGGATCAAAAGAAGCAATTTTTCCGATGAAAAATAACCAGGGATCGGGTTTTTTGTTCAATTGGTTTCACACTGATTTGAAAAAATTTGCATGAGAAATTCTTGTTTTTTTTTTTTTTTTTGAGGAACTTTCGAATCTGTTTTAATCTCGCCCAAAAATTATTTTAAAAATATTTTCACACACAAAAATATATTAAAAACTTAAGAGAAACAAGCGCAAAAACCGAATGTTAAAAATTATATATTTTTTTTGAGAAAAATTATATTCTTGGAATTTTTAATAAATAAAAAGTGTTATTTTTCCCTCCCATTTACTGAGCTTTTGCAATTTTTAAGCTGTGTCATTTGTATTAAATTGTTGGGAAAACTATATATGTATTTGTATGTGCAACATGACTTGCACATTTCAATGCGGCCAACTACTATTAAAACGAACTGCTAATAGATTCATTATAGATGGTTTGATTGCAATTGTTTTAGCAAATGGCGAATTGTTTGCCAGAAGTTCAACAACAACAGCAACAACAACAGAACCGAGAAGTGTGGCATCCACCACCCACTTGCAACCGAATGCGAAATCAATTGGCTGTCATTTGCCAGCATCAAACGCTGACGCTGTTTTATTCGGAACTTTTGGTTCAATCATCAAGGACACGCATTAAGGACTAATT
Source organism: Scaptomyza polygonia (assembly GCA_035044585.1). Taxonomy (NCBI): domain Eukaryota; kingdom Metazoa; phylum Arthropoda; class Insecta; order Diptera; family Drosophilidae; genus Scaptomyza; species Scaptomyza polygonia. Next base: position 482,702 of record JAWNNU010000649.1, read on the forward strand.
GGGCCACGGGCGCACACGACACCTTGCCACCTTGCCACAAACACGCTATCGAAAATGCAATTTCACTGCACGCACATTTCAATTTTGTGGTCCTTTGTATGTGTGTGTGTGCGTGTTGATGGCTTCGTTTCCATATCCGTTGGGCGTCCATTTTAGGTTCGAGTGTTTACCCCTCCCTCTCTCTTTCTCTCTTTCTCTCTCTGTGCACCTGTTTGATTCGACATTCAGTGATATATTTTGGTTGAGTTTTGCATGCAACACTTTTTGGGGGCAGTGGCAAGGAGGTTGAGCTCTGTTTACCGTTTCAATGGCATATTTATTTAACACACCGATTGCAAGTGATTATGTGTGTGTGTGTGTGTGTGTGTGTGTGTGTGTGTGCCTGCTGAGTGCCGTTAGCAATTAACAGGCCATTTACGAGTGTGGCACCAGCATTTACATTATATTCCTCGATTAACATCGCACACACACACACACTCACACAGTCAAACACTACAAACGCCCTTAAGCTCATACACAGTGCGAAAATTGTGATTTCTAACAACTTTGCAAATGCAAAATGTGATTTCTTGTCGAACTTAACTCGATGTCGATTTTGATATGTTTCAAGTTTATTTTTGGTATTTTTGTTAAGTTAAATACCAGTTTTGGTACAACGGTTCTTGATTCAAGATAATTTTCCTTGAAATTAAGTCAATTTGAGCTTGTTTTAAGATAATATGTTATAAGAAATTCGTAATTCAATCATTTTGCAAATAGCAAAAACTAAATACAAGGTTTTTCGTTCTTAGTTTAGTTAGAGTTTTTTTTTTTATTATGATCTTAAACAGTTTTACTTCATCTAAAGACAATTTGTACTTTATTTAAGTATTGTCTACTAATTTTATATTATCATTTAATCGATTCAAGATTATTTGATATGAAATAAATATGATTTGTGCTTGAAATATATTATTTTAATCATTTTACACCTGGTTTTGGCCATTTTTGACAAAACTTAATTTAAAATCGACGAAAACTTTTCTCTCTCTGTGCTTGAGTTAGAAGCAAACTCACTGTGTAAAGGTGTCAATATAAATGTGTGTGTGTGTGTGTAAGTGTGTGTGTTGTCACAACACAACACTTAAATCGCACAAAATCTGATTTGACACGCAAAGCCAGCAGCAAAAGCTGCGCTGAGCAACTGCCAAAACAACAACAGCAAAGAAAGAGAGTGAGAGAGAGTTCGAGTAGGGGAACGCGGCGGGCGTCCCGCACACACATTCACAGAAGCCAGAAGCGGCAATAATTGGCGTGTAAATATTTCAGTTAACATTGTGACGAAGATTGTCCAAAGCGTTTTGCTGGAACGCAATTAAGATGCAACGACAAACAACCAGAACATTAACGTTTACCCTTAACAACAACAACTACAACAACAATGAAGCGTGTGTGTGTATGAAGGCAGCGTTATGCATTAAACTGTTGTGTAACAATTGTTTGAGAACTTAACAAAATGTAGAATAAACAATTTTACAAAAAAGATACGATACAAAGTAGCATAAGGATTGGGTGATTGGGGATACAATGTAGAATAATGGGATTAAAGGTAAAAGTTAAGAGGAGCTCCAATTGATGCTGTTTCAAAAGCAACTTAAGCAAGGATTAACATGTTTTGTGTTTTTGCTTTTATTGAAATTTTATTAGAATATGTACTTTGTAAGTTTTCCCCGCCAAAAAGGATTCAGTAAATTGCAAGGAAGCTTAATTCAGTCAAATAACATCAATGCAGTCGGACCAATACATAACATTAACATTAACATAAGCATAACATACTTCTAAATGATCTCTTTATTATAAGTTGCTCTTTGCTTTGGGTTGTGAGTGAAGTCCCGTTGAACGCATGCAGCGTACTTTGTAGTGTGCAAGAAAGAGACCAAGCGTCAGTCTTGATCGAGCGGCGAAACAAAACAGATTTTTGTGTACGTGTGAAACTGCTGCGCGCACACACTAATGAATATTACTCTCTTTTTGGTATGCAATTTTAATAGAAAACATTCACATAACCTGCTGTGTAACTGTTTGTTCGCTGATAACCGATAACAGAACATATTAATGAATCTTGTATTTGTTTGCCCATCGACACATGACAAGCTAACGAAATAAAATGGCAGCTTTTCTTTTCGCTTTTTGGTAATATGACAGGTTCTCGTTTTGTTTTTTTTTTTGCAACCAATTTTCATGGGAATTTAGCAATTCAATGCATTTTTTCTTTTGGCTTGTCAAAGTACAGAGAAAGCGAGAGAGAGAGAGAGAGAGAGGGAGAGGGAGAGACTGTTAACTGGATTGTTATTGTCCTTGGCAAAAAAAGAAGAAGAAAATGCAAGGGTTGACAGGACCAAGAGCCAAAAAAAAAAGAAAAAAAGAACCCGAAACAGAACCTCACTGAATCCCATAGAGAACCTTGACATTTTTTGTGCCCAGCCCCCCCTGCGTCGTTGGCCTCGTTTCGGGCGTCCTTGTTGCCAGTATTGCAGCGCCAGGACAGGAGCCGTGAAATGCGCTTGTCGTTTGGCTTTTGTACTATAAACTGAGAGATTTGGCTGGTTTGGTTCGTTGGTATCTGGCATCACCCATCACACCATCCGCTCGCCCCGACCGACGTACTTTTATCCATTAGGGCTTATTGTCGGTTGTGCTGCGCTGCTAAAATTGTCGTATGTAGTACTTTGAAAAAGCCGCTAGCGAAACAAAAATGTCAGCAAAAATCGACTTCGACTTAGCCTTAAGCTCATATTCTCATATTCTCACATATGTGTGTATGTGTGTGTATCGATTATGCGTGGGAATTGTGCTGGAAAGTGCAGGATAATTGCTACTTAAGCAAAAAGCAAAAAAAGAGCGAAACAATCAGAAGGCAAATAATGTAATGTCAAGTGGCATGCAATTATTGTGCATTTTATATGTAATTGTGCTCGTGTGTGTGTGTGTGTGTGTGTGTGTGTGTGCGTGTGTAAGATAAGTTCATAAAAGCTAAATCCTCTTAGTACAGCTCAGTCAAATCTACTTGAACAAATCGGATGTTAACTTTAACGAAATAAGAACAAGAAGGCTACCCCGAACCCAGTTGCAATAAATATTTTTTTCTCCTTGCGCCCCAAAAGTATGCTTCAAATAATGATCAACTTAACTTAAAACTCTGACTTAACTTTACGATATCTCCGCTGTTTCTTAACTGATTTGTAATCGATTCCATGTGTATACCGCAAAACCAGAATATTTATCGATAATTTGAAACAAACTTGTTCTGCTAATGGTATACGGCTAACTTATACTCTAAGTATGAAGTCTCTAGCTCTTGTTGTCTCTGAGATCTAACCATTTTATGGGCTCACGGTATAAAAATGTATGATTTGCAATTTGTTGTAATCCTATTTCGCTTTAAGATAGTCTCGCAATGCGTGTAACGGGGTCCTACTGTAGTTCAATATCAAACGAGTCGTTTCAACTCGTTCTTGAAAATTGTTTCTTTACTCCTTTTTCTGAAACCGCTAATGACTATCAATCATCATTATCATCATCATCATCATTATGATGAGGCTTGTGTGTGTGTGTGTGTGAGGTGTTTATGCAACACGCCCTCCAAAATGCAAAGGCAACCGGCAGCAAGCAACTTGTTAGAGCTTGAACCGCCGCAGAAGGCGTCGATAATTGTTCTATTAGGCAAATGAGCAGCTGAAAGTGCTCAACCAGTGGGTAAAGGCGCAGAGAGAAGGAGAGAGAAGGACAGAGAAAGAGGAAAGGAATATTAAGCTGTTGTTGAAATGGCAACACGCCCACTTGGGTGGGTCTGTGGAATAATGGACAGTGTCCGCTTTGTTGTTAGTGTGTGTGTGTGTGTGTGAATGAGTATGTATGTATGTATGTGTGTACACTTTTGTATGCTGTCCTTGTCTTAAATCCTCGCATTCCCCCCCCTTCGGCACACTTTTGACTGCTTTGCATTGTGTGTCAAGGTTAAAAGTCGCTGCCAAAAACAAAATTCCAAAATTATGAGATCAAATCGAATTTTTTTGTATTTTTAAAAAAATTGTGGTACCTGTACTTCGTTTTGCGAAGATCTACAATGCTAAGAATTCGAGTGGAATTAGGTGTTGTAAGGTCGAGGTCGCCCTGTATTTGAGTTCATACAATATTTATATGGACCTCATTACTGCAATAACTTTGTAACTTTTATTTGCTAGCTTTATTCTCTTATTCCTTTGTTTCAGCTCCGTTTCTAGAGACGTTTTTTTTTTGATTTGAGCGAGTTTTTTTCTTCATGGATCTTTGAGGAAATTTAGACAGCGTAATTAATTTCTTTCAGCCGTCGACAATTTTGATTATCACAATACTTAATCATTTATTAAGGTTTCCCCTTCCCGTTGCTGAATTGCTCTCTCTCGCTTTCTAGTATCTTTACGGCACCGTAGCTGATCTTCATAGTTAACCTTTTGCACGCTTGGGCGCTTTTGTGCTCTGTTTATGTTGTTGTCCCTAGACTCTTTTTGTGTTCTCACGAAGTTTTGCTCTGGCCAAGGCGCAAGTAAGCGTGACCATTTTGACATTATTATCCCCCCCCCACTCCAGCGTCACCTTTCTCACACCCCCACACACCTTTTACCATTTACAATATATGTATGTATTGTACGGTATACATATGTTCATTCGCTCTCTCTCTCTTTGTGTGCGTCCACTTTTCATTTCCGTTCTGCTTTGCATTTGTGGCCCGTCGTTCGACACACATGTGTGCCAAAAATCTCACGATTACAACTACTTTGCTAGTCCAAGTCCAAGTCCAAACTGTATATACATGCATATGCATATGTATGTATGTGTGTATGCATGTATATCCATCAACGTTACAACTCTCTTCTTGCTTGCTGTAGACTTTTTAGTTAGACAATGGCGGGATGCGGTATCGAGTTTGGTTTTGTTTGGCTTTTTTTTTTTTTTTTTGCCATTTGTGTAGGCTTTCAAACAAGTTTGCCAGCATGGTCAAGAGCATTAAAAAAAAAAAAATAAGGAAAAACCAACTATGTATAAACATAATTACAAACATACAAACACAAAATGTGAAACACATGGAAATGAAAAAATAGAAAACAATTTAAACATTAGACAACATTCGTTTGCCGTCCCTTTTTGTATCCAAACTTAAACTTGGACACAGTTTGAGGGTCAGCACAATTTTGCAACAAACAACAGCAGCTTTCACCATTGCATTTCGGGAGTCTGCCCTTAATGTGTCCGTGATGTACATAAATAACTAACAAACAAACATATATGATGGTTTCATGTGGATATTAAGTGAATACACAATATAATGAAAGCCAAAAAAAAAAAAACTATTCTTATTGGAAGTTTAATGTAAAGAAAAACAATCCCAAATCAAGTAAAAATGAAGTTCAAATTTAAGTTTTTTAAATTCAAATCCATTAATGATTTTAGTACATATTATTTAATTGTCTGAATATAAGAGAAATAAGTCTGGATTTAAGTAAAATAAAGTTGAAAGAACAATATTTTAAGTATTTATCTTAGAATCGATTCATGGATGAAGAACAAAAACACTTTATACCGTACAAATAGTCAAAAAATAAGAAAAAAAAATAAAATTGATTTAAATGAAAGTCTTCTTAAAGTGAGTAAGATCGATATCCTAGATTTAAGCAATTTAATGCCAAGTGAATTGGCTTTTTCTCCCTGTGTACGACAATCTTAATCCAAAAAACACTTGCATTAACCCAAATGGAATCGAAACTTTTGTAATTTGAAAAAAAAAGCTAAATAAAATAAGTTCACTTTATGCAGCCACTACTGTATTTGGACGGCAAAAAGAAGAAAATGCAACGGACGGCGGGTCAAGGGCAAAAAGCATTTACACATAAAATGGATGGATGAATTTTGGGTGCTTCGAATGATTCACCTTTTTAATGGACTTGCTGCGACTTCACTACCATAGTATTTATGAGTCACTGCGCCAAAAAACTTTCGCCCGACCCCCCCAACCCTGCCGCAACTCCACCCGCCACCCCTTTGCCAATGTCTTAGCTTTTTTAGTATATATATAGTATATGGCTTCTTTTCTTCGAATTGTTGACAAAAACAAAAAAAAAAAAACCACCACCCGAAAAAAGGTCGCTTATCTTATCAAAAAAGCCAAAAACAAAAACAATTATGTGCAAAATAAATTTGAACTAAACAATATTCAACAGATACTGCGTTCGGCAATTACTAATTGCAACAATAACAAAAAAAGAAACATATAATTTCGCCAAAAATTAAATAAGTGCAGCTACTATATAATTGCATGCCGATGATTATATATGTATGTACCCTTGGTCGGCCTGTTCTTATATAATACAATGATAATTGTATATAGGGAATAGGCAATGCTTTATCGCTTATTTCGGAATGTCATTGTTATCGACATATAATGTATTTGAGAGATAAAAACCGATTTCAATACATAGACATCGATATAAAACTCTTATTTACTTTCTATTTAACGTCAAATGACAAAATTTGTCTTTGGGATTTTCCTTCTTTTTTTTTTGTTTTGAATTAAAACCTGATAGATAACTTTCCTTAAATTTATACAACTATTTGCCATATCTTGCAGATGTATTTATTAATATTCATTTCGATTGGCACGTGTGTTTAAAAATATATGCACATAATTTAAAAAAAAAACCCATTTTTTAAAGAGATTTGTTGTCCTATCGAAACTGATCATCAGGACAATGACAAAGTGGTGTGTTCGATAACGATAACAAGGTTCCCGATGTCATTGTTACATGTCATATGGCGATTCCGACTTGAGCGACAACAATATCGCTTCATTTCTTCTTCTAGAAAACTCAAGTCGCCTCACAAAGCGCTCAAATGCTTGACCAGCACAGACAACAAGAGCGGTCAGTGCTGGTTTTTTTTTGTTTTTTTTTTTCATATTGGTCTGTTGTGAGAGAGGGAGAGCGTGCGCTCGGCTCGTTGAGTTCGGCTAGTTCGGTTCGTATGTCCTGCAACCAATCAGAATCGTTTGTGTGTCGCTGTCGCTGTTGTTGCATAACGCGAGCAAAATTTACAGTTGCCTGCCCGACCACTAGTACCAAGTGGACCACACAATGTAAAAGGCATTACAATAGCAGCAACAATACAGCTGCTCTCGCTCGCATATGAGTCTCCTTCTTTTTTTTGTTTTGTTTAATATTTTTTTTTTTTTTTGTTACGTTCTCTCAGTTAGTCAAACGTGTTGTTGGTACCCTTCTCTCTTTGAGCCAGAGCACTGTTGCTGTTGCTTGTTGTCGTCGTCGTGGTCTTCGTTGTCGGCGCTGTCGTTGTAGCTGTCGTTGTTGTCGTTCTCGTCGTTTCGCGGCGTTTTTAGACGATGCGCTCAGCGCTTACGTTTTCAGTGCTGCTCTACCTGTCGACTCGCTTACAACGCGCGGAGATACCGCATTAACAACGCGACGACGACGACGCCGCCGCGGTCGCAGCAGCAGCAACGTCAGTGTAAAGTTTTGCGCGTTACTTTGACGTGTTGTTTTTGTTTGGCTTTTTTTTTTTGTCATATATATATTTTGCGCGTTACATTGCTTTTGTTTTTTTTGAGTGAGTGAGTGAGTGTGTGTGTGTTGCTGTTTTTGTTTTTGTTTTTTTTGCGCGCAGACAACAACGCAACGCAACAAAGTGGCAAAGTTTTCGCCTCAGCCGTTGCTCATACGCCCCATCGCACACACACACTAACACAAAAAAGCACACACATACGTACACGTACACACGCTTATGACGACGGTGACGTGCAAATTCATTTCGGTCGCGTATAATTCAACAACAACAATAACAACAACAAAAACAAAAGTTTGTTTTTGTTTTTATGTGTTTTGCTTCTAAGTTTTATTATATTGTTGTTATTTTTTTTTTGTTTTTGTTGTCGGTGAAAAGTGCGCAACAATTGAAAATGCGCTTTGCAATGCGCAATGCATAAATAATAACAACAAATCAAAATATCAAACACACACAAAATAATTAATAATTAAAAGTAAGCCTTTACAAACAAATACTCTTACATATACACATGCACACATCGCACACACACACACACACACATGGACAGATGCAACGCAACAAGTTTTGCGCCTGACAAAATTTCCATCGCTTATTTGGCAATTTTATTTGTTGGCTGCTGCAACAAACAACAACAACAACAACACAAATTTTTTGTTGTTTTTCGCAAAGGAGCAACAAGTTTTCATCTCAGTTTTTGCCTGGACAATAACAAGAGCAACAACAAATTGAAATGAGAACAAGAAATTAATCGAAATTAGACGTCAAAACATACGAATACGAATACATATGTATGTATATGTATGTGTGTACATTGCTGCTTTCTGATAATGAATTCGAAATGGAATGAGTTTTTGATATTTCTAGTATCTTTCTTTGTGTTTTCCCGCTAAATTTGCAACAATATCAGCAGCAACAGCAACAACAAATTCCAAAGCGTCGGCGAAATATGATAAGAATTAAGTTTAAATTTATTTGGAACAAAAAAAAAAACAAAATCTTCCGAAATGATGACAAACCAACTATACTAAATAATTCAATTAGGTTTTTTTTTATTATTATTAATATTATACAAGAATGCAAGAAGCTCACAAAACATGTGTTTTCTAAATATGATATTGAAAATTTTACGATTCATTCGGAATTTTAATTACATTTGAAATTTAATGGAATTTTCTAGAAATGCAAACTTTGTTCTTCGGTTTCTTAGCACAATCGATCTCACTGATTGCAACAGATACATACAGTATATACAGTATATATATGATTCTATCATATGAGTGATTTTAATAATCCTTTCATTTCTAATTATCAAATAACCCTGAGCGAAAATATATTTCAAGAAATCTTGATTGCATTGAAGTGATTTTGATTCTGAAAAGTAAAATGCTTAATGCAAATAGAACATATTAATTTTTTCAATGATTTATTGATTAGCATAATTAGCTTATACTTTTATTTGAAAATGTTCTTTATGTTTATGCCTTAAAATTGAAATTTCTTAATCGAACTCGACTGATCTTTGATCTTTAATTGTGCTTGATTTAGAAAATATCTATAATTGTTTCATGATCATGTCGCTTTTAATTAGTTAATTATTATTAACAACATTAAGTGCAGGCATTCGGTAATGCATTCGTTAATGCTTCTTATGTTGATTCGGTAGCCCTGGCATTGTGAGTTCGCTAAGTACTCGCACACACATACATACATACATGCTCACATATTGCTCACAAAACTCTCCTGCTGCCTAATTCCGTCTTCCTCGTTTTTTTTTTGTTTTATATTATATATTTTTTTTTTTTTTCGGGCGTCTGTTACCGTTGTTGTCACACACCTTTGGCAGCGCTGTGTTGTTGTTGTTGTTGTTGTCGTCCGCTGCCTTTGCACTTTAATTCCTGCTTCTTGTTTAGCATCTGCGCCGGGTGTTACCCGAGCCGAGCCAAGCCGAGCCGAGCCAAGGCAATTCCTCCAATGTCAATAAGAAGCGGCTGTTGTTGCCACTCACTCAGTCAGTCAGTCAGTTTATTCGTCTGTCCTTCGTCCCTCTTAGGTCTACCGACTGTGCACGCGCGCAGGACGTGCACACAAACACACATACTAAGTGTGTGTGTGTTAAAGGGAGACAGGCAGCAAGGAAGCAGAGCAACCAAGCATTCACATACTCTTCCTTATACTCCTCGGTTCTTATACATATACGTACGCACTCTCATCTACTCATCCCATTCGAACTCGTCTTCACCTTGTGCTCTCACCTTCTCTCCCTCTCCCTCTGCCTCTCTCACGCTATTGTATTGCGTCGCGGCGCTTATCCGTTTCAGTTGGTACGCTCATGAATGGGATTGCACTTAAGCCGGTCGCTAATATGTTTGCCAGCCGTTTTACCGTTTTACTTCCTACCTGCCCTACGCACTCTCTCACACACACAAAGACTCACTCACTCACTTGCTCGCTCTCTTGTTCTCCTTATACTCACGCTCTTGCGCTCTTGTTAGCCTTTGTTGTTGGCGTACGCGTAATCGAGAATTAGCAGCAATAAAAAGCTGTTGCTTCAATTTCATAAGCTATGACGCAGCAGCCTAGATTATAATTATTATAATCATGTTCAATCATTGTTGAACACAGGATACAGCATCAACCTACAAATACCCTTAATTTTCTTTTCTTCCAAAGTAATTCTATATTTATGCATCAAATAATTTTGCTTCAGATAAAAAATAATAAATATTTGTTTATGTCTTTGTTTATCTTTTCTTTTTAGTAAGCAACAGTTGTTATTTATTTTAATATGCCAAAACAAGCAACGCAAAAAAAAACTGTTTAAATATTTATCAACATTTTTTGTTTTTGTTTTTTTGGCATATGGCAATGGCATTAAGGCAAATACAAAAATGGATGCTAAAATTTCGAAAAGTCTTAAAATGCAATCTTAACTTAAATCTTGGTATACCCGATCAACGCGAGTTATAGGGTATTGACTAATCAATGTCAACATTTAAAAATAACTCCTCCCCGCCGGCATTAAAAAAAACATTATGATTTTGGCATATTCTTTTCGGAGGTTTCGGAGCTTTATAAGTTGCATCAGTTGGTGGCAAGTTTCACAGTGTTTTTGAACTTAGGGGTTGTCCCTTCCGATCCTCACACACACACACACTCATACACTCACAGCTGTCATCTGGACTTTAGGGTTATGTTTGGGCTTCTTTAAATGTTTTTTAGTTTTTTGCTGTTTTTTGTTTTTTTGTTTTTTAAGTTGGCTTTTCTCATTTTGCTCATTTTGGATGGCATTTGAAACTCGTTTCTTTTGCGACGTAGTTTATTGAAAAATGTCCTTGAGCGACAATTTGTTGTTGTCTCCTGACACAGCCCCTAGGCGGACTCTTTTTTTGTTTTTGTTGTTGTTTTTGGCTGGTTTTTTTTTGTCTTTTGCTATGGGAACTGTTTGGCAAATTTGCATTTGAAGCACAGCAAATGCAACTCTAACCGACCAACTCATTGGTGCCCCCCCCCCCTGCGAGTTAAATGAATGCTTTTATATATATATATATAAATATATATATATTTGTCTGTCATAAACTTGAAGTCGATTCGAAATCGAATCGCATCAACTCATAAATAAACATGCAGGTCGACCGGCCATGCCATTTAGATCCGACTTCGACTTCGACTCCGACATATCTGTGGCAACACTGGAAAATGCAATTAAACCGTTGCTGCTGGCAATGTCCATAGAATGGGCATAATGGCTTTGTGTTCATATATGTAACAGCACAAATAAATAAATAAACTAAACAATGAGAATGAGTGAAAATTATATGAAAATTGAATGAAAGCGATATCAAAACAGCGATTGTAGGGTATCTACACGTCGAACTTCTTTTTCTAACAACAACAACTAGCACCTTCTTTATTGTTTGTGTCTACGCAATTGCTTACACACACACACACACACAAACACCACCCTTGCAAGTGTGCAAAAACGTTGACTCTATAATTTGCGGTATATACATATATGGGCATGCGGGCATTATACTAGTATTTACAGATATTATCGGAGAGTCGTTAAAAACGCTTTGGCTTACAGCTCGTAACAAAAAAATAAATAATAAAATAAAATCAAGTGTAATTATAATTAGTTTTTGTTTTCAATATTCTATAAGGAATATCAATGAATTCCAAAACATTTTAATTTGTTAATGTAAATCACAACTAAGTGATTCTCTCTTCACTCTACAGTAATTTAGTTTCTTCTTCTTATTATTCGGCCGCACTCAAAGCGTTTCTTAAACTCTACTCATTTGCCCATTCATGACTTTAAGAAGATCTCAATTGAACTTGTTGTTGTATTGCGCAGCGAAGCCATTCATACATTTTAATTCTTTTATGAATGACTTCGCACTCGAAAGTTGTGCGAGTAATTTACAATGTGAACGTTATACATAAATACATATGTATGTATACTCACTCACTTGACTTTACCTTTGTTCAAACATTCCTTCCAAAACTTTCATTCTCTCTCTTTGTCGTCTACAGTTGACAAATTTTCTGCAACGGAATGCAAATCAGCTCTCTTTTGTGCTCCTCTCTTGCTAAGTTCTCTCTACGTTATGAGCGCCGTTGTCTTCAGCGACGCCTACGCCTCTTAACGCCTCCCCAACCCACCCTCTGGTGGCCATCAACAATAATCGCCACTGAGCAGAGACACAGTTGTTGTTGTTGTCGTTGTTGTTGTTGTTTTGCGTTAGTCGTTGCTGGTGTTTGACCTTCGCATAGCAGCGCGTCGTTGCCAGCGTCGCAACACTGAAATTAAATATTAATAAATTGTCTCTAAAGACATTTGCAAGGATTCAAACATAAAAGTCAAGTTCGTTTCGAAAATATCGATAACCCATTAGATTGCCGATAACAAACAACTTGATATGGTCCAAGTTAAGTCTTTGCTGAGATTTTTTGTTTGTTTGTGACAGTGTATCTTAGCGATTTGCGGCTTTGCCCATCGAAGTAAGTCCACGCTTTATCGCATAGTTTCGTATGTTAATTCGTTTTACAGTCGTCGCTGTCGTTTGTTGTCGTCGTCGTCGGCGGCATCTCGCATTCGTCAAATGCTATTTGACGTTATGAAAACAAAAACAACAAACTGCGACAAAACCGGAAGCCTCGATCGGACCGCGACCGACTCAAACATGTTTTCTCAGTCCAGCATAATACTCCCGTTTACACTAAGATCCCTTCCCTCCCCACTGCCAGTATAACATGCGGCCACCCACCCTGCCTAGAAAGTAACTTGCTCTATGTATGTTTGTTTGTGCGCGCGCGTGTGTGTTTTTGTGTGTGTGTGTGTGTGTGTGTGTGTTTGTAAGATTTTATCTTCGCATAGTTTTTAAGTGCTGTTCAGAAGTAAAATGTATCATAGTTTTTTTTTTTTTTTTTATAGTAGCCAATAAATAAGTATATAAACCAACAAAGATGCTTAAAGTATCAGTTTTCAGTTTTCAGTTTCAAAAGCTATTAAATTTGTGTTTAGAATCAAATTTTGAAACCGAAACAGCAGCAGCCACAAAAATATTTTGTTGATGAGGGCTTTTTTTACATTTGTTGTTGTTGTTGTTGTTTTGTATTTATGTTGCCGCTCAAGTGACAAAAACAACAAATAACAACAACAACAACAACATAACCAAACAGCTAGCAAAACAACAACAACACTAAGGACAAACAATAGAAAAACGCAAACATGTGATAACAACAACAACAACAACAATTAAACACAAACTGCAATGCTACAAAAACTTCAATATTAATTACAAAAAATTAAAAACTAAAAAACCAAAAACCAAAAAAACAACAACAAGCATAAATACTAAATTTTTTGCCACGCCCAACAATGCACGAACATTTTACCATGTGGATTAATTTTGGATTGCCATTTTTTAAATGTTTGTACAATTATTATTGTTATTTTTTTACTTAAACTTAAGCTATTCATTTTGTTCAAAAAATTAGATTTTTCTCAAAATATAATTTTATGTTTATATATTCAAATATATATATTTTATATATTGGAGATTTTTTTTGTTTTAAATAAAACAATTTTCTTTAAGTAATTTTTTTTTTAAAATAATTTTTTCATTTTGATATTAATGTTTGTTTTTATTTATTGTTTGCATTTTGTTTCTATAAACTTTTTTTTTAATATTTTCTTATTATTATCATAATAAATTATTCTTATGTTTTTTTTTTAAATTTATTTATTTTAATATTTTAAAGAATATGCAAAACATTTTTATTTTGCTTGTAAATTTTATGTTTTTTGTTTTTTTTTTAATATTCTTTTATTTCTTTTATGCATTTAAACAGTTTACTAATTTTTTTTTATACTTTTTTTAAACACAAAATAAACCTTGATTATTTATTTTTCTAAATTTGTTTTCAAAATACTCTTCTTTTATTTTTTTCTGACTATTTTTCTGACTCTTTTTTTTTCTTCTCTTTGGTAACTTGAGCCAATGTTTGTTGTTGCTGTTGTTTTGCTAAAGCTTTTGGCTGTGCAGGCAATAAAAAAAAAGCATTAACAAAAACAATAAACATAAGTTTTGTTTATAGTTAACTTAGTTAGCTTGTCGACGTCATAGAATTAGTTTGTGTTTCGCATTTGAAACAAAAAAGAAAAATTCCACTCGATTTCACAAAATCAACTTTGAAAAACTTCTTTCTTAAGGATTAAATTATTTTTGAAAATGTTAATAAATAAATCAATAGTAGATAGTCTATGTATTTAAGTGATAATCAATTTTGATTTGAATTGAGATTTTGATATCTCAAATTGCCGGTTTTTTTTTGGCGTCAACTTTTAAGGTTTCAGTCGCAAAATCTCTTGGCCAAGTTGACTTGGCCCAAAAGCTTCCATACGAATGTGTGTGTGTGTGTGTGTGTGTGTGTGTGTGGATGTGTGTTTGTGTGCAAAAATACTAATAGAAATGTGTTAATTTGATTGGCAGACATTTTTGATTTTGAGCTTAACATAAATTTTTCATCATTTTTTTTTTTTTGATTTTTCGTTTGGAATTCATTTGGATATTTAAAAAGGTTCTAAAGTTTTTTGGTTTTGAATAAATTAGAGCCATAAACGTTTAGCAACAACAAAAGAAAAACGTTCGTCATAATTGGCAACATTTTGGTATACACTGCAACTTAGTCCAAGTAGGTTGTAAGTAATACACAAAACTAAATCGACCAAAAAATCATAATTTTATAGAAAGTTCTGTTCTAGTTTAATTTTATTTATAGTTTTTACATATTTTTAAAAGTTTTTTATTATTTTGGCAATATTGTATTTTATTGTTTTCGATAGGAATTTATTTTTTTAAATGTTTTTTAAAACAATTTTTTCTAATAAATTAAAGTTTTGTGTGTTTTTTTTTAATTTTCTTTAATTTTTTTTTATTGTAATCTTTTGCCTGCACACTTTTTTTTCTTAGGGTTTATAGGGTATTTTCGAGTCGATCAGCCGTTGTGTCTGTTGCATTTTTATTATTATTTCTATTTGCATTTGATTTTGCGTGCGGTTTTAACTTGGCCTACAATTCACACACACACACACTCACACACACTAACACACTTACTATATAAAAAGCTCTAAGCTACTTTTGCGACTTAAAAACTTAAATAAATAAAATCAAATATTCCAACAACAAAAAGTGAGAAAAAAAATCGTCTGAGCAAAGTAAATAAATTAAAAAAAAAAAACAATAATCAAAAGAGAGAAAAAAGAGAGAATTACTTCTTAATATATGCTAAATTGATGGCAAAATAAAAATTAAATACAGAGAGAGAAAAAAAGAGTAGTTTACTTAATATAAAAGTGTGAGGAAGAAAAAGAAAGAGAGAGAGAGACAGCAGCTGTGTGAGTATTTTGTTTTTACGTCTTTGGTCTCTCTGTGTTGCTGTTGTTGTTGTTATCAATGTTGTTGTTTAATATAAATTTGTTTTTGTATTTGAGCCGCAGCTCAATGTTTAATTTCTTTTAGAAACATTAAACATAACTGTAAGTTCTTTTATGTGTTCAAGAAAATACTTTATGAAGAGCACTTCTGACTGTCTTCTTACCCTAAACCTCCCCCCCACCCCCCTTGTTCAGGCAACACAATGTTGCACCTGTCAATTTGAATTCGAATAGGAAAGCAACCAGCCGGCCAGCTGGGGCAGGATTTCAATTTGTTGACTGGCAAAAGGCGCTAGAATCAAGATTAACTTGGCTTTATTGTGAAGCATTGCAAATTGTCTTTGGCTTAAAGCATTTTATCCAGCTTATTCAAGCAACAACAAATTCATATATATTTTTTTTAAATTACTTTTGAAAATTTTTACAAAGTATTTTATCGTTATAGTAGATTATCGTTATCACAAAGATTATTAATGAACTTGTTTTATTTTTCTTAATTTTTTTAAAGTATTTTTAGTATTTTTTGTATATTTTTTAGTATTTTTGTCTTAGTTCTTCTTTATTTTCTGTTCTTTTTTTGTATTTTTTAGTATTTTTGTCTTAGTTCTTCTTTATGTTTTAGTAGATTATGGTAATCACAAAGATTATAAATAAATTTGTTTCAGTTTTCTTTAGTTTTTTGTTTTTTTTTTAGTATTTTTTTGTATATTTTTTAGTATTTTTGTCTTAGATCTTCTCTATTTTCTGTTGTTTTTTGTATTTTGTAGTATTTTTGTTGTATTTTTGTTTTTGTTTTGCCTTTATTATTTGATGTTTTTTTAAAGTTTTTTTTTGTATTCTTAGTATTTTTCAGTATTTTTTGTTGTTGTGTTTTTTGTATAATTTTGTTTTATTTTTTACTAATTTTTTGGCAAATTTTTTTATGGTTCAAATTTTAAGTTTTGAGGGAAATTATTATTAATTTACTTACTGTTAAAAAGTTTAAAGAAGAAACCATTTCCGAATGCAAAAAGTACTATATACATAAATATTCTTGATAAATTGATATAAGTTATCTGATATGAAAGTTTGAATCTGCGTTGAGCATACATACAAACATACAGGGTATCTGCCAGTCGTAGTTTTTTTTTTTTTAACTAAACTAAGACAGTGAAGTGGGCGTTTTTCTCTGTTTTTTTGTTTCGTTTCGTTTTGCTTACCCTTAATTCTTGGATATTTTCTTCTTTTTTTTGTTCGGGTTCCCCCAATCGCAGCTGTCTGATAACAATGATGATGTGGATAATGATGATGACGATGATGATGATGATGATAGTTATTAAGTAGAAACCGCGCTGCTGTTGTTATATGTATTTCTTGTGTGTGTTTGGCTCTGGGCTTGTGTTTCCTTGAGAGATCCTCGCGCATATTTAACAGCCGGCACAGCTGACAATGTTGGCTTGTGGCAGGTGCCACAACAAACGCAAACGCACACTGCAACAACAAACCTAAACCGCAAGTTAGGCTGACGGATGACACTCATCTCTTGACTCTTTTGTTACCTGTTTTGTTGCTGGCTGTTGTTGTTACCTGTTTTGTTGTGTGTTGAGCGACGAAGCGTTGCGGTCGGCCCGCTTGCAATTTAATTGAATTTTATTTCTTTCTCAGTTCTCTCGAGCTGCGGCGGCATTTGGGCAACGCCTCAGCAGTTAGCCGCTGCAACTGTTGCTGCTTATCTCTTGGCCAATTTCAATATCATTTTGTTTTTCTTTTGCCTTTTGGCCGCCTTGTGTTCTTTGTTTCCTTCCTTACTTTTTCAGCTGTTAATTCAAAGTAAATTATGTATTTTGCATAATTACAATATTTGAGTTTTACTGTTGACTGCACGCCAACGTTTCAGCCAAGTCTTCTTCTTCTGCTTCTTCTTCTTCTTCGTATTTTTGCCAGGAGTGGCAAGTTGTAGCACAAGCGAAGGGGTAGGGAGGGGGGACCTTTCAACTGTTGTACAGAGTCGTTTTTTTTTTTGACTGCGGCTTCCGTTCATTCATTATCTTTATGAACTGTTTGTTGTTGTTGTTGTACTTATTATTATTATTATATATTGTTGTTGTTGTTGTTGTTGCTGTTGCATTCGTTTCATTGTTGTGGCTGCATTATAATTGCCCCAAGAACTTGGGCATCTGTGTAATATTTACAAAACTTTCAAAAAATAAAATTTCAAAAACAAAAATATTTCATTAAAAATTCGAAATATTTTCATTTCAGTTAATTTGATTTTTTTTCAACAAGTTTAACTGAAATAAGTTTATTTTCAAGCAATTTAAAATCTTCCAATAGTTTTTCAAACTTTAAATATCTTCTATGTTTTCTAATCCAAATTCGAATCTAATCAAATTTTTCCTAGCTAATCAAAATGACAACAAAACTTTGATTCAAAAACGACAAAATTCTTGAGCTTAAGAATTTCAGTGCTATCGATGAGATACAAAATCGAATGATTTATCGATAGCTTAACTTAAATATTAATTCAAATTGATTTAAATATGAAAATATATTTATTAAATTAATTTGAAAAAATATTAAAAATAAAATTAATTCATAAACTTTTGAAAAGTTCAGAAAGAAAAAGAATTGGGTAAAATCCAGATCCGATAAACAGAAAATGATCGATATTTTGATCGTTATAATTGAGGACTCGAATGGAATTTTAAAGTCAGATCATATGTACTATATTATACGAATTTGTTAATGAATTAAATAGTTGCTCCAGCAACGATTAAAGTTAGAAGGTAAATAGATAATAAATCGGATTCGATTTAACCTTCAAGTAAATTAGTTATAAATAATACTCAACGCATTAGGTTCGGAAAGGGACAAGGAAAGACACTTGAATGTGGCACAATAAATCGAATCCAGGAAACCAAAAATATACAAATAAATTATTATTATAGTATATAATAATAATAATAACCTTTGTAGAACAAGTTCTTTTTTTTTATTATAATAATATATTTTTTTTCATATATTTTTTTGATGAGTTTTTAAGTTTGGTGCTGTGGCTCGATTTGCAACTGCAATTCGTATGCTTGTGTATTAGTGTGTGTGTTAGTGTCTGTGTGTTGGTTATGGCCCCCTTTTACCTTTCACCCAGAGATGCTTTTACACTCGATCGACCGATCGATCGATCCATCGACACATGCTATAAATTCCAATGCTTGTTATACGATGCTGATGCTGTGAAAGGAGAAAGTTGCTTTTGCAACATTTCAGCAGCAGCAGCAGCAGCAGCAGCAGGAACGCATTGTGGTGGATGCAACAAAAGGCGGTGACTTTCCCCGTCCGCGTTGCTCCATTGATGCAACAGGTGTGGCAGCTTAGTGTCGCTCGTTTGCTTGGTTGGTTTAGGTTAGAAGCGTGGCGTGGCATGGCGCGGCGTGGCGTCGCGAAATGTGGTGAGGTGCGGTGAGATTGGGCATGCCACATCTTTGCGTGCATTTAATTGTGCGTAATTATTCACTTTGCCCCCCCAAACACAACAAAGCGCGCGAGGCCCTTTGTGGCGGGGATGTTGCTCATCGCGTCGCTTAATTGGCTAAAACCATCGCCGACGGCTAATTGCCCGAACGTAACAAAAACCGAAGAACAAGTTAGAAGGAATCTTCTGTGGAGCAAGCTCGACTAGGCGATACCCTAATCTGCATACGATCTTCATTTCAAACATGTTTCTTAAACAATTTCGATACAGAAATGAAAACCGAGAACTAAACTTGCCAAATTTGTAGTTTTATTGTTATCGATAACACATGTATATCGAAAATGGGAACTTTAATAAAAAACTTTATACAAAAACTGCTAATCATAATGTAAAGTCTCTAAAGTCAAGACGAACTACAGTCGAACTTCCATCTAACGAACTTTTCTGAAGTTTTCTATCAAAAAAAAAAAAAAAAAAAAAAAATCCATTCTTTATAACTGTCCCTTGACAGTCGGAAGATGCTTTCTGTTATGCTGTTAAATATTCTTTTTTTTTTGCATAAAACTATTATACCCTATTTTACCCAAATCGTGGTCTAAGTAGGGTATTAATTAAAAAAGAAGGTGTCTGACATGTGTTTCTCACCTTTTTAAGTAGCTAAATACTAGTTTATGTACACATTGTTCTTCTCACGTGATTCATAATCGTTTCATTAGCGTTAACTAAGGAACCGGGGCTAAACATTTTCTAACTTGAAGAGAGAGAGAGAGAGGAATGGAGAATTAATAACGTATACTTATTAAATTTGTTAAACAAAAAGATTTTGCATTCAATTAAGTTAAATAACATAAAAGTTGGGATAGGGTATTAAATCGGTGTTAAAATTTGATATAATAAAATTTTCATAATTAATGTTTGATTATTTTGGAAATAAATCATATAAAAACGCAGGAAGAACTTTACAAATTATTTCCTTATATATTTTTGAGAATCCATGAAATGAAGCAAGTTTTCTCCCTATCCTCAAACCGATTAAGAAATTTGCTGCATGTCAAAAAAATGGCATTACATAAATTCCATGAGCTTGTAGCTCATAACACGTATCGCGTATCGCTCGCCATTTAGGGGAGCTTCACAGCGGGATATATAGACGTATGTTCGTACATAAGAACAGATATTGATTATGCATGGATGGTATGTAGTTGTTGGTGTTGTTGGCGGTGTTGTGCAAGCTGCCGTTATATGGCGTTTTTTCAATAATGCTGCTAATGCCACTCAATTCGATTAAAGGCTGGTAGAGTGAGAGACAAAAATTTTGGTGGAGCCCTGTTCTCTTTCTCTCCCCTTTAAGTTGTACTTGCTAACTCTCTGACTCGCTCCCTTTTACTGGCTTACGCACACATCTTCTGCTCTGTCTGCTGTAGGTCAAGTGCAGACGTTCGTTCACTCACAAATTGTTTGTCTATGTGCGTCTTATACAAGTCTATTGCATTTGACAGGCGCCGACATTAAATAATAACACCTGACAGCGGCACTTAAATGCCGCCACCATCTCCTCGCCACCAACAAACCCCTCTCGGCTAACGTCAGACAACTGTCACGATAACCGTCGTCGCGTCGTTCGCCGCCCACCAAAACATGCCCGAACTCATACTCTGCCGCTCTCCACTCATTCTTGAAAACGTGCTCCCACTCGCTCTTGCTTGGCTGCCCTTTGAAGCTCTTGCTAGCGCTGAGTGCAATGCGTTCTGAGAGCGTCATTGAAAAGCTTTACTCTCGTTGTAAGGGGAGAGACACGTGGTGCAGCGGTTGATGTAAGTGATGGCAGAGCGTCATCATCGGCAATATCAATCAACAATAATGCTTTTGTTGTTCTTATTGGTTTTATGGAATGTCATTGCTGCTGTGACGTCACAGCGCGCAGACAGCATCATTGTAGAAGTAGCACACAAAGAGAAATGCAATGGTGTTGGCATTAAGTTAAGTTGTTGCTACTTGCTGCTTCTGTCCGTCTGCAGTTGTCTACGAACTGTTAAACTGCATGCTGCTCTCTCGCAGCCGCTGCACATTGGATAGAATTTTGTTGCGATTTATCGTAATGAGTTTTAGTACGTGTGCTAACATTTTATTAATTAACTATGAACACAAGATCTTTTAATATTCAAGTTGTATTAATTTTGTAAACATTTTAAATTTGTTTCGAATATTTTCGATTTGTTACCAATGTGCATGCTCACTTGGTGTTAATGTAAACGCCTTGCACAGCACAAACACTTTGCGTTACATTGTTGTTGGGAAGCTCGGCTGGTGCGTGTTTTTGTGTGTGTGCGGTTTGACTTCTCGATATTTCGGCGCAGAGAGCAAAGCAAGCACAGTAAAGTAATGTATTGTTGTGTGAGAGAGCAGAGCTGAAAAGTCGACAGCTGTTTGCTGTTTGCTGTTGGGCTCTTCTGCGTTCGGATACACGCAATTAAGTTTTTTTCTTTCGACTTGGTGGGACTGCAGCCAACCACAAGTGGGCGCCACCAGTGCGCCCAATAGTGGTTGACAGAATGCAATGCTTGAATGCATTTACGAACCTTTTGACCAACCGCATACCCCCCCCCCCCACCATTCGCCTCATCGACTCTTTTACTTTTCACCTTTGTCCTTTAGTTTGCTGATCAACAATGTGATTTCGTATCTTCGGTGGAGAAAGCTCATTTTGTCGCTTTTGTGTGTGTGTGTAGAGTGGCCAATGGGCGGGCTGAGGCGTTGCAAGTAGTCGCCTTTTGGGAACACGAACACTTTATTAACTTTTCAAAGTCATAAAAGTTCAACGAAGCAACTGCAAACAACAACAACAACAGCAAAAACTCGAACATTGCAAAATTTGCAATACGAAGAAACCAAAAAAACAAAAACGCGCGCGAAACGCGACAGAAACTAAAATAAATAAAAATATCAACGAAAATAAAAATATTTTACAACCATGTTGCAACATTTTACGAGCCGCGTTCGCATTTGTGTGTGCGTGTGTGTGTGTGTGTGTTTTTGTGAAATAACTAAAAATTATACAATACAAATTTTGTTTGCTTTTTTTTTTAAGTGTTTTTTAACAGCAAATTTGAAATGAGAAACTTGCAATGATAAAATAAAAAAAAATAAAAAATTAAAATAAAATAAAATAAAGTTGCCTTAACAATGATACTTCCTTGTTGACAATTTATAACAAATATATACATATATATCTATATACAAGTATTATACAAATTAAATCAAAATATATATACAAAAAGAAATATATATATTTTTAAATAACAAAAAAAAGAAAAACTTCGAAAAAGTGTTTGAAAATCGCGATGCGCCTAAAAGAGACCACAAAAAAATCGCCAACGACATTGGGGCCGCTTTTTGGCGAGCGGCTCAAAACGTTGCGCGTAACGCCATTAACAGTTTCGCAACAACAACAACAACAACAATATCATCTACAGCAACAACAGTTTCAACTGCAACAACAGCAACAACAACAACAACAGCACCAGTTGCAACTGCAACTGCAGCAACGTTGCAGCAGCGTGGGCAGCACCAGCAGCAGCACTGGCACCTGCGAAACCGAACGTTCCACACAATCCTCATCATCATCATCGCTATCGCCATTGGCTGCAATGGCCGCTATGCCAACGGCAGCAGCAACAGCAGCAGAAAGAACAACAACAACGACAGGAACAACAACAATGCCAAGATTAGCCGCCAGCGTTGATGAAGCTGCCGCCGCTGCTGTGCTGGCGGCCAACATTGCGGAGTCGTTCACGTTTTTGCAACAGCATGCGGCGCATCATTTTCGCGACATTTTGTATGCGGCCCACATGCTGGGAAGAGGTAAAACAACAACAACAACAAAAAGGAAAAACAAAACGAGCTTATACACACTGAGAGAAAAAACTTGTACTCCAAAAAAAAAATATATCTAGGGTTCAAATCGCCTTCTTCTACGAATTAAAAAAAAAAAATGAGTTAAATATTTTTGTCTTAGTCTCGGGCAAAATCCTCTTGAATCAAGTCAAATTCCACTTAAAAGAAAATTGTACGATTTTCAAATGATTGATGAGGAAATTACTTAAAGTATGAGAACTTGACTCTAATTAAGTAAAAATGGTCTAAGAATTGAGAAATTTATAAAATTGTTTGAAGTACAATTTTACTTGAACTAATCAAATTATTTGAAAGTACGAAATTCTTAAAAAAAAGTGTTAAAATTTAAAACAAATGAACTAATCTCGAACCAAGTGATATTCGACTTGAATTAAGATAAAAATTTTCGGTTTAATTCTTAAAAAAAAAAAACAAACAAAAACCTGTTTAAAAAAAATTCCAAACACAAACAAACTTTGATGATTTTTCGCTGAGTGTATATTATTGATGTGTTTGTTGAAAGGGGGAGGAATTGGTGGGGCTTAGCTGCAATATGTTGCAGTTGTAGCCGGGATATAAAACCGACTAGGCCGAGATTGTTGCACGACCAGACCAGCTGGTGGTGGACCAAGTGGGCTCGCTTAACTGGTTTTTTTTTCTTCATCATCTCTTCTCTTCTTGATTTTTTTTTTTTTTGGCTATATTTCTCTTTTGTTTGTTTAAGTTGTTGCTGCGTTTTTTTTTTTTAGCCAAACTAACCAACCAACTTTCACTTTATGCTTGGTTGCCGCATTTCACTGCTGGGGCATCATAGCAAGCAGCTTTGAAAAACTAAACAAAAACCAAACAAAAAATAAGCGTTTAAGAACGAACCAATGGTGTCGGTTTCGAACCCTCTCCTTAAACCTGCACCAAACCAAATTTCACCAAAAATTTGAGTTTATTTTTTAAAAAGTTTTTTAAATGTAAAATTGTAAATTGTATTGAAAATATCTTAACTGTCTATGTTTATTTGATGCATGATGCATATATACAGTCAACCTTCCATATAACGAACATATTTACAGTCAAACTTCTATATTAGGAATCACAAAAGGGTACAACAATCAAATTCGTTATATAGAATGGGTTTTTGATTGAAACAAATTGCAGGGTTCTGGAAAAAATAGAAACGTTCTTTGCCCGAAAGTTCGTTATATGACAGTTTGACTGTAAGTAGTACATACAGTGCCGAAGAAAATTAAAGCACCACTCCCCACTTTTATTTCATGAGCTGAAGAACTTCCATTAGATTCTGAAGCAAAATCCACAGTTAGACTTAAGAAACTTTTTTTTAAAATATGTTTTTTGTTTTTATCGATGTTTAACCTGGTTTAAATTCGAACCAGTTTGCAAATCCTTCCGAATCAAAAATTATACTTATTTATTAATTGTTTTCTGGTTTTGGTTTTATTCTCGTTTGCAGGCTATTATCAGCCGGCGGGACCGCTGATTTCGCCGCATATTATTGCGCCACCGCCACCGACATCAGCAGCAGCAGCCCAAGCAGCAGCCCAAGCGGCGGCACAAGCAGCAGCCGCAGCAGCAGCAGCAGCAGCGGCAACAACAGCAACAACAACAACAACGCCAATTAAGAAGCTAAACGAGGACGAAACAACAACAAATTCGAACAGCAGTGCCGAACTTGAACAGCAACATCATCATCACCAACAGTTGCAACAACAACAACATCAGCTGCAACAGCAACAATTGCAACAACAACAGCAATATCAAGGCGTTAGCGCTGTGGCAGCTGCTGCAGCTGCCGCTGCCGCTGGCCATCCGGGCGTGCAACCGTATCAGCGTTCGATGCATGCGGCACAAATGCACTATTCGACCGCGTATCCGCCCAACTATTATACACCGTATCCGGGCGAGGTAATGTGCTATTCACCGCCAGCCTATCAGCCCTATTTCACCAGCAAGGTCTATCAGAGCGGGCCGCCACCGCCGCCGCAGCAGCCGCAGCCACAAGGGCATCCAGCGGCACATCCGCCGCCACCGCCGCCGCCGGGCGCCTATCGACGCTATTCGTATTATCAGCACGCCGGGCCACCGCATCCCCATCCACAGCCACCGGAGCTATATGAACAGCAGCAACAACAGCAGCAGCAGCAGCAACAGCAGCAACAACAACAGCAGCAACAACAACAGCTACAGCAAACAACGTTGTTGCCACAGCCACAAGCGCCGCAAGCAGTGCCGCCACAACAACAACAACAACAACAACAGCAATCGGTCTCAATTGCAGCAGCCGCCGCCGCCGCAGCAGCAGCAGCAGCAGCCGTTGCTGCAGGCGCACCAGCTGGCACCCAACTGGTGCCAGCCCAACATCAGCAACAGCATCAACAGCATCTGGAACACTATCCAGGTCCGCCGGGCTATTACGCCGGCTATAGTCCTGGCGGTGGCGGCAGTGCCGCCGCCCAGTGCTATACACGCGGCCTCCAAGGACCGTATATGGGTAAGCAAAAGTATGGTTCTTATACAAAAAAGTCTTGCCACAAGAGTCTACAACAGCAGCAGCAGCAGCAATGAACATTTTCAAATAGTTGCAACTTTTTTACAAATATTTAATTTAATAAAAATTTGTTGTTTTTTGTATTCAAATGCAGAGTATCCGCCGCAGTGTCCATGTCCAATGCAACAATCGTGTCCAAAAAACGTCCATACTGGGCCTCATATTGGTAGCAACAGCAACAGCAGCAACAACAGTTCAACGAGCAGCAGCAACAAGGAGTGTTTGTTGGCGACTGTGACGAGTAACAACAGCACACTGCCAGTGCATGGCAATAGTTTGCCAGCGG
This sequence comes from Scaptomyza polygonia, assembly GCA_035044585.1. Lineage (NCBI taxonomy): Eukaryota > Metazoa > Arthropoda > Insecta > Diptera > Drosophilidae > Scaptomyza > Scaptomyza polygonia. Next base: position 508,422 of record JAWNNU010000649.1, read on the forward strand.
CAACACAAACAGCAGCAACTGCAACAATATCAACATCAACCGAAACAACAACATCGGAGCTGACTACCGGTAGAGGCCCAGTGAAAAATGGGAATCCAAACAGTAGAGACACAACAACAATGACAATGGCAACAACAACAGCAACAGCAGCTACCAATACAATAGCAACAGCCGTTGCCGTATCGGTAGCATCGGTCGCAACATTAGCAACAACAACGACCAACAACATGGGCACCCAATGCCAAATGTTGCTCAAAACTGAGCTCAAAACCGCCACCAACGATGCCGCCGATGCCGCCGAATGCCCGGTGATTAAAATGCAATACGAGGCACATGTTATGCCGCCACCAACGCCGCCCGAAAGCTACTGTGCCAGCGATGATAAATTGCTCGATGATCAGGAGCAGCAAGACCAAGACCATACGGACCATCAACAATTGCAACAATTGCTGCAACAATCAAAAGATATTGAATCGTATGATTTGACGGGTGCAACAACGCCGCCCCCACCACAACAACAACAACAGCAAGTGATACGCAAAGCGCGTATTGGTAAAAGCATGGCCAGAGAAATGGTCTATGCAGCACAGCAACAACCATTGCTGCTGCAGCAACAGCAGCAACAACTTCTAGTTACTAAAAATTGCGAAACTGAAACCGAACAACCACAAATGCCTTTTGTACTTAAAGCCGAAATCAAAGCAGAGACCAAAATCAAAATCGAACAAGACGATAAACTTTTACTAACAACAGACGCAGCTGCAGCAGCAGCAGCAGCAGCAGCTAAATCAACAGCAACACCAGCAACACTTGCTTGCTTAACGGCAGCAGCATGCCATAAACATATCATCAAGCTGCCCGATTTAAAGCCAAACATTAAAATGGAACCCGAGCTTAAAGAGGAACAACAGCAACAGCCTGAACAGCAACAGCAACAACAACAGCTTGTTAGTAGGGATGTTGCCACCAGCACGAACAACAACAGTCGGCGCATCAATTTGCTCGCTTCGGCAACAGCGTGCAAAAAATCAAAACCGCACAGCTATAAAAATCTTATTAAACAGGCAGAGCCAAAGAACTATTTGTGTCCTGGCCGCAAGTTTGCGCGTCGCTATGGACGCGTTACGGCCAAGTATAATAAACGGCGGCAAATGCAGCTAACGCAGCGACAACAGCAGCAGCGACGCGACCAACTGCAACAGCGCAAGCAACAGAAACAACAACAGCAGCAACAGCAGCAGCCAGAAACAACAGCAGCAACAGCTACAGCAGCAACATCTGCTGATGAGACAGCCACATTGACACTAAACAACAACAACAACAACAATTGCTCGCCTTGTGCATCGCCGAAGCGTGCACGTCCACGCAAACAAGCGATTGCTGCATTGCATCTGCTCGAAAGCTTGGATACAACGCAACATGCACGCGGCTATTTCAGTGATCCGGAGCTCAATAGCAGCAACAATCGCAACGCTGCAGCCGCAGCAGCAACCGTTGGCCTTTATGCGCCGGCAATACCCTCACCGCTGTTGGCAGTGTCACAGCCATTGTTGCCGTTGCCAGCTGGTACTACTATTGCCGGCGAGAAGCGTTCCAAGTCGGAGACAAAGAGGCCGCTGGCTTTGGAGGACAACATTGCATTGGAATTGATGCAAACGAATTCGATGGACGTGGAGCAACTGGCACAGCCGGCGGCAAAGAAGCCGCGCAAGCAAACCGTTAAAACAGTCAAGGTCAAGGCCAAGGTCAAACAAAGCCGCACAGCAACAACACCACCACCAACAACAACAGATGCTATTGCTGCTTCTATCGAAACGAATAACAATGAGTATCAAACGGCCGATTTGCAGGCGCAAAAATGCAATGCAGTTGCAACGCCAGCAACAGTTGCAATACCGCAGCAGCAACAGCAGCAACATTCCGTTGAGCCATACAAATTTCTGGTGCCAAATCAACCAATTGAGACAACCTCAACAACAATAACAACACCAACAGCAACAACACCAGCAACACCAATAACAACAACAACAACAAAACGTGCACGTTCCCGTTGCAAATTTGGCAATCGGAAAAAGCAACGGCAACGTCCCAGCGGCGTCAGCTATGAATTGGATGAAACCCAGCCGCAAATACCGCGTGCCAATGTTGTGCCCAAATGGAACAACGGCTGGATGTGGGCGGGCAAGGCATTTCAAGGACCCGTCTTTCTCAATGTAGGTAGATCTGTTCTCAACCCCAAAACTCTTAACATCCTCTTTCTCCCTTTCGGTAGAGCGATGATCCGTTGGTGTTGCGCACTTGTTATCCGGCGATGCGACATGTTGAAGGCGATATAATACGCACACGCGATTGTGTTTTGCTCAAAGCGAACGAGGACAATGAATTGCCCTATGTGGCTAAGGTGGCGCATCTATGGCAGAATCCCGAAGATGGTTAGCAAAAGAAAACCTTTTCCAAACAATTTCAATTAAATCTGAAACTTTTCTTCTTTGCGTTTAGGTGAAATGATGATGTCATTGCTATGGTATTATCGGCCCGAGCATACGGATCAGGGACGTCAGCGCAACGATTGTCCCGATGAGGTATATGCGTCGCGTCATCGGGATCACAATTCGGTTGCCTGCATCGAGGACAAGTGCTACGTGCTGACCTTTAGCGAATATTGCAGGTAAGTCAGGTCATCGCGCAACGAAATTCTCCATCTTATCTCATCTTTGGTTTCTCAAAGATATCGACGTCGATTGCGCGCTGCCGAAGAGGATGTGGAGGATGTGAGCATTGTGCCGCGACGCACTAATATGTCAAATTGTTTTACGGTACGCACCGTGCCGGAGCATACAAATCCGGAGCTGGTTATGTTCTGTCGACGTGCCTACGAATTTCGTACGCGTCGACTTTTGAAGCTGCCCCAAAAGAATGTCTTGGTGTTCAGCAGCAACAGCAACAGCAGCAACAACAGCAACAACAGCAGCTAGCGCCGGGCACAATTGGGTTGATAATAACCAATCCGTGACAAAATCAAATTAAATCCGATGGATTCAGGAACAAGCTTAGACAGAAACAAACACACACAAAAGCCAACAAAGGATTTTTGAATGAAGAAAAAAAAGTAGTTTTATTTGTTTTTGTTGTGTTTGTTTTCAAATGATTTACATTTGTATTATATAACTTATTATTTAAACAAAAACAAAACACACTTTGTTATTAAGTGAATATTGTATTTATTATTATTGAGTTAGGTCAACAATGTTGAAAGTGTTTCTTTTATTCGCCTCTGTCTGCTCCAATGCATTTTTTGTTTTTATATATATATCATTATTACTTATTACTTAATATTATTATTCTTAATATTATTTTGTATATTTTCACACACACATAGAACTCTACAAAATTAATGCTCAGGCAAAAACTTTGCGCACACTACTCTTAAATAGAATCCCAAAAAACTAAATCAAATCAAATGAAAAGTGAAGTAAAGAAACTAAACGCTGTTGGGTTTTTTTTTTGTTGTTAGTTTTTGTAAGGCAGGAAAAGTTAGAAAAACAAAAAAACAGATAACTGCAAAAATCAAATAATGCAAGCACATTATATTTTATTGTATTTGATTTGATTATAAAATGTATAATTTTTTTTTCTTGTTTTTATGTTGAGTAAAATACTTTGAGAAATTTGATTTCTGCAACAAATTATTTATATACACATTTTTTTTCTATATATAATTTAGACCAAATTAAGTACATATATACTACACAAATATATATATGCATATATATATATATATATTTTTTGCGTAAGAGATCTTAAGCTACACAGAATACTTATTATACATTATAGAAATGAAAGATTATGTTTAAGTATGCGTTACACAAATCCTTAACAAAAAATCAGCCTATGTTACAATAACATTCAACAAAAAATTAAAAAAAAATATATAATTATATTTAAAACAAAAACAAACAACAACATCAAGTCAACTACATAAACAAATGTACTCTAATATTATTTAAACGATATTATTATTATTTAATTTTAATGCTTAGCGCTTTTAGTTCGAAAGCAATTGGAAATCATTTGTTTTTATACCAAATACAAATATAATTAATTTATGCACTTAATTTTAAACACACACACACACACACACACAACTACATATATGCACATATGTATTATCTATGTATTATATATAAATATATTATTATCATTATTTTTTTTTATGAATTTATTTTTTTGTTTTGTTTACTATTTAAAACAAATGAACATAATAAAACAAAAATTCATTCGACAAACATTTTGTTATTATTTGTTTTTTTTTTTTTAAACTGCATTTTCTGGTCTATATTTAAATTTAATAATATTTTTTATTGATGTGAAATTTAACTTGAATTACAACTAAGAGCAATTTTTGTATTTATCAATTTATATAACTAATTTTTTCAATTTAAAAATATATGATTTAGCTTGCGAAAAACTTACTGATTTTTAAGTTTTTGACAATTGATAAATATTTTTATTTTTTTTTGGGTGCCAAGAAGCAAATAGTATGTAGCAATCATACGGCATATAGAATATACTATATAGTACATACATATACATATACAAACAAACATACATAGGCATTTAGAAAGCTGTCAACGAGCTAAATATGTATGTGTAGAGCGGCTGTAGGGAAAAAGGAAAATGTTAGCAGCTAGAAAGTATATATACTAGTACTAGGGAGCATTGCAGACATATGAATCAAGTATACCAAGCATATATCAAAAATATATATAAAAATTAATAACAAAAAAATCAAATAAAATTAAAAATATATATAAAATTTTTTAAATTATAACAAAACCGTTTACAAACTAAACTCATGCCATTTGGGTGTGAAAGAATGAAAAAAAAAAAAAGAAAAAAAAAATTAAAAAAAAAAAGATACCAAATCCAATGGTCCAGCACAATGTATTCAAACGCAGGGGAAATAAATCAATTACAACCATGAGAGGGAGAGAGAGAGAAAGAGAGAGAGAAAGTAAGAACGAAAGAACGAGAGAGCAATAATGTTAGCCTAAAGTGCGAATTATATTTGTATACCTTATATAAGTACATATAGCAATATAAAAACAAAAACACATGCATACAATACATTCATAACATTTATTGCATACATACATCCATACATACATACATATTGGGCCCAAAAGGATCCATGCAGCTATAACAAAGCTGGCCAATTCTACAGTACATATACATTAACACACACACACACATATACAATATAAATAATATATATACACTACTTACATACATACAAGCATAAATATATATATATTTCTATAGACGATGAGACAAAATGGAAAACAACAGCAATAAAATGAAGAAAAACCAAAAAAAAAAAAAAAAACGAAATGAAAAAATAAAACTCGTATATTTGTACAATAGAAAGTAATAGAAAGCAATTAATAAAAGAAAGAAAAACATGGCACAAGAAGCTAACAAAATGCTGTCAAGAACAGTCAATACAAAACACACACACACACACATACAGCCTTTAGCATATAACCGATATACAAACAAAAACAAAAACAAAGAAACTATGAAATGAGCAAAAATGTTTATGGTTTTTGGAAACAAATGTTATGAATTAATTGTAGCCTGTAGCCAAAATGAAAAATGAATAACATCTTTTCTGTGTAACTTGTTTGCAATTCCTCAAATACTAGTTAAATTCTTACTGTACACTGCAAAGTATATTATTGAATAATTACTACATATTATGTAATTGAACAAGTTAAAAAAAAAACTCAAAACAAAAAGCTCCACCCCCCCCCAAAAAAAGTTATATTTAAAGTGTATTTTTCTTTTTGTGTCTTCTTCCTCAAACAAATGCTAAAAATAACAAAGCAATAACAAAAACATAACAAACACACACACACACAAAAACAACGGTCAATAAAAATCAAAAACAATATTGTTTATTAGACAAAAAAAAAAATAACGTGAATTTATTTACTTTTTTGGTCAAAAAGTGTTTTGAGCCTAGAACAAACTTTTCGAAACATATAAAGTCAAAGATGTATATATACTTATTTAGACTGTTTAATATCAACTTTAAGCTTTAAAGATCTTATCTGTTTTAACAGACATTTAACAAAATTTAATGCCACTAAAAAAAGAAGAAGCCAAATCGCATTAAATGCAGATTAATTAGCATTTAACACGTTGCAACGTCACGCACGCCCACAACAAGTTGCCGCGGCATCTTAGCCAAGGCTGATAAGCATCCAAAACACGTAGCCACTTAGAGGTTACAGAATACTGGGCTATTATTATTGTCTAACTTGACATTGATGGGTTCGGAGCGGTGTCAAGACGGAGCTGACGCATTCTGCGAATCACACAAACCTCAAACTCAAATTCAAATTAAAATTAGTTGCGACCGCAATTAAGTTAATTTGTTTTGTTTTTTTTTTTATTGTTCTCATGCTTGGGCAAATTGCTTATTCATATTTAAAGAAAGTCGAAAACAAAACGTTTGTCATGCCAATTACATTACGCTGTTCCGAGTAGTTAGATTATTCTTGAGCCTCTTTCAAAAAGGAAATAAATACTAAATTTAAAAAAAGGTTAACATAACAAATTTTATAGAGTATTTGGCAAGAGTCGTGAATACATTGAACCCCAAATATGTAATATGTTGCTTTAGCATAGATGAGCTCATAACATTTGTGAGTCAAGTGGATCATTCAACAGGTGTCTGAATATATATTTGCGATGAGTGTGGCGTGTGTTATAATAAGTATGTTCTGGGCTGGAATTATGTGGGCGGTTCTAGGTGATATCACTTAAACAATCCGAGTTACGTTGACTGTTCATATTGAGTCGTGCAGCTGTGTTCGAAAAATCGGAGTGACAAATATTTTAATTTCTTAAATTTAATTTTCTTTCTTACTAAAAATATTTTCCGGATTTTGAATTTAACATTCAATGTCCGATTTCAGAGACTTCAATAAAAAATGGTCATCACATTTCAGGATCTTAAGGTTTATGGATTTCCTTAAACTTAAAGAACTTGAACTGAGTATTCTCTAGTCTGGAATTCAAGCACAAAGATTCTTAGAATAAGAATAAGTCAACCGGAATCAAGTATTTCAAGTCAAGAACGAAAGATACTTGATTCAATTCAAGAACGATAAATACTAGATTCAAGTACGGGTCTCGAGTTTAGTTCCCACATGCTGTTTTTGATAAAGTTTTGTTTTTTTTTTTTTTTGGTTTCCGCTATTGAAAAGATTTGAATGAGAATATTTTTACTTGATTCTCGATTTAAGTGTTAAATAAAGTTTCAAATGTTGGGTTTAATATTAGAAATACTTGATTATTTCTCTCAGTGTACAAAGTGTGAAATAATATTGATCATCTGTCAAAGTGTGTGTCAAAATCGATAACAAAAACATAGAAAATATCGAATATAAAATTTTGCTTAATATTTATTAATATATTATTTTGCGTCTTCTTATTTTCATTTACTTTTAAATGAAAACTGCATAATTAACAAAAAAAACTTTATAACATTTTTTTAAAGAAATTTTTTTGATCTGTTAATTTGAATATTGCTTAATGAGTTCTAATGAGATTTACATGATTTCCATTCCATTCCGAAGTCGTGCCACTTAATTGTTTTTTTAATCAAGCACTTAATAATTGTTTGTCATTTTTTCAAGTGTTAAAATGTTATATGAGCAGAATAAATCAAATGAGATATTCAAAAAAAAAAAAAAAACAACAAATGCATTAACAAGTCTCAACCCAACAATAACATTTGTTTAAACCATTTACATCCCATTTTTTTGTTGCGATTTTCACTCGCGAAATCACGTAGATTCGGTTAATTACGTTTATTAATAGAACTTTTCATATACTAAAACTGGTTTTTTTTTTTAAAATAAAACTTTTTTTTTATTGCTCACAGTTCACAATGTACACACACACAATGCAATTGCAATTTATATATAAATAATACTTAAAAAATAATAATTACAAAAAAAAAAATGAATTAAATTGAATTTCGTTTCCAAGTTATGTCCTCGTTGAGAGCAAAGCCAAGGCAAGTGCCACGCCCACTGAAGCTATGGCCGAACCGGCACTCGAACGGCCATATCCATAGCTGTTGGGATAGTGTCCACCCATATTGCCACCATTATACGAATAGGGTCGTCCGTGCTCATCGGTGCCGCTGACATAGTAGCCACCACCAGCATTGCCATTGCCACCGGCACCGCCATAGGGTCCACGTGCATCGACACCAGCATAACCATAGCTGTATTGGGGATCGTTGCTGCCCAGGCTGCCCGGTGGATGCATTTGGGCGCCACCCTGTCCATTGGCCCAGGCACCAGCGCCCGCCGCATTGCCAGCATTCCAGTTAACGCCACCGCTCTGGCCGCTCACTGCCAAAAACACAAATAGATAGAGATTAACACTTGATATAATCACTGGTAATCCATGTGTAGAGAGAGAGAAGTCCGAGGAGACTCACCCGTTGTCACCCAAACCAGGCAAGCAAGCGCAACAATAATGCTAATATTCCGACGATCGGTTAGAGACATGTTAAGGGTCTGGTCGACTAACTGCAACTAATTCGCTGGCGGCATCACGTCAACGGTTTTAAACTGGTTCCCAGCCAAGCAAGCTTAACTCAACTCAACTTGAGCTTATCTCTCACACTCTCACACTCTCTCTCTCTCTCTGTCTCTCTCCCTTGGACCTCCCACTACCAAATCGCATTGCAAATTCCTCCTCCTGGGCTGACTGATTGACTGACACTCGAACCTGTTTTTAAATATTGTTGTTAAGCTTTTTAAACTGCGACTGCAAATTGTTATTGCTATTGTTGTTGTTGTTACGAGTCATCATTGTTGTTGCTTTTAATTGTTTAGCTGCTTATATTGTTAATGCCCTTACTTTACAACGGCGTATGAGCGATTTTTTAATAAGATTGCATCGACATAAAAAATTTTTTTTTTAAATTTCATTATTTTTTTTTGATTGGAAACATTTATCATATTGAAATTTAATCAGATTTTTAATTATATTTTTAAAAAATTTTGTTACTCAATTAAAAAACCGTCTCCACATACTTTTCTAAGAATTTATTTATATATCACATATAACTATTTTTTATTCCCAAAGTAAAAATATTAAGTTAAATAATAATTCCGAGGATTCAAGTTGAGAATAGGCCTAACAATGATGAAATAAGTAAACTATACTATGTGCGTTTCACTCGCACTTATGCCGACGAGACAACCTTATACTTATTCCATAACTTTCATCTGTAGGGTATCCACTCTTCGACGTTTCTCAACAGAACTTTCATTGTTTTTTTTTTTCGTTGCTTTATTATTGCAATCAAGAACACGCAAATTTGTGTAAGTTTTGTTATGTGTTCTGTTTGTTGTTGTTGTTCTTATTGTAATTTTTATACACGAATTTATTTTTTTTTCCGGTATAGAACACGTTAATTTGTTGGCTCATTAATGATATGCATGACGAAGCTACGAGCCCGGTAAGTTCTCTCACTCTTTCTCTGTATACCCTGGTTTAATGACAAAGGGTATAATGATTTTGTGCAAAGATTTGTAACAGGCTTAAAAAAGCATTATGAACCTCTAAGGAATAATTATAAAAACTATTGAGTTTCGGGAATAAAGTTCAGTGTAAGTCAAGTTTGTTAGGGTATTTTCTAGACGAGCGTTCTCGATTTGCGCATTCTAACTTGATTTCGTGTGCGAAAACTGATAAATTTGGCAGCTATTTGAACAAGATTGCACAGCAAAAAAAAATATATACAAGACACATTACTTTTACTTTTATTTTTGAGGGAACGGGCAGAGTTTTGTTAGCACATTTTCGTTTGAGGATCGAAACAAGCTCAAAACTCAAAGCGATAACAATGCAAACGCATTGTTGTTGCTTTGTGTCAAAGAAGAAGACGCATCGACAAATGGCAAATATTTGCGAGTTTATTTAGTACTTGCAACAAGTGTGTTGGGATCACGTAAATATGTTTGCTTTCTACACGGTCTAACTATTTGCCATAGGCATAACAACAATGCGGGTCGAAACTACGTCATAAATAGGTCAAGCAATGCGCCGACTACATAAGCATATATGCTAATGAATATAGTATACTATAGTTATTTCGCATATTGCTCATAGTTGACAATGACTTTTCTCCATTTTTTTAAGGAAAAAAATAAATAATTTTTTTCTTCTAGCTGGCATATATAAATTATCATTTGTCGGCTAAATATTGACAAAAGAAAAAAGTTTCAGAACTTTGCGGCTTTTTTTTTTATCAGATATTTTTATGAATTTTCAAAATCAAAAATATTTTATAACAAAATATTTTGTTGCAATTTTAAATTAACCTTTATTTGGAAAACATAAAAAAAATAATTCAACTTTTTTTCATCATAAAAATCATAATTATTTTTACATAAATAAAACCTTTCTTTTAAACTAAAAACTTGTTTATTAAGGGCAGCTATCTAGCGTATTTGTTTGAAGAACTATATAGGTGGCAACGCTAAGAGCGCTGCCACTTTTGTATACTGCACTTGCGCAATGGCTCAAAACACAGGGAAGATTTGAATCCAGTAGGGCAGGTCAACCCCCTCCTTCTCTCGATTTTCGACATTTGCCGCAACTAGGCAAGGGTAAGTCGGTAAACCAGCAGTGTGTGTGTGTGTGGTAGTGTGAGTGTGCTATCGTGTGTTTTGGGTTTTTGAAAATTTTCCAGCGTACTATGGAACAAAATCATACAGTTTTTATGTGACTAACCGTTAATCGCTCAACTAAAGCAGCCCCTAATGCCTTTGGTGTGATTATATTTATATAAAAAAATATTCATAATCCAAAAACGGTTTTAAACTCTTAGTTTAATTAATTGGAAAGGGGCTGATTTAGTTTTCGACAAAATGATCAGTATTTTTCGATAGCTTTTGGTGTTTACACTTCTTTTTTAAAGCAGCCCTAAGCAATTATTAATTTTAAACAATATTGAAAATAAAAAAAAAGTTTTGTTGATTTATTTTAATAATCGAATAAATAATAAAATGAAAACATTTATAGATTTAACGTCAGCACAAATTTTTATTTTGGAAAAACATAGCTTAATTTAAGCTAGAATAAGCTGATTTGCTCCATAGTGCTGGGGGCAACGATAGCCACAATGATAGCCAGCATTTTCACAGCGTCGACTCTCTGCTGATGATGGTGGCTTTCTAGTGCGTGTGTGTGTGTTAAAGTTTGTGTCGGTTGATTTTCGCATTTCGGTTTTGATAGTGACATTGTGTGCTCGGTTCGGTACGGCGTTAACTTGGCTTTCGCAAGGCATCAGTCTCCTGGTTCTGGTGCTAGTACTTCAGTTGCAGCACAAACGCCAGAGTTGCGCCAGCCAAAACAATTCGCATCTTTTTTTTTTTGAATCGCTTGACTGCGTGTGTGTGTGTGCTTGTGTGTGAGTGTGTCGTCCATCGTCCATTGATAACTATAAACAAAATAACGGGCAGCGAGAATGTGGCTCATACTTAATTAAGGCTTGGTGCCCGCCCAGCGGCAGCAAAGCTAGCCAAAATATGAAAAACTAAAACAAAACGAAACAAAAAAAGAAAAAACAAATAAAAACCAAAAAGTTTCAATAAGTAAAACGAACGCACAAGTTTAACAAATTAAGCTATAAACACAAAAACCAAAAAATAAACAATTAATTCACAAATACAACAACAACAGAAAGCAGCAGCAGCAACAGCGCAAGAAGAAAAAAAAAATACATTGCATCTATTCAGGCGCATAAGGAAAATGAGCGCAAAGGTAGGCCAATGAATGACTGAGAGTATAGAGCGCTCTCTCGCTCTCTTTGTGTGTTGTTTGTGTGTGTGCGCTTTTGTTTGTATGTTTATCGCGATATCAACAATGCCGCCTTTTGCCCACTTCCAACCCGCCCACCACGCATTTCTCGCGCTGCACTAATTAATTTCTGCAGTAAATGAAATTTTTAATTGGCACGGTAAATTTCATTAGCGCATCACCACGGCAACCAACACCACCAACATTACCCCCTCACCATCAGCTCCTTGCTGTTGTATATATATATATATATATATATATGTTGCATTGCTTGCAGCCATTTTGAGCCAGCGACATATGTCTAACATATGTGAAACAAGTATTTCACACGAAATCCTAAAGATAGAATACAACAGCCAACACGATTGAGTGTGTGTGTTAGAGCGAGATAGAGATAGAGTATGTGTGTGTGTGTGTGTGTGTTGTGTCTCCAATTACATTTATACGATGGCAACCAGAGTTAAACTTTCATTTGAAATGCAATTTGGCGCATGAACAGCTGCTCCTGCTGCTCCTGCTGCGGCCACTTGAACACTGACCTCTACTTCCTCTGCCCAAGCTGCAGGATTTATATTCACCAGCAACCCCAACTCCGCATCATAAATTGCGTGTATAACATATTTACTTGACGCATTTATATATACAGATATATATATATATATTATCAGAATTATTATATGTACATAGTAAATGCGCAGTTATCATTCAATTATTACGCAGCAGGAGCTTAACGCCATTCGCATTAAGCTGCAATCAATTTTCTGCGTCACACAACAATAATGAATTGCCAATTTTTCGCTCTTTGAAATTTCATTTAATAGAGTTTTTTTTTTCGTTGAAAGTTTTTATTTATATAGTAGGGTTTAGTTTATTTTTCTTATAAAAAAAATAGAATAAAAATGCTTCGGAAGCTCGAAATTTTATATATATTCAATAGAGAATATTTACGAATTTTTTGTCAACTATTTTGCCCTATTTTGTAGAGTTTTTTATTTGACGATTTCTAACAAAATTGTTTGGCCTATCGTAATATATAGTTTTATTGTAAATCAGACGTTTCTAGCATCGAGAAAAAAATATAAATTAATTAGAAAGAGGATGCTTTAGTTTTTTTTTGGAAGTTAAAATGGTTTTGTGGATTCCAAAACTTTTTGTTAATCAATATTTATGATATAAATATACAGAAACAAACACAAGAAAGCATTAAATGAATAAATTTGTTTAAAAAACAAATATATATTAACTGAAAAAAAATTGATAGGCGTTGCTTTAGTTTTGTCCAACACTGTATATATGTACTTCAACTAACTTATATATATTTTCTGCTGGCCATAAAATAAATTTGCACTTGAAAAACATTCTTTGAATATTGAGTATTAGTTAACAACAGCTTTTTTTTTAATTGAATCATTTTGATAACGAAATTTATAGACATATGTTTGGGATTTTCTCGAGTTAGGAGTTTAGTTTTTAAGCTGTTTTGCTTACTGGTCAATCAGTTCATTGTGTTGTTCAGAGGCTAATGGAGGGTTCCCACGACATATCGGCATTGTGAATATTATTAATAACTTAAATTAAACGTTTCCGTTGCAAGTTCTTGCAATTTGCCTGGCGTCCGAGTGGCATATATTTATGTTTTGTGGCAAATGTACTTTAGTTTTGTGTTTTTTTTTTTTTGTTTTTTTTGCAGTGTTTATTACATTATTAAAGAGCGAAACTGCGCAACAGTTTTCATTTGTGCGTGGGAGTGGCATTGGCTGTTGGGTGTTGGGTGTTGCTGATAAATGAGTTAAATGAATAATAGATACAGTAGATATTGGCTACAAGGCATGAGGCAGTTTATAAAGTTTTTGAAAATATCTATTAAGTATTAACGATTTTTTTAAAATTAAGAACATTTTCATGTATTTATTAAGTACATAACTTTAAATGTTTTATGGAAATTTTCAGTTAAATCCGTAAATTTCAAACAATCAAGTTTATTATTTTGGATTTTTTTTTGTTCCATTGTTAATTAAACTGAAACTATAAACATTTAGAGTATATATTTTATATATATTAACATATTTATTTAACCTAAGCAAAGTGTCAGCCGAGCAACAATAGCAACACCAACAATGCTTGCGACACTTACTTTGGTTTGTTGTCCTGTTCGTTTGCTTTTCATGTTTGTGGCAAGTAAACGGATACATAATGTACGTATGTATTTTGCGAATGTTCATAAAACTCTGGCGTCATCATAGCGCAAATAAACAAAAACATGCACATATGTATGCACACAAACACACACACACACTTACACACACATATATATGTATATATATATGGTGTAGGGGTTCGTGTTTGAAATATTACACATACGACACCATGTACATTCGTCATAGACCATAGTAAATACGTTTGCTTGGCTTCGTTTGGCTTTGTAAATGTTTGAAAATTTCGTGCAAATATATATATATATACTATATATATGTAAACATTTGACGCACGAAAGCGATAAAATAATTCAAAGAGCTGCCATGCGATTTAATTGTTTTCGGTAATAACAATTAATATTTTGCGATCTTCGTTTGCTTAACGAATTCCTTTTCGCTTAAAACAGTATAAATATTTATGAAAAACAGAGAGAGCGAAAGAGAGCGAGAGAGAGAGAGAGCGCTCTACACAATTGAGTCAATTAATTTGTTTATAGTACAAAACCATTTGAATATACAAACAGACATATATAAATATAAATGAGAACCAAACCATATCAAAACGAAACCAGGAGCCTATGTGGAGTCTTCGGGAGAACACACCCGCACATAAATACATTTATCGTATATATATATATATATATATATTTATATAAATATATATAGATATGTGTATATATGTTTGTTGGTATCAGCATCGGGCATCGGCATCGGTATCGCTGTTCGGCATCATTCAGTTTATATTCAACGGTCATGGGATGAACATCGGGTATATATCGTGTCTATGCGTTATCTCTGCCAACGCCAACGCCAACGCCAACGTCGCCGCCGCTGCCTACAAATCCCTGCCTCTTTGCCACTGTCTATGTTGCTACAAGATCTAGCCAAAAGAGTCTAACGCGCGCCAACATTTGCCCAGCAAATCAGCCAAACAAATAAACAAAAACAGTAAAACAAAAAACAAAAAAACCAAAAAAACACAAAAATAAAGAGCAACCAGCTTGCAATATTTACGATAATTATTGTTAAATAGTTTTGTTATTGTTTGTTCAAAATGTGGCTAACCGATTGTACCACGGTAGGTGTTTAGTTATGTATACACAAGTGTATATCTGTGTGTGTGTGTGTGTGTGTTTCTGGCTTTTATCGCTGAGCAATAAGCAAAAGTTGGAAATCCGAAAAAATTATCAAAACAAAAAATGGAGCGATAAAATTATAAGCAAAAAACAAACATAAACTGTTCAGATTTAAAGTATTTGATATCAAAACATTAAGAAACTTGATTGCAAAAAAAATAAATAACTGAATCGCATTAATCAAATAAATGTTTATGAATTATTGTAAGCTGAACTGTATATTATGATTATGATCTCAAGATTTTCCTATAGAAGCATATACTTATATAGTTTTTGGTACGAACTCAAGCGCAATAAACATATCTATTCAGATGTCATTCATTTTAATAAATGCAATGATCTTGTCCAACTTAACTAGAGGATCAAGCATTACATTTCATATGCAAATATCTTCAGTTTACACAACACAAAAGGTTTAACATTACATACTTAGTTATGTATTTGCCTACTCACATTCGTATGCTAAATCTGAACAAAGAATATGAGAAAAAACAGCACAAGCTATGGAGAAATAAGAGTAAGAGAGGGCTAAAGAGTGCGAGCGCGAAAAAGCGCTGATCTACCCTCCAACCCTCAACCCAAACAAAACAAAAAAAAAAAAGCACACCAAACACAAAAAAGCCAACGGGCGCGAGTATCTTGAAGCATTTCAAAACTATTATCTGAGATGCAAAAAAAAAAAAAAAATAAAACAAGAACGCACGACACGAGAATTCGGTGTACAGTGCTCGACATTTGTTTAGCGACAGTTTATAGAATTAAGTTTTTTTTGAAACTTTTCACTTAATTCTTTTTTAAAACATTTAAGATTGTATTAAGTTCTGAACTGATCAATCGACCCATTAAACAAATAAATATTTAAGCAAGTTTTTAAACATTTTCTTTTGCTTCACAAAATATATATTAAGAAACTAAAGTTTTCAAACATAAATCAGCTTGTTTGTTGAAGAATGTTTCTAATTATTCGAACGGAAGTGTATCTTAAGCATGCATATGTATGTGTGATTCTGTGATTTGATCTCAGCTGTAGCTTAGGGTTGAAAATTAACATTTTCATAGAAATATTTATGTATGTATATCTATAACAATGAGAGGAATCCGGCGACAGAGCCCGAATGATAATAATATTTTTCAACTACAGCCAGATGTTAATCTGACTCGGGCTCGACCGAATATTGTATATATATGTACATGTATATAAAATGGTTGAAAGCTAAATGTTTGGCATTGTTGTTGTATGCATCCTACAGATGACACGCTATAAGCAGACCGAGTTCACGGAAGATGATTCAAGTTCAATTGGTGGCATACAGCTAAATGAGGCCACGGGACACACTGGCATGCAGATACGCTATCACACGGCAAGGGTGAGTACAATCATAATAATCACAATACATACTTACTTTCACAAGCGCCGCCAAGCTTAAATCCCAACAATGACAATGACCCAAAAAAAGAAGAGAGCGTTGCAAATTTGATTAGCTTGAAGGTTAGACGATTTTAGTGAAAAGAAAGAAAGAGAAAAATAAATCGACAATCTAGTTAAACTTTGTGCTTTTTTTTCTGCTCTTAACTCTACTTTGCTAGACATGATATCAATTTTTCGAATAAAAAAACATATATATATGTAGTTTGATTGATTTTTGGTATGGAATTTTGTGCAGGCAACATGGAACTGGCGATCACGTAATAAAACTGAAAAATGGCTTCTGATAACAACATTTATTATGACCATTGTGATTTTAACATTACTTACTTTGATACTTTCAAATGGTTCGGACAAGACCAATCATGTCGTACACGTTCAACATAAAAAGGGTGAGTCCAAATCGTGTGTGTCAGAATTATTATGATAACTATTTGAAATTACTACATATATCAATCAATTTCAGACTGTCTGGATGAGCTGCCCTGCCTAAATGAACATTGTATATTTGCCTCAAGTGAGATTCTGAAGTCCATTGATGCCAGCATTGATCCCTGCGATGATTTCTATGGTTATGCATGGTATGCATTCGATTTGAATAGTTTATAAACATTTACTTATAGTATTTTGCCCCCCCCCCGCCGTTTTGCAGCAATCAATGGATTAAAAATAATCCAATACCGGAGGGCAAATCGACATGGGGCACATTTGGCAAACTGGAACAGATGAATCAATTGATTATACGCAATGTGTTAGAGAAGCCAGCGAAAACTTTTAAATCGGATGCGGAACGCAAGGCAAAAGTTTATTATGAATCTTGTTTGGATGTCGATGAGCATATGGAAAAGCTGGGCGCCAAGCCAATGAACGATCTACTCAATCAAATTGGTGGCTGGAATGTGACAAAGAGTGGCTACAATGTAACCAACTGGCAATTGGGCAAAACACTTAAAACGCTGCACAACAAGTGAGAGATTTGTCTTGACTCCAAACATCTTTAATTAAGATAATTCTCAACTTTTTAGATACAATTTCAATTGCTTGTTTGGCTGGGCCATTGGTGAGGATGACAAGAACTCAACGCGCCATGTCATACAAATTGATCAGGGCGGTTTAACGTTGCCCACCGCCGATTTCTACAACAATAAAACCGATACGCATCGTAAGGTGCTCAGCGAGTATATCGAGTATATGACCAAGATCTGTGTACTTTTGGGTGGCAATGAGACCGAGGCACGCATCCAAATGGAGGGTGTTATCAACTTTGAGAAGAAGCTGGCCAATATAACCATACCAATGGAGGATCGTCGCAACGAGGAGGCCATGTATCATCCCATGAAGCTCAAGGATTTGACCAAGCTGGCCCCGTTTCTCAATTGGACCGATCATTTTGATAATGCCATGCAAATGGTTAATCGACGTGTCACCGATGACGAAATCGTTGTCGTCTATGCACCCGATTTTCTCAAGAATCTCTCGAATATCATAATGAGCATGCAGCAAACGGAGGCGGGCAAAATGTAAGTAACATTTAATAATCATCGATAACTTCGATTACTTTGTCTTTTATCGTTTTGCAGCACTTTGAACAACTATTTGATTTGGCAAGCCGTACGCACATTGACCAGCTGTTTGTCGAAACCGTTTCGGGATGCATACAAGGGTGTGCGCAAGGCTCTAATGGGCTCTGATGGCGGCGAGGAGGTTTGGCGTTATTGTGTCTCCGATACGAACAATGTGATTGGGTTTGCTGTCGGCGCCATATTCGTACGCCAGGCATTCCATGGTGAATCGAAGCCGGCGGCCGAGCAAATGATCGGTGAGATACGCGAAGCATTCAAATTGAATTTGCAGAATCTCAGTTGGGTGGACAAGCAGACGCGTGAGCGTGCCATCGATAAGGCAAACGAAATATCCGATATGATTGGCTTTCCCGATTACATACTCAATCCGGAGGAGCTGGACAAGAAATACGCCGAATTGAACATCACAGCGAATGCATATTTTGACAATAACATTCAAGTGGCCATATACAACTTGAAGAGCAATCTAAAGCGTTTGGATCAACCGGTGAACAAGACCAATTGGGGCATGACACCGCAAACGGTTAATGCCTATTATACGCCAACCAAAAATCAAATTGTATTCCCCGCCGGCATACTGCAGACCCCGTTCTTTGACATTAACAATCCGAAGAGCTTGAACTTTGGTGCCATGGGCGTTGTTATGGGCCACGAACTGACGCACGCCTTCGATGATCAGGGCAGGGAATACGACAAGTTTGGCAACATCAATCGTTGGTGGGATAACAAAAGCATCGAACGTTTCAACGAGAAATCCGAGTGCATATCACGACAATATGGCAACTATAAACTCAACGGACGCAATCTTAATGGCAAACAAACTTTGGGTGAGTTATATCCTATTATATAGTTTTTTGTATAACTGGAAATGTTGTTTCTCTCTCTTAGGTGAGAATATTGCTGATAATGGTGGATTGAAGGCAGCATATCATGCTTATTTGCGCACCAAGTCCGAAAAGGATGCTGATGTCCTGAAGTTGCCCGGCTTGAATCTAACACATCCGCAGCTATTCTTCGTTTCGTTTGCACAGGTACGTACATCAGGCGTCGTACATCATGATTGAATGCATTAAATTTTATTTGTGGTGTGTTGTTTAGGTCTGGTGCTCGAGCACCACAGATGAAACAAATCTGCTGCAAATGGAAAAGGATCCGCATTCACCATCGCAATTTCGTGTCATTGGCACACTGTCCAATATGAAGGAATTTGCCGAGGTATTCCATTGCGCGGCCGGCAAACGCATGAATTCGACCAAGAAATGTGAGGTTTGGTAAAGAGACAAAAACAGCGCTTAAATAGATCTCAGAACAACTTTCAAAAAAACAAAAAAAAAACCAAATACCAAAAAAATTAACAGAAACAAAAATGAAAATTTACTTCGAAAAAAAAAATTAACAACATTAAAGTACTAAAAAAATGAAAATGAAAAACAAAAAAATTTAGAAAATCTTCAAAGGAAAAGAGCCGCACAAAAAAAGCTGTCGATAATTAATCGTTTATCGTTTGATTTATGTGCTATACATATATTTTTTATTATTCGTTTGTAGTTTGTTTTATATACATATACAAATACATATGAGAGTATAAGCTTGCAAAAACCAACAAAAACCACAAATCAAATAGAAGAAAAAAACACATCATAATTTTAGGTTTAATAATGAGTCCGACTGTCTTTTAGAAATTACATAGCTTTTCGATTAATTAAGTAGTATTAGAATGCATTCTGAACGGATTCTTTGAACATTTAAATAGCATTGTACTTTTTTTTAAAGTTGTTTTTAAGTTATTTAGTAATGACAGATTTCTATGATTGAAAAATTGTATTGAACTCGTCACATGTCAGCTATGATATCAAGTTATTTGTTTGGTCTTTATAATTTTATTTTTTAATGCATAAGAAGTATTTTTAATTAATTCGATTCTCTCCCCTCTGCGATATGGATTCATTTTGAGTATCTTCCTAATACCACAAAGCATTTACAAATAAATCAATTCAAAATAAAAAAAAACATATCGGACAAATCGAAACTTTTGATGGTTGAGCCAAAACGATTTGTTGTCAAAATATTCCAAAATTTTTAGTACTTAATTTCTATAATTAATTTCCATATATAATTTTTAGTGTTACCACGTTGTGTGTTTAAGTTAAACTACAATTTGCAAGCTTATTTATTGAATTCTTCGGCTTGCCGATATTTAATTAATTTAATACTGTATTATTATTATTATTACATATTATTATTATCTACTGGTGAGAACGTCAGTCATTGTGCCTACTAAATATCTGACGATAAAAACATATTGCATACTTTTTGGCAACGGGCATATAACGACTATAAGCCGAGCCTGGGCCGTAACGTACCAAACCAAAACAATAAACACTAAAAAAAAAAAAAAAAGAAATAAGAAAAAAAACATCAACACAAAACCAACTTTATTATTAAAAGATCTATGTATGTAATAATAACTATAAATGTGTATGTATGTAGTAGATATAAACAATTTCTAAATGTAAAACATAAAGCGGATCACAGTCAGGTTCTCGCTATAGATAACTCTGTAACTAGCTATTTGTAAAACTATTGATGTATATTATATGTAAAAACAAAAAAACAAAAAACTGAATGAACTTGAACTTGGAACTAATGGCGCGAAATATACTACTAGGTATCGCCGAGATAAGGCGATAAATAGTTTACAATACAAACAAAAAACAAAAAACCAACATTATACATTCTGTATTTGTATTATCATAGCATTTTTATTCGTATGTCAAACCAGACTCTACCCTCATGTGGTGAGTGTACGACATAGTGCATGACATAGAAAGAGATAGATAGAGCGAAAAAGAAAGAGAGAGAGAGACAGTGTGATTGAGAGGGAGAAAGAAATAAAGAGAGAGAGAGGGAGAACACAGTAACATACTTTTCTGCCTTTTCGTTGCCAAACTCCAAAGTGCGAACAAAAATATAAGAAAAAAAAAAAAAAACAATTAAAGGAACAAAACAACAATTTGTATTTTTTTATACATATAAATTAAATTAAGTTATGGTATGGAAAATACCAAAAAAAGAAACTTAAACACTTATTTGTGTTGAGTGTGAAATATGTATACTGAAACTATATCAATGAATTAACTACGTATATGTTTATATGCTTTAATTTATATTTCGTTTTTGTTTTTTTTTTTAAAGGCTTTGGCACTTTGTGTGTGTGTCTAAAGAGATTGTGACCATAACACAAAATATTACCAATATTATAAATGTATAATAATGCCTGGGCATTTTCTAGTATTAAAAAACAAGCGTATTAGCGTACTACTATAACCGATAGCCGATAACCGATAACCAATACAGTGTTAAGCCACTGAACGAACAAGCATTTGGCATATCAAACATATGTGTTTAGTTGTATATTATGATTGATATACGACGATACCATATGGTATTACCAACAAAAACACCAAATGTATGGAATTTATTAATTATACTAAACTAATACATGTACAACAAACATACATACATATATGTAAGTATGCATACCATATAATATCTGGTTAAACGCTCAATTGTATCAAATTCCATCAAAATAATATTATTCATAAGTTAACAGCAAACAATATGAAAAGCACAAACAAATATTTAATATATACATATATATATATATAGTAAACATATAGTAATTTGCCGAGATCTGTCTACAAATGGGGATTCCTTCAATTCCTTCAAAGAAAAATAAAAACCACTCGAAACGGATATATGAAACTAAAACGATATAGCATTGTATGCGTGTCGAATGCACAAATATATTAACAAAAATATCAATCATATTCTTTTTTTTTTAATTTTGATTTCGTTAGACAAAAGAACAGAAATCATAGCTATCCACTATATACAATATACATAAATATGTCGACGATATACAAATCTTATTATTTTAATTGTCATCAAAAATAAAATTATGTATACATATGCCAGCGAAATAAACTCAATAACTAAGTGTAAAAAAAACGACAATTTTACTATATTCTTTTTGTGGCAGCCAAGCTTAAAATTGCCATTTGGATCAACAGACCGGAACAAACCACTTGTTCTTCTTATTCATTTTTAAGGACTAGTCCTAATTAGTTTTGAAAATGCTTACTAAATGCAGATTGCCATTGCAGTTGGGCCTTTTAATTGCTTGGACACGGTTACTTGAATGCACTTTTAGTAGCTACAGATACAATTACTTAAAAGATACAGCACAAAGTTTTATATAGACTTTGTTAGGTGAGTTCATGTTGTATATCATTAATCAAGGGCTACTTGAAAAATAAATAAAATATATCTTAATTAATGATTGTAAATGAAAAAGACTTTTTCCTGAAAGGTTTTTTTGCAGTTGTGGAAAACTTAAAAATAAATTAATTAGAAACTGTCTCTAAGGCAATTTATTATTTAATATATGTCTCAAAACTGCTAAAAAGTAAGAGAAATTTTATTATTTATTTAAATGAGATACTTTATACTACATTTAAATGCAAATTTAAGCTGTACTTTTTGACCTTTAAAAGACATTTATTTTGATTGGAAGCATTTTATTGCGCGGGGGGTTGGGGTTGGGTAGGAAAGGTAATAGAGACATAAAATTTCTTAAAGCTGTCCAACGTTAATTTTGTGACAAAACTTTCTAATAAACGCACGCAAACACACAGTGAGCGAGACAGACATATAGATGAAAAGAGAGAGGCAAATGGTATGGAAATGCCTGCAAATTGCTTGTTGTACCATAATAAATAATAATAATAGCGTGCGATTTTTGGCGCAATTTAAATTTATTTATGACGCTTGTTTGTTGCTGTTGTTGATTGCCTCCTGCGTTTCCTTTCGCATTTGACCACGCCCATGGCTATCGGCAGCTCAGACGTGGCATGCGTCTTACTGTACAATATAGTATATAGTATATATATATATCTGCATATGCTACATGACACCGACCATTGTGAATTGCGGCTGATCCTGGCCGCTCGGTAACCAACCTGCCTAGTACTATATAAAGCATTTAATCAGCTAAACCTGATGCCACATTTCATTTGTTTTGTCCTCTTTGCTCAACCTGCCGCATCGCATCTGCTGGTAATTGCTGCCGAGTGGCTAAATGGGGCAAATGTTGTTTGTTTTAGTTTCTTGGTGTCCTTAATAAAGGCAAAGCAGCAAGCAAGGCAATAAACTCATTTATTATCCCCTTCTCAGTTTCCCTCTCTGTCTCTTTTATGATGTCATTTGCCGAGAGAGAGAGAGAGTGAGACCAATTTATTTGCTTTAATTTTATCATTCTCTGGGTCTGGCTCTGGCTCAAGTTTCCTACATTTATTAACCTTCATTTGCATTTGATTTAAATGGCATGAGAAATCACAACTTTGAATTCCCATTGCCGTTTAACTGGTTAACAAGATTAGTGCTGTAATTATGCAACAACCGACCAGTAAACTATAAAAATCAATGACTTTTGTGTACAAGCAACATGTAACAGGTATAAAAGATTAGATTTTGTTATTTAAATAATCGATAACTCTTTTCGTTTCCGATTTAAACTTATTGTTAAAAACTGTATAACCGTGATCAAACTCAACACGAAAGATATAAAACATTCATATTGCAACGTTGTCAATAGATTGTTCGCCTTTTTCATTGATTTTAGCTTACCTTAATGTGGCTTTTGTTTAGCTTAATATTGACCATGTCGAGGATTTCACTGTGTATGTGTAACTTTTATAATCACACATGACTGTAAACATCTAAAGAGTACAGTTTGCTTAGTTGGTGTTTAAGTAAAAACTTAATGTTCTTATACCCTGAAGCCATAAAATGGGTAAAACAGGGTGTATTGACAGGCAGAAGGAACCATCTCCGTCCCCATAAAGTATATATATTTTTTATCAGCATCAGGAGACTACAAGAGTTACAAGAGTTCTCCTATACCACAAGCAAATCAAGTTTATTTAAAATTATCGATAACTATTCTGGTTTCCGATATAAACATTTAATCGATTACAAAAAAATATCGAATTTGGAAAATGTAAAAAACTGGGTGTTGAAATAATGAGTAAGGATAGAACTTTTCGTCAAAAATTCTTTAAAATCGGTTAAGAAACACCGGAGATATCGTAAAGTTAACTCAGTTATAAGTGTTGTTTAAATTGATCATTATTTGAAGCATACTTTTAGGGCGCAAGGAGTAAAATATTTTTTGCAACTGGGTTCAGGGTATCTTCTAGTCGGGTTCTCCCGACTAGAGCCTTCTTCTTTGAGCCATGTTTTTTTTACTAACAAGCTGGCGCCATATTTTTAATATTAAAAATGCAATTTCAATCAATACTTGTATATTTATATTTGTGGCCACATTCATGTTGCACCAACTTCAATACAAACAAGTCTATGTACAACACAATGCGTTTGATAAAAAAGAATGAAAAAACAAACAGTCCAATCAAAACTAAAACCAAATCAAAGCACGTAAACCAAAATGCAAATTCAAAAACTAATTCGAAATCCAGACTGGCGCAACTAGCTAGCAAAAATTTCTGCTGAGTCAGGCCTAGCGCTGAGGGGGTGGCAATCAGCCGTGCATTATGT
This sequence comes from Scaptomyza polygonia, assembly GCA_035044585.1. Taxonomy (NCBI): domain Eukaryota; kingdom Metazoa; phylum Arthropoda; class Insecta; order Diptera; family Drosophilidae; genus Scaptomyza; species Scaptomyza polygonia. The sequence continues at coordinate 533,275 of JAWNNU010000649.1, forward strand.
TGACACACCTCCCTTATCCTACACACACACACACACACACACACAGTAGCAGATTTCTGTTCAAACAATAGCTCTAAATGTAGTCGCACCTTCGTTTAGCCCGTTTTCGCCTTTCGACATGTGTAAAAATTTGCTAGCGTTGCGGCCTTTCATTTAAATATGTTAATCAAGGGCCAAGTAATTAAGTAAATTAATTGTTCTCTCTCTCTCTCTCTCTATCTTTCGTTCCATTACTCCCTTTTAACTTTCTCCTCTTTCAACCGCTTTGATTCTCTGTGTCAAACCATATCAGAAAAGCCATGGACAGTATAATTATGTATGTATGTATGTACGTATATGTGTTTTAGCTGGTAACACATATGCATATTTGAGAACACATTTATAAGGACATTTGAAGCATGTGAACAGAGCCTTGAACCAACCCCATCTGCATAATTTGAATTGTCAACAAGTTATACAAAAAAATAAATAATTTGCGTCCCTTCAACCTTCAAACCATAGAAAATGTTTTAAAAGGGTATTACGGAGTTGTGCTAATGTATGTAACAGACAGAAGGTGCCATCACCGATCCCAATATATATATATATATATATATATATATATATATATAAATATAAATTCTTCATCAGCATCAACAGACAAGTCTAGTATCTACTTGTCGAGCTCTTTTTTTGACTCGACTATTGTGACTTGTTTTTCGCTGTGGCTTTTTTAAACACTGTTGACATGCTCATTAATTAATAATCAAATAAACTTTTCTTGTTGTTGTTAATTTCAATTAGTTTATTAAAGTTGAAAGCTGTTAAGTTAGAGAAAAAATTGATATAAATTTGCACTTGTTGACCTTTTAAATCAATCGGAAAGTATGATTGAAGTTTTCTTGATTCTGGATTGGTTGAAGTTTTTGACACTAGAAAAACATCGCATTGAAATGTAGTAGAAAATTCAATTTATCAAAGAAAATCCTTAGAGCTTAGACATAACAAAATCAACTACACTTATTTTTACTATGTAAACAAATAGGTTCTTCATCTTTAAGACGCTTATTTAAAGTTAAACACAATTCACAATTGAAACTATTAAGTTTGAAGCATTTAGCAAGAGAAGTTTGGTGATTGTATTTTTGTGTTCGTTAGTGACTTGTATTTGCTGGCATTTCGGAATATTTATACAATTAGCAGCAAACAGTAACAAATTGTATTTCGCGACTTTTGTGCTCCCATTTTAATTGCAAAATTGTTCGCCAAATTTTCCAAGGCAACGGCGGCTATGGTTAGGGGGGGGCAGGGTAGTGTGTAATGGTAGAGTCCAGTATTGGGCAGAGAGCGGAGTGGTTGGAAGGGGAAGGGGAAGTTGAAAGCTTGCACGACGAAATGAGATTTTAACCGCAAACAGTAGCAAACAATTTCTGCTTTGGTCCGTGACGCGCTCCATGCGCTGGCAATAAAATAACAATCAACGCAAGCCGCGGCTGTTTCGCGGTAAAGGCGTGAGCTTTGTGGGCAGTTTGGTGGAATGGGGATAGTGTGATGGGAAGAGTGGCAGTCTAAAAGTTTGAAGAGCTACTAGTAGGAGTAGTAACAGCAGCAACCAACCCAACCGAACCGAACCAAACCAAGCCAAGCCAAACAGAAACCAGCATAGTCGTCGGCAAACCGACAACAATGTTCATGGCACACACACAAAAAACCACCCATAATCGAGCCAAACACACTTTATTTTTGACCCAAACACACACACACAGAGAGAGTAGTTACGGAGCAGCCTGTTCCTGCATCCACTTCCACAACTGCCAGCTCCCGTTTTGCTGTTCTGCAAGCTTCTCCAGCTTCAGTGCTCGCAGTTTCTGCTCTGTTTGAGCATTTGTGATTTTCATTGCAAAAGTTGTTCACTCGTTCAGTTGTTGTTAACTCGTTTTTGGCATTCGTTTTCATAAATAAATGAAAATAATTTCAATCTCTTAATTGAAGTCAATGGTCCATCATGGTGCTGTTTAAGAGTTCTTGCAATAAATTTTCTTATATGTTTGACGAAATCATCTCTTGTAAATCAATTATAATAATGGATTAACTACATATAATGAACAAAGTACAAATAAAAATCAAAACAAAAGTTTTTAAAACGCCACGGAGATTTGAAGACTCGACTTGACCTTGAATCAAATATTTTTGAGGCTATAACTGAAAGTTCACTCACTACTTGCTGCTAATTTTCGAACTAAGATTGCCTGTTTTAAGTATTTTGGACTTATTTTACTTGATTGACAAATATTGGATTCAAATAAATAGGAATGTTTTTAAAGAAGTATCAAAACTTTATTTTTTGTGGCAAAAACGTTTTTAAGTTATTAAAATATTAAGTTCGTTTTGGTATAGCTAGAAGTCTACTCTAGATTGGATCAAGAATTATGTTTTTGAAAAATATTTCAAAACGTTTTATGAGATTTCTTAAGTTAATGTTTACTAAATTCTAGTTTATTTGGGTTTCAAAGATCAAGTTATTTATTATTGTTGTTTGTGAATATATGATTAAGCAAGTTAAAGCTTTACCATAAGACTTCTTATGTTTGCATTGAACTTAGATATTTTAAGTCACAATTGGGAAAGTTCTAGAACAGTAAGTTCTTAAATTTAGAATGAAATTTCTTTGCTTACGTTTTTAGTTTTTTATGCAAACTCTTATGCAAACTTTTCTGCAACAACTTTATGTCCTCTTCAAATAAATTATCAACTCCTACTTACGTTAAGTAAGCAAAGTCAGTTATTATTTAGCTGGTTGGTTGGGTTTTTTGTTTAAGACACATTGCTCATACCACATGTTGCATGGTGTTCATGCATGTAATGCGATGCTGCCTAAAACTTGATAACGAATAGAAATAAAAACACTTAAAAAACTAACAATTAGCGCGATTTTTCCGAATTGTTATAATTATAATATTTTTGCAAGAACCGAAGCGAAACCACCGCCGCAGCACAGCATACCACAAATGTGTGTGTGTTGCGTGTAAATTTCTACGCACCATTAAATTTATTGCTTACAAAATTGCTTTTAATTAGTTGCAAGGCCAAAACAGCCAGTCAGCCAATCAGCCAGCCCAGGCAGCCAACTGCTTCCCAAACAGAATCTGTAATTGAGTCATAAATTGAAATATTTATTGCATTGCCAATTTTACAAATTGTCCTTCTCCCTTATTGGTTTGGTTTGATGTAAGTTGTGTTTTTGTGTGCGTGTGTGTGTGTGTGTGTGTGTGGGAAAAGGGTTAAGTGGCGCTGAGAGCAGTTTCACCGCTTGCCGCTTTGTTGTCCAACGCGAACAATTTCAATTAAGTTCGACTTTGGACCAAACAAAAAAAAAACAAATACAAATAAACGTTTCGGTACACATTTTTGCACTCAGCTCCAGCAACAAGGCAAGGCAACAACTACTCCTATACTATTGTCGTTAAGTGTACTTAAATATCGCATGATTTTGGTTTAAATTTAAGGTACTCTCTACCCTAACGCCCCTAACACCCCTCTGCCATTTACACACTTTATGTTAGGTCGTTTAAGCGTAGCAAGATAAAAAGCGTATGTTAAATATATTTTCACGCGCCCCAGTGAAGAATATATATATTTCAAGAGCTCCCCTGCCGTTGCTTCGAGCCAAAAAATGAGTTACTTTACATAACTAAGTAATTGGCTGGCCTCCTCCACTCCAGTGGCTCAAATGCAAACTTATTATTATAAACAAACCATTCGACAGTCGTAAAAAACAACGAAGAAGAAGAACGATACGGGCAAAATCGCATAAAAAAAGCGACGGGAATTTTCTTTATTATGTTGTGAAGCGCTTCTGCACAAAAAATTCCAAATGCAAACATATAAAATATGAGGCATATTTAAATGCAATAAAGCAACAGTCAACGCCAGACAACAGACAGAAGAGACAGCTGAGAGTTGAGGGTAACACACACACACTCACGCATATGTTTATTATAAACCAGCACAGTTAACATTCAGTTAACACTAAGTAAGAGAAAGTATAAAATTTAAAGCTAAATTTGTTACATTTGATTTTCTGTTATTGTTAAGGCTCAGCTTTTTATGTCAAAGATGATTATTTATTTATTTATTGATTTATTTTTTATTTTATTATTAATAAGTATTGTATAATTATATATTTTGAATATTAATTTTATTTAATTTTTGTAACAAAGTATACGATTCGATATCATCGGACATTAGCCAATTTGCAACTTTAATTGTCCATATAATATTTTTCTATATCCTTGAGTCAAGCCATTCATTATGATTCGTGTTTTTATTCATTGATTTAATCTCAATTCTTAAGAAGTACTCGCTAATTGAAGAAATATAAGAACGAAAAAAACGATAAGGAAAGAAGCAAACGTGCGTAACCGACTGCCAAATACTCTGATACTAATATTTAAAAACCAGGACAGAGTCTGGTTGCCAACTGAAGGGTGGAAGGGGAGTGTTCATCACCAGATATCTTTCCATCAAATGTGAAAAATATACAATAAGTATTTGTATAGAATCAAATATACCCTTTGAACTCATTGGCATCAGAGTGTTGACAGAGAAGTAAACATTAAACAGCTTATGGTTATGCCAAGAGATTAGGACTCTGATCCACGGGCTCGCATAAGCTGCTTTCTTGCCTTGCAACGACTCCTTTTGTTGTTGCTGTTGCTGTTGTTGTTGTCGGCAATTTGTAAAAGGAACCCAAAGTTTAGCTTGTCTGTTTGTCTTGTAGTCTATGTAGTAGCCAATACTCCTTCTGCATTATGAGTTTATGTGGCAGGCTAGGGCGGGGGAGTCATAGGCACAGGCCATACAATTTTATTATGCGCCACAATGGGCTTTAGTCGAAGGCGAAGACAACTAAGGGAAAGACTGAGAGGTCAGCTTTTAGCTCTATAAGCTGCTATAGCATGTCAACTCTGGCTTCATTCGATGGGCTTCTGGCAATGTGACTTGGCAAAGCTGCCACCAAATAGACCACCTGGCTGCATGCTTGAATGCCAGCCACGTTCACACAACCTACTTCAATGGCAATTGAAATGCACTGCAAGTGAATGACGGCGTTTAATTTGCTGCTGTCGAGATTGCAGCTTACGTTTCGCATTAACTCAAATTGAATGCCATGCATTTTTGATTAAGTTGAAAATGCTTTGAAATTGCCTTTTGTCTGCTTGCCAACACACACACACACACACACACACTAATCAGCTGCACAACATTGCACACGCATGCTACAAGTCTTCTATCATGTCGTCGTATCTTTTGCACACACATTGTGAATGGCCGCAGACCGCAAATCCTTTTGCGTGATATCTTTACCGACCTGCAACCACCACACATAATTGTCGCAACATTGCACTTTGGCTACAAAATTGGCCTTTTGTTGTGGCATTTTATGATATTATATATTTATTAATTCGCTGCTGGTACTTGAAAATAACTTTAAAATGCATTACATCTTGTTAGACATTGTTTTTTTTTTTCAGTGCTTGTAAGTAGGTTGATTGAATAAAAAAAGACCCTCACCTGAGTCCAATTAAAAGATCGCATGCTAGGCTACAAATTGGCTTTTCAGCAAAGTTTACGATTTCGATTAACTACCAATATAATTGTAAGTTTTAAAACTAAAAAGCACGCTTTGTGTTGCATTGCCCCGTATTTCTTAGTTAGAAGAAGCCTCCTAAAAGTATGCTATATAAATTTTGCATTCAAGATTTGGTGTCTGTTTAAATATTTTCATTAAAACTAATTTATTCAAATAATGAATATGCCATTTAGTAACGTGTTGCTCAAAGGGGCGAAAGGAGAAGGAAAAGGTTGTCAAGTCTTGTACATAAGTTCGGTTTATTTATCAGCCTAATTGCATAACACTTTTGTGGTTTTGTTGTTTGGGTTCGACATTTGAATTCAATTATGAACTGAATGGCGACAGCATATATGTATTTGTGTGTGTTCGTGTGTGTGTGTGTGTATTTCCGGCTTTGTCACTTAGCATTCTCCCGTAATGACAAATAAAATTAATTATGTATCACGTGAGTTACAAACTATAAATGTCAAAATGGAGTAATGAAAAAAACAACATTTAATGCCTTTGTTCGTAGTTAAGACAACTAATTTCCAATTACTTCTAAGTTGTTCTATAGAACAGACTATAAATTGGTTGAATACAATCATTATGAATGGAAATTCGTTCTGCCACGAATTACTCAAAACTTATTCAGCTTATTCTAATCTACTTAACTAAAGCATATTGGGCTATGCAATCAAAAAATGAATTATTTTTTATGGATATTGATAATTTGATGATGGACAAACCATAAATCAAACTCTGCGAGAGAGAGAGAGGGAGAGAAAGGGAGAAAGTATTGCTGCTTGAATGAACCTTAGCTACAAAACTGCTGCAACTCGAAAAGAAGAGAAGAGCGCAAAACTTTTTAATTCACATTTTGAAACGTTGATGGATCGCCTGCACTTTGTAAAGAATCCGTTACAACATGTTGACGGGTTTACTTTGCTGCTAGTATATTCCAACAACTACCCCCAAACCACAAGCCAACAACTTGCTTTGTTGTGTGTGTGTGTGTGTGTGCAACATGCTTGAGAATTCTCAACTAACGAGCCATATTAAAAAGTTCCAAGTGCAAGAACGCACAAAATGTAGTTGCATATACATACGTACATAGGTTTAATATGTGGGGCTGGCCGAGCGCTGTGTGGGACATTTTATAACGTTGTTTTATTGCCAACTAAGAAATCAAGCGGCAACTAAAGTGGCAGCTAACTAAGCAGCACCATATCCAGTCGAACCCGTCTCACTCTGACTCTCTCTGTCTGTCTGTCTTAAAGGCAAATCTTGTCCAGCTGCAACTGCAAAAAAAAGATTAATGACTTTTATAAAATGTATTATTGCTTGTTGCTGCCACAGTGACTTCGTTGCAGCACCTTAAAGAACACCATTACTTTCGCTTCTCCTTTGTTTTTTTTTTTATTTGAAAATCGTTGAGAATTTTCAATACGGCTATAAATTAAATAAGTATTGCACTGCACTGACTCTGGCTTTAACCCCTGAAAGTGGCTTATTTATTATGCAATTGCCATCGCACTGTTGCCTTACTAACACACACACACACACACACACACACACACACACACACACACACACACACACACACATATAAAACAAAAGCAGTGCCAAAACTGACATTCAAATTCAGCGCTCATTTCCCCTCTCCACAAACCCCTCCCTTACTAACATTTTTCTTTCAGTTGAAATCACAGCTTGTCGCGCTTTTAGTCAATCCCCAAAGCTACACATATAATTTATTTTAAAACATCAGCTATATTATCACCGAGGGCATTTTAAAATCTTTCACAAAACATTATTTATGCACTAAAAAAAAAAAAGAAAGTATGTATGCATGTATTTTTTTTTTTGCTTTGGCATCATGATTTATTGTTGTAGCGGTGTTCTGGACGATGAAATTCGTCGCTGACTGAATTTGAGACGGGCAAACATTTTAAAACAAGCTACAAATTGACAAGATAAAAAAAATGTTTTAATTGCAACGTAATTAATGACTGATGCACTATTTAGTATAAAATGTCAATCAATAATTATTTTAAAAAACCTTTAAACAAATTTTTACGCCAACGATTACAAAAGAGTTTCAGCCAGTCCTGTTTGATTTTAAAGTATTTTATTGAATAAAATATCAAAATAACATAACTAGTACAGTAATATCGATTATTGAGTATATTGCACCTCTATGCGACTTTTTTTTATAATAAAAAGAATGGTAAAAATATTAACGGGGAGAGAAAATACTTTTTGGTATGCCTTTTAAAAAAAACCAAACAAATTAGATTTTTAAGAAACGTTGACTTTATTTTCGATTTCGTATCACGAAGCAGTAGGGTAACTGCTGTTAAAACTGAATGGATCATTAAGAACTGTCGTTACTTAAAATTATTGATGCGACTCCGTTTCTCTATTGGTTTTTTGTTTTGGCCTTTGTCTTCTATACATACTTGGCTATTCATTCGTTTTTCTCACATCAAAACAAGCTGTATATACTTGTGTGCATGTGTGTGTGTGTGTGTGTGTGTGTGAGTGTGTGTAGTAGCACACTTGTGGGCTGTGGCAAGGGTTCAACGATTTTGAGTTAAAAACCATTCGAGCGGATGAGCAATATTTATTGGTTTTCATGCGCCTGTTTATATCCAACATGTCCAAGACTGTGTTTGTGTATGCTCAAGCTTCCGGCTTGATGGTGCCAATAAACACACACACACACACACACACACACACACACACACACACAAAAACATACAAACATACTTTGTACTACTATGTACATTAAATATTTAGCTTTAAACACAAAGCGCAATTCAAAGTGCATAAATTACGTCTCTTTTGCCCCAAAAAAAACAAATTTTGAGTTTTATAATTCAAATATTTTGAAATTTTACTTTATTTTTTGTGTATTGCTTTAAGGTTTCCAACGGCGTCAAAGACAACGAGTTGACACTGGCTGAACTGCATAAAAAAAGGGTTTGCCATTCACCCAACACACACACACAAACAGATGTGGGTCCTTAAAAAAAAAAGGGAAACAACAACAGCAAAAACGCAGACATAAAGTTCAATCGAATCAGTCAACAATTTTCACACTTAAACACACACGATGTGTGTGTGTGTGTGTGTGTGTGTTAGCGGCAAGTTGATGCTGTTGTGTTTTTGTTAATACCCTATGAGTAAAAAAGGGTATTATAGTTATGTTCAAAAGTATAAAACTCCAACTTATAAGTATTAATATATTCTTGACCAACAATTATAGCCGAGTCGATATAGACATGTCGGTCTGGCTGTCTGTCCATATGTATATATATATCGCTTATAGCAAAGGCAGTACAAGTTAGTTTTGCATTATCGACAGCTTTTCCCGTTTTCGATAAACGATAACATTAAAACTTTAAACAAAATGATGATAGACATTGATAGAAAATCGATTGAGAAACACCGAAGATATTGATAAGATTAAAGTCTTGTCATTATTTGCTTTGGCATTTGCAAAGTAGTCTAAGCAGTTAGGTAAGAGGGCTTAGGGATTTGCTTGTTTTTGTTTATTATTTTGGTCTTAACAAAGGCAACGAACTGTGTATGTGTGTGTGTGCGTGTGTTGATGGGTGTTATTGACCTGCTTGCTTGACAGATGCTTGATGGGGTGAAGAGGTTTGGTTTTGGGACGGCTTAGTGCTTAAATTTGATTGTAATTCGCTTTTAAAATCAATTTGTTGCGATTTGTTATTGACATCTGAGCTTTCTCTTCTGAGGTTATCCCAGTTCATAATCAGTGTACCCAAACATTGATACACACACAAACACACACACATCGATATTTATTTTTGGCTAGTTTTGTATATGCTTTCATGCTTGGACAAACAAATTCAACGCTGTCTTCTTATTTACTTAACAAAAAATCGTCCCTTGAGAGCCTATTAGATTACCGATGAACATTATTAATGACAAATAAAACAATGAGAAGCCCGTTGCCACAACAATAATAATAATACAGGTTTAACTTATGCTTAAGAGAATATTCATAAGCATTCGCTTACAGTTAGATTACAATATATAAGTTGGATATTTCATATAAACAGTGAACTCATTTTCAAATATTTGAAACAAGTAGTTCATAAAATTTTTTTTGAACAAAGTGGGATCCGCTTCATTTATTATTCGTTACAAAAATATTAAAAGGCTTTTCCAAACTAAAAAAATTTAATTGAAAGATGCAGCATTTGAAATTTCCATGCCATTCGAGTCTCTCTCCCTCTCTCTTTCTTTCGTTGTTTGCTGTCCTTATTATCCACGCAAAACAGTTTTCGATTTGTTTAATTTGTTGTTGCAGTTGTACTTATTTGTTATTGCTGTTCTTGTTGTTGTTGTTGCTGCTGTTGGTTGTTTGGTTTTTTGCTCTATTTGGCAACAAAAATGTAACGGCATGTCGCCCTCATTGAAAATCCCCCACCTTAATCGTTATAGCGCCTGCCCCTCAACTTCTTGTTCCTTTCTCTGTTGCACAAACCAGTTTCAAAACCCACACAAAAACTTTCGCACACTTTTGCTGCAATAAAGTTGATGTTGTTGTTGTTGCTGCAACACACCTCTGCATGCACCCGCACCCACACATCCTCCCCCCCCTTCGACCACAGCTGCACTTTACCATACAAAGCTAAGCCCTTTTGCTGGTTGGTTGGCAGTTGGATTTTTGTTTTTATGTAAAGGTGTGTAATTTGTGTTTTTTAAAATTGTGTGAAACGTTAATTTAATGGAACGTTTAGGTGTTGCAAGGTAGTAATTGTTTATTGTTGTTGTTGTTGTTGTTGTTTATTGTTGCTAGTATGGTTTGACTTTTATACCAATAAGTTGAAGTTAATCTAAACAGGCGAAAAAGTTAAAGCTTATTTTTAGCTTTATTTAATGTGAATTTTGACATTTTTAACACTCTAAAGAAATATTGGCGTCAAGTCTTGCTCGTTTTGCCATTCCCCCGCACTTTCTACATACTCCACTTGCGCTCACAACGTAGCCTTTATTATACACAATATATATATTACGTATACGTAAATTTATATGGAAAAACATTTACACAGATGAGAGATTTGCTTTGATGGCTTCACTTTTGGTTCGCAGCTCCAGTTCGAGCATGGCAAAATGTATCTGGAAGTTGTAACTGCATCCCGTTTCCACCCAACCTCCCTCACCATTATATTCTTGTTGCACGAAATTAATTTGCAGCTTATCGAAGCCATTAAAATTCCTAATCCATTTTGCATTTATAATCATGTGCGTCAATTCAAGAGGTAATCTGTCTGTGTGTGTGAGTAAAAAGCGTAAATGTATCGAATATTGAAATGTGTAGCAAGTTTTTCGATCTGTCTGAATTGCTTGAGTTGAAAATTTTTAAGATTAAGTTTAAGCAGTTTAATTTTTTCAAATTCTTAAATTCATTTTTTGCTTTGCCCTTAGCATGTTTTGAGCCAAAATCTATGTGCTGTCTCAGCTTAAACATAATATGCAATGATAACAGAAGCCACATGTCACATCGTAAAAACTTAAAAGTAAAAACTTCCTACACAATATTGTGTTTGCTGCAGTTGCTGCTGGCCCTTTAAACAAATACAAAAGCTCTGGCGGCAATGTCAGCGAATTTTTTCCTTTCTTTACTTAACCCGTTTGAATTGCAAAAAAGTTCGTTAGTCGGCCAACAAAAATATATCGCAGGGCTGCCACAACAAAAAAAAAGACACAACACAATAAAACCATATCAATTGACGACGGCTTTTTGACAAGAATTATGAGTGTGTGCGAGTCTGTTTGTAGTAGTCTTCAGCAATTACCATGCAGCTTAAGCCCAAACTCTATCATTAACAAGAAAATTTGATTCAAAAATAGTTGAATTTTCTGTAAAAAGTTAGTTTCGATTCCTAGATATAAACTAAGGAACATGTCCTCTTATGCTGAGCAACAAAAGCTTCAATAACTGTTAATGCCACAAATTTCATCAAACACACAAACACACACACAAAGAATTTTAACTTGGTTGGTTTGGTTGTTTATATTTTGCTGAAAAAGTTCCCAAGATAGTGTAAGAAAAAAAAAAAACGAAATGGAATAAATTTATTGCTTGTGCAAATGAAATGCAAATTTGTGCCATTGGGTAATTAAATTTAACAAAAATTATATGCATACACCTATAGGCTTCCACACACACCAAACACACAAAAACACACACACACACATACACACATTTGGTAAACCACACTCAGGTTTAGTTTACTGCACACACATCGTAAGGCAAACATTGAAAGGGATTTGCAATTTTGCCAACAATTTTCCAAACTCCAAAAAAACTAAATTAAGCAAGCAAGAAGGCTCGACTAGGAGATACCCTAACTAAACCTTTCAAAACAAACTTAAAAATTTCCAAATTCAAGTTATTATTGTTATCGATAACATGTGTGTGTGTGTGTCGAAAATAGGAAGAAATATCAATAAGTTCACAACAAGCGGTAGAAGAGAAACTACGGAGTCGTAGAATCATTCTTCTCCCTGTCATATCATTTTAAAGCATTTCCTAGGTTAAGGGTAAACAGATTGCTAAAATTTTTCGAAACTCGACCAACAGACACCCTTTATCCAAGTTTTGAATCCTTAGATGTCCACTTTACAATACTTGTAATATGCTCTAAAACAATGACAAAACAATTTTTATTCCAAGACTAAATGTTGGCATCCCAAATTAAATTTGAAGCTTGCCAAAGCACCGTAACACCAAACCCATAAATTCTTAAAATAAAAACTCGTAAAAAAAAATTGAGCATCGTATGAAGCTAAAACTTTGTTGCAGTTTGTTGTTGTTGGTTTTATAAAACCAAAATTTATACTGCGTATACGCAATGTCATAAAATGAAATTGAAGTGAAGTGAAACTAAACTAAAATGCAAGGAGGCGAGAAGAGACTGACGATGGGCCCACACGTGCCCATTAAATGTCGAGCCAATTATTTTGGGATTAAAGATTTCGAGTGTGTGTGTGTGTGCCTGTGTGTGTGTGAATGTTTATGATTTTGGATTTTTGGTATTTTTTTTGTTTGCAATATTTATGGCATATCTTCCCAGGGGCACTTGAAAGTCACAATTCTTGCCACAACTAGCTCCACCTGCCACTCTCATGACGAAGGCTCTTAATGCGTATCAATTGCAAAAGCGTCGAACTTTCCAAAAACTTGCACACTTCATTAGGCACACAATTTTGTAATATGCTAGGGGTAGCCATGACTTAAAGCTCTAGAGCATAAATTTAGTCTGTCGATAATATTAAGGGTGCTATAATAATATTAACATTAACTAACTATATCATGTAGTTATTATTTTGTCAACTATTATATGTATTTTGTCTTCATATCTTGAGACACCCTAATGCAGTTAGTATATACAAGAATATGTGTGTGGCTTTTATGGCCCCTGCATTTGTGATAATTTTTGGTCTCGTTTTAACAGCTACGACGAGGACACTTCAGTCTTCAGTTCGAACAGGAAACGTCAGACATTTTACAGCGTTTTATTAAAGTGCAGACATCGTTTTATATACAAAAAAAAAAAACCATTATTTTGCTTGTTGCTTTTTGTTCGTTTTAAGCAAAATCAAAGTCAAAAAATTTCATTAATGGCTAACTCCGGTGACGTTCCATTCTATTTGACTTCTTTATTATTATGTTTTTTGCTTTGAGAAACAAAAAGCAACAAGCAAAAAGATATATATAAAGAAACGTAGTTGATATTCCAATCGTGTTTGGCTTAACTTTAATAACTTTTCAACTTTTTGCAGCTTGACTTTCTTTTGTCTACTCGACGTTCGCGACATGCTTTGATTACTACTTACAATGTGTGAGAGTTCCGTGTCCGAGCGAGTTTTCATCATCAGAGCCACTTGGCCATGCTCATGAACCTCCTTCACACCCCAAAATTCGCCCATGAGGCAGCCAGCTCATGATGTTGCGTTTGATTGCCGCTTGTGACGTTGATGGCTGCTGTTGACGTTCAAGCTGACCATGATTTGTGTGCGTGTGTGTGTGCAAAGGAAAAAAAAAAAATAAATACTAAGAATGAACTAGTCAAAAAATCACGACTGAAAGATACCCAGCGTATGAAACTTTATTCCATAGTTTTATCTATATTTTAATGTGATTTGATGACGGCTGTCTAAAGTTGAAAATAAATGAATTAAAGTATCTGAAATCTATCAATATAGACGCATTTTTACAAACAGACGGCGCTATGTATACATACTTTTTACACATTTCCCGAATCCAGGGTATACAAAAACTGTGCAAAACTTGTTGTTGTGCTTTGTTGGAGCGAGGGGAAAGTGAACAAAAAGCCGATGGAACGATAGGGCAACGTTTGCTGCGACACTGTCAAAAACGAAGCCACAAGTTTGATGAAGAAACTTTAAAAATTATATATAAAAGTTTATTCAATTGATATTTTAGTTGCTATTCAACAGAGAATCATTTGTTAATAATATATCTCAAGGGACTAAATAATATAATTTAATTTTTAATTATGATTCTAATATCGCTTTAAGCTTTTTTTTTCAACAATTTTCGCGCAGTGTTGTCGCCAAACCACCGGCATTTGCTATGCACAAGTTGGTCAAGTATTAAGCGATAATGAAGATAAATAACTCAAAAAGAAATAAAGAGAAAGAAAGCAAAAAAAAAATATACCTCAATTACAAACTTTTAGCGCAACTACTTTTGTAATCAATTGAGCGATTATCAAAAACTTTGGGCCCAAGCAGCTGCCGCTCAACTCGCAAAACTGAATAAAGTGACAGCTATTCAAGTCATAAAATGTTAAATAGCTAAGGGAAGCAGGGAAATATAGTGTGGCAGGCATGTAAGAAGCAGAAGCAAATGAGTAGCATGGCAATTGTTGAAGTAAGAACTTACACTTGCACACTCCATATCTTGCAGCTCATCTTCTAAAACAGGCAGTTGAAGTAATATTTGAAATAAGCAAAAACCACTTGCATCTATACAACTGAGTTCAACCAAGTGGATGATATTGTTGAAGCAGAAAACGAATGAAAGGAGCGCAGATGCCGAAGAGGCAGCTTAAGTTTGCATAACTTGCCGGATTAAAAAGGTATCGAAAAACTTTTAAACTATGTTCGAACCATTGTCATAATAAAAATGTTGTTTTTATAACAATTTTATTACTTTCGCGTACAACATATATTTGAAAATTATTAAAGCTTCCAAAGTTTGTACAAATGTCTTAATGGCTTCAAAATTTTTGGGCAAACGTTCGATGTTGTAAGTTGGCAATTTGGACTTAACGTTGCTGGTGCTCAACCTCGTTTTTGAGCCAGGTAATTTTGCGGGCAACACCTGCATGGTCGCCGAAGTTTCTGTTTGTCTTTTGACAGGGGGCGAGAAACTTGTAAGTGTGTGTGTGTGAGTGTTTTTTGAGATACTTTTGGTGTGGCTAGTTGTTGTTGGCAGTGGCAGTGGCAACTTACGTAGCTGCCGAAGCTTGGGCAAAATAAATCTATTACCGGTGTTCAACAACAACAATAAAATCCTCCCGAGCATAAACAAAATGACGATGCGATGAGTCAGGGGCAGAAGCAAACCAAACGGTACAGCTGTAAATGGCAGGCCATAAAAATGTTTGCGAAAGGTGCCAAAAGGGGCCAAAGAAACGAGGTGCCCTCAAATCCTGGGTACACATCGATAGGCATAGCCAATATCGCGAGAAGGGTGTATGTGTGTAGCACACAAAAACATATTTAAATAAATTCCAACTCCCTCATACACACACACATACAGCAAACATTCTCGCAAAGCAAAGCCAATAAATAATGTTTGCTGCAAAAAGAGTAAAACTTGCTCAAACGCAAAAAAAAATGGAGATGTTCATCCCTTGCAACACACACACACACACACACAGGTGCCGCTGACAAGTATCTAACTTGATCTTCTTCTCTCACTTTGTGTTTTCTATGTCTATATGCCACAGTTTGTGGCACACACCTGTGCGCTCCGCATTTGTATACATTTTTATTGCAAACAATTTTATTTTGATAGTTTTGCTTTCAAGAAGTGAAACGAAAAAGTAGCCCAGACCGAAAACACTCAAACAAAATGGTGTTGCAAAACAAATGGCGTCCTTAACAGCAAGTTGCTTTTGTACGTTTGAATGCTATTTCATTCGTTGCGTGGTGTGGTAAGGAAGGCGGTAAACATGCAACTGCAACAATAGCAACATAATTTGGTTATGCGAGTCAGTACGAGAAAACACAACATATCCCTACCCTCTTGCCCACCCATTTAAACAGCTTTCACACTAAACCCCAATCAAACAATATAGGTACGGATGAGCATTATATATATGAATGTATATACAACATAACGGTGCAACGCCCTTGTGTTAGTGCAACAGCAGCAGCAGCAGCAACATATTGCATTCCGTGCATAACGAATGCAATTTGTTTGATTGACTGTTTGATTGAATGAAATGCAGCAACAAGCGATGGCGACAGCGGCAGCAGCATCGGATGATGCGCACTTGCGTGTGGAAGCTTTATGCTAACGCTACATGCCACATGCCACATGCTATATGCGGAGCGACCACGCCCACCACTGTATACGGCCATAAATTTATACATTTTAATGCATCAAGTGTTGCACGTTGTACAACTTGTGGCACACACGTGTCAAATCATTATAATATAGTTAAGGTACATAAATAGGTAAGCGCGTGTGTTTATGTGTGTTTGTGTGTGTGTGTGTGCATGAGCATTTTGAAATATTTACACAGTTAATTAATAAACAGTTAGTCGAGCAATTATGATTAGTAATTATCTCTTGCTCATTATGCAATGTAAAACATTTAACACATTTTTTAATTAAATAGATGATAACAAAAAAAAAGTGTTGCCTACTTTTGTGCTGATTTGATTATTTTCAAAAATCTATTACAAAATTGCAAATTTCTTGCAAATATCCATTACAAAAACTATTTTTAATAGCATAATTGAATATACTTTTTTCATCAGTTGAAATGGGAATTAAGTTGATTGATATAGTCTTAGTTCTTAGCCATACAAAAGCATGACTATAATTTGGTGAATCAATAGGCAAAGTCTTAGCAAACTAAACTTATATTGAAAGGCTGGCAACATGCTCAATTGAGGCTTATCTGCAATTCAGCTTATGTGTGCGTGTGTGTGTGTACAGAATGTGCTTGGGTAGATTCAGTTGTAGGCTAAGATGCAAATATTGCAACCGAGTGAAATGGATCTCAATTAGTTTTGAATTGAATGCTTGAGAGCTGGTTACGGTAATACCTTTTGATGACAAGAGAAATTCTATGCAATAGCATTTCCCTCTCTCTATTTTCTTTCTCTGTCGATTGGAAATCGCATCTGGCTTAGCTTATGTGTCTTTTCATTATGACAATCAATTAAATATAAATCTATGAGCTAAAAGGATATGAACGATTCGTGCCGTTTTAATACACAAAGACACGAATTACGGCTTATTTATTATTAAGAGCTGCCAAGCACACACATACAATATCTTTGATACACCGGATGTGTATAAAAGGCAATGTGCATAAAGAGATACTTGAATGATTTGCACGTATTATTATATTATAATCATAATCCAAAGCATAATTTTTTATCGATTCTATATAAAGAGTACTTCTTCAACTTGTCTTTTTGGTTAATCCTATTTACTTGTATTAACAACTTGTTGAAACGCATTTGTCATAATCGGGTCACGAAACTGCTGAGTTATTGTTTTCATCATGCTATTTAAGTACAAATACTATATTGTTCAGTCATACAATAAATTCATAATTCTTGTTAGTCGGGTACTTCTATTAACTCAAGTTCTGTACTCATTCGTTTCGATATGCCCTGCAAAATAACAACCTCTTCAAACACGAGTACAACACACTCAAATTGCATTTATATTGTTAAGAGAGAGAGAGGGATTTTCAAGCATCTGTTTGGCTTCTTCTTCCTAATTATGAACGATTCGATTGCTTTTGATGAGCAGAAAGAGATATTTAATGCGGCTTAACATTTAATTAGTCCAACTGTTGCTAAGTAAAAACCACTAAGAGCCCTACTTCAGTTTAATGAGCTTAATTGAGAGCATTAAACTATACTAATGACTATATGATAGATGTACATTAATTTGCATATGTATGTGCTTTTAAGCTGTGGCATTCAGACCATTCCTCATTTGAAAGAGTTCATAATCAACAGTTTCTGTTTCTATCGAAACAGCAATCTGACAATGTTTACCAAAAGAAGCATTTATACAGTTTGACAACTGGGCTGTCATGTTTTATGCAGTACTTATTACCCAAATGCTGTTTCACTCAAATGCCAGTGCCACTCGGTTGCCCGAAATGACATAACGGGTACGACGAAACCCCTAAAGTAGCCACACATTGAGGTTTGCTTTCGGTTCCCGTGTGCCCCTGTCACAACGTCATATCGTTTCTCGCCGCCGCCATACTTCATACTATTTTGGCTGCGGTTGTGGCAAGCATCTGGATTTATGCAACGATTTCAAATGCCTCTTTCTCACTCTCTCTCTCTCTCGCTCACTGTCTCATTTACTGTGCAACATGCAACGCTGAAAGCATATTTAATTAGTAACCAGAAATGGTCGAGCTATGCCTGCTTTCTGAGGTTTACCCGAGGCCCTAAAATTTGAATTGCTTGTCGAAATGGACAGTTATTTGATTAGCTGTATTTGTGGCCATGAACAAATATTGGCTTAAAACATATGTATATATCAAAGAAACATAAAATTTTGAAATACTATAATAACCTTACTTTTTTAAATTATTTCAATTCAATAATTTATTTGTCGCACTTCGATTTGGGTGCATTAAACACAGCAATAATCAATGCAAAACACAAATCTCTTTCATATAAATCCGTCAAAAGTATTTACTGAATATTGAAATCGAAACTAAACAATTTAAACAACATATATATTTTATGCTAAAAACAAAATGTGAAACGCTAAAGATTTAATAGTCTGATATGGTTTAAATGCCTTGCTCATTGCAATTGTTGTTGTTGCTGTTGTTGTTAACTGAATGAGCTTGACATATTTATTATGCCGCCTGTGGGCGTATGCAACAATCATCAAACAACAACAACAACAATAACAATAACAAAACCGTTGCATCCCAAAAACAAACAAAAAACAAACGTGAGAAGAGCCAAAAGCAGAGGAAACTGCGGATGGTTTGGGTTTGGGTTTGGATGGAGGGGCGTAACATGACAAGCAACGATAGGGATTGTGCATGTAGATGTGATGAATGTGTGTGTATGTGTTAATGTTTGTATGTATGTTAAACTAACGGTTTCTGTTTTTGCCGCTGTCAGGTTTATTAAAAAAGTTCAGCGATGTTTGTAAATTGTGTTTGCTGCCTGCCCTGCCCTGTCCTGTCCTGTCCATTTAATATATTCATATGCATTTAATAATAAACAAATATAAATTACACAGACAGCTGCATACACACATAGACATTTTGCTTTATATGTAAATCTGTGAACTGTGAAAAAAAAAAGAAATGCAATTAGCCGCCGTTTTTACAGCTGCGCCATAGTACAGACCGAACAAACCGAATAACCACGTGCCTGACTTTGCGGGCTAAAATGTTATACTAGCAACAACAAATTGACACAAAAAACAAACATATGACATTGTATACATATTTAAGTTTAAAGGGTTGCAATTTTCAGCTGCCAGTGTACAAATGTTGCGATTCAAATGTTTTTTTTTTTTGGTTAGAGTAAAAGTCAAACCGCTGGCAACAAGCTGTTGATAAATTTAACCTGTTGTTGTTACCCTGCTTCACCTCGCTTAAATTTTGTTTGCTTGTTTACCCTTATTATGCACTCAGTTTGACGTTTTGTTGTTGCTGCTACCAAATCAACAAACAGCAGCAACAGCAACGGCAACGTCAACGATTAAGTACCAACAAGTACGGTTAAACTATGCAAAATAGTTTTAGTGTTTTTTTTTTTTTGCATTCCAACAACTTTGCGTCCCCGACGTCCTACGTTCTACGTCCTGGGTCCAACATCCGACATCCGACACTTTGGCGCCCGCCATTCAGCGGCACGCGATCAAAAAACTATTTTGTTAACATCTCGCAGTTATGCGGGGTTTGGTTAGGGCAGCAGGAAGCAGGAAGCACACCCTTGCATGCACTCGGAAAAAAAACAAATGAAGAGTTTTACTTTTTGGCTACTAACTCAAACACAATTGCAAGGTTATCTTATGTTTTTCTCTGAGTGTATGCACGCAAACATATGTATGCGTGTCTGATGCAATTGACTCAGTATCCGGGTTCTTTGCTTTTGGGTCTGGGTCTGGGTCTGGGTCAAAGCTGCCGACTGACTCGCTGATTTATGCCGCTCATTAAGTTTAAAGGCGGGGGGACTTTTAATAAGCTTAGCCTTAGCGTGCAAGGTGAATTAAGCAGCAAAACACGATACACGGACGCAACACAATTTTAGCCTCGCGAAAGGCCAAAGGCGTGGCGTTTATTATGCACCTGGGTCAAGGTTTTTTTCTCTCTCTCTCTCGCTCGCTCTCATTGGTTTTGGTTGCTAAGCTGGTAAGCTATAAGTTTTAATCTGCGCATGTCTGCCATTTAGCTAAGTCTGACTAATGTCATCTGCTTTTTTGGTTTTTAATCACCTAACCTTACCTAACCTTACCATACCTTTTCCACAGCGCACGTCGCGTATGCGTAATATGCAAATAAATGCATGCTAACGGCTAATGGCAGGCGGCTGTTACCATTTAAATTGCTTTCGAGTGCAAGCCAAACAAATTACAAACCCAACAAACCAGATCAAAACCACAATCAAACCAAGAGTCAAAAATATATATATTTATCCACTAGAAGTCCTGATGCTGAAGATTATGGCCTGTGGCCTGTGGCAAAGCCAAAATTTGCTATACTTAAAACACTGATTTTTAGCAGCCGCATCGACCTCATCTAGCATAATCGCTTTAACAACTCAATTCAACTTTAAAACAAAAAGTTCGCTAAGCTAATATTTTTATAAAGCCTTTAGCTTATCGAGCAGAAGCCACAAATTCCAGAGCAATAATTAGCCAGACGTTTTGATGGGGTTTTTTTCTTTTTTCATCTTTAAGAAGCACCAAAAACAACTGAAGTTAATTTTAAACAAATCTATTATTGCGAATTTTGCTTAGCGACAGCAAAGCTGTGCTTTAATGCTGGCTGACGTCATAGTTGAAGTCGAGTTATTTTCATAACTTTTATTGAGGCGCAGAAAAACAAATTTTTAGAAATCGATTACGTGCAAACACTCACACACACACAAATCCTTAAAGTCCTTAAGAATATGCCATACATTGGCAATTCATTTCTTTCGTAACAAATTTAAGTAAAATCGACAAACGAGAGTTGCTTGAAAAATAATATTGTGACGAAAGTGACAAACAATAAAAAAATCATTTCCTTCAAAAAAAGTATAGAAAAGTGTATTTAAATTTATTATTTGATAGTCTTTAATAATTGAAATGAATTGGCAAATTTTCTATGTTTTTTTTTTTATTATGTGCACTTGTGTGTGTTTGTGTGTGTGTGTGTTTGTTGCCTTTGCTCGCTTAACAACAAAATAGACGCCGTTAATTTTTCGCACTTAGTCAATGGCTGTTGCTGCTGTTGCCCTGCGACATCTTAACGCGTTTTAAAACTTGGCTAAAAGTATGTCACTTGCTTAACTACGGCTGCCACATCTGAGACTAGTACTTTAAGCAGCTGCATACTGCTACTTAGGACAACAAACATATGCTTATGTGCATGTGTGTGTGTAAGTGTGTGTCTGTGCGTTCTTTGATGTATGCATGTACATGAGTAAGAGAGCGAGATGGTTGACTGTTTTATAGCCAGGCGCTTTAGAAGGGCGCATCAGCGTCAACCGCAACAACAACAACAACATTAACACTTGTGACACATTTGCGTTGCGTCTATTTTCTTTAGCTTTCAACTTGAGTGCCTGCTATTGTCAACACACACACACAGACACACAAACCCTTTACCCTTCACCCTTCGCGCCACTACACCATCAAACACATTTCACACACCCTAGAGCCCAAAGCAGACCCATTTGACAGCACTCATAATCCAATATGAGTGCATATTAACTTTAATCAGGCACACGAGTAAATAAGCAATCTCTGTGTGCGTGTGCTTGTGTGTGTGTGTGTGTGTTTGTGTGTGTGTGTGTGTTAGAAACAGCAACCAGACGTTCCACTTAGGCATTTTTAAATATGCGTCATGCCATGCCGCACATTCAAATTTAAAGTCACATCTCAACTCATGGCATCTTGTCAATAACAAACCAACAAGGCCTCCTACACACACACACACACACATACACCACACGAAAAAAGTTGGTAAATATGCAAACGCTTTAGGAATGCTGCGCGTTGTGTTGTTTTTCTTTTTTTTCTATAGAAGAAGTTTGCAGCTTATGTTGTCATCGGGGAACGTCTTGAATATTTCAATTTTATGTTTGGCCTACACGTGACTGGACAGGTGTGTGTGTGTATGTATGTGTGTGTGTGTGTGTGTGTGTGTGTGTGTGTGTGTGTGTGTGTGTGTGTATCATTATGCTCGACTCAAGACAGACGTTTTATGCTCGTATTTGTCACTTGGGCATTTCATTTAATTTTACTTGACACTTTTAGCGTTAATTTTTTGTAGGTTTTAAACACACATTTTGCTCCTTGGATGGCTTCATTTGATGTCGCTAAATCGTGCGACAGGCACGACTTGATTATATATACAGAATGTATGTATAAAGAATATAAATTTTTGGTAGACTTTTGTTTAATAGGAGTAAACACATTTTTACAAGCCCTTTTCCACGAAATTCAAATGGGCTCATTATATTTAAAAAAGTAAATAATTGGAAAAGTCCGTTTTTTATACCCTAAACATATGAAATGGTTAAAAAGGGCATAATAATTATTTATATATATATTCGTGACGATCAACAACAGTTGAAACGATCGTTTATCGATAATTCTTTCCTGTTTCGATATACACATGAGTTCAAAATTTGTTTGACAAACTATTGAGAATATAATACAAATCGAAATCGGTTAAGAAACATTGGAGATATCGAAGATTAAAGTTTCTCCTTGAGGTATCTTTCTTGTCGACAGCTTTCTAACTTGTTAACGCTTTTTAACCACTTTCATAACATACTGTTTGTACATGTTTTAAAGACGGCTTTTCAACCAGAAAAATTATGCCAAGTTTTATTTGTGTTAGCAGCAGAGAAAATGTTAACCCCTTTTTCCGCAGCAAAACTTGGTACAAAACCCCGAAGCAAAGGAATGCGCAAAACGTTTTCTGACTTCGCGCAAAACAAACACAAACATCATCAAAAAAACAACATAAGAGAAACAATAGCAAACGGTAAACGCGTCGAAATGAAATTCAAGAGCCTCTTTAACGAAAAAAAAAATTATAAGAAAAACACAAAAAATAATATATAATAATATTTAACTTGCGCCAAAAAAAAAATAAAAAAACGAGCGTAGACGAACAATTTTGAATTTTCATTTTACGCTAAAATGTTTAATTAGTTGACTTAGTGGCATGCATGCATTGCACCCCCAACCACCCAGCTTCAAATCCACTCGACCCATTCTACAATAACACAAAAACAACAAAAAGTGAAAGACAAACAGAACGCATGAAATCTCAAAATAATGAGACATAACGAAGAGTCGAAACACACGAAATATTGCACAAGCACTTTTTTATTTACTTTTTTGTTTTGATTTTTTTTTTTGGCTTGTTGCGTAGCCGAACCGTGGTACATGCATGGCATTAAAACCCCTTTGTCCCAGTATCTTTTTTAGCTTTGTCGACTTTAACGCTTAAATCGTTAACGGCACAAATCCTACACCCGAAAGTTCCAGAGATTGGGAAACCATATATACTTCGAACAACCTTAAAGTTGGAATTGTGAAATTTGTTGGTGGCAAGTAGGCTGCGTCTCTCCTAAGAGCGTATACAACAGTCGGTTGCAATCAAACGCAAAGTTTTCACTTCGCCCATTTGTAATTACATTTTAGGCCAAGTCCACATTTGTTTGTCTGTCACTCGGCCTCTTCCCTTTGCCAAATTTCTTTTGTGCTTGCTGCTTTGGCTCAAAATGTGTTTTGCTTTGGAGCTTAGCCTAGCGTCGTAGTAAATTTGAGAACTGCCAACAATAAGTACATGCTAATATTACGCCTACATAGACGCCTCTTGTTTGCTTGCTGTTTTCGCTTTGTTTGCTAATTAACAAAGGATTTTTGTTTGCGCAACATCGCTTTCATTTTCTTTCGATTTGCCATGCAAATCAACAACAAAGCGAACAGAATGCGAATTTTCACAGCCTAACAATAAAAATGCGGCACTTCTTTTCAAAGAAAAAATCGCGTCTAATACTCACTGACAAATTGAGTTAGCGATTGCCGTAAAGAACCAAAAAACAGAAAAAAAGACATATAAAATAAAAACGCACAAAGCTTTTAAGGCTGTTAAGCTGATATCTTTTTGTGGCATCGTGCTGTCATTTTGAAGAGTGACTGCAGCTAAACACTCGTTGGGGCATGCGTCTTATGCGTCCAAACGCAACAGGCGTCGACAATGTTGATGAAAAAAATCATTAAAAAATAAAAAAAACTTTTATCAAGTGTCAAATATGATTTGATTCTAATGTTGAGCATTTTGTTGTCCTTACGGTTTAAATTTGTTGAAAAAATATTTGCTAGCTCTGAAGCTTACGAACATCATCCAAGCTAACTAACAGCTTAGCCACGGGACACACAATTGAGGCAGATGCCCGTTGCGAGTTGCTTTCGTTTAGATTTGCCTACAGCTAGTACTACTAGTTGGCTAACAGTGGCTAGCTAGACAAGGCGACACAGGTGTTGTGACATTAAAAGGAAATTAACAAAAATTTTCTCATTTCCTTTTTGCGAGGCTGTGTCACAAGCAACCAACCAACCAACACCTGAACAACTTAAATTTCCTTCTTAAATGCGGACAATTCAAGTTTAGTTATTTATGCCACAAGAAAATTGTGTGTGTCTGACAACTTATCGCCATTGCTTCGTAATCAATAGTGTGATGGACACCATGTTGTTAAGAGAGCCCATTATTGTTATCATATTATTATTAACACCTGATGCTGGGGTGTGACCTCTTCAGTTGCTTTCTTTGCCTTTTAGTAACAAGTTACTCTTAGCCTTGCCTCGTTTGACGCTGTGGCTAAAAAAGTTACTCCTATACTATATATATATATAGAGTAGAAGTGCAAAGTTTTCTAAGTACTTGGTATGAGCGCAATACTGACACTGACGACACCGACGATAATGATGGCAATGATTATGATGTTGAATGTTAATGTTTAAGTTGATAATGAGCGAAGGTGAAACGCCATTGCCTGTTACTCTTACACTTAACTTAACCCCCGCCTCCTTTCAGCACCTACTCTTCCGTCTGTCTTTCTTCCTTCCTATCTCGCTCTCACTGTTTCTCTCTTTTATGCTTTTGCACCACCTGTCAGACTGTCATTTGCTCACCTTAACCGCGACATGTTCTGTCTGCAGTTAGTTGGTTGACTATTATCCCAAACCAGCGACCCCAACCTAACTGCTGAAAACGCAGTTGGTAGTTACAAAAAGTTGTCATGCTAAACATTCAACCTGTTCCAGTCGGTTGCAAAGTTTGAACCGGTTCCTTTATTCTCCCGGCTAGACCACACGCACGTTGTAATTGTTTGCAAAAACTTTGCGCTAAGACAATTATGACAGAATAAGCTACAAAATGCTGATAGAGCTTGGCTCAAAAAGCTTTAACGTAGGGTATCAAAACAAAAGATAAATCTTAACCCGAGTCGTTCAAGATATTTAAAGCGGTGGAAAATTCTTTAATGTTTGACATTTGATAGATACATGATATAGAACATTAACTGGATTAACATATCAGCATTTTCTGAACAACATTAAATTATCGTCAGTACATATAAAGACAATTCCCTTTAATGAGAGAATGTGTCTAATGCTGTACTATTGTTGATTTTTAGTAATCGATTTTTATCGATATCCCACCTTTCCAGTAAACGTAGCACCTTTATGTTGATACGTTATCTGACTAGCTCATTGACAAAGATATTCGCAAAGTTTCATATCTTTTGGGTTTCGAAAAATGATGCGGACTGACTCCAAGGTGCCAAAGTATGACTAAAAAAGGAATTGCTTCTAACCAATTGGAATAGCTTTTTTTTTAATGGGTATTCAAACAATCGACCCAATCGTTGTTTAAGTCACCCAGCACAGTGAATATTTGTCTACTCGTCTACATTGTAGACTGCGATAAAGAGTGTAAGTTTTAGACTTTAATGTAGCTCGCGGCTGTGGCACAAAGCGGATAAAAAATTGTTGAAAAAGAAGCAATTTCCTTGATTGACGCTCATCAGAGGAATTGTAGAGAGACAACGAAATAGTGCAGGCATAAACAGATATAAACCGAAAGATAGAGCGAGAGAGAAGGCAGTAAACTCATACAGATTGCACAAAAGCAGTTGGTGCAGTTGCGCTTTGAGGTCTGATGCAGGCAGAAGTAAAAAACAAACCAGTTGAGAATCGTAATAGGATGAGATAAGCATTGTGAATCGATGGAATCGCAAACCCGTTTTCGAGAGGCATTTGCCATTTTATAAAAAAACAAATAAATATATGTGTGCATTTATATATTGCTCTTTTTATCATTGTGAATGACTTGACTGCTTTGTTTTTACTTTATAGCATCGTTGCTACGTTTTCATCTTAAATTATTGCTATAAAAAATAAGTGCTCATTATAGTAACAGCAAGAGCTGAACACGAACACACACACACGAGCACGAAAGCCAAGAGCATGATAGAAAGGCACTTTACAGTTATCCATACGCGTAGTGTAACAAATGATTTTCACAGCATTTTTTGCTTTATGTGCTTTTTAGAGCAGCTACGTGGGGCTAGTCGCGAACCATCACAACTCTCAAGTGATTTACATGACTTACTTAACGGATATGCAATAAAAACCAAACCAAACCAATCCAACAACAACAACAACAACAACATTGAGCCAATGGCTTTGCGAAATGTCTAGAATATGCTGTTTGGTTGGGTATTTTTTTTTTTTCTCTCAAGTTTTCAACTTGCCTTTTACTTATCGTAATTTAATATTCATTCATGTATTTTTTTTTTTTTTTTGGCTATTTTTAAACGTGCTCTTCGCTTTCGCGCACATACTATTTCCTCATTTGGTTTGACAACATGAAGAATGACTCAGAGCAAAAGTGAGCTTAACGCTCGTCACGTATTTTTAGCTCATGCGGCTTTAAAAGGTTGCCTTACCCATCTATCTGATTTATGTGCAATAGGCATTGGGGCCTAGCGCTCCTTAAAAAAAAAAGGATTTTAGGAATCTATTGTTGTGTTCAGGATGAGCAATATTAAAGCGTTTGCTGTATGCGTTTGGACTCAAATCGATTTGATTCAATTCGTTGCGATTCGATTCGATTCGCTAAAAAAGACGAAATCATCATCTTGATTGCCTCTTAGCTATTATTGATAGTACGTACTATGCTTGGTTGGTCAATTTTGTTTGCTTTTGAAAAGTAACTTATAGATTGATTTTGCTATTTTTGCATACTTCATTTATCACTTTGATGAGTCTCAGCTTTAATCGGGTATTTCTTACGAACATCAAAATTAAACTTCCTACTTGACAATCAGGCACAGACTTTAATGTCAAGCGATCCCATTTTCGTATGCCTTATTTCAGTTACTATTTATGTGAGCGCCACCGCAAATGCTCGCTTATTAGCGCTTGGCTTATTGGCTTGGCTTGGCCCATTGATTGGCTGCTGTATCTGTCTGTCTGTCAGCTTGCGATTAGAGAACATTTTCAACGATGCAGTCGCAGCTGCTGCATTTGAGCTCACTCAATCATTGTTTGGCTTTTCGAGGGCCTGGGCCTGTTGTGCGGCGTCATTCACTCAACTCATCTCAATTAACAGTACAGCATCAAGGTGATTTTGAGCCAGCAAGTTTCGACCCTTTGGTCATTAGCACAGAGTATATACCCATTATCCAGCCAGACAGCCAGCCTTCTCCAGCATTACATGTGACTCTTCCGTTTCGATTCTATTGTCTTAGTTTAGATGCCAATTTTCGTTAGCCTTTAGCTTTAAAGTCAACAGCAGGCAGCTCATTAAATCAGAGGCACACGCAACTTTTAACGGTATTAAAAATACAATTAAATTTCAAATGCAAATATAAATTGAAATGCATTTAAAATTTTGCATGCGCATCATTTGCGTATTTGTTTGGTTGAGCGCACACGTATCGTATGCGTTATATTTTGCATACGCTTAGTCAAAAAAAAAAAAAGTTTGATGAAAAACGCAGTTAGATATTAAATCTAATATTGAATTTTAAAAACATAAAATAATGCTGTAGTAGAAAAAAAATAAAAAAAAAATTAAAACCTGACAGACAGGCACAAAGGCATATGTTGCAGTAATAAGTGCATAATAAATATGTTTATACATATATCTATGTATATATACAAATTTCATCAAAAAATCCAATGATGTTTGTTGTTTACTTCAAAAACGTATTAAATATCAAAACAAAACACCATAGGACGAGAAAGAATAACAACAACAACAAACAAAGAATAAAAGAAAATCAAACAAAGCGGCATAATAAACAATATTTGTGTTATTTTCAAGTTAGTTTGCATAATAGCTAACGGCCAGGGCATAAAATCAATATAGGCACACAGGCACAAAAAGCTAGCGTATGTGCTTTTGCGTCTATACATGTATGTACATATGTATTTATTAATATGCACAACAAAAGCAGGAAATTTGCAAAGTTTCTGCGTGGGCAGAGCCACACGCACTTAAAAGCAGCAAAGTAACGAAGAAGTCTGTGTGTGTGTGTGTGTGTGTGTGTGTGTGTGTGTGTGTGTGTGTGTGTGTGTGTGAGTGTGTGTGCACACGCTCGATACTAGCACATGCGCGTCTATATATACGCATAAACGTGATCCCACATTAATACAAACAAATGGCATACAAAACCTTACAATTCTCAAAGCATTAAAAACGTCAACGACATTCCCAACACAACCTAACCAAATATCCAAATCTTTTATTTCAGTCACCAAAACATACACACACACACGCTCACACACACACCTGCTATAAATATGTTAAGGCCCGGGTTTTTGTTCATGGATTAATCTCTAATTATATTAAAATAGGTCACGTTGCCCTGAGGAATTAAACATAGTGAAAGACCAAAATATATTTTTGGTGTGCAGATTTATTTATGTAAATACATAAGACTCTCATAATTTTATTACTCTATGCTTGGGGCAACAACATTTATAAAAAGCTCAAAAAAAAAAATTAATTTATAACATGTAAGACGGCTCTGAACCTTAGTAATTACGCGTTCAGTCATGAATTGTATGTGTGTGTGTGAGAGTGTAAACGGGAAGTGTCTGTACTTCAGCACTGACTTCAATCTCTGACATCTCCGATGCTTATTAACCGATTTCAAAGAAAACTTTACAGATTTGCATTATCTTATAAAAAGTTTATAAAGTAATATTCACAATTTCCAAATTAAAGATTTTGTTGCTATCTACAGAAACTTAGAACAGTTATCGATAAATTGAAATAAAATTGTTTTGCCGATTGTACGGGGTAGCTTTTAATCTCAATCGGAAGTATCTAGAACTTATTGTCTCTGAGATCGGACGGACAGACCGACGGACTTCAACACTGTTGTGGCTGGGCTCGACAATGCCTTTTCATATATAAAACATACCCCTTTCATGGCTAAAGAGTATAAAAATATACACCTCCTACAATTCAATCCTCATTTCGTGGCACATTTATAATAACCAACCTTTAAGCTGAGAGTTTTTCTCATTTCATTTCCCCTCACCCTCTCTCTCTTTTGTTCTTTATCCATCCAATTTTCTATTATTTTTGCTTAAGCTTCCTCTTCGAAAACCTGCAACCAAGGTTGCTCTTCATTTCCTATCACATGTTTTTAGCTTGGTTTATTTCAAACTTGCTGTTGCTTCTCGTCGCGTCTACGTGTTTTTGTGGTGTTGTTGTTCGGGCGTTGTGTCTCATGGCGGTTGACTACGTGTGTGTGCATTAGTATTGGTATTGGCAGTGTTATTGAGTGTTTGTATGTGGCCGTATGTCCATGTGTGTGTGTGTGTGTGTGTGTCGAGAATAAGCCGCGTGCGATCACGAAGCGCATAAATGGCGTTTGACACGTGACAAAAATTTTGAATTTTAATATTTTTCCCATTGTGCTTGTCTCACTCCCTGTGTGTGTGTGTGTGCGCGTGTGTGTTAGCTAAACTGAATTTCATTTGGTTTCTCCTGCCGCCATTGTTTCTAGCAATAATTTGGACAGCGTTTGTTCAGCTGCTGAGCACACAAATTTATGTGTGTGTGTGTGTGTGTGTATGGAGTATAGAACTGGTCATGGTTTAATGTGTGTTTGTGTGTGTGCAAAATAGCGAAACTCGCAATTCACAACGCTTTCGAAACTTGTTTGTTTTCCATGTGCAGCCATTTTGTTGAAATGATGCGACATAAAAGCTGCCAGAATCACTAGCAAATGTACATATATATACTATACATACACATACATATATAGATGAGGGCCACACACCTCACACACACACACACACACGACACCAGACCCCTCATCTCGATAACTATTAAATATTATGGCACTGCAATCGAACTTTTCTTAAAGGCAAAAGTGAACTGCAAATGATATAACCATTCATAAAAATCAATGCTTAAATTTGTTGTTGTTGTTGTTGAACTTGTTCAATGGCCCAAGCCAAGAATTTAAGAGACATTAAAGAATTAATAGGCTGCATGTGTGTTTTTTTTTTGCGCATTTTAATTGCAATAAATTGTGTTTTGGCGCCAACTGCCCACCAGTAGTAATGTGATGGTTAAATTTATGATGTGAGAGCTAATGTCCTTAAGGATATTAAGTACATTGACGAACAGCTTTGGTTGTTGTTTGTTTTATGTTAGCTTTGGATTAAGAGATTTCCATTGAAAGGAGAACACATGTTTTGTTCTTGCCAATTTAGCTGCTCGAAAACATATTGGAATTAGTTTTGCATCGCCGAAAATTGTTCGTTTTGGCTACACGCTTGTTCCGTTCGATTTCCATTTGTTCAGCCATGCAAATCTCCTCATGGGCCTCATTGATCACTGGCATCCCTCGCTTTTCCGGCGGCTGTTGTACTGTTCGCACTACTTGCCTCTCGTGTAATTTAGGTTGACGCACTTGCATCTCAGAATCGTTGGGCAACGACTCCCTCAGATGTGGCAATTGCCTGGAGCCCGACGACTCCGTAGAATTTGAGTTTAATGGGCTCGACCTAACCTTGGTGCTGTCCCGTCCATCAAAGAATCCTGCGTAAACAGTATAATTGTTTTGTTGCGGTATCGAACGCACGAGCTCATAATGCTTGGCTAGAAAGTTCAACATGTTGTTCGATGGGCGATCGATTGCGCATTTGCAAATGTACGTGCCAATGTCCTTGAGCATATAATCGACGATTCGGCAGCCCAATCCTTGCCGCTGCTGCGAACTATGCACATACACGTCCAGTATGGCGGGCGTTGCGATGCAACGATACAGCACCCCTTCATCATCGTACAGATAGAGATCTTTGGGGCCCATCTTAAGTAGAGCGCTGACTACCATTTGATTGCCTCTGTCCCTGGTCGACAGCAAGTAAATGACTTGATTGTCATCCAACTTTTTGGCGCTAGTTATTGGCGAGTTTAAACATTGAGCAGTTGCCGACAGCTGTCCCAGGCGATCGATAATATACGCTACTTTTTCTCTAGCAGCTATGCATTGACTATGATTGCCAATGAAGCCCAAGGGCAGCAGGTCGGAACGAATTTTGATTATATCGCAGTGAAAAAGCGATTTGATCTCAAAAACGCACTGCATTTTAATACCGTAAAATTTTTTAAAACTTTTTCAAATAAAATCTAAATGCTGCTTGCTTGCCGAAAATAGAATGAATAAAATAAACTCAAACGAGACTTATATAGCAAAACGAAAACTTCAAAACCTACTTAGTTCCGAGTTTTTTTGTTTTTCGAAAACAAATGCGTTATTATTGTACATATAAAAGTTTTTCGGATAATTGGGCTAGAAAATAAATTTATTTCGTATTGAATTGCTAATCGAATAAGGTAAAAGATTAATGCTAGTGATTCCCTTACTGCCAAATGGAATCGAAATTTAAAAATAAACTTAACGCAGCTTTTTTTAAAGTTTTTCTTTGTATTGCAAAAACCCAGGGCAAATATTCTGTTGGTCCCAAAACCTATTTCCAAAAACAGAAGCCTTCGCTAACCATTAAAATTCAAGTAAAGCGAATAAAACTGTGTTCAAAGCATGGACTTAATTTTATTTTATTTTATTTATTTTAAGCCGAGCAATTGTGGTCCGCAATTTGTACTTTTTTGAACAATGTTAAGAATTTGGATGTTGCAATTATCGAGGAGTTGCCTGTAACGAGGGTTGCATTGAAGTAGGTTGCACTGCATTCAATTTTGTGATCCAAGTAAAGTAAGGCCCCGCTTAACGCTGTTTCGGATTATCGCTCTTACATGTCAGCCCTGGAATTCCCCGGTTAAATGTGGATGACGTCGAAGAAATAGTACAAGAAACTGCGGAG
Organism: Scaptomyza polygonia; assembly: GCA_035044585.1. NCBI lineage: Eukaryota > Metazoa > Arthropoda > Insecta > Diptera > Drosophilidae > Scaptomyza > Scaptomyza polygonia. Next base: position 565,767 of record JAWNNU010000649.1, read on the forward strand.
AGTCTTTCTAAAAATGAGCTTAAGGAATTTACTGGGCAGGAAGGACTTTCCGTGGCGTTGGTAAAAAGCGGTTTGATTATTATAACTGAAATTATGGGAAAATTTCTTGAAAATTATCAAAATTTTGACAGTTGTTCAAAAGCAAGATGGGGTTTTTTTTTTTGATTGCTTTATCTACTCTCAACTACACTAGATGCCTTCTTGACGAAGAGGCAGGTTATTTAAATCACGGATTAATCCGACTGACTTAAAAAAAAAAAAAAATACATTATTATTAATTCGAATATCTATATGTATAATATTCTATCCATCTTTCCCTAAGATAGCCTCGTTTAGCGCTGTTTCGCATTACGCCCTACTTTCATGAAACGTTTCGCCCGCGTTAAACAGGGTCTTACTGTACATATAGAGTGAATATATATTCTTACTCCTTTTACCCCTCGCATTTTGTCTGTTTTTCTTCGAGAGGCTTCTCACTTGTTCTATAGCAAAGCTTCATCTATCCAAGCGTCGTTTTTAATTTCATTTTCTTCGAATTTTTTTAAAACATTTTTTCCTTCTCTTTATTTGATTCAATGACTTCGAGCCCGCCAACGAGGCTAGAAGTAGTGCGTCACTAGCAACCCTAACAGTTTTTTTATTTAATTACTTAAGGCTTTTCGAAGAAGCGAAAATAATCAAAAGAGATTTCTGCGAAAGTAAATTTGTGACTACTGCGACTGTCGGCATTATTATCGATGCCCGACTTCCACGGAAGACAACTGCGTGCGTAAATAAACCAAATAATATGAAAAGCTAATTGGCAGAATCAGTTATATAGCACGGTTCGCTCACAGCATGAGATTTAGTATCCTTGGATATGATGGCAAATATGATGAAAAGAATACCAGCAAAAGCAACAAGAAACAAGAAACAAAAAAAAAAATCACAATTACTGTGAAAATAAACAGCAGCACAATAAACATTAAGCCAAACACAAACACACACACATCGCTTTTGTTGCTTCTCTTGTGTTTCACTTCGTGGAAACTGAAATTAATTAAATGCTGAAGAGTCTTTGTCTAACCCAATCTGCTTTACTCGGCAACAAGTGTATCTATATCAAAGTACATATATATGCAATATATAAGTTAAAGGTTGAAGCAATTTGAAGCTTTTCAATAAACTATTTATTATATGATGACAACCAGTAATGAAATTAAGAAGTTAACGCAAGGAAATTGCATTCATTTGTCAAGCACTTGAAATACAAAAAAAGTTGTCAACGGGTGCAATTTTAAATTGACTGACTCGGAGATGCCCTGCAACCATTTTCTCCATGGTTGGCGCCAAACTTGTGCGGCATTTTGTAGTCGGTCTGTGCCTTTGTCTGCTTGCCAGCTTCAATTTTCAATTACTTAATGTGTATGCTGACTGCCAAGTGGCAAGTGGCTCAACCCGAAAAAGTATATATATATGTAGAGATACTCTTTAATTTGATATGGTTTAATTGGTTGGTAAAGAAAGCGAAATGAGAGGGAGAGAAAGAGAAGAATAATAAAACTAACAGCCAACTAAAACAATACAAAAATTTCAACAAAAGCCGGCGCTGAAAAAATTAACAAAAAGAAAGAAAAGAAACAATATCAAAATAGAATTACTAAGCACACATTATTAAAAAAAAAGTAAATACAATTTGCGCACCACAGCACAAAATTACAACTCACTTGCACCACATGCATCCACAGCCTGCTGATGAGAATGAGAATGTGGTTGAGAGAGTGAAAGCGCCACCGCCAATTCTTGGGGCATATTTGGACAGGAAAGTTACGGTTTGGCCAGGGTTTGGGGCGAAAGTTGCATGTGAATGCGTGGAAATGCTAACAAAGCAATAAATTGCCACTAAATCTAATTTGTGGCAATAGCAGCAAATACTATGAAATGAAAAAAAAAACGAGAAGAGTGAAGCTGCCACCAACAGCAAACATGATACACCAAGGGGGTCCAAAGGGAAGAGGGGCTTGTGGGTTGTGGGCAGGTTCTATGCCGTCGAGGTTAATTGCATTAAAAACAACCTAAAACGTGCCGTAAAATCATGTCATGAGTACTGACTGCAGTTGGCTGCCGTTAACTTTATATGGAAGGTCAGAGAGAGAGAGAGCGAAAGGGAGAGAGAAAGGGAGAGCTGATGAGCACTTAGTACATACACTTTGCCAACTTCCGGCGGAAGCAAACGAGCGAGTGCGCACAAAAAAAAGAAAGAAAGAAGATAAAAAATTTGCTACCACATAACGAATGCCGCGTCGCCTGATGCCGCAAACTTTTGTTGAACATCAAACTCTGCCGCAAAAACTTGCAACATTGCGCACATTGTCGAACGAATGGTATGTTGTTGGCCAAACTAAGCTTGGCAGGCCTGCACTATGATCGCAACCAGTAACTAGTTACCATCTAACAAAACTTTGCCATCTCTCTCCCGCCCCACCTAGCCAACCGCACGTCACTTTGGAATATGTTCTTGGATTTTATTTACCGTATGCGGCGGCTGCAGCAGCAGCAGCAGCAGCAGCAGAAAATAATTAAAATGTTTGTGGCAATTAGCAACCAATTAGATGGAGTAAAATCCCAACAGTTTGCTTGCTCCACACTCTTTTTTTTCTTTTTTGTGGCGCGTGAGGTGCATTTTTTAAGCTGACCAACAACCAACAAAAGGAATGCATAGAGAATGCCTTACCAAGTAAGGGGTACACTCTTATTGTTATTCCACGTATCCTTAATATGGCCAACGCTTAAGTCTAGTCAAGGCTAAAGGCAGCTGCTGCATAATTGTTGGCTCTCTTTATATTTGGCTTGAAATTTGTATGCAATTTGCTTTCGTTCCTTCCATCTGAAATTTTATATTGTAATAAATATTAATATTGTTGCTGGGAAAGAGAAGGGTTCACTTTACTTGTTTTTTTGTTTCTTTTTAAATCCACGATAAGCTTGAGCGGTAGAAAATGACAAGCCCGAAAATGCGCTTCAAGTGTCAACAGCTTTAGCAAAATGGGTTGGCCGGAGGGGGAGGGCTCTGCCCGCGGGGAGCCACATCAACAACATAAAACGCCTGCTTAAAACAAAATAAAATAACAAGAGAAACATGAACAAGAATGAGCGTTAAAATGTCAGACTTTGTCGCTGTATGGCAGTTGAAATAAGGGTTAGACACCTAATTCCAATGCGATAAGACAATCTGGTGGGGCTTAGCTTATTTGTTGCATGCGGCTTTCATAGAACACATTTGCTTATTTTTATTATTTCTTTCCTTCTTTCTTTCTTTATTTATTTGGTGACTTTTTGACTTCATCTCTTCAAAAATCAGCTACTTTCCCTGTTCGCCATTCGTGTCCTTGGCCTTAGCTTGCATGTGTACTTAGACTTGAACTTCAGTTGGAAATTCGTGCTTAGTTTTAATTTACAAATTTTTCAATGATTTCATATGCAGTCGAACTTCCATAGAATGAAACACTAAGAGGATTTCGATTGAACCAACTTAAAGGGCTCTAGAAAGTTAGACGGGAACCAAAATATAATAATTGCATATATTAAAATATATTTAAATATACTTATGCGTATATAATAAAAAAACTTGAACTTAAGTATTTGCAAAACATATGTTATATTTTCAAGAGCAGTAGGCTTTCAAAAATACATGGCTACAGCTGTGTTTATAAGGCAATGAATTTTAAATACATCTGGAACAGAAAGCTAAACATTTGCAAGCAAAATCAAAAAAAAAAAATAAATAAATCTGTCATTCAAATAAATTAATTTTTATTTTCCGAAATTGTTTAATAAATTTTGTAATTCTAGAAATCGCTAAAAAAAAGAAAACTCTGCATCATGGCATGGCATATTTTCATTGCTTACGTTTTGTATGTACTTTTTGAAGCTATGCGAGAACGGTTTATGAATGTGCTAATACTTTTGGGCATACTTGTATCCATTGCTGTATGTTTGAAACCGTTATTGGAACTTTATATTGAGCTATCTCAAAGCAAAGTAGGTAAGTCTATAGTTAAATGCATATTTGTGAACAAACTTTAACAATTCTCCATAAATCGCAGCTATTTCCACCAGAACTTCGCATACCAATCTTACCACATATGGAACCCCATGGGCAGCCACTGCTGCAGCGTTTTGAATAATGGGGATATGAGTACAATCAAAATGCTTTAACAACTAGGAACTGGATAAGAAAATCCATTATAACACATCGTCAAAGCTGTTTATTAAATGACGTTTAACCATATTGGGCTTCTGTACTTTTCGAATTAAAAAAATAATATAACTTATGCATAATTTTTGATTTATTTATTTATTTTTCATATTCTTGGTTTTTAAGTGAAAGAACCCATGTAGACAAATATTGAGAAATATCGACTCGAAGATACCCTGAACCCTGAAATTAAAGCAGAATGGCATATGTGAGTGTGGAAATCTTCAATCTTCAATATTTCCGAAGTATCTTAACCGATTTTGATAAATTTTGTCCTATAGGCTTAAGATTTCATTTTATTGTTCATTGTATATACGGAATCGGGAAGAGTTATCGATAGCTTTAAAACAAACGTAAGAGAGATCATATACCCAATCGAAAACCTTTAGCTTTAATGGTTACCAAGATCGACCCTTTCATAAAAACAGACATAGCTTAATCCTTCCTACCGTCTTTTACATAAACTTTCGCACAAAACCATTATACCCATTTGTACCCATTTGGGTATTGGCTCAGGGTATAAGGAAGTCTGCTGCGAATCAAATAACTCTAAGCATAAGGAAACTTCACTTCTATCTTGCAATCAATCAATCAATGTCATGGCTCAAGCGTGATTTGGCGCATATTTCGATTTGTCGACTGGCGAACGGAAATGGCAAATGATAACAAAAAGAGAAAATGGATAAATATATATACATATGTATATGAATATGTATGTACGATGTACAAATGTGTAGAGTGGTTGGTGGTTGGGATCTAGTTGAAATTGTAAAGTTAACTCGATGAGAAGTGCTGACAGTTAAAGTGAAGGTGTCCTTTCGGTGCTTTGTGGTCTATGTGCTGTGGCAACACTGATGGGATAACAACTGGCAACGACAAGGATATTAAAATTAATAAATTATAGCTGGCATTGTTCTGCTAGAACAACAGCTGCAACGCGTACACCAGACGACAAACAACAAGATACAAAACAGTAGCACTTGTAGATGTCAGTCAAACTGAAATAACAGCAACAATGGCAACAACAACGGTTTGGTTTTTGTGCCAACTCTCTCGCCAACCCTGTCCGAAACGTATTTGAAATGCATAGCAAAATGCGGTTGCAACCGACTCTTCAACACCTCGACACCAACCCCATCATGCCACCCTCGTGCCTCAAATATAAAAACGCTCCCCCAACACCCACAGTATCATCCATTGCACTTGCCACCTTGCCACAAAAACATTTTGACTCAAAGCTGACTTAATGACTTATGATTTGTTATGCCGTTTAACCTTTGTTAAATTAAATATTTACATTTGATTAAAGCCCATCTATTCGTTGGCAATATTCATATTGCTAAAAGTTAAAAATGGTTATTATTACTCTTTTTTTTTACAGGAAATTGAAACCGAACTCAAGCTTTGAGATACTTTCAAATGACTGCATTCAAAATTGTCCATTAGTAACCTTTTTTTTTGTTGCAGCTACAGAATAATAAATAAAAATCGTAGAACCTTCTTCCTTACTAAATATATATCTTCTTGAAGTTATTGATGCATAACATTTGCTTAGTGTTTAATGTCAAGCTATCGTGTTTTTAATGTTAAAGCTATTGTTGCTGATTAAGTATACGTAAGTATAAGTACATTGTCCACTACAAGCACAACAATGTGATACACTGCTGATGCTGATGCCGATGTTGTGGTGTGGTGTGGTATGTGTGTGTTGTGGATGTCGCTTTGTGTTCACTTTGGGTTCTGAAAGCAACCGCAGGTCATCAATTCAAAGTGTGTGCAAACAGCTGGCAAATGACAAACTTACATATTTGCAGCACTTGCTCTTGATGTGTGAGTGCGTGTGAGTGTGCGTGTGTGTGTGTGTAATAGACATACAACACGAAAACACTTAGAAGAAAAAAGCCCAGCAGCAAAGCAAACTAAATTAATTATATCCAGAGCTTTTTGGCTGGACGGCAAAACTTTTGTCTGAACGCATTATGGGCAAACTTTTGGCCAGGTCTCGCCATAAGATGTGGTGAGGTGAGATCCTGCCTATGCAGGAACTGAAGAGCATTGAAGCATAATGTATCGCTGTTGCTTTTGGCATCGCTCTAACTGAGTTGTTTTGGCTTTTTTGTTGTTGTCAGTCAGTTTGTGTCTGGAGTTAGATCTATCAATGCCACAATGCAAAACGACAACTGGCGGTGAGTGTTCAAACATTATAAGTCAGCCAATCAATCAAACAGTCAATCAAGATGATCAATCAGTCGTTCTGTGATCAACAAGGCGTTAAGTGTTATTCGAAATGCGATCAGTAAGTTGAGAAAGTTGAACTTATCCATAATCAAAAATTGGCGCTGATTATAATCAAACCATATGTTTATTTAACGTTCATAAAGAAGTTAAAATAAAGAAAATGTGTCTGTTGAAAGCAGCTAACTGCGGAATGCTTTGATACCAGTTTTGGGGAATCCTTTAAAGTTAAATTAAGAGATAAAAGTTTGGTAACTCAGAAATGTATGGTTTAAATCGATTCTCACTTATTGAATTCATCCTGCCACTTTAACTGGACAAAAATATCAACAAAGTTTCAAGGCACTAGCTTAAAGGCTGTCAAAAAAAGGTGAGGTATATAAAAAATGTATTTATAGCCAGTTACATGCTAAAATTATGCTTAATTTAATTTAAGCTTGTGCCACAAACAACTTGAACACAAAAAAAAAAAATATTCTCCAAGTATTTATAAAGTGTGTAAAAGCAAAATCAATTATTGACAAAGTGTTAGTCGAGAATAATCTCTTTGCTTTAGATTAAACAAATTGTACTGGGCGGCCCTTAGGTTTTGTATTGTGTGTTTGGAAAACCAAATCTACTTTGAAGCACTTAAGAGCTTATGTTGTTGATGTAGTTTTATTAGTTTTGGAAGTAGGATTATTGACTGATTTTATTAAACCACAACTGAACTTTGTTAATAAGCCAAAAGTGTAAACGAAAACATTAAATACATTTATTGTTAGCCTTTTTGCTATAAAAATAAATACCACCCAATCTTATGTCTGGGCGTGGCACACAGTTATTAACAGGCTATTTATTTATTATATTTTGCGTTTTATTTTCAATTCAACAGAAAGTCAATTGAGCATTTCTTTTGTTGAGTTTCAACAAATCTGGCTGTTTCAAGAGCTCTTGTATTGAAGTTTTCATTTTTGTGTTATAAGTTGCTATAGAAGAAATCTGAATATCATGATTACAGGGCATGATATGCACAGTCAGCAGGCACTTTAACATTGAAAAGGCCCAATCGGGCATGAAAATATTGAAATACATACTTGTACAGACTTTGTCCTCTGTTCGTTTCCACATATATGTATATTACCTTAAAGTCAAAAATACACAAGGCACAAACAAACACACACAAACACATATATGCGCATAGACACTGTGCTTGCGTGTGTGTGTGTGTGTGTGTGTATTTTGCGGCAAGTTGAGCCGAACGGCTGGCTGGGCAATGAAGTAGAAAGACAAAATCCTTTTAGGCAATGGGTTCAGAGGTTGCATTTTTAGTTTTTTTGTGGGTTTTTTTTTTTTTGTTCACTGACGAAAATTTTATAAAATTTTTTTTTTTGTTTGTGTGTTCAGTTTACGGGGCGTAAAGTTTTTAAGCGTGAAGCTAAAAAGGCTACGTACAGTAATCCACAGCCACATCCACATGGAGAGCCATGCTTGATTGCGCTTCGAAGCTAATCCTTTACCCGCCCCACCCGCATCCTAGACCCAATCCCGCTGGCCAAATCCAAAAGTCGCCCATCACCGTCAGCTGAACCCGACTAGTTGAGCGGATTTTTCGGTAAATGGAGTTTGTACACATGGCTTTTTGGCATGCGGCACGCTCCGAAAGTATTTAAGTTTTATCAGTCAAGACACACACACACACACACATATAGACATAACTGTATATTATGTACAGTCGAACTTCCATATAAAGAACCATCTTCGTTGTAGAGAAAATTCTTAAACTCCAGTGCAGGATGCTTGAAGTAACTTCGTTATATCGAAGTTTGCCTGTCACTTTTTAAACGAAATGTTTAAGGGCGAAGATGCGGATAGCAGTAAAAGCATATTAATATTTTCTTAACGTTGAAACTATTTTTCGATATGACATTTGGGCCAGTGAAGTGAAGCTTTGAAGGCATTGTGAGGGTCATGGTTCAGGGATTAGGGGTTAGGGGACTTGGAATTTGTGTCCTTAGCCTTGCTTAGGCATACAATCTCCATTTTGGGGCCAAACTAGTTGGCCTAATCGAGACCCGGAAAACCTGCAAACCGGCAAATGGCTTAAGCAGCAGCAGCACCAGCCGCTTATCAGGCATCTTAGGACGGTTGAATATTTATGCTGCGCTCCATTACAGTTGTCTTCTGTCTTCCTTTTGCTACCACATTTGTCCTTTGTCTGCTTTTTTTTTGTAGCGATAGAACGAAATGCAATCAAAATAACTGCCAGCAAACAAATTTGACTCGCTCTTGCCTCTCTTTTGCTCGGTTTTTGTACTGTTCCACCCTTGTACCCTCTTGCAACCTCTTGTACCCTTATGTACCCTTACCACCTTTAGACCTCGCCTATCCTGCTCTTAGCCACTCACCGTCATTGTCAACGTTGCCATTTTGCACCTGTAATGCGAGACGTCAACAAAAGTTTTTTGCACAATTTTGTGAAACGCATTCGAAGTTCTTTTTTCTTGCGTTTCTCTCTCACTTTTTTTTTTATTCATAGTTACACTCTCTGTCACCTTGCAGGCGGTTGTGTCACTTGCTTGTTACGCTTTGCAACTGAATTGTTAGCCGTTGTTGTTGTTGTTGCTGTTGGGTTTGCCCCATTTTGTGTTGCGGCATGAAACATTTTTTGATAATGTCACGACCGTAGGGCTAAGCAGGGCCAACTTTTGCCGCTTGAGCCGCAAAATTGTCGCACTTGTGGTTGTTTATTCAAGTGAAAATAAAACGCAGATGCTTGAATAATGAAAATGACAACTTTTTTTTGAAAATTCTTGTCCGTCTTATAAATAATATGGATAGGCACTTAATCTAACTGCAATTGGTAAATAAGATGAATATTAACCTGATGAAACAACATTAAAAACAAAATGATTCTTATGCTTAGGCTTGATAACAAAACAAACCTTGGATATCATGTAGTATGAGTGATTTTTATTTTCTCATACAACCAAAGTCATTACAAAACCTTGCTTGCTTTAGTTTTAGGATCTGCTTTAATTAATAACTTGATAAATAAATACTCAAACGATGATCGAAAACTTAAACTCAATAGCCAAGATCTTTTCATTTCTTCGATCAACCATTTCAAAGGTATTTTTTTTGTTGGCATCAAATATTAAAACTACTCCATCTGTGCTTTTATTTCATTCGTCTAACTTTCATGCATTTGTTGTTCTTCTTAAAAGCTTGCTTATGACACTTCAATTACTCAAAGTTGTTTCTTTTGTGCGTGTCTGAGAAGTTGCAGTTGATTACAATTCTTTGAAAGTAAATTATCAGCTGGTCGTATAAGTAATACATTGTTGTTGTTGTCTACTATAACAACAGCTCCCTATCTGAAAACTGAAAATGTCCAAACTAACAAAAGGCATTTCGCCACCAAATATATTGAAAAAGACTTTTTGACAAGTCCATCTTCCATGGAGTTGGGTTGTGAGTTATGTTTGTTGCCGAAATATAGAGATGACTTACCCTAACCATGCTTACTTATATGTATGTGTCACATTGTACATACTTACCAGCAGGGGCAGCTCTGAAAGTAGGTGGCTGTGGTGGGATGGATATTGCTACTTTTGCTGCTTTTACAATCGAAACATTAATGGTCTGTCAATTATCGCCACCCAGTAAATGTAACGATAAGATATCACCCCAAGCACAAGACATAGCAGACAAAACACAAACACACACAAACACACACAAATACACACAAACAATCACCCAACACACACACACACACATATGCATGCAGTCTGAGTGGGGCTAAATATTTCTGCTGAACATTTTAGTACATCATTTAGTGGGAATTAGTTATGGACACACACACACACAGTCACTTACACACAGCTTGCAATTCAATGCTTATGAGTTAGTGCCGTCAGGGTTTAGGGTTGCCGCAGCGTCTACCGCATGGACTTAGTGGTTTGGAGCCTTTTCGTTTGCCCTTTTTACATTTGTATTTATGAGCAGCAGCAGCATAACTAAAAGAACTGTAAGGCATACCATAAAATGGCGCTTAATACACTTAAAAAAAAAGAACACAGTGATTATAACACAAAATTCAATTCAAATACAACAACAATTTTTAATTAAGTTTTTTTAATTAAAGTTTGAAAAACCTTAGATAATTTTTTTTTTAAATAGAAAACTTTGCTTTATTTTAACAATCGACTAAGTGATTTTCATAGTGTACGTAAACACACTTTTAGCATAAAGTAGACACACACACACTTATACTTACACTCATACTCGTACTCGCACTGTTTTATTCGTATTCGTATTCGAATTCGGTTGTTGAGTGCCCATTAGAGTCAGTTTTTCGGGGTAGGATGAGGATTGGGTGGCATTAAAGGACGTGAGACCATTGCGTAGCGATACAACAACAACAACAACAACAGCAACTGAAACTACCATGATTTTTATCTATTTAGATGCTTTTAGTTACGTTTTGGTTTCATTTTCTTTTCGATTGGCGGTAGAAACATTAGGGCGGAAGGGGGTACGGCCACCTTCTTGAATTGATTTGGCACAAGGCAATATGGAGTCCTTTTGCCAACGTTCAATTTTGTCAGTTACTTAAAGAGCTTCGCCATTGCTTTTGCTTTTATTATTTCAACGTTCTTTTCGCCTTTTTTTGCTATTCGGCACAAAGTTTCATTTGACATTTTTGTTGCTGTTGCTGTTTTGTCGTAAGTATTTTTATTTCTTTTCATGCTTATTGGAATTTTATTATCAGCTCATATAAATGCAATAAAATCTTTATATACCCATACATGCATACATCTAACTATGTAAAGTATATATGTATGTATATATACACGAGTGATATGTAAATGACAAAAACAAATATAAGCCAATATTTCATCAACTTTTTAGAAGGAGACGACATAAATAAAAAGCAGTTTGCTTACCATTCGCAACCAAATCTAGATTAAAATCAGTTAATGCAGAAAAATAATTAATCAATAAATCAATTTAATTTGTTTTTGTGTCCTTACCAATATTGTACACACCTTTTTATTGATATGATAAAAGAAAATGCATTTGGCTTGTTTTTGGTTTGAAATATTTTTCATTTTTATATATTTATTTGATGTATATTTTTCAATCATTTATCATTTCTCTCTGTGTACTCATCGTTTATCGTCTCGTTCTCATTTGCCTTACTACAATTAATGCTATGGTAATTATGCTTGCATAAAGTCGAAATAGTTTTGCTTTTAATTTTAATTCGAGTGCTTTTTGCTTTTTGCTTTTTACAGCCTGCACACGCTTATCAACATACATACATATATATATATTTTTATTTATTTTTGTTTTGTTTTATTGTTTTAACTTATTTATGTTCGGTTAAATATACATTCATATATATTTAAAAAAAAAATCCAACATTATCATAGCTTTAAAATAGTTGTTAGTTTGTTTTTGTTTTGTTGTTGTTAGCGCTACAAATTATTTTACATGTTTTCTTTTTTTTTTGTAATTGTTGTGCTTTTTTTGTTGTTGTTTTTGTTATTGTTGTCTTTTCTGTAACTATGTTTTCTATGGTTTTACACATATACATTTATAAATTGTTTTATTTTTCGTGTTTATTTTTGCTTAGCCTCTTTGTAGTTGCAGTTGCCTTTCAAGGGTGCACACTACACAATTTTAATCAAAGCCATAATTATAGTCATAATCATAGTAATCATGATAATGCGGAGGGATCTTAAAAGTATGATTTTAAATATTTATGCACTTGTATGTTGCTTTTTTGTTTTCCGTTATAATTAGAAAACAAATGTAACAATCTATTAGTTGCATACTGCAGATATAAAAACGATTAATTAAATTTTTGAATCTAAACAAATTTAAGAACTCAACAGCTTGACTACATACTTCTGAATATTCATATTCACTTTGTCTATCAATTAGTTTTGTTTACCTGTTTACAAGTGAAACTAACTCCTTCGGCTTCTCTATAACTAATAAGCGTTTTCTTTGGAAGAACTTAACTAAAGCATTCGTTTGGATACTTTTTTGTTGTTGTTATGTTACAAATTGAAATTACTGATACTTAAACTACTTAGAATCCCTAGTATTACCTAACACCTAATGCGCCTAGAAGAATATCGAATATATATACTTACTGTTATTTTTCTTTTTTTTAGAATAAATTTTGCTATTTTTATGCAAAAAAAAAAGAACACACACTTAAATTTCAACTGTATTTTAAGGTTTATAATCCATTTCTTATTTATTTAATATAATTAAATTTTTTTTTTTTTAATATAGGAAAGTATAAAAACTTTGGTTGAGCTTTTTGTTCAAGATGCCCATAATTATGAGCTGGAAACAGTTAGCTTATATCTAAATGCATTTTAATTAACAACTATATATTCATGTATTTCGCTTTATTTATCTATTATATTCTTTAAATCTTTTCCGTTTAGTTAATTTTTACATTATTTGTCACATAGAAACAATGGAGAGGACGGTTATTGAAATCAGGGACCAAAACTTAAAAATGTTTGTGTGTAAGTGTGTTGAGATGCCGATTTAAATTCGTTTTTGTTCGTTTTCGATAATTTTTCTCTTTGACTGTGTGAGCAAGGGGCATACTCCAAGCAGATCGAAATTAAGGCTCTTTGCTTGCATTTTCTAGGTTTTGTGGTACATATTTTTCCTTTCGACTTCTGGATCGGTTGTAATTGTTTGTGTTTAAGTGTTCCAGACTTTGATTTCATCCGTTTTGCGATCAACAAAAACTGTTAGAAACTGTTTTTACATAGAGCACTTCTTTAGTTCAAGCAAATTTAAGACGGCATCAGATTTTTTTGCATTAAATTTTTGTTTCTTGTATTTCGGTCCATGTTTCAAATAATTTAGTTTGTTTTTGGTTCGTCAAAAGAATTTGCTGCCTCACTTTTTATTTATCTTTAGTAATTTGTAAGCCTACGCTTTAGATACCCTGATGCAACTTATAGTGTATTATCATTATTTTTTCTTTTTTATGTATTTTATCTTTAGTTAAGTATTTTTATAAATAGCAAAAATACTAAAATAGTATTTTTGGGCGCACTCGGTGCGAATTTCCTTTCTTTGTTTTTTTTTTGTTTTTTGATTGCGTCTTTAAACTAACTTATCAGGTAGTTCTTTTTTTAGAGATCTTAGACTAGTTTTAAATGCGCTTACATTTTAGTAATACATATATATATTTTTCTATGCATATCCGTTTGGGTTTGTAGATTTCCGGTTCTTTGAGATTTCGAAACAAGGTTTATGTGCTTTAAGCAGTTGAGTAAAATTCAGCGCCATAAAAAATAATTTTTTGCATATTCTTATGTGATTTTATTTTATTTTTTGTGGGGCTCATTTGTTTTATTATCTGAGTGTTTGTGTGAGTGTGGGTGTTCAGCTCTGCTACCGAAACTATCGATGTATATTGCAAGTTGTCAAGCAGCCAAGAAACGAGGATCAGAAGATTATGTTTGCATCAATTTAATAAGAAAATAAATCTAAACTTGTTTTTAAACAAAAAGTTATCGACTAGCTTGGCGTCTTGAGCAATAACTATCGTTTGAAACGTATTCTCTCCGCCTCTCTCCTTCATGCTCTCTACTGATCAATTTTATAACAGAAAACTCGACGAAAACGTGTTTGGCGCTGACTTTGAGACACTGCTTATAACTTATTCTAAATAGAATAAAGAGTATTACAAAAATCCAAGTGCTTTTTGTTTTAACGCTTGATTTTTACTCTGTTACCGATGGACGCACATTATCACTAGAAAAGACATACTGAAGAACAAAAAAAAAATATCATGTGTTCCGTCGGTCTTGCTCTATATATATATAAATATATATATCAACTACCAATTAAGCAGCATTCAAGTGAAGTATCAAAAATGTGAAGAAAAATGTGATTTTTAGTTGCTTCTCGATAGGAGGATATGCTCTGCTATCGTTGGACTCGCTTAATAATTTTATCAAAAGGTTTCTAATTCACAGAAACTGAATGTGTGATATGTTAAGTAAAGAAATTGTAACTTTTGTAAACTTATTGGTCTATATGGGGTTGACTGTGAAAGTGAACAATATCTTATTCGTAAAGATGAGCTCACATCTATAACTGTATCTTTAGGTTTATGTATATGTATATATGTATTAATTAGCTACAAATTTATGTTAGACATTAGCTAATCGTTAAAAAATTTTGCCTAGCCTACAGCTCCGAACGCTCAACATACACCATAGTAGTAGAATATTTGTTATACATATAACAGTTTTGATCAAATCTTAGACACTATTTATACAGATACTTGACATACATACATACATAAATATACATACATATATGAACATACATTTATAATTTGATATACATATATGTATATGCATATTTTATTTTTATATATATATTCGGTTAATACCACCAACAATCTTATGAGTCTAATTGAGTTTCGAGCTTTGAGTTCAAGTTTCATATGGTTGCGTTTGGCACAGTTCAAGACGTTTATCGACTATCGAGACTATCGTGTACTTACAAGCTTTATGAGCTTACAAAAACACAAAACATAACAGAACAAAACTAACACACCTATCATTTAAATTTCTTGTTGTTTTAGTATTTGTTTTGGTTTTTGTTATTGTTTTTGATATACTTTCTGTTGTTGATAATAATCATACCATGTGCATGATCTTTTTGAATGCCTTACGAAACTCCGGATTGAATATCGTATATATAACGGGATTGACAAAGCTATTAATATAGCCCAGCCATGTTGTCAGCATAAAGGCCGTCAGACCCGGCCGGCAGTCTTCGTTGTATTTAGCGCACATTGCATCCATAATGTTGCACGTGAAGAACGGCAGCCAGCAAAACAGAAAAACGCCTTTAATTGAAAAAAAAAGAGACACAAACACACACACCAAAAAACCCAATATATAACAGATAATCAAATAGGAAGAGAAGGTCATTTGACAATTATCGCACAATCAAAAAATCGAAATAAAAACCAAAAAATGGCTTAGTAATTGGCAATTATTGTTGTGGCGAAACTTACCTAAAACGATGGCCAATGTTTTGGTGGCCTTGCGTTCCTTTTTGGCCGACGATTTTTCGCGTTTCTTTTTCGAGGCCTTGTGAACCTTGTATATTGTGAATCTACGCCCGCACGAGACACGAGACACGCAAGCATTGGCGCATAGGTATAATAAGCCAATGCAAATTGCATTCCATGTTGCATGCAACAAGAGCAAGAGTAAAGAGAAACACAAACCAACATTGAATACAAATGAAAGGAAGAAAAATGAATGTTGTTGCTCGCGATTTACGTCGAGCTTTAAAATGCCAAACTTAACTGAGCTAATAACCGCAATTTGGCAATTTGGCATTTTGGCAATTTGGCGAGTTTGACCAGCTTGTGACTCACCTTGATGCCTGTGAGTTTTTCTTATCCTTGCGCGAGGACGTTTTCGATGTGGTCGATAGCGTGGAGTCGTTGCGTGCCAAAGTCATGGCCTCCTGAACGCCATAGCGCACAAAGGACAATGGCTTCATGGCGACGCCACTGCTGCTAAAATGAAAACAACCCACGGCACAAAAAACCAAACGGAAGCAATTGGTCAGCACATGACTTTGACTTACAAAAAAATCACAAATCCAAATTATAGCTAGCTTAATCTACATACAAACTACTAAGCGTGCCTTTATTGTGACTTATTAGTACTTGATTTAAGTGCGTAACAATCTTGGGATATCAAATAAATCATCTTTTTAATGTTGAAGTACTTAAAAATTTAAGGACTAGGCTAGGATTGAATACTGTTCTTAACGAAGTAGGTTCGTTTGATTAATCTGATGATTATATTATATGATATCATACCCGCTTTAGCTACGATTTCTATGATATGATTGCGGATTGTATATTATCTAAGCAAATGACTAGACCAGACCTAAGCTTAATGCTAATGATAATGTTATTTATAACACATACCTTATAGCTGGTTCGGCGCGCCTGGGCGAATCCTCGACGGTGTTGCGTCGGCTGCTGACACTGGAGCGCTGCAATGTTGTGCCACTTGGTATTGGACTGTCCGGCGGCGTTGTGCTGCTAATGGCGGCGCTAACGCTCACTCCTGCAAGGACATCGTCAACGTTTGATGCTGCATAACCAGAATCATGATTACCATTTGGATCGGCAACAACCAGTTGCGGCTGTGTCGTGATCTGAGCCACAACGCTGCTGTCCACGACGTATCACGGCCATCACATAATGATGATGATGTGGTTGTTGTTGTTGTTGTTGTCAAAGAAGGGCAATAAAATGCAATCCGACCATGTCAATCAATCAAGAACGGACAGCAACAGGCGGCAGGCAGCAGGCAGCATCCCAAGGTAGTTGAGACAGAGCGATACACAGAGTTCCAGGCACGTGTCAAGTGTGGCAACCGAAGAGCAGTAATGGGCAAACCAGGACCAGGGAGGACGTGTGTAAAAGGAGGACGAAACATGGACAGGAGCAGGAGAGAAAAACGAGTCGCAACGTCAATTTTAAACATGGCAAAAACAAAATTGAGTTTTAATTAAGTGACGCATTAAATTGAATTATTGCGATTTATTTCCAACTATCTCTCTCTCGCACATCCTTTGTCTGCTCCCAACTAAGTGTGAGCTGAAAGCTTTTTAAACACACACACACAGAGAGAGAGAGAGAGAGAAAGAGAGAGAGAGAGAGAACAAGATAGAAAGATAAATGGGGGAAGGGAATTGGGGGTAGGCAGAATTTTCTTTTACCCAATTAGGTTTGGTAGCGAAGAGCTGAGAGCCCTTTGGTAAAAAACTTTTCAATATTGTTCGTTCGTTCGTCCGTTCGTTCGTTCGTTCGGTCAATTGTTAGTCAAGTTGACCGCTTTAACTTAACCCACCCGAACGCTTCACTTCCATTCCCTTAAGCAGCTAGGTCAGGGCGTAGCCTATCAATAATGGGTTTCATTTCCATGTCCTTATTGGATTAAGGAGCCCATCAGTTTGCTAATTGACTGTACTTAACGCTGCCGCGCTGCGTTGTGGCCACCATTCGTCGTTGGGCAACTTGGCAACTGTGCAACCTAAAAGTGCTGCAAGGGTACTTCCTTTTTTTTTGCAATTTAATTTCAGGTCATTGACCTGTTCGAAATGCCATTAAACAAGTGCAGCAAAGCGAAAGCTGACTTCGAATTAAATACAATTTAATCATAAGTTAAAAGTGTTTCATGTACGAAACAAATCAAATATTTGCTATTTTTGTATGATAAATTTATATAGGATAAAATTTAAATATAATTTTTGTAGCGTAATCTAATTGATGGAACCTTAACTTGTGCAATTGATTTCCTCTTTTCATTTACTATATCACATAGTCTGGCAATGTGTCAAAGCTCGGTTCAGCCCGGTTCAGTTCAGTTGTTGCATGTGGCATGTAATTCCCACAACTGATTAGTCACCAATTTTTCTGATTGCCACATACACAAACAGTCTAAAGCTGGGGATGGGACAGACGGAGGTTTGCTAAAAGCAGAGTCAATAAAATGCCAAATCTCTAAACGTGGCAATTGCAATGAAAGCCAAAGAAGCTAACAGATAAAGATATAGATGCAGTTGCACAAACGCAAATGGATTCAGGGATGCAGTTGTTGGGTTTGTGTGTAAATTTAAATGAGTCAAGTTGAGCTGCAGCCACACTCAAAAAGATGAGCAGAGCGCCAAGCGCCGAGTGCCGAGTGCCGTGTGCCGTGTGCCAAGTGCCAAGAACTAGCAATTACCACCGAGTACTTTGACAATTTTCTTTCGCCAGCTTGCCACTAAGTGGTAGCTACCACTAAATGCATTTGGGAGTGCTCAACTCTCAATCTAACACACAGCCAATTTGTTGCGTCAGCAACTGTGCTTTCGACTTTAACTTTCAAAATTGCAAACCAGTTGCCATTGAAAAGAAAGCTTAATACTTGAAAAAATTTATAAAAAATATACAAAGAGATAACAATCTGAATGTGATACTTAGTTTTTTAGTTTTTAAGCACATTCCCTCTCTTTTATTTAAGTAGTATAAAAGTATTCCATACACGAATTCAGTTCTATATTATTCCGTAGACTTTTCATTAATGTAAATTCCATTACTTGTACCTTTCAAACGCAAACGCAAGCGCAAACCCAAACCAACTGTTTCGCCTTCCTTTTAGCAATTTGTACTTAATTCCCAGTTGCAGTCGCTCTTGCCCATTTCTATTTTAGTGATTCTGATTCTGTTTCGGTTTCGGTTTTCAGTTTCCCCGTTGCCCGTAGCCCGTGTCAGCTTTCGCACTTTCCATTTTATGGGCTAGGGCCGTGACATGGGTAAAGTGCTTGGGCTAGCACAAACACTGCATAGCACCACAGTTAAAGTGGTGAGAGGCTAAGGAGTTGGAGAGGTGGATACGCTTGACGTTACTTACTTGCCGGTCTCTTCGACAACGGTGGCCAGCATGAACTCCGTCGACTTATCGTTCACAATGACATGGCAATCATCGATATCGGGCGATATGGCATTCTCATCCTCCTCCTCATTTGAGCCACTGGCCGTATTCGTTGCCGGCTCATCGGGCACTATGCGACTCGGATGTCGACTGCTATCCAATGCTGTCTCCGCTAAACGCCGTGTCTGTGCAATGTTCTCGATGACGCTGCCACCGGTTAGCTCCGACAGATGCGGCTTGCGGGCAGCACGTTGTTTTCGTGCACGGCTGCGCAGCGCCTGGAAATGGTATGGTATGGAAATACTAGCTTGTTCAACATTTAATATGCTACGCAGGCAATTTTTAACCAAACACACACACACACACACACACACCGACTTTTGTTTAATCGTTGAGAAATTGTGCATAAATCAGCATAGACCGACGCGACGTTTGCCTTACCATTCTAGCATTATATGCAAATGCCAACTGCAAACTGCATTAATACGAAATACATATCTAATTTTCAAATATAGATAGACGTTATGCAACATTCAAATGCAAATCCGTTTTTGATTAGCTTGCTGCTGCTGCTGCTGCTCCCTTACTTACCTTGAATATGTTCCAATAGAGAAATACCATTATGATGCATGGTATATAGAAGCTGCTTAGCGATGAGTACAGTATAAAGTCAGCATTGTAGAAGGCGCACACGTCTGGCTCACGATTTGGTGTATTGTTTAGGCCGAGGACGATTGGTGAACCGATTGCCGCTGATATCGCCCATACCAATAATATTGTTAGGCAAACGCGGCGACTATTTTTGTGCTTTGCATATTTTATTGGTTGCGTCACAGCGATATATCTGCAGAATAGAATGGAATTGGATTTAAAAAAAAAAGAGATAAAATGGTAAACAAATTTTATGATATTGTTTGCAAATGAATTGTTTACCTGTCTATTGAAATGGCAACTAAATTAAATATCGATGAAGTAGAACATATCACATCCATGGCTATATAGAAATCACAAACAACATTCGGCAATGTCCATGCACCGTTCACCTGCAAGAATATATTATATTTAACAGAAAATCATGAGATTTTATTAATTCAGATTACTTTTACTAACTGGTAGAGCTAAACATAAACCCAAAACATAATTATTATTAACTTATTGCATATCCATCGATATTAGCTAGCCAAGCTCTCTCAAAAGAAAAAGGTATTCAATTAAAAAGAATGGGAAAATAATGTTTATTTTAAAACAGAATTCATAAGTCTCTCTATTGAATCAGTCATAAATAACTAACAGTGTCAACAATCCGAAGAAAGTTTTTTTTTTTTGTTTATTAAAAATTGATTTAGTTAAATGTATAAAGTTTTATAATGTTAAACATCTCTTTAATTATTCGGCATCAATTTATTATTTATTTAAATGTATTAAATGCTTCACAACGGAGAGAGAAAGATATTAAATCGCAGAGATGTAATTGTGATTGAGCTTAAGCCTCGAGAAATGTCTATTTTTATGATTGTGTTTTACAATGCTTTGAACTTTTGTTGATTAAAATGTCGAAGAGCTTATGGAGGCATCACTGGGCGACCTTTGGCATTAATTTTTCGCACCGAGTTTAAATCAATCTGCTGTCGTCTACCTTGGCTCGGATGTCAAAAAGGTCAACATCTTTTAATCTTCGTCGTTTCGTTTCTTTTTTTTTTATATTTACTTTTAGTAGTATTTTTTGAATCATTTGAGTGAGTAACAATATTCGAGTCTGTACAAAGACATAAATTTCTATTGCTTGCCATTTCGGACAGGGAGAGCAAAGCAAAGATGAATGGATTCCATTTTGTAGTCAGGAATTGCTAAAGCCACCAACACAAATACATTTAACGATGTCAATTTAAGCCTAAGTGTCATATGGAAAAGCAATTTAATTTCCAATTGCCTCTTAGCCAAGTGTCTGTGTATCGTTCAAGAATCTCATTGCGCCAGAGAATGACAGCACCAAAGATATTGCGAAAGAGCGACAGAGCGACAGGGAGAAAGAGAGAAAGAGAGCGAAGGCAAACATAAATTCTGGACGGCTGTCGGCCATTGTCATCTATCAATAACAATATTCTTTCGTGCCCCAGCAACAAATTAGTATTTGCGAGTCTATCTTACAGCGCGCATCTACTATGAGTTTCAGTTTACTTGCAACGAACACAAACACGCACACGCACACACACACACACACAGACACACACACATACACACCCCTCCACAACCCCCAGTCAAGTCCATAAAAACCTCAACAATAACGTAAGGAATTTCCAAAGCCAAACAATTTGTAGCACTAACACAAAGCACATAAAAAAGAATAGCAAGGCAAGAGGACAAAAGCCCAACCAAAGGATGATCAAAATGAGGCGAAACACGCACACACATTTGCTATCTGCCTGTGTGTGTGTGTGTGTGAAATACACACTGTTACAGATTCTTGCATCCATATTTTAAGCATTCCGAACAATGGTGGGGTAAATAAATAGAAAGCCGATCGGTATATGTTTAAAGTAGGCAAACAAACTCTATTCTTGCTAGAAGCGAGAAAGAGAAAGACAGACGCTCACGCACACACACACACACACACACACACATACAGCGTCAAAGTTTAGCCGTGAAAGTGAAAGTCTCAGGCGTAAGTAAGGAGGAAATGTAAAGGGGGAATTTCGGCAGGAGAAATAAAGGGAGGGAGACTGTTAAGCGAGCATAACAAAAGTTGAGCAGCGCTAAGAAAGTGGCAAAAACTTTTCGATATAAAGACATACGCACGAATGCTTTCTCACACTCGCAATCGCACACACATACAGGCACACTTATAGCAATACATAATGTAACACGTAAGCTGCTCAAGAATTTTTACAGCGTTTATTTGCTTCCTGTTTCGGTGTATTGTCGCCGCAGTTATTTTTCTTTGGTTGCCCTTTTTGCTGTTTTGTTTTGGGTTTTTTTTTTGGTTTTGGTTTTGCTTTTGCTTTTGCTCTTTTGGGGTGGCATTGTATGGTAGATTAAGTATACGCCGCGTTAGCAGCTCGACGAGAATTGCCCTAAAAGCCAACTATAATTTATAATGCATTGACACATTTTGTTTGGAATATGCTAAAGGAAAACTACTTTACTATGGCACAGACAGCCGCCGCCGCCGCCACATTTTATTTGTGGCGCCAAATTCGAAGCTTTCCATAATCGATTATTCGATCGTCTAAGTGAATCAATTGTTGTGTGTGTGTGTCCTTGGTTTAAGGCAAATTTAATATTATGACACACACGCACTTGCCTTGTCTCATAGATATACTATTTAATGCGATCTTATTTAAAGCTGCTCAACCCAATTTCGATTCAAACTAGAGCACACTCATACACACAACACTTCAAGCATCTATCGGCTTATGGTCAATCCAAAGAGAATTCCTGTTTGTTAGCCTGTTCAAAAATGTTAAATGTTCAATGGCATTCGATTTATGTAGTTTGTGGCATATCGAATATGTATGTAGGAGAAAGTAAAGACATTTAAATTAAGTCGGACATTTAAATTGACGGGTTGTGTGTGTAAAATGCTTTTAAAAGAAATTTTCTCTGTGTCTTCTACTCTTTATTTGTGTGTGGCTTTTACAGCAGCAGAGCATAAAATAAATAAATTTATTTATATTTGCACAGTCAAAGGCGACCACAAACACAAAATACAAAATACACAAGAACAAGAACAAAATAAAATAAAGGGCAATACCTAAAGGGACAAAGTCCCCCAAAGAGACGACAGTGACAGCGCCAAATGAAACAATGAGAATGGGAAATGGAAATGCGTATGCGAAAAGCTAAAAGAATACATTCGATATAGTATATACATATGTATGTGACAAACTCAAACACAAAGAACAACAATAAAACACGTAGCATTTTTATAATTGCGCTTCTCGATTTTATGGCTAACACGTAGCCAGAAGTTTAGAAGTGTGTGCGTGAGTGTGTTTGCATCCTTCTCTTGTGGTAAGCAGCTGAAAGCCTTAAGATACCGCTACTTGATCTAGGCAACAACTTGTATAAATCAGTCAAAGCCGGCAAAAAAAAGTTAATGCAATCCCACAAAAACCAGTTCGATTTAAGTAAAACTTTAATGTATAAAAATTATCCAAAAAGCAAACGAAAAATCAAAAAGTGGGAAAAATGTTAATGCAGTTATTAAGCTGTTAATTTTTAAAGAAAATTAACTTTGGAAGATTATTCATACGATTTAAATAAGAACCACTTAAAGTCATTGCTTGACCTGTATATATATTCGCTATATATTTTTACATAAATATTGTGTTAATTGCATACGAATTCCAACAATCAACCAATCAATACGCACCGTTGTCACATACATATGCTCTACCAGTTAGTTAACCGTTATAACTCAGTTGAGCTTTGTTTGTTCCCAATAAGTCAATAGAAATGGGCCTGGAGCAATTGCCATTCACCGGAGTTTTTTTTTTATTGGGAACTCCTTTGAAAATTCACAAACCGCTTTTTGTTTCATATCATGGGATTTTTTTTTTTTTTTGTTGTAGTTTCTTTCATTTTGCCTTTATGGATTTTGCCACAAGCGTTTGTGTACCGGGCAGATGGAACAGCTTTTAATTAAATTCTACTATCGAAGCCAGGCGATGTTTATTGTTGCTGCCGCTGCGCTGGCCAACAACGAACGACGAGCAAGTTCAGATTGTAAAAATGAATGGTTGTTGGGGCTGGCTGTTTGACTAGGTTTTCCGTTCAGTGGGTGGATGGTGGGTGGATGGTGGGTGGATGGTGGGTGGTGCTTGCACGAAGTTTTATGCCAATTTGCTAGGCAACTTCTGTTGCATATTTGTCTCACTTTTGTCAGAGTGCAATTATTGTTGCCATTGTTTTGTTCGTGTGCTGGTGCTGACTCTGACGATGGCTAACACAATTTTGGTTATTGTCTCTAATCCGATTTGTCATTAATTAGCCACAAATACTTCTATGGACTATGCAACGGTCTTGCTCTCTCTCTCTCTCTCTCTCTCTCTCTCTCTCTCTCTCTCTCTCTCTCTCTCTCTCTCTCTCTTTGTATCTGTTTATTTCGGTTTGTATTTGTATTTGTTCATCAACACAATTACCAACAGGCAACTAAAGTCGCGACGCGAATGATAATGATGCTGCACAATTTTGCATCTATATGGCCTTGTTTACAATTCCTTAATGTGACTATACGAGTGTGTGTGTGTGTTTGCGTCAACCAATTGCACATTTAAGGTTCTGTTTATGCAATCTATTAACGTTTGTGCATTAAAACGAATCAAGTTGTTGTCAATCATAAAGTGCTGATCGTTAATGAATTACTTTCTGATCGTTATAGTATTTAGAATAAAAGAGCTTTGGTTTTTCTATGAGAACTTGAAGGAGTAACATCAGCATCAGCGATGCAAACCTATAGAATTAATGAAACGAATGCGGCTACGAATTACTTTGCAACTTTCTTTGGCGACGACTCGACCTTTCCCATTCTCTCTCCTTTACCTTTTCGATTAAGGACATGCTGGGACCTGTGCGTGTTTTTCAGTTTTATGCAGGACCACAGCACGAGGATCTCAAAGCAATTCGCACGTGTCACACATTTATGTTGTCGTCGTTGTTGTCGTTGCTTTTATTAGTGTTGAGGGGTTTTGGGTACTAAATCTTTGGCAGCCCCAAGCATCTTCTCTAATTGTTTGTGCCTTACAAGTGTACATAGAATAAGGTTAAACTCAGCTAGTCGGATGACCGTTTTTATTTAGGTTAGCTTACATTTGCTTGATTTTACTTTAACGTTCCAAATAGGCAAAGTTAAGAAAACTAAAATTTTGAATTTCTAAAAGGCCAAACTTGATTTATGATATATAAAATAATGAGTTATTTAAATTAAACAATTCATAGAAAATAAAAACAATAGTTTTGTCTAGCTATTTTAACATTTTCTTAAAAACGAGGCGTATAATGAATTGAAATACCAAAAAAATTATTGTTATTGTTCTGCTTCATGCACATTTAAAAGCAAACTCAATAAAGCAATAAGCACAATGTCGCTTTTCCTATTAAAACTTCAGTATGTAGTACTATTTTGTGGGTTGGTTGGGAAGACCGTATGGAAAAGTATCGGGTCAAGTGGCTTAAGCGTTTGGTTAATGCACAGCACAGCTCATGAATAATAGAGCAATAAAAACTGCAAATGCCATCTAAAAGATTTCTTTGTTATTGCATTTTCTTTAGAAAGTATGTATAACACGTTAGCCTAAGTAGCCTTTAATGTGCATTACAATCAGCAAACACAAAAGGCCATTCACTCCCAGATGCGATTCAAATGTGTTAAGGGTTTGACATTTAACCGAAAAGTTCTCAAAATTAAATACCACTTTATGAAACCCAACAACAAAAAAAAAAAACACAAATAAAAACGTTGCAGTTGTACGCAACCGACTGCGGTATACTCTTATACAGTTACAAGGAGTTTGATGTAGTACGTTTTTGAGAGACATCGTAGGCCGAATCGCCACCAGATTTAGTAACTCTTACTTAAATACTGTGGAAGATACAGTCGATAGTAGTTTTAAAAGGTGGCGGGGCAACTGGTGATTTATAAGTTGATTTATCGATTTTCGGTTAACGAATTAATCGATTTCCTAGCTCCTCAACAAGCTTAGAACCCAATCTTGACATTTTGTGTGAAAAATTGTATTAGCAAAATTTCAAGTCCCGAGGGTAACGGGTGTCAGGTGCCAATATACTCTTTCAGAGTATAAAAATGCTAGTTCTCTTCATCGATTGTATGTAACGCAATGCGAAAGTTGACAACCTTTTCTTTACGCCCCAAGGCTCAAGTACCGAAGTTCAATGAATGCTAGATTAAATGAATAAAATCAAAGCTTAGTCAAAGCTGTGCACAAAACTAGTTTTTGTTTAATTGAATTTTCATTAATACAAATCCTCAACCTAAACAAATTTTGCGGCGCCTGGCGAAAGTTTTTTTTTTTTTTTGAGATAAAGTCGAAAGTCCAAAGATGGAATTTCTTCGCAAGGCCAATAGAGCCGAAAGTTATCTCGTTTGCGGTTAGTTCATTAGATTGATTTTGGTGCATTGAAAAGTTGTTGAGGTGTCTGAGGTAGACGGCTAAGGCTACGGCTAGCTGTTAGCTGGTAGCCAAAAGCGTTTAAAAATAGCTCAGCCATAAGTCTAATTAACTGCCACAAACTATGTATGCAGATAGATGTTGCAGATGTATATGTATATGTCTATGTACTTGTGGCACTTTGTGGAGCTGTGCGCTACGTGCTCCGTGCTACATGCCACGCCCACATGGCGTGCAACCACATCGTTTGGCCAAGGCAACTTGGCTGAAACTGTAAAAACCAAGACCGTGACCGGGGTCGGCAGAGGCAACTGATTCCACTTGTAAGCGTGGCACTCTAACAGCCACGTGCCACAAACAGTTTGACCACACAAACACACACAAACACACACGCAGCAGGCACTTTTGAAATTCCGACATGTGTGAGTGTAAATTGAAGGATTGCGGCGAGTGCAAATAAAATCAAATCAAACAAAAGTCCGCCACATTTGAAGCATTCGAGTTTTTCCAACTAAAGTTGCCCAAATAAGAGAAAATCAAAAGAAAACCCGTTGACACAACGAACATATTGTTGAATGTTGTATGTTGGATGTTGGACGTTGATTCAAACCCTTGTTCAAAATAGTCTGTAGTGAAAGAGCCTGTCTCCAAAATGGCCAGGGATTCCAACATTTTTATGCGACGCATAATAAGCATAATTTGGCAACGAATTTATTTTTTCGTTAAATCCCTACCCTACAACTCCACCTCCCCCTCATCGCTCATGCAACGCCTGCGGTTGCTAACTGAAATATTCAAAATCTGTTTGAAGTTGAAAGCGTTTTTGGGCCAAATATGTTAAAACAAAGTTGTCCAAGGCATCGCTGCGCAGCTTCCGTATGGAAAAGAAGGTGAAGTGGCTAGCAGTTGGGTAGTTAGGTATTTAGTTAGGTAGGGATGTGTCCAAAAAGGGTTGTCAGTTGGCAATGTTTGCCCACTTTTGGTTTTATAATTAATTTTAAAAAGCAGCACACGCTGCTGCCCCAAAGATGATGGCTAAGCACCTTTTAAGCCCAACGACTACGGCCTACACTCCGAGTGTGTGTGTGTGTTGGCCAAAACTGTCAGACAACTGTTCTTTCTCTCCTTCTCTCTCTCTACAGATTTCTTAACTGCCGCTTGATCTTTGAAGCAGCTAATTGGCACGCCAATGTTTACAGCTCAAGTCAAAATCGCCATTGGTTTTGGCAATTTTAAGTGAATGTGTGTTGAAAAGGGTAAATTGATCCTTAGAGCATGCTAATGAAGACGTCAGTGCTGTTAAAAGTACACTCAGGCAGTTATTTAAGATGTTGTTTGTTGTCATCAGCATCAGCTTTATTAATCTGTTTTGAGTAAACTCAAAATGAGTAACAAAAATTTAATAAGTGATTTATAGTTATAATTTCGTAGTCTTTATAACTTTATGAACATTTTTATGTGTATATAAAAAATATAGTTCGAGCACAAAAACTTGTTATGTTTTTAAACTATTTCTTTGGCATTTTTTTTTATTTTTCAATTTTGTTTTATTTTATTTTGCAGCTTTGCTGTCCTTTTTTTCTGTAAGCTTCACTCCTTTACACACCACACTTAGCCTAAGCTCAACTGGCGTTCATATTGTGACAGAGTCGCCTGTAAGCTGCTGCATTTAACGTCAACGTCAACCACTTGAGCGACCATCATCATCATCATACGCTTCTATTGGACTGTGTTTCCATGCTACGCTACCCTTTGAATTGTCCCTTTTGGACTCAGCGTCTGTTGTGTGTGTGTGTCCGTTGTTGTTGACGTTGTCAGTTTTGTTGATGTTTGTCGCAGCGCAACGACATGATAAACGAGTCAGCGTAAACGAGTTTAGTTGGTAAGCGATAAACCAAGAAGCAAGATAAAAATGAAGAACAACAGCTGAAATTGGCAACAGTCGGGAAGATTGTCTGTCTGTCGGTCGTCTGTTGGCTGCTTCTACTTTCGGCACCGGGCTAAAAGTATGCCATAATATTTGGCTTTTTATGAATTTTCATAATTTGGCGCATTCGCTATAATGCCGATGATGCTCTATAGGGTAGGATAAAACGGGTGGGTGACTCGCCGTTGCTGCTTAGCATAAAAATGTCACAACAGCTGCATAAAAATGCTGCCAGGGATTTTGTTGGCATTGGCGCTGTGTTGGTTGCTTGGCTGCTGCCTTTCGCTTTTTATATGCTTCACGCATACTTATATACATATATAGATATATATTTATATATGTGTATATGACGAGTATATGTATGGATGTGTTTCGTTTCTTTCTGTTTTCTCTAGCCATAGCTTGGCTTGACTTTTGCCTATTTTATGAGCATCATAAAAGTTTACTTAGTGGCCGAGCTAACGAAAAGGCGTTTGGACGAGAACCAACCACAAGCTGAAAGCCAAGCCAAGCCAAGCTAGTACCTTAAAGCCATCAAATAATTTGCTTATGTTGCCGAATGCTGCAACGCTCACTCTATTTCTTTTTTTACTTACGTAAATACATATAGTAATAAAATATCTTTTTGGTGTGCTTGAGCAAACTTCACAATAAATTGTGTCAGCAAACAGCACAGCCGCCCAAAAGGTATCATCAAGGACGCAAAATATGTCAATGCATTGCCACTGGTAACTGCCAACTAGCAACTAGTCACTGACAACAGCTCTTAACCTTCATAGTCAACTAAAAGCTGCTTAAAAAAACGAGAAAAAAAACTGTTGCCTGCTTTTGCGCGCAACTCAAAGCAATGAAAAACATTTCGTAGTTTTGCGGGCTGTTGACATTTTGCATAGGCATGACAGGCTGACAAGCAGGCAGGCAGACAGATAGTCTTGATAGCCCATGTTACTTTGACTACCATTTGATTCCCTCTCACCCACACGACCACGCTCCCTTCGCTCTGCACTTCACCCAACTTTTATCCAAGCCAAGGACCGAATGACTATAAAACGAGTTGCGCACATACATTTTGTTATGCCAAAGACAAAGTTAATTGAACTTGCTGTCCCTAATAGAGTAACATACACTTACTCAGTACACAGAAAGACCAACAGAGCGAGAGAGAAAGAGACACTTAAAGCCAGTTAAAAGGAAGAAAAAGAGCAACGCAAAAAAAGCACACACACACACACAAACCCAAAGACAGTATATAGAAACTGTTGCTGCCTGTTGTGTTGTGCTGTGCTGTGTGTTGTTATTGCTGTGATATCATATCAGGCGCGCAGGGCAATTAATTGACTTATTTATTAAGTTTATTGTGTGCGCGCCAGGCTCAAGTGTGTATGTGTGTGCGCTCTGTTAAAAGTAACATCCTTGGCTGCAACAACTTTGGTGTACTGTGCGCCATTTTTAATAGCCTCGGACGTCTCCCAAAGGCGATGACGAGGGCAATGCTTGTTAATATGTATGTATTATGGTTGCATATACCATATACTACATAAATTTGTATATACCGTGTTTGTTGGTCCTTGTTGGTCCTCGTGCTACCGTTTGTATTGAGATTTTAGCACAAATTAGTTATCATTAGCGTCAAGGGAAATTTTATTTTATGATGACATATTCTACACATTGCACCAACAAATGGCAGCGACTTCTCATTCTGTGTGTGTGTTTTGTTGTGCGCATTTGATTTTTGTATATGGTATAATGAAGAGCTTTGCATAAGCCTGATTGCGTTTTGTCAACGAATTTGCCTTTGAAAATAATAAATGGTCAAGGGAAATCAATCAAAATGAAATCCCTAAAGAGTTCGGGATAGTTAGGATATGTGGTTGGACAAAAGGGTAGAGACAAGTGAAATTCGAATTAATTGCCCTGATTTTAAGGGGCATATAAATAATTGTACGCACAAAATGGCTGCCGATAAAGTTTTGTGGCAAAAATTTCGGCCAAACCTTTTAACTACAATCCCAACACCTTTGGCTAGGCTTAAATAGAATTTTTTTTTTTCATTGAAAGGGGTTAAAAAGAGAACGGATCGTGGCAGTGGGTGCAAAATTTAAAGCATTATTAATAATTTAAGTTGTAACTGCCGCAGGCGAAAAGGCATGCCCTCACTGGCATATAAAATAAGTTAAATAGCTTGGCATGGGCTGTAAACTTACGCATACACACTCACTTAGTGTGGCAGACACTGCGGCTCTTTGGGCAGGAAGTGCGCATTTTAGCTAATCCGAAGTGGAGGGAGAGTTCGACACAGGGACGATACAACAGCCGACAGCCGGCAGCAGGCGAATGGCGATAATTTTGATAGCAGCCATAATGGAGTGTGTGCCATATTTTTTATTTTATTTTTTTTTTTATGTTGCGCTCCAACACTCACTGGCTGAATTTTCATTTCTTTCTCGGCTGCAAAACCGCAGAACGTAACAGGAAAAGCCTTGGCAATGGAGGGGAATGCATTACAGCGCGGCGTTACAGGAAATCAGCTTCCGCCGTCGCGCTAAGCGTATGAGCATGTGTGGCTGTATGTGTGTTAAAAACTTTAGTCGCTGGCCAATTTCATGCTGTTGGATTATTTATTTGAATTGATGTGCGGCAAAGGCACCCAAAGCTCCACCACTCGAACAGGATTTTTTTTTTTTTTGGGTTGTGGTTTTGGTTCTCTTGGGTTCTTGGCTGACTGCAACGGATTTCTATATATACAGTTGTATTTTTTTTTTTTGGTCGCTCGCTCAACTCAAGTGGCTGGCATTTAAAGTTTCTGTTTTTTTCTGCTGCCTGTTGACTGTTGGCTGCTGGCTGTTGAGTGCCCCTTGCCTCTTAGCTTCAATGCCACAATTTAATCTTTTTTAAGAAGTCTGCTTAAACGGTTTTCATCAGCTTGAACAGCTGAGCTTGCAGCACTTGGCACTTGGCACTTGCAGCGTTGCATTTATAATAAACTATGCCCCCAAACTGTTCTTTAATCTGTTTACCCAAAATGTTTCCTTAATTGTTTTTTATTATTATTTTAAAGCTCAAAACTCAAACAGGTTCAATGTTAATAATTAATTGTTGTATATGCTTTAATTTTTTGTAAGCTGTCATAAATAATCTGTTTGCAGTTTTTGTAGATTGTTTTAATATTCGTAGAGGGTGCAAGTTGTTGCCCAGTTTTGACTTAGCCTTGTCGGAGCTGGGACAAGAGGTCAGCAGCAGCTGCCTGTCTGGCCTGTGGCGCACTTGAAGTGAAGCTGTCGACCAGTTGCCGACAAGGCAACCTTCTAAATGGCCATTTAAATTAAAAAACTTTTGTGCTCAACCAACAACTCAGCTCGTGCTTCTTCTTCTGCTTCTGCTGCTTTTGCTGTTGCAGTTAACAGTTTGTAGTAGTTGTAGTAGCTCTCGGCTGTGGCTAACCGGAAGTCGAGCTGAGCTGTCCTGTGCCGGATCGGATCCAGAGCCTGAAACTGAAACTGAAGCTCTCAACTCTCGACCATACTAAACTAGTTGCAGCTGGCCTAAAAGCTCTTTTCAATGCTTTTTTTTCTTTGCATCAATACACTCCCCTTCCTTACCTGCTCGGCGAGCGTTGGCAAAAAGTTTTCCCTCTCTTTTCAGGCACGTAAAATATAAAAAGAAATAAATTTACTACGTTCTTGTCGCTTTTTTGATGTTTTCGGATAAATACATATACTTAAAGATGAAAAGATTGTAAATGTTTGTGTGCCACTTAAGGTGCTCTAAAGCTTATTATATTTGGCTTTATGTTCAAGTTACGACTGTCCAAAACTTGCAAACAAAATGAATACCAACAACTTTTCAAGTCGAATCGCACGAATACGATGCTGGCCCTAAACAAAAAAAAAAAAACAACAAAAAAAAACTGTTAAAAGCTTTTCTATTCGATTACTCCCACATCGGAATCTCATATTTTTGACACCTTATTACCAAATTTTAGCTAGAAATGAGAGTGTCTTGCAATGACGTAGAGCCCACACTTTGCCACATCTTAGGTTGACGTCTTTGTCGACCCTTGGCCACATTGCTTCTGCCACTCAGCCTTTAACAAAATGGAACTTGCTTTTAGCTGTTTTTGCTGTTGCTGTTGCTGCTGCCCGCTTTTATTAAACAAATCCAATCCAATAATTTCGGCTCATGCATAATAAAAATGCCACGGACAACACACAGACATGTTTTTGAAGAGGGTCACAGTTCAAGCGATTGTTCGAGAGAGAAAGAAAAAGAGAGAAACAATATGTATATATGTATATACATGAGTATGCATGTATATAGATAGTATTTGTGTATATCTAGGAAAATTGGAATTGAAATGGGAGTTGCTGCTGCTGTAGAGTGCGACACTTGGCTGTCATTGCCAGGCGACGACTACGCGACTATTATTGCCAAAATATTTTTGATTCCCCTCGTTTTTCCCCTGCAACAAATGCTGAGTAAGTGCCGCTGTTGACTTCGACGTCGACGTCGACGTCTGGCTGTGCACCCTTTTAACTTTCATTGGAGCGCAAATAAATAAATTTATCGCGCCAACTGGCAAAAAATATGTAATTTATTTTTGTTGGTTCTATCTGTGTGTTTTTTTTTTTTGCCTCTCACACTTGCGGCGAAAAGCAACCAACCGACAAAAATGACTGTACTGCTCTCAACCGAACCACCGAACCATCTCGATGCGAACCGCTCACGCATCCGGACAGGATTAGGTTCGGTGTGCAAAATGGCAGGACATTGACGCCGCCCTCTCAAGTGCCACTGTATGTGTGTGTGTGTTCCGGTTTGTTAACATTAATCAGTTTATTTATTTATGCGCAGAACTTTATTTGTAAAATGCAGCAAATGTTGCCGGAGTAGATTTGTTACATTGAAATATTTTCGTAGCTACTAATTTAATATTGAGCGTTTAACTACACAATAGTACTACTTAGTAATAGTTATTAACATAGTGTGAAAGATTTTTGTTGCGCTTTGAGCTGGCAAATCCTTGCCTTGGCGTCTGTTTGTCAGTTTTGTGTTGGCTGAAGACTCAAGGCTTAAGCGATTTGGCAGCGAACTGCTTGCAACCGCATGAGCCGCTGCAACACCAACAGCAACTCCTGACGCATACAAAAGCAATTAAGAGCGTCCGACAGGTGTTAAACACACACACACACACGCACACTGATACACACACGCATGACATGATTAGAGCAATGAACACAAGGCAAACTCTTGAGGCAACGAAATTCTTTGACTTCAACCGCCCCCACAGCGTTGGTCAGGCAGCATCCTGTGTGGCATCCTGTGGCTGCTTTTGGCTGCGAGCAAGCCATTCGTCACTCGCCCCAACCGCCTTCCTTTCTATGGTTTTACACTGTCAATGGGCACTTGAATGTCAACAAAAGCTTTCAACTGGCATATACAACCACTTAAAGTAGAAAAGCACTGCCCCCAACACACACACATACACACAAACACACAGACAGACAGACAAGTGACTGTGTTTTAGCCGCGAGTTGAAAAAGCGCCACCCAACATATAACGCACGCCACACCACATGGCGTATGAGTTACATGATAAAAGACGAAACGAAAAAACGAACGATGCAATGTCTGTCGCTTCGCTTGTCTGTTTGACTCTCGCTGCGTGTTTGTGTGTGTGTGTGTGTGTGTGTGTCATAAGCAATGCGCTCGCCGACAATAAGTCGCATTGTTAGCTGAGCTAGCCAGCTTTCGGCCAAATGCTTGTTGCTCTTGTTGCTATCTGAGCTTGAGATGCTTGAGGCACCAGCTCAACCTTTGTCAACCTCTCTCACCCACTCACACTCACACACACACACACACTCATTTTATGAGTTAAGTGCTATTCACACAGCAACAACACCAACAGTAGTCGTTCGTAGTTCTCCCCGCCACCCACCGACACCTTCTACCCCTCTATACAAGCGTCAACAAAATACACAATCATAGCAGCGCAGTGAAATCGTGAATCGAAAACCACCCACCTCTCCACTGACTGACAACTTATTGTGCTGTTGTTGACTCAAATCCTCTTAACTAAATCAATTTTCATTTGTGTTTACGTGTGTGCGTGCTGCCTCGCTTTCTCGCTATCCATCTTTCGCTGTTATGTGTGTGTGTGTGGGTGTGTGTGTGCTTTCAAATACAAATGCCCATGGACTTGACCGAGCTAAATAATTGTG